>CM066998.1:7930000-8530000 GCA_033977485.1 Hydrangea macrophylla | reverse complement strand
TCCTCCGACAAGAAGATAATCATGGTTCAAGCACCAACATAATCCATCTTCGGGTAGCACGAATTATCTCACACTAAACTAGGGTTGTGATCTAATCCGTCTAACCTAGGCATGGACTATTCGGATACTTGATAGCACGAATCAATAAAGCACCATCACATGTAAACAATCTAAACAAGCACAGCAAGAATAGATCGTTAAGCACATCACAGTCAAAATAGATCTAAGACAAGAATAAATTCTGAAAGCAATGATTTAATCAATAGGAGTACGATTTATTTATAAAAATCCTCTAAACATGTGACTGTCATCCATACATAATAAAACTAAAATAAAAGCATAAATAAAACCCTATTACTCATCTAGGGCTTCATTGAAACCCTAGATCAATGATCTAGCCGTCCATAGAAGTAGTAGATAGCAAGAGGTTGATGGAGGAGGCCATGGAAACCCTTGGTCTTCTTCTTCTTCTCCTTGCTTCCCTCCCTTCAATGGCTGGAAGTATGGTTGTAGAATGTGTGTATAATAATTGCCAACCCTCTAATTGAAGTAAAATAAAGTATATATAGATTTACAACAAGTTTTGGAAGCCTTTACAACTCCAAACGGACTGAAACTGATGTAATTTACAATCTGGACGTCATTCTGCAGTTTCGTTTGCACAGGAGTCTTCAGTACACTGAAATACGCAACTATGATTTTTCCACATATCGCGCGAGCGGGTCGCGCGAGCGCGACTTTTGGTACCTCGCGCGCGCGGATCGCGCGAGCGATTCTGGGGTTCTCGCGCGAGCGGATCGCGCGAGCGATTCTCTGATTTTCGCGGGCGCGGGCCGCGCGCGCGACTTGTCTTTTTCAGCTTCTTTCTTGATGTTTTTTCACCCTGTTTATCCTGGTTTAGTTGATTTCTTCCAAAACCTGTCAGAAACTAGAAAACAGAGTAAAAATATACAAAAACAGGATAAAAAGGTACTAACAAATGCTCATTAAGGCGTATAAATAGGATTAGTTCTCTCCCGATCACACCCCCAAACCTACATTTTGCTAGTCCTCGAGCAAAACTAACATAAAAACTACTAATAAAAATCTATTCCATTTTCGCATGGATTACGATTGCATTTAGCATATGCAACAAGCCTTTTAAACCCCTAGGTGTCCCTAGTCGGACGAGTGAAGTCTCGCGAGGGTTCTCGTCAACAAGTTACCCACAACCATCTTTATTAACTTAAAATTTAAAAAGTTTTATTAAAAACGAAAAACATACTATTCAATACTCCTTATTATACAACACAGATTTGAAATAGGATAACGAACATAAAGAAATAGAATCAAACGTCTACATACATCATGAAGAACAATCTCAAGCACATGCATCGAATAAATCAATAGAGTTTCTCATAAAATCGCACGTGTGTGATGAGGTAGTCAAGTGAACACGCGCTTGTCATAAACTTGGAATATAACTCGGATGACCATCTAACTATGTCTTGACGACGAATCTCACAATGTCAATTACACTCTAAAATGAAACACTCAGAAACATGTGTAATTTCTCTAGTATTCGTGAGCAAAGGAAAAATATTTTCAAAAACGATAAATGCTCACTTATGACATGAAAAAGACGCATGACACGAAAGAACAGTAGTCTCATGGATAAGATGCCAATAATCAAGAGAAATTAATCATTACCATGTTTTAATCCCCTCCCATCATTTACATATCAAAACCATGTTTTTCTAGGATCAAATAGGACTTTTTAAAGGTTGTATTGTGGCTCAGGTAATGGAAAACGATAGAACGGATTAATTGGGTAGGTTTACGAATGGCATTGTAAGGCCTGTTCGATCTCTTTCATTCTTCTTCTACCAACTTCATCATTTCATTCTCTTCTTTTCATTCATATATTTTTCTTTCCTTTCATTTTTTTTTCCAACCTGCTCTTCTTTATTTTGTTTCTTTTCCTTTTTCTTTTCTCGCTTCTCAAATGAATATGCATTGAATACCAAGCAACTACCCCAATAACATCTTATTTTATTCTTCTTCATCAACACATCGCCTTAATACTACTAAAAGTTGATCACTCTTCTAGTGGTATACTCCAAGTCGATCAAGTTGGAGCTTTTAAAGAGGATAATGGTGAACAAAGAAAAAGAGGCATTTTAACAGCTCAAGGGGCGAACTAAGGAAATTTTTTTCATTTATCGGTTGGTGGCAAATAAACAAAGAAGGCCTAAAATCATGTCCTATGGTAATACAGTTCTTCAACATGTACGACGGAAGATTATTTAGCATGGTAACAAAGATTTTAACTTGACTATTAACCAAAACAAGAATAATGAGACTAAACAACGAGTTAATGCGCTATTTCAATGAAATTCGACAAACACAATGTATTTATAACCCTCTAAAAAGAAAAGAATGGCTCAAACGCTCACCGGGTCTAGTCTCCACCCTGTGTTATCTAGAAATCCGAATCATATTATAGTTCACATCAAACATGTATTCAAGTGACTACGTGCAGTGCATAGGTTTGTGTGCAAATTTATGATATAAAACTACGATTCAAACAATACATGACCTAAAATATTTCAACATGACTTCAGTAAATGTTTAATCACATATTCTCATGTTTATCATTCTATAACAATTCAAAGTTATTGAACAAGAAGTATCAAATTGATATTGCAAAAACGTCGGTAACATCGTTTATTTAAGCACAAGTATCGATTTTTTTTTAAAATTAGTGCATAATAATGTGCGTGTGTGCATACCCCCAAACCCAAACCTTTCATTGTCCCCAATGAAACATAACCAGAATTATGAAAACAAACAAAGACTCGATCTAAAAGTACCTAAGAAACAAAAACAAAAAAAATAAAAACTGTCAGAACACGTGTGGGGAACTGATAGGAAAGTCAAAAGAAAATATCAGAAAAAGGGGAAATCGCGCGAGCGGCCGTCGCGCGCGCGAATCCCCAGCGAATATTTTTTTTTTTTTTTTTTTTTTTTTTTTTTTCGCGCGAGCGAGGTCCTCACGCCCGCGATATCAGGCGCGAGTAACTGCTGAGGCCTCATAATAAAGAAAAGCAAAGAAAAACGTTAAGGGGCAAACTCGCTCCAGCGGGCCGCGCGAGCGACGTCTCGCGCGAGCGGGCCGCGCGCGCGAGTTTGGTGTTTTCCATTTTTTGGCTAAAATTTTGTATATACTATTAAAATAAATTAATACCAACCCCCAAACCTGTCCAGAATGTCCAAAACAGACACAAACAGACTCAAAAACGACCAAAACAAAGAAAACAGACGACATTAAGCTTGGGTTGCCTCCCAAGAAGCGCTTTCTTTTACGTCTTTAGCTAGACCTTTCAAGCATAAGACTCATGGAGGCCGTAAATCGGACTGTGTACCCCTAAGAATGTCAGGTAGAGCTCGGTGGTACGCAGAAATAACATCGCTTTGAATTAAATCGATTAACGGTTTGTCATTATGTTCGAATCGATTTCTTACCTTCCGCGTAGATTCAGCATTAGGGTCCACGAGATTAGGATTCATCCACTCATCATCGTCCGCTATATTATTTTTCCCACTCACCTTTATTTCTTTAGTAGGCTCAATATTCCGTGTTACCTCACCTTCCACCTCACATAGGGAATCGTCGTTTTTAGGAGGTTGATCCATAGCATTAAAAACATTTAATTTTAATTTTATATTCCCGAACGACACTTTCATCACCCCTGTTCTACAGTTAACACGTGCGTTAGCCGTGGCTAAGAATGGACGACCAAGAATGACAGGAGTGTGTTTCCTAGCATCTAGCACCGGTTCGGTGTCAAGGACCATAAAATCAACGGGATAGAAACATTGATCAACTTTTACTAGTACGTCTTCGACGATTCCTCTAGGTATTTTAACAGAACGATCCGCTAATTGAATAGTAGCGGCCGTGGGCTTAAGTTCCCCTAAACCTAATTGTTTATAGACGTGATAAGGTAAAAGGTTAACACTCGCTCCTAAGTCAAGGAGAGCCCGATGAATGATAGTGTCACCTATGACACATGAAATCGTAGGCGTACCTGGATCTTTATATTTTGGAGGAGCGTGTTGGAATATAGAGCTTACTTTTTCCGTGAGAAAGACCTTTTTAGGAGTATGACTCCGTATTTTGCGTTTTTGTGTACAAAGGTCTTTTAGACATTTAGCATAAGCAGGAATTTGTTTTATAGCATCGAGGAAAGGAATATTTATTTTGACTTGTTTAAACACCTCGAGTATATCCTCAACCTTAGACTTTTTATTTGTAAGATTAGACGGCTCCTCAACATTAGGTGGATATGGCATTCTCGGAATATAATTTGTTGGTACCGATTCGTTTTCTTTTTTATTTTTATCCATGTCCTCACCCATCTTATTCGAGTTAGTATTCATATCTTTCACATTCTCATTCGGGATTTCTTTTACCTCGTCCTCTCGTGTAGTCAACCTAGTTGAGACGGCGTTTACTTGTTCATTCGACCCCTTAACCTCATATTGTCCCTTAGGGTTTTGAATTGTTTGACTAGGCAACGTCCCCTCATTTCTACGACTCACTACAGTAGCTAGTTGTCCCATTTGGGATTCAAGCTTCACAATGGATTGTGTGTGTGAGTGCACTATTTGTGCTTGTGCCTGAACTTGCGTTTCAATAGTCTTAAGGGATGCCAACACCTTTTCCTCAAAAGCATTACCCTTTGAAGGATTCGAATTAGGAGGTGAGTGTTGGTATTGATTAGGTTGAAACTGAGGTCGATACGCATTTGGAAAGTTAGTCGCCTCATTAGGATTATTATTATTATTTTTCCACGAGAAGTTAGGATGGTTTCTCCATGGCGCATCCGGATTATTAGTAGTTGCATTATAATTATTTCGTGGGTATTGTTGAATAGAATTAATGTGTTGCTCCACGAATTCCGGAAATTGACTCGCCGATGGGCATGCAAGTATCGAATGTGAAGAATCAGAACATAATGCACAAATTTCACGAGCGGGTAGGGCTGTCGTTTGGTTCATTGTTAAAAGTCGGTCAAGTTTGTTAGATAGTTCTTTTATTTCAATTGATTGACTTGACTCGAATTTTACATCCCTCTTAGGTTGATTCAGATATCCTTCCGAACGGACAGACACCGTTTGGTGCATCGAATTCTCGCTTAACGTTTCAAACATTTTCCAGGCCTCGTCGGCGCTTTTGTGTAGGAAGGTTCCCGCACAAACGGCATCAACGGTGTTCCTAACAGAGGGAATAAGCCCCTCATAAAAGACCTGAACAAGTTGCCACTTAGGAACCTGATGATGTGGACACGAGCGTAGTAATTCTTTAAATTTTTCCCACGTGTCGTAAAGTGATTCCCCATCTTGCATTACAAAATTGGTTATTGATTTTCTTATCTGGTTTGTACGCATAATGGGGAAAAACTTTTGTAAAAATGCGGTGTGTAAGTCTTCCCATGTTCTAATTGTGTTTGGCTCCAAAGATTGGAGCCAATATTTAGCTTTGTCCTTCAATGAGAATGGAAAGAGCCGCATTTTTAATTCATCATCAGTAAGATTTTGAATTTTCAAAGTAGAGCATATGTCTTGAAAATCTCCTAAGTGTTTATATGGATCTTCATTTAAACGGCCATGGAAAGATGGAAGTAGCGAGATCGTAGACGACTTTATCTCAAAGTGAGATGCCGCCGCCTCCGGTAATTCAATACATGTTTGTGGCGTGTACGTCGTAGGAATAAAATAATCTTTAAGTGGAGGAGGTGGTGGTATATTAGGATTATTCAAATTATTTCTGTTGTTATTTTGGTTGTTGTCGTTATTATTTCCAATGTCTGCCATTTTAATTGGTTCTATGTTATTAAAGCGTGGTTTCTTTAGTTTTTGAAGAGTACTACGTATTTCAGATTCAAATAAAGACGTTGGTTTTGGTGTCAAATCGTCGCCTATTACAAACCTAGTTCCAGAAGTTAAGTTTGAAGACTTGTTAAGTCTTAATGTACGTTCAAGTTCAGAGTCAAAAGGTTTTAATTCCGGTTTGTTTGAACGTGTACCTAACATACACTAAAACAAAGTAAACTCAAAACAAAAACTGACTCAACAAAAGAAACAATTAGCAATCACGCAAGTAAGACGACAATCAAGCACACAGTACTACTATGATGCATGAATATTATCCTGTAATGCAATGACCGCGTCAAGCCCAGCGCCCCGGGTTTCCTAGCTAATGCAGTGCAATTAACCTTAAACTAATGCAAATAGTGCATCACAGCGCCCTGACTTACAGCGGTTTAAAGCGAATTCCAAAGGAAGCAATTTATTTAATTTTTATTTATTTTATTTGCGTAAGCTCCTTTGATGTAATTAGCTGCTCCACTCGGAAACGTTGACTACAAAATAAAAGAAAAAGTTAGTAACTAAAAACAAAAACAGAAAATAAGAAAAATAAACACTACTCTAATATTTACGAATTAACTAAACTACGATTATAAAACTAAGAGTAGTAATGCAATCCCCGGCAACGGCGCCAAAAATTGATCTTGTCAGAATCAAGATGTAAAAGTATACTTTACTTTTCTAAAGATTTGTAGTGTGAAAGTAAAGGTCGAACCCACAGAGATTGATTACTGCAGCTTTTAATTTTAAAACCTAAGTCTACTTAATTAAGAGAAACGGATTTGATTTGGTTTTTATTTAAACTAATAACAATAAAAGTAAATCTAAACTATGAAAGCAATTAAAGTTGTGTTAAATAATATTTAAAGGAACCTAGGATTGCAAATCCACCACTAGCTTCATAATAGGAATATTTATGAATTACTTTAGCTTACTACGTTGGATGAATATGGGGAATTGTAGCTACAAGCCCAATTCCTCCGACAAGAAGATAATCATGGTTCAAGCACCAACATAATCCATCTTCGGGTAGCACGAATTATCTCACACTAAACTAGGGTTGTGATCTAATCCGTCTAACCTAGGCATGGACTATTCGGATACTTGATAGCACGAATCAATAAAGCACCATCACATGTAAACAATCTAAACAAGCACAGCAAGAATAGATCGTTGAGCACATCACAGTCAAAATAGATCTAAGACAAGAATAAATTCTGAAAGCAATGATTTAATCAATAGGAGTACGATTTATTTATAAAAATCCTCTAAACATGTGACTGTCATCCATACATAATAAAACTAAAATAAAAGCATAAATAAAACCCTATTACTCATCTAGGGCTTCATTGAAACCCTAGATCAATGATCTAGCCGTCCATAGAAGTAGTAGATAGCAAGAGGTTGATGGAGGAGGCCATGGAAACCCTTGGTCTTCTTCTTCTTCTCCTTGCTTCCCTCCCTTCAATGGCTGGAAGTATGGTTGTAGAATGTGTGTATAATAATTGCCAACCCTCTAATTGAAGTAAAATAAAGTATATATAGATTTACAACAAGTTTTGGAAGCCTTTACAACTCCAAACGGACTGAAACTGATGTAATTTACAATATGGACGTCATTCTGCAGTTTCGTTTGCACAGGAGTCTTCAGTACACTGAAATACGCAACTATGATTTTTCCACATATCGCGCGAGCGGGTCGCGCGAGCGCGACTTTTGGTACCTCGCGCGCGCGGATCGCGCGAGCGATTCTGGGGTTCTCGCGCGAGCGATTCTCTGATTTTCGCGGGCGCGGGCCGCGCGCGCGACTTGTCTTTTTCAGCTTCTTTCTTGATGCTTTTTCACCCTATTTATCCTGGTTTAGTTGATTTCTTCCAAAACCTGTCAGAAACTAGAAAACAGAGTAAAAATATACAAAAACAGGATAAAAAGGTACTAACAAATGCTCATTAAGGCGTATAAATAGGATTAGTTCTCTCCCGATCAGTGCTCAACAGAGAGCACCCCAGCATGTACATCAGAAAGCCTCGGGCCATCTGCTCGTCGGTGAAGCCGGGTTTCCCCCGGAAGGTATCCATAAACCACCGGGCCGTGACCAAGGCCTCCTCCGGAACCACCCCTAACAACGGCTCCATCTGGTCCCACTCCTGGTCTGTCAAGTACCTCAGAGGCTCTCCGCCAAAGGCGATCCCTGTGATCACGGAGAAGTCCAATGGCGTCAACGTCATCTCGCCGAATGAAAAGTGAAAAGTACTCGTGGTATCCCACCACCGCTCAGCCAACGCATGCATCTGCTGTAGGTCGTTGGAGCTCTTCGTCAAGAGTTTGACGAAGTCTCCAAACCCTGTTGCGTCAATAAGCCCCTGTATGGTCTCACTCAGCTCCGTATACCACTCGTGGCCATGAGCAAGGCTGCCATGACCCTTCAGCACCTTCGGCTGCAGCTGCAAGAAAGAATAAAAAGGTTTGTTGTTAGGGAGTGGATAAAGAAGAAAGCAACAATAGTGAATAAATAATAAATAAAGGAGTGTTCATAGGGGATTTCACAAGCAAAGCACTCGTTTGCATTCAAGAGGAAATGAATAAAAGAAAACACTCAATATTCTAGCAAGGTTTCGAAAAGAAAAGAAAGAAAAATAGTAGTTTGTTCACATTCTCTAAAATACATGCACATATAAGTTTTGAAAGAGATTTTTGGGCCCGAAAAAGTACAAGTCTCGAAGAGAAATACGTAATTGTAAACATTCAAGAATCAATAAAATGGCACTTGGAATGCTCAAGTAAAACTCGCCAGTGTAGTAAGAACAGGAGAAGGTTCAGGATTGCATTGGATTCTTTATTCACAAGCAATGTATCTCGATTAAATGGCTTTCAAGAGTCTTTGAGAAAATAAAGGATAAGTGTTCGAAATATTCAAACATAACATTCAGTTTTCGAGGTTCATAAGAATTGAAAAGAGAATAAAATAGATTTCCTTTACAAAAGGCATGGAATAAAGTTTTCGAGATACTCGGGGACGCCACGAGCACGACATTCGGGACAGGGTATCTAAGGAGTTGTGGCAATCCTACGTTACATTCATGTAAAGAAGGAAATGCGGGAAGGAAATGCGAAAAATAAATAAAAGGGGAGAGTTTACCTCGCGCTTGAACGCGCGGACCGACAAATGCTCATTGGGGTCCCTCAGTAGGAGTGTGGCGTCCGGGTGATGAGTAGCAGTGTATCTGGCCTTCTTCTTACGCCCTGAACCACTCGCCATAATCTGTCAAAGAAAAAGAGAGAATCCGCGCGTTAGATTAATGAAAATTCAGAAAAACAATGAAATAAACAGGTTTAATCAAACTCTGATCTAGCAGAAATAACCTGTGAATGTCGTAGATCAATATAGGAGTGAGGAAAGAAAAAGAGAAAATTTTCTCCAGAGAGATTTCGAGGGAGAGGAGTTTGAGAGAATGAGAGAAATGTAATGAACCCGGCGGTTTGAGCCACTGCCGCTCAAACGCGGCACTCAATTTTCCGTGCACGGCAGTCAGTCAACTGCCGCGCAGCACTCTCCGAGAGCCGCAATGGCACTCCGTGAGTGCCGCGCGGCAGTGACTGCCGCGAAAAACCGCATGTGCCGTGATTAAGGCGGTTCAAGGATATTTACTTTCCCTCCAGAAATTCAAATCAAGTCCCAAAAATTGAATTTGAGGCCCCCAAAATTTGCCCTCATGACCCTTTTTGCCCTCGGGGTCATTTTTTAAGTACACAATGACTACAAATTTCGAAATTTAAGAGTACATATGAGCCCGTGGGCCCCCAATTTTTGAAAATTGAAGATGTCTGAGCCCGTGGCTCCCAATTTTGAAAGGTGAAAATATTTGAACCCGTGGGCCCCGACTTATATTCTCGGTTCTCGCAACAGATTTGTGTTAACCCCCGTTTTTGAGAATATAACAGATTTATATTCTCGGTTCGCGCAACAGATTTGCGTTAACCCCCATTTTTGGGAATATAACAGACTTATATTCTCGGTTCTCGCAACAGATTTGCGTTAACCGCCGTTTTTGGGAATATAACAAATTTATATTCTCGGTTCTCGCAACAGATTCGCGTTAACCCACATTTTTGAGAATATAACAGACTTATATTCTCGGTTCTCACAACAGATTCGCGTTAACCCACGTTTTTTAGAATATAACAGACTTATATTCTCGGTTCTCACAATAGATTTGCGTTAACCCCCATTTTTGAGAATATAACAGACTTACATTCTCGGTTCTCGCAACAGATTTGCGTTAACCCCTATTTTTGAGAATATAACAGACTTATATTCTCGGTTCTCGCAATAGATTTGCGTTAACTCCCGTTTTTGGGAATATAACAGACTTATATTCTCGGTTCTCGCAACAGATTTTCGTTAACCCCCGTTTTTGGGAATGTAACAGACTTATATTCTCGGTTCTCGCAACAAATTTGCGTTAACCCACATTTTTGGGAATATAACAGATTTATATTCTCGATTCTCGCAACAGATTTGCGTTAACCCACGTTTTTGGGAATATAACAGATTTATATTCTCGGTTCTCGTAATAGATATGCGTTAACCCCCGTTTTTGGGAATATAACAGACTTATATTCTCGGTTCTCGCAATAGATTTGCGTTAACCCACGTTTTTGTGAATATAACAGACTTATATTCTCGGTTCTCGCAACAAATTTGCGTTAACCCACATTTTTGGGAATATAACAGACTTATATTCTCGGTTCTCGCAACAGATTTGCGTTAACCCACGTTTTCGGGAATATAACAGACTTATATTCCCCCAAGATCAAATCAAAAAATCACGACCCCTGTAAGATATCTTCGCATCGATCACTGAATTAGGTGATCTTCCTTAACTAACGCGTCACGCAAAATGCGTAAGGGAGACATGATGAGCATGACATTTGTACAACCGGTTCAATTCAGAAAGAACCATGGCATGGCATTTGCATCACGATTGGATAGGTGCATTCATCCGTATGCGTATGCGAATAAGAACAAAAACTGATAAAGTAAGACTGACAAAAACGCGGCAATCCATTAATTTGCCGCGGCATTTGATGAATGCCGCGCGGCAGTCGCGTAGTGCCGCGACGGCAGTTATCAAATGCCACGGCGGCATTCGCGGACTGCCGCGACAGTTTCTGGACTGCCGCGCTGGGCAGCAGTCTGCATAATTTCAGAAAGTACACATTGTACCAACAAATGAAAGAATTACACCTATTTTTTGCTCCAAAATTCACCAAAAATACCTGGTAATTTTGCCTATAAGAGAGAAGGAGAGACAACACAAGAGGGACTACTACATCAACACATTTTGGAGAGAAAAGAGAAGAGAGTTTAGAGAATTAAGAAGAAGAGTTTGGAAGATCTTCAAAGAATACTTTGAGGATAATTTGGAGGTGATCCCCTATGCCTTAGATTGTTTGTTTACTCTTTTCTTTTTGGACTAAAATCTCTTGTTATCTTTGTTTGTCAAGAAAGCTTAGGAGTTTCTATTTCTAATTCTCCCTTCAATTTCTTGTATATGTTCTTCTCTTGAGAGTCTTGGAGATCTTCAATATCTCTCTTGATCTCTTGAGTATGATCCTTTGAACCTCATGTAAAGCTCATACTCTACATGAGAGTCAAAATTTGATCATCACTTTGTTTTATTTAGTTGGATCCAAGTCCATGCCTATGACTTGGATCCTCTAAACTTGGTATTTAATGAAGTCATTCCCTTATTCTTCTTGAAACTAGGAACATTAGTCATATCTTTGTCTCCCATGACCATCAAATGGTAGGAGTAATAAGTTGAATTCAAGCTTTGGTCTATAAAGTTTGAGTTCATTGTTTGGAATTTTGAGAAGTTCCTTTCATACTTCATCAAAATCCATAAGCATAAAGTGATTTTTAGTCTTCAAGGACCATCAAAATGGTAAGAAAAGTAGTTTGATTTAATCTCAACTTCATGTTTTCAATAGTTGAGGTTAACCAACAAAGTTGAACTAGCAAAATGAAAACAGTGGATTCACAAACTGTTTTCAATCAAAGATTTTTAGTTCAAAATCTAACCGTTGAAATCAAGTGAAACCAACGGGAAAGTGTCAATAACACATCGTTTTACCACTTCAATTTTTGTTTTGGTAAGAATTTATGCTTAGAATGGTTTGATCATGAGTTTTGTGAGACAACCACAATCTGTCCAGAATTTCAGAATAGTTTCAGAACAGCAAACCGGTTTTAAAATTGATAGATCAGAGATCTAACCAAGTTTTCATGACCTCTAATAATTTTTTATAAGAACCTTAATGTGTTAGGAAGGTTCCCTAAAAAGAATGAAGCAATTCAGATTTGTTTGCCATTTTTAAAAAATCATACAAGATCTCTGGACAGAGAGTTGTAAAACCCTGAGTGAGGTCTAGTATTTTCTGTATTCCCGGAGATCTAACTATTCAAACCTTGATTTGCTTTTTGGATTAGAAACTAGACTCACAGAGGCATAACATATCCAAAACTCATTCAGATCCAACCTTTGGAAATATTTTATTTCTATTTTTGAACATCTGGTCTGCTCTCTGTAATTCATAAAAACTGCTACTATTTTTGTCTAATCTTATTTATTTCAACTCAAATGGTCTCTTAATGCCTTAGGACCCAAATCATACTTTGAATAATGATAACTTAGGTTAAATCCAGAGGCTAAGTGACCCAAATTAGGGAATAAATCCATGTTTCATCCTTGTTTACATTCACTCATTCATGTACATCTAATACCCATAATTAGAACTAGTAATTGGATAAAGTTGGATTTCATTGCTTGCTAGGTATAAGCTAGAGAATTAGGATTGATTGTTTGATATCATATTATTATCATGTAAAGCATGTGGACTAACCCTTTGATTTGTAGCGCTATTAAGGTATGATTTCTAGGACTCCTCCTTAGTTTATCTTAATTTCTTGATTTTATTGATTTTTCTATTTAATGCGCGACACCTTAGAATTAGGAGCTTGTCTTATATGTATATATGATTAGAGACTTCTTTTTTAGGATTTTCTTTTGTTTGTATGCATCGCACGTTTAAATATCGCTGATGGATCCCAAGTAAGTTCTCTCGTTCCCTATTGCATACCATATTGCTTGTTACTTGAAATATGTGATTTATGAATGATATTTTGGCCATTAGCAATTTTACACCCTTTGGACATTTTTTTGTAATGTATACGTATATATGTATCAGTTGAGGGCATGCTTAGATTAATAAATTTGATTAAAAGGATGTTGAGTGGAGGCCTATCGCAAGATAGGATGAGAGAGGGTGTTTTAGTCCGACGGGCTCCTTCCTCTCTCATTCCATAATCCCCGGACCTAGTTAATCTTTGGTTTCGCAAAAGGTCAGTTTCCTTTTGAAATGGTTTCTTAATTTTTCCTTAAAAATTAAGTGGCGACTCTTTTGTTTTGAAATTGAAATTTGAAAAGGATTTTAAATAAGAAAAGTTGTGGGTAAGAAAAATGCGATATCCACAGTGTCACCAAGTTTCCCGTCACCTATCCTCTCTATCAATCAATGCTCTCATCCCGAGTTTGAAAATCATGTGTACCCCACTCTTGAACAAAAAGAATGTGTTGTAGAAGAGGATGATAAGGATTCTAGCACATGTACTTCACCAAATTTTAAATTTCAAAATTCTGTGAGAGAGGACTTGGAAAATATTAGGCCCACTTTAGATGATCTTAAACTTCAACAAGAAGCTAGTAATCTGCTAGACTGCTTGACCTTCTTGAATAATAATGACATTGAGGTTCAAATAGATGCCTTTATCCAAGTCCAGTCCAAATCAATGTACGTAGAACAGAAATCCAATTCCTATGATCACATCTCCATAGATTCTGTTCTAGAACAAGAGGAGGGTAGTAAAGCTTCATTAGAAGATTACTTAGACCCTGCCCCTTTTATTGAACCATGGCCTATGCCTATTTTTGATAATATAAAAATAGAGGCTGTTATAGAAAATACCAACACCAAAGATCATTATTTGAACATAATTCCTAAAAAGTGTGGTATATCTCTTATAATTTTGGAGGCCATAGGTTTTGCATCATCTCCTCTGACCTTGAGCCTGACATTAGTTGGGGGGAGTTGCATTTTTATGAGGATCTCAAAAGTCTTCTCATTGTTAAATTATTTCACTGGGAAGATCCTCAAAATTTTCGGTTGTTACTTTATGATAAATATCTTGATTAACCGAATTTAGTTACTGAGTAGTTGTAGCATATTCTCTATTTTTCCTTGTTGCTACTAATGATTTTGCAGGTGACTTATCAAAATAAAAAACAAAATTGGATATTAATGCCTCGAGGTAACATCCTTCCTTCTCTCGCTTTACTTTACATGTCCTTGTGCTTAGTTTAGAACATTGGGGACAATGTTTAGTTTTAGTTGGGGGGAGTGAGTCATTGCATGCCTCGTTTATTTCTTTTTATGATGTAGTGTCATATACCTGCTTAGCAACATGTAACTCAGTAAAATAAATTGTCAAATTTTTTATAAAAAAAATTTGAATTATTTTAAAGATAATAAACTGGTTCTTGTATTTCTCCCTTAGTTAATGTAGTTAGTTATGATGCATTGGTGTTATTTTCTGTATGTTACTAGTATGTGATACACAATAGTAGTTTGTTTATTATCTTAGTTATAGTATACTTTATGCCTTTTAATCTTCAAACGACTTTGAGCACATTGTGACAACCTTGTACATAGCTAAAATGGATTAGTAAGCATAGCTTAGGTGTCTTAAGAGACTGTAGTGGAGACTAATAACCCAAGTGAGCTTTTGTGCCATTCTTTTTTCTTGAGGGTTTTATAAAATTACTCTTACTTTTTGAAAAGCGTATTAATTCATTGTAAGTCTCATTTTTCTTCTTCATTTTGACTAATTACTAGAAGAGAACGTTCAGGATTTACCAAATTTAGAGCTCTTGAATTTACTAAAATGAATAATCCTATTAACTTAGAAGATGATTTAGGCCATCTTTTGACCATACACGCAAAAAACAACATTGGCCTACCTCTATGCTATTCTTTGAATTCACTCTCTTGAGCCTTCACCATATTCGCCTTGTCTTCACAACCCTAAAGTTCATACTTAACTCCATATTACGAGTTTGAGTTTCTTTTCTTTATCTAGGAGTGATTGGGATGTGTTTTCTTGACAAGAAGTTTGATTGTGTGAATAAGGGAAAGTTGGCAAAGAAAAAAATGATGAAAAGAAAAAAAAAAAAAAAAATGCATGAAAAGAAAAAAAAATGCCAATGGTTGTTACAAAAGAAAAAAAAAATAATAGTAAAAAGAAGAGTGTGGAAAAAAGAAAAGAAAAAAAAAGAGAAGAATAAGAGAGAGATTGGAGATGTGGGGAAGTTTGAAAAGTTGTAGTAAACATTCCAATCACATCCTTTGCCCCAATTGAATATCACGAGCCTCTTTCTTCTTAACTTAACACCTCTTTTTCAAAGTCCTAATGATTTTAAGTAATTGGATTTGAAGTTAAGGTAATGAGAGGATTCTCCACGGTATCTCGCTCTTCTAGTGAAAAGTATCCTTTCATGAGACTTTGCGCACTAAAATGTCCATTTTTCTATTCAGATATGAGAAGCCTTTGTTTCCATTTACATTTACTTTTTATAGCTTCCATATCATGAGTGATAATTATTACACCTAATTCGGAGTGATTTCATCTTGAGAGTGTAATCCTAGTGAAAGTTGAGTCAAAATGAACGTCTTGATAGTATCTTAAGTTATGCATGCTTTGAAATTAAAGTTTTGTATTTGGGTTGTCCATTCACACACACACTTGAAGATTAATAGCTATGGAACATTCTAATGACTTTGATAGTAGATTAACTGTAATGTGTGTGTTGCATTGCCATGGCTTACTAGAGAGTTTCATGAGATTGTTGAGCTTAACTATATTGCTAAATGAGAGAAAATTTTCTTGAAAAAATTTAAATGAGAACCATTACCATAAATATGAATTTTGTGGGTAGATTCACTTAAAACCCTCATGAGACAACACTCGTCCACTAGGGGGAACCTAGGGGTTTAAAGGCTTGTTGCATACGCTAAATGCAATCGCGATTCCTGCGAAAGTGAGTTAGGATTTTTATTTTCTTTTCTTTTCAATTTTTAGAGTTCAAATAAACATTGCTGTAGTTCGCTTCATTGCTAGGGACTAGCAACGAGCTAGTTGGGGGTGTGATTCGAGGTGAAAAGTGCATATTTATTGTGTATTATATGCTCTTTTATGCATACCTTTATCTCCAAAGTCCGTATATTTAGGTGCATTATAATAATAATGTTCTTTTTATTGTGCTAATGCTAAAATATATGTGTTTGCATTATTTTATAGGTATTAGGATGTAAATCAATGAAGTGAAGCTAAAGAAAAGTGATTCTGGAGAAGAGAACAACATAAGCAGCTGAGAAAACGTCAATTTTGACAATGAAGACTTCAGATTTGGAAGATTTTCCCAGAGATATAAAATGTAGATGTTTGAGTTACGGTCGCGTGGCCACAAACGGGAGGTCAATCCGAGGTCCGAGTGAAAGGTTATGGCCATTCTCCCATCGGTGCGCAGAGTTGTCAAAATCAGAGAGTTCAATCGATTGAGGAGAGTTCAATCGATTGAATCTTCGATCGATCGAACTAAGCTCGATCAATTGAACTTCATATTTACCCAAAAGTTGCGTAAACTCTGCAGGAACCCTATATAAGTCGTTTTGACGCCAGACGAAGGGAGGACGCTCTAGAACGTGAAAAAAAACAGTTTTAGGGTAGTTTTAGGGTTAGATTAGGTTAGATTCAAGTTTTCTTCCTCCTTTTCCATTGTTAAACTCAAGATTAATGTTGATTACAAGTTATATTCATATTATCTTCAGGTTTTTCTTCTCTCTTTTCTTTATTTGATTGTCTATTGCTTTAGATGTTAATGATTGCTATGTTTTGTTATTTCTGAATTAGTTTAATCATGTTTTCATAGTTTAGATGTTGAAAATATGTGATGAAACAATGATTCCTAACCTCTGCCATGAAATCTTTAGAAACCTTGGGCTCGATCGATCGAACCAGAGCCATAGTCAAGCGATCGAAGGCATTTCGATCGATTGAAGGATGAAGATGTCCGATCGTTCGAGAGCGCTTCGATCGATCGAACATGTTAAATTCTGAGATGATTCTTTTCAGTATTCCATAACTTTCTGTTTTAGAAATCTGTCATCAAATAGTCCCAAAAAGTTCAGTTTGTCACAACAGTTTTTAGAACTTAAAGCCTTAAGGTCTTTTCTTTAATGACTTTTGAAAACCACTTTGAATGCTAACACCATTTAGAGTGCAAGTAATAACCATTGTTTTAAACCGTCTTCCAAGTATTTTAAATCAACTGTGATGATGTAGTCCCGGTCATGAAAGGGCTATTGATTCTATATCTTTAGAAAAATACGGAATGCTGAAAAGGAATGAACTCCATAGAACATTAATGAGTATGCATGGTAGGTGGTTAGGATCAATGTGGATTCTCGTATTTCCAACACCTTTAATTTACTTGTTTAATTAGTTATGTTTCTTTATGCTTAGTTTATTATTTAGTTTAATTCAATTAATCAGGATTCGTTAAAACCTCCACATGTATATTCATCTTTTTCCTTTTCTTTAGGTTGTAACTTAGTAGATATTCTTCCTATTCCTTCCCTGTGGGATCGACCTGGACTTCCAGTACTATATTACTTGCACGATCACCTACACTTGGGAGTTGCACAAGAGCGCACAACTATTTAGTCATGTCAGTCACCTTGAATCTGGGATGACTACTCAACCATCCCGGGTTATTATACAAAACTGCCCAGTTCGGTCCAAAGCCCGGGCGTTCGCGCCAGACTGGCCCCATATGGATTCACCTCCAGAAGGCGTGGTTGCTTGCCCGAAAAGCCTCCAGACAGTTTTCTATCCCAACTAGAAGACTAAATGGAAGGAGCAAGTGGTTTCCTAAACCACTTAGGAAACTCTCCTAAATTCATGTAAATCAGTTGTAATTAGATGAAGCTTCCTAATCTACAGACTTACCTTGTACGGGTGGTCTCTTACACCTATAAAAGAGGCCACTCTCCCCCCATTGAGGGGGTCACATTCTGAACCTAAAGAATAGCATATTATATTGACTCATATGCAGATAGACGGTCGGTTTGGCTGGAAGTGCCGCCTACTCTGTTGGCTCACCAGTCCCCGCCGGTGATCTGTTAGAGAAGCGCACCGAAGCACCACGTGGGCGTAGGCCACCTCATTAATGGGGCCGAACCACATCCAATTCTCCTCTCTTTATCTCTCCCTCATATAATTACTCTTACCCAATTTTTGGCATCATCAGACAATAAATGGCATAAAAAGTGACCACAGAGTGCCTTTATCATTTAAGTTCAATAGTACATTGCTTGGGGGCAATTATAGTAGCATCCCCAAATACCAAAAAAAAAAAAAAAAAAAAAAAAAGAAAATGAAGTAAAATATATATAGGCTAGGAGCTAAGGATCTTCAACGACAACTACCTCTTCCTCAATCTCCCCGACCTCTCCACCGGTGGCTGTAGCAGCTGCCTCTCCATCAACGGGGGCCTCCTCGGTAGCAGGGCTCTCCTCATTCTAGAAGTCCAATTTAGCCCAAGAGTAGCCCGAGAGGTCCCACTCAGGATGATCTGAAGCTGCCCTCTGATTTAGGTCGGCATAGCCCTTGAGAAAGCCTGCCTCGAACTCCTCATCTACATCCTTCGTCGCCACCTCCCAAGCGGTAATAGCATCGGTCAGGGCCTTGTTCTCAGCCTCTATAGCCCTCCAATCCTCCGGCTTGGTTGACAGCTCCTCCTGAGCCGCCCCCTGGTCCAGGGCCAACGCCTTCATCTTCTCTCTCTCCACACTAGAGCAAAGTTCAAAGCCTCCCGCGCTCCCTTCTCCGCAGAAAGGGTAGCCTCAGTAGAGGGTAGCTTCTCAGCTACCCCAGAAAAGTAGGCCTCAGCCCCGGCAGCCAAATCGGTTTGGAAAAAGAAATAGAAGCCAGTTTGTCACCGTGATCAGAGAAATTAGAACAAAAAAATAGAGCGAGGTTACCTACCATGTGAGAGATGCTGTAAAGCCATCCAATCAGAGACTCAGGGCCCAACCCTGAGCACCTCTCGACCTGACTCGATAGTAGCCTGGGCTAGACTCTCGCCCGGACGTCATCCGTAGCTTCTACTGACGGCATCCTAGTCAGACTATTGTCCGAGGGACGTTCAACGATCACAACAACCTCAACTCAGGGGGTTAAAGTACCGATTTGGTCTAGGCGAGGCTAATGCCTTATCCACCTAAGCTACTGACCATCGGCAATAGGCTTAGTAGCTAGCCTCTTCCTCCTCTGGCCAGCCCGTGCAGCTAACGCGGCCTCTATCTCCTTCAGAGCAGCCATATCCCTTGGAGCCATCTCTGCGAGAAACCATAAAAAGATACGTCAAAGATTGGCTAAAATACACAATGACCAGGTAGGAAGGGATTTAGAGAACTTGAGAACTTACCAGTAATAATCAGAGGAAATTTGGGTTCTTCAAAGGGCTGATCAGGCTCGTTGCTAACTTTCTGGGCTCCCGTCCGAGTTAACAAGTCGGCGACGTTAGTAAGCTCCTTAGCTCAGGCCCTGATCCTATCTTGGCACTCATTGGGAATGCTAGGCGGGTCAACCGACCCTACTACAAAAAAGAAAAGGGCACAGATCAGTTAGTTTTGCAATAAAAACAACAAAGCAAAGGGGAAAACAAATGAAAGACTAGAGCTTAATCCTCAACTGTCCTGCCCAAGATTTTTTCAGCTGAATCCTTGGAGCATCCTCACAAAGCCTAAGGGTAGATACGTGTAAGAACTTCTTCTTCTACCCCTTGTTGTTGCTCGGGTATTTGTCAATTATTCTTTCCTTCTAGGCTCCTAGAGAGAAGAAGCTGACCTCCTTGTGCAATGGGAATGGTCAGTGGGTCCACAAGAAATCTTGAAGAGTGAGCTCATACGCGAGGACTTAGGGCCAAAGGTATATGGCACCCATTAAAAATCTCTACCCGTTCAGGGCAAGTTACCAGGAGCTATCTTGAGGTAGATCAACACGTCCTGGGCAAGTGGGTGGAGGGGAAGGCGAAGACCTGCCATAAAGGAATCCTCGTAAAGGGTGACAAAACCTGACCAGTGTAGATGAGCCCCACTAGTGGGTATGGCCAAGGAACAGGGACCGAGAATGTCATATCTGTCTGTAAGTCAACCTAGATCAGTGAGAAGCAAACTACTAGGAATCCACTCACAAGAGAAGACTACACCGGGACTACTAGATACCGATGTCTCCTTACCTGACCACCGTAACACATAGGCCGCATAGAGCCCCTGGTTCGGCTCATCGTCAGACACCCGAATGGGAATCCTACCTTCACGGTAGTGGTCTAACAGAGTCAGTGAAGGAGGGTCCAAACTTATTTCAGGGGTTCCTGACCTGGATTGCTCATCTTTTGATCGAGAAGATGAGTTAAATTCTAAGTGGCACATTTATAAGGTTGCTACAACTGGGCGAGGAAGTAGCTGGCTGCCTAAGTAGGGTTCAGGAACCCCGAGTCTAAGGTACAAAGGTGGGAGGATCAAGAGCATATACGGTAAGGTGTACAAGGTCTTAGCAATGAAGTAACACTCAGACAAGATGGTTCTAGGACACCCGGACCAGTTCGACTGCTCTACCAAGGAAAGGGAACCGCCTGATCAGAGAAAGGAGTAGAACCTAAGGAAGAAAAAATCCTGCTCCCTCAAAAAGCCTAAAGGGTTCCTACACTCTAGCCTTGTTCGGGAAAATAGAAAATGAAGAAGAGAAAAAAATATAGTGAATTGTAAGGCTAGAGGGACGAAGACTTACAAGAATAAAGCACAGGAAAGAGCTTAGAAATCTTAACTGGACGCTTTTTCTTTTATACCGCTCGATAGACTCTTCCTATGGGTAGCAGAAGTAGCAAAAATCCTCAAGTGTTACATAGATAACACAGACAGCCTAGATGATCTCAGATCCAACGATCTAGCACACTTCTTGCCTAAATGCCCAACAACTACCACCTCGGCCAGCACAAGCGGTCCCTCAAAAGGCGTGCATATTAATGGTGTGATGTAATAGTTTAGTTAGGTGGTGACTATTTGGTTATGCTTATATCAGTCTCGTTGGATCCAAACTAGACCAACCACTCCTTGATATATGGAAGGTACTGATCCCAAGCTCCCAAGGCAATCGATCGGTCCAGGCCCTGATTGACCTAGGTGAATGGTCTAGCCATGAGTAATTCCCCGAGCTGCTTCTCAGACGGTTTGTCAAAATATGGAAATTTCCAACCCTCATCTGATGAAGCATTGCATTAGCCTTAGAAGTAGGGGACAGTTGATATGTACAAAAATATCCAGTGAAAGCAAAAGCTCCACTCCTAGCTAACCCGAGCAGTACACCCAGGATTATCATTTCCTGATCATTAGGTCGGGAAATGCCGAACGGGTCAGTCGTCACGGGCACAGCCCAACCACATCCCATGATGTAATCCAGAATGTTCTGGACGATTTCCTACGTGAGCTAGAAGACTAATGGAAAGAGTAGATTATTTCCTAATCCAATTAGGAAACTCCCACGATTTGTGATAATCAATCACAATCACATTGTATTACTTTATCAGTTTACTTACCATATACGAGTAGGTCCCTTGCATCTATAAAAGAGATCAATCATCTCCTTTAAGGGGATCGCATTCTTATTTTATACATACGCATATACCCAGCCTTTTGGCGTGTGTGTGGGGGGGTGGGGGGGAATTTTGAGCGTGGTGACTTAGGCAATGTTTGTCACCATTTAAAACAGTGACAAGTGTATAATAAAATTTGTCACTATCTTCGGCTGTGACAATATGTTACCTTCGTCACCAATTCCACTTTTTCACTATCATAGATGGTGAGAATTTTTGTCACTGCTATAGACAGTGACAAAGCTAGCAAAAAATAGGGTGACAAATTTGCTATTTTTGTGTAGTGATTTATAGGGACTTGTATAGGCTCCTTCTGTGCACTGCCCTTCACAGAAGACGCTGGGCCAAATTTTTCCATCATGTATGACATCTGTCGATCAATACTCTTAGTAATCTGATCTCCCATCTTCTGCATCATATCTGTGAATGGTTTCACAATTGTAGATGTTTGTTGCGAATTGGCTTGCAGCCAATCATGTAGCGTACTATCCCAATTGAAATGCATTATTGCTGCATAATCCTTCAGAGCCTATTGGTCTAGACCATGTACAGTAGTCCCAGCATCCCCAGGTTGTTGGTGGAGCGACTCATAGTTGCCAGTATGAGATTGATCACTGGTATTACCGTGAACCTCCCCTTCTACATTTTCTTCTAGTATTGGCGTGTCCATTTCTGGTAGCACCATGATTCCTTTATCTTTTTTCAAATTCTTTTTTGGCGGCAAAATGAACTGCTCAATTCTTCACAGCGTCCCACTAGGCGTGCCAAAAATTGTATGGCAGGAAATATATAAGTATTATAGTGCGGGCATGCCAGACAAATGTCCTCTTGATACGAACAATTTGATAAAATCAGACAAGTAGAGAAATAGAGGAACGAAATTTCTCTAAATAGGTTCAAATTGCTTTAACCAAAGATTAAAAACTTGAAATGTGAAGAGAGTTGAAACTAACAAAAGAAGTAACAGAGATAAAACTCCATTAAGTCCTTTAAGAACACAATACAATTAAAAGTGGTAATCTAGCCTTCTAATTAAGATCTAATTACAAAGCTACTCCTAATAAACTGAAAATTAAAGATAAAGGAAAGACATGAAAATAAATTCAGTATTCTTGATCATTCAGGGATCCCCTCTTCTCTGTTTTTCTATCACTTTAAATAGGTAACAGTGGTTGTAACTGCTATCCCTCTACTGAACCCGCCCATTATCTCCATAATCTGGGAATAATGGGTTTCGACCATAACCACATCTGCCATCACTTCGGCATTACATGTGTCATTTATTTAATTCAACATAACCGCCAATAACCATCCTACCACTAACGTGGCTTGTGCACTGGATTACGGTGTGATTATGTTGCATCAGCCTGCTCTCTCCATCAGCCTGCCTTTGTATACATTCCACGTGTAATACTTCACTAGATTTAGTGGGCCCACTTTTAATTTTATTTTGTGGTACAAATAGGAATGCTTCACTTTTTAACTGATTAACAAAATGTTTTCTGAGCCTGTTTAAGTATGGTAGGTTTACTCTCTCAACTTTCATTAGTTGACGACTTTCATGTCCTGGACAATCAAACATTCAGATCTTGCAGAGGTTGACTATCCAGAAGAGGAGTATGGCGAGGGGGCTACGGCTTTGCAAGTTAGACGGTGAACCGAAGAGATTTTCTATTTTGGTTTAGTTTATGTATTTAGGACATGTAGTGTTCGAACTTGTTTAACTTTATGTAAGGCTTTAATGCCTAAGATATTATTCTCTCTTCTTTACCCCCTTCTATGAGGTTGTAATAATGAATATTTAAAACTCTGATGTTTAATATTAAGTATGCTTAGAATCACCAATGTTATTATTACTGTTATCATTATGATTTTATTTATTGTTTTGGTTCTCTTATGTCTTAGACCATTCGATCTCAACTTACCACGTGTCTATGGGACCAAAAGAGAAAATATTTTAATTTATCCCCATTTTGCCTACTCTAGAATGTGACAAAAGTAAATCTAAGACAAGAGTAAACCTTGAAAACAATGATTTAAGCATTAAACATGATTTTATGTATAAATCCTCAAGCATACAATCATCATCCTTTGGATACAAGTAAAACTAGAAGAAAAACATAAAAAGAAAACTTTTACACAGTTAGTGTTTCATTGAAACCCTGGAATAGGAGTTTAGTTGGCCATGGAAGGAGTTGAAAGCATGGAGTTGTTGTAAGAGTCCATGGAGAACCTTAAACTTTTTCTTCCTCTTCTTGCCTTCTTCTCTCTCTAGGTTATGGAATATGAGCAAAAGTTGTATATAATTAGTATATATCTCATATATATATATATATATATATTTCCTAAGTTTAGGAGGTTTCCTAAACCCTAAAAACACTAGAATTAGCCTTTTCTACGTCCTTGTGCATATACTATTCCCGCTGGGAGTACAAACTAGCTTTTCACTCGCGTGGTCCACTCTGGCGGAATTCCTGATATTGCCTGAATTCTCCTTAAAGCTTCAGAATTGCATCCAAATTGATAATATACTTTATAAACTTGAAATAAAATAAAACAAGCATAATACCTTTCAAATTATAGAATCTCAGGACTAATAAAGGTGAGTTAGGCTAAGTGATCAGGAACTATTCATCCCCTCTTAAAGTACAAGTTTCAAAAACTTAAGTCAATAGAGCTACTGCTTATGAATTATCATGTAGTTAGAGTTCATACCTTTTGCGCAATGAGCTTGGTGAAGATCTCCTTGGTTATGATTCCAGCAGCCTCCTATAGGTGATCTTCACTCCTTTGTCTCCGATGGATGCTCTTGTGAAGACTTGGACTAGTGGGAATCCTCCTTGAGTGAGAAAAAGGACCTTAGAAGCTTATAGTATCAATCTGGAGAGCTAGGGCTTAAAAATGATGAGTAAACATATTCTGCCTGTAGGTCTCCTATTTATAAATTTCAAACTGACCTAAGGTCCAATCAATTGCCCCACCAATCGATTGCTTCAAGAGATAATTGATTACCTAAGCAATTGATTACTTCAACCTGCCAATCGATTGGCCTCTCTCTCTCATGTCTTCTGACATCCTGTGAAGCTAAGAGTGGGACCTCCTAGGTTCTTTATTGCTAGATTAGACTAGTTAATAATTCCTATGATCAAACTCTTCGACCAGGGAATTAACTAACTAATCAGTTAACGTTAACTCTACTATAAAACAAAAAATGCACTTCAACGTAAAAGAACATATTAGAAGCGATAACTAGACTTGTATGATTGTACTAATGTCCCTCTACCTTTAGCATTCGTAATCATATTCAAGTAGTCAGATAAACATTTACTGTCAACCTGAATGATGATTACATTTTGAATTCCTTGAGTCTCATTCACCTCTCATGATTACTAAACATGTTGATAACTACTTACCAATAAGACTATAGTTCTCAGTAACAAACTTTGTTGACATTCTCAAGGGAATGCTTACTCTGGATCAGAGGGTAGATTCTATCTTGACAATATATGTTCACAACCCTATGAACATGACTTACCCAAGATACCCAGGTGTTGATCTTGAAGACCTCACTGATTGATAAGTAAAAGCAGTCACATCCTTAGTCTGTGTTTGTAATCTTTTCAAGATTAAGAACACGTACCTAATATAAGTTATGAGTTCCTATCGACTGTTGACAATTTTAGATGTCAATAAGAAAATCTCATGGTCCGTCAATGCACTATATGCAATAGCATATGTAACTAAGAGTATCATACTCTAGTGATTGAAATTCATCACTCAATCCAATGGTAGTTAATTATGCTACAGTGTACACCTGATGAGATATCCAGTCTCATCATCTACTGTGACAATTCTAAAGGCTATGTGAACAGATGCACAAGATTGTCGGTGGTGGCAATCTTGGTGACAATCACATCTCCATGCTAGACTATATCTCGAATGAGATGATACTTCCTCTCTACGTGCTTTCCCTTTACGTGGTTCCTTGGATTGAGACACTACCCCATTATTGTCACAGTATAGTGTAATAGGTGATAATGATGCTATTATAACATCATGTTCCATAAGGAAATTCTTGAGCCAAATAGCTTCCTTTGCAGCTTCACAAGCAGCTACATACTCAGTTTCTATAATTGAGTCTGTAATGCATTTTTGCTTAAAGTTCCTCCAACTATCAGCATCACCTCCTAGGGCGAAGAGATGTCTAGATGTGGACTTTCTTGAATCATTATCAAACATAAAGTCCGAGTCAGTATATTATACTAGAATCAACTCATCTCCACCATACATAGCATCTAATCTTTAGTTTTTCTCAAGTAATATGCTAAACGGTTATCCAGTGCTCTAGACCACGATTTGACTGATACTTGCTAACCATGACTATGAAAAAATAGATATCTGGTCTAGTGCATAACATAACATACATAAGATTTCCCACTGTCGAGACATAGGGAAAACCTGCCATGCGATTCCTCTCCTCTTGTGGTTTAGGACACTGATCCTTGGAGAATGCTAGACCATGTCTGAAAGGTAATAAACATTTTTTGAGTTGTCCATAGAAAACCTAGTTAGTACTTTATCGATATAATTAGCTTAATATAATCCCATTATCTTTCGCTTATAATCTTAAAAAAGCTTTATCTCAAGGATATAGCTCGCCTCTCCTAGTTTCATATCAAAAGTACTAGCTAGCCAAACCTTGATTGTTGACAATGTCGCTACATCATTCCCAATGAGTAGAATGTCATCAACATAAAGTATAAGAAAAAACACCACCTTACTTTCACATTTCTTGTATACACAAGGTTCATTCAGATTCTATATGAAACCAAATGACTTGACCTCTTGGTTAAATTAAATGTTCCAACTCCTAGATGCTAGTTTAAGCCCATAAATAGACTTTTGCAGCTTGCATACTAAGTTACCTTTCCTACCAGCTATGAACCCTTCTGGTTTCTGCATAAAGATGTCATCCTCAAGATTTTCATTCAAGAATGCACTCTTGACATCCATCTACCAGATCTCAAAATCAAGGCATGCAGCAATATATAAGAGTATTCTGATGGACATAAGCATGGCTACCAGTGAGAAGGTTTTCTCAAAGTCTATGTCCTATCTCTGAGTATAACCTTTCGCCACAAGTCTTGCTTTTAAGGTCTCAACCTTTCTATCAGATCCTTTTTTCCTCTTGTAGGTCCACTTACAGCCAATGGGTTTAATATTGGCAGGTGTTTCTACAAGATCCCAAACCTGATTAGAGTCCATAGATTCCAACCAGCCTTTATAGCTTTAACCCAATGGTCTGAATCAACATCAGCTATTGCCTCTTCATACATGGCAGGATCAAACTCAGAGTCTATGGAGACAGCTTCAAAAACTTCTCTTAAGAATATCCATCTGTCAAGTTGGCTAACTATCCTCCCACTACGACGAGATACCAGTGCAAAATTGGGTAAAGATGTGGTATTTTCTTGTCTTATATTATTTTCAACTATTGGAGGAATAGAGGGCTCTCCATCTATTTCTTTCAGATCTATCCTTCCTCTAGATTTATGATTCATGATATAATCATCCTCTAAGAAAACAATATTTGTACTAATAAACACTTTCTGTTCTCTTGGATCATAAAAATACCAACCATAAGTACCCTTTGGATACCCTATAAAGTAACATACTTCTGATCGCATCTCCAATTTGCTCATCTTTCCATTCAGCACATGTGCTAGATACCCCCATACCTGATGATGTTACAAAGAGGGCTCACGCCCAATCCACATCTCCCATGGCGTCTTAGGAACAGATTTTCTTGGAATAAGATTTAGTATGTATATAGTGGTTTCCAAAGCATATCCCTAAAGAAAAAATAGCAACTCCGAATAAGTCATCATTGACTACCTAAAGGAATAATAGCAACTCTGAATAAGTCATCATTGACCTAGTCATGCCTAAAAGCATTTGGTTCCTTCTTTCTGCTACACCATTTTTCTAAGGCATTCCAGGTGTAGTTAATTATGATAGAATCACATTCTATATTAGGTGATCAATAAACTCATTAGAGTGGTATTCGCCACCTCGATCTGATCGAATAGCTTTGATATATGTATCTAATTGCTTCTCCACCTCAGCCCTAAACTCTTTGAATTTCTCAAAGGCTTAAGACTTGTACTGCATTAGGTACACATATCCATACCTAGAGTGGTCATCAGTAAATGTAATAAGCTACTCATCACCACCTCAAGCTTTAATATGTATTGGATCATATACATCAGTATAAACTAATTCCAACAATGCATTGATCCTGTTGCCCTTTTTTGGAGAGGGACTTTTGGTCATTTTTCCTTCTAAACATGATTCACAAACTTCCATTGGTTGAAGAACCAAATCGCCTAAGATCCCTTTTTTGACTAGTCAGCTAATCCTATTTAGATTGATATGACCTAGCCTAATATGCCAAAGCCTTGTTGGATTAGTAAAAGTTCCATTTTTTTTTAGATGGTACTGATCTTGTCAAAATCAAGATATTAAAAGTATATTCTACTTTAAAAGATTTGTAGTGTGGAAGTAAAGGTCGAACCCACAGAGATTGAATTACTAAAGTACTTTAATTTTAAAACCTAAATCTAGTTAATTAAGAAAACAAAACTTTGATTTTGATTTTACTTAAACTAAGAACAGTGAAAGTAAATCTAAAATATGAAAGCAATTAATAGTTGTTTTGATAAATATGGGAATTGAACCTAGGATTGCAAATCCACCACTAGCTTCATAATAAGGGTACTTATGCATTCAATTAGCTTATTAAGTTAGATGATAGTGGGAAATTGTAGCTACAAGCCCAATTCCTCCGTCAAGAAGATAACTATGGTTCAAGCACCAACATAATCCATCTTCGGTTAGCACGAATTATCCCACACTAAACTAGGGTTGTGGCATAATCCGTCTAACCTAGGCATGGACTATTCGGATACTTGATAGTCTAATTCAATTAAGTAACATTACATGTAAATAATCTATACAAGCACAGCAAATATAGATCATTGAGCACATCACAGTCAAAATAGATCTAAGACAAGAATAAACTTTGAAAGTAATGATTTAATCAATAGAAGCACGATTTATTATAAAAATCCTCTAAACATGTAATCATCGCCCTTCTTTCTTAAGCCCTTTTGTAAAAGAAATACATAAAATACACCATATTACTTGGCTAGGGTTTCATTGAAACCCTAGATTGAGATTTAAGCTGCCATAGAATCACAGATCGGCAAGAGGTTGATGGAGGAGGCCATAGGAATCCTTGGTCTTCTTCTTCTTCTCCTTACTTCTCCCTCTTCAATGGCTAGAATTTCAGTGTATATGGATGTATGTATGGTGTGTCTAATAATGACCAACCCTAAATTGAAGTAAAATAGGGTATATATAGATTTGGAACAAGTTTTGAAAGCTTTCCTAATCTGAATTGCACTAAAACTACTTTGTTTTGCAATCTGGATGTAATTAGGCCGTTTTGTTTGCCCAAGACTCTTCATTAATGTGAAATACGCAACTTTGATTTTTACACATGTCGCACGAGCGAGTAATTAGGGGGTCGGGAGGGCGAGTTCTAGACTTTCGCGCGAGCGGGTTGGGCGTGTGATTGGCCTTTTTCAACTTCTTTTCTTCGACTTTTTCACCCTATTTAGTCTAGATTCCTTGGTTTCTTCCAAATCCTGTCAAAAAATAGAAAACAAAGTAAAAATACACAAAAATAGGATAAAACGAGCTAACAAATGTGAATTATTGCGTGTAATTAGGACTTGTTCTCTCCCGATCAGGTACAACTACCACTGAGTTATTAAGTTCCATATTAGAGTCTTCAGAAACATTTGGTGAAAACTCTCATAAAATTCCCATGGCGAAACCACATCCATCTTATCTATCAGCAAGCAAGCATCCCAGCACCCCACCTAGCAATAATGAAATAGCCCGCAGCATCACATAGAAGCCATTTGTTTTAATAGCAGAACATCTAAAAGAACCATTTCTTTTAATGGCAGCCTTAATTCCAAAAAGAAAAGAATAACTATTACTCGATAATTCCAAAATTGAAATTAAATTACGTCTCATTAAAGGGACGTAAAGTACGTTTAATAAAACTATTGTCTTATTATCTGGAAAATCTAAAACTACCACTCCTATAGCAATCGTGTAAACGGTTGCACTAAACCTAGAGTCAGCACTATCTCCTCATCACTGCACCTCTTGGTTGATCTGAACCCCTTGAACTCTTGTAGCTAAGAATTTCAGACAGTTCCTCTTCTAGTGGCCTTTCTCCCTGCATTGGAAACACTTTTCTTTGCTTTTTTCGTCGTAATTCCCCTTACCTTTTCCCTTTCCCTTAGATTTCACAATCTTTAGGACTGGTCCAACACTTGGACCACCAGTGCCAGCCTTCTTCTTTCATTTCTTGCCTTTTGGCGCAGATCGAGAAGAAGTGTCTTTTTCAACGTTCATAATGCCACCCCATTGGCTGCCTGAAAAGAGCTCATCAGTTCGCTCATAGAAAAATTCATTTGATTCATATTATACTTAAGTTTAAAATGAGCGAATGACGATGATAGTGAGTTGAGGATCTTATCAACTTGGGTCTGTACATCTATGTTGACACCTAGAGTCTCTAGTTCATTTAAATAACCAATCATTTTCAAAACATGCTCCCGAACTGGAGTCCTTTCCAACATTTTAACACTCATGATCTTTTTTATGGCAACCTTCCTAGCAGGTCTGCCATGTTTCCCAAACATTTCTTTGAGGCTGGTCATGATGGCACTAGCGCAATTGTTCAATTAAAACTGGTATTGCAATACACTAGCCATAGAGGCCAATATGTAGCAATGGGCCATCCCGTTCGACTTCTTCCATTTATCGAACTCGCATCTGGCAGCTACCAAAGAATTTGCCGTGGGTTTTGCAGGGCATGGGGTGGTAAGGAAATAAATATGATCCTCTGTAATTAAAATGTTATCCAAGTTTCTTTTCCATTCAATAAAGTTGTTTCCAGTTAACTTGTTTTGTGTGAGTATGGTGGCAAGTGGACCAAATGAAGACCCAGACAAGATGAATTCTGAAAATAATAACAGACATAATAAATATAGATATCAAAAATTTTGACAATTTAAAATAAAAGTCCTCCAACTAAATTTGATAAGTAAGGATTTTGCTTTGTAAAAAAAAATTCCACATTACCCTTAAACATCCAATATTTACTAATGTGTCAAAACGATTTAGATTTATGTGTTAGAAAAATTGTTCTACATGTTATGCAAGTAGTGTAACAATATCTCACAGAATCACAGTCAAGCATATGTAAAACAAAAAACTAAAATGAAATAAAAACATATAAAATGCCTCTATCTCTCATGGCTTGTTCTTCATAGACCCATCTCTTGGTTTTGTTGCCTCTGGCTCCATCTTCATGGACTATCCTATTCTAGATATTATAATGTCCTATACCTCATTTGAGGCTTACAATTTATCTAGGAAAGGAAATAAACAAAATAGGCTAGGGAAAGCAGTACGACTCTCATTTTCGCAAGAATGAAATCGTAGTGCCCTTTATAATGCCTTATACCAAACCAAATACACACCAATCAAAATAAATATAAAAATTGGTGCCATAAGAGAGAGTGGTCTTGTACTCGCTACAAAAGGTTAGATGTACACATCCACGCATATATATATATATAACAAAATATATCTACGGGGAATTCTAAATGACATACATACTTCATAAAATGGTTTCATGAAGTTATTAGCCTTAAAAATGGTAACTTGTGTTCTCTGTCCTGACCAATCGATTGGATCAGGCACCAATTGATTGCTTCAATCAATCAATTGGTTTAGACTCCAATCGATTGGCTGAAGACAGTAATAAAAAATGATTAAAATTTTAGAATTCTATTTTAAAAATTATTTTCAGATTTTAAAAGATCTCAAAAAACACTTTCTGGGTAAAACAGTGGCAATCAATTGGATCAAAATCCAATTGAGTGCCTTAACCCCAATAGATTGGCCAAACACCAATCGATTTCCTGGACCCTGATCGATTGGCTCTGTCACCAATCGATTGGTACAGTTTTGATCCAAAATCTTACAGATATGTTTTTTGTAATCAAAATGATTACAGAAATACATTTATGTCTGCATAATTTTATTAAATGACTAAAACACAGGCAAACACATCTAGATTTCCACAAAACACGTTACTAGATTCATTTTAGCATAGCTCAGATACCAATTAAAGGAAATGGTTATCGAAAAACATATTTGCATTGCGAAAGTACTAGTTTCAAAAACTTTTAAGTTAATGGAGCTACTACTTATGAATCTAGTAACATGTAGTTAGAGTTAATACATTTTGCGTGATAAGCTTTGTAAAGATATCCTTGCTTATGATTCCAGCTACCTCCTATAGGTGACGTTTACTCCTATGTCTTTGATGGATTCTCTTGTGAAGACTTGGACTAGTGGGAGTCCTCCTTGAATGAGAAAATGGCCTTCGAAGCTTATAGTATCAATCTAGAGAACTAGGGCTTGAAAAATGACTAGTAAACATGTTCTTCTCATAGGTCTGCTATTTATAAGTTTTCAACCAATTGATTACTTCAAGAGGAAATTGCTTGCCTAAGCAATCAATTGCTTTAAACTACCAAGATTGGCCTCTCTCTTATGTCTTCTGACATCCTATGGAGCTAAGAGCGGGACCTCCTAGGTTCTTTATTGTTGGTTTAGACCAGTTTTTAATTCCAATGATCAAACTCTTTGACCAGTGAATTAACGAACTGATCAGTTAATGTTAACTCTACTATAGAACGATAATTGCATTCCAACACAAAAGAACATATCTAAAGCGATAACTAGACTTTTATAATTGTACTAATATCCGTATACCTTCAGCATTCGTAATCATATTCAAGTATTTGGATAAACTGTTACTGTCAACTTGAATGATGATCACATCTTGAATTCCTCAAGTCTCATTCACCTCTCATGATTACCAAACATGTTGATAACTACTTATCAACAAGACTACAGTTCTCAGTAACCAACTTGGTGACATTCTTAAGGGAATGCTTACTCTACTTCAAAGGGTAGATTCTATCTTGACAGTGTACGTTGACAACCCTATGAATATGATGTTAGGGATACATACTAAAAGCCATACTTTGTGTAGTTGATTTATTATTCATTTAATAAAATCAGTCATTCCATTTTTATGAGAATCTGTGTGGGCAATATTTGTATTATATTATTTATTCAATATTATGCATGTGTGTCTCTTATTCTATATAGTAGGTGGTTTGGTGTATAGAGTTCATCTTACACATAGAAGATTAGACCATCGGATCTTGTAGAATGTAAGATTTTGGTTTACAGTCTTAGATGGGATTGGACACACCAGCAGTAGGACTGCAGTATGGTGATGTAGTAGGTTTGTCTTGATTGCGGGAAACATCATAGTTTCAACTCACTATGCTGGTACACTTTGTGTATTAAACAGGACCGACATGGGATAATTATCTTTGTACTGACTTATAAGACAATTAATAACTCATGGCTATTATGAGTGCTTATGCTCTAAATTCTAAGTTAATTTATAGACACGTACATTGGATATTTACGCTTTGATCCGGTGAGATCCTTAAATGGATCAATATCTCATTAGATTGGGTGACAATATTAATTGTGTGGTGGATATTAATTAATGATGGAATTCATGTCTCAATTTTGGGATTGATAATATCCCCTTGAAAAAGCTTATAAGTTTTATTATGTCAAATCCTGCAGGTGGATTTTGTATCCGACATATCAGATAAGTTAAGCAGAGGATCTCAAGGAATTTTAAGAGATTAATTAAACATGATTGTCAGTAATTATATTTAATTAATGGATATATGTAATCTTAACGTGGGGAGATAATAAGCATTTAATAACATGGAGCTCGAAATATATTTTTGAGATAAGGGTAGGAGTGCAATTATAATTCTTTAGTCGTATGAATTATAATTTAAGGAAATAGGGATCTAATTCAGTTCGAATTAGGGTTTCCTAATTCCATAAGGAAGCCTATTCTTTATTGACTTCTTATGGTGCCTATCATAGCCTATATATGTATTGCTTTGGCTCTCTTCTCAGTTTGTGTTTTTCCATCAAGCGTATCATAACTCGTAATAGTAAAGAGAGCGTTAAAAGGGAGAATAAAAAATACAAAGGATTTTGAAAGAGCCCATACTTAGTTTGATATTCTAGCAGCAGAGGAATACGGTAGAAGATCGTGAGCTATTACCGAGCCCGTGTTCTCGATTCGTCTACTACAGCAATCTGGATTTGTAGTTTAAGGTAACCCTAGTTCTGCCCTTGTAGGGTTAGTATAGCTTTCACGTAATTTTTTGCAGTACTAACTTATACGCATTGTCAACAGATTCTGGGAATGCAGTTTCTTAAAAATGGTATTAAAGCTAGGTTGATTCCGCGTATGGGTTGGATGCAACCATGTTGTCCAGTAATACAGATCTTATGCGTGCATTAATGGATGAATAGAACATAGATATGTGGTAACCCTTATTTTGCAGCGTTCTTATTCCACTATTATGGTCACTGGTTTTGTGTGATTAGATCCCACGATGGGTTTATTCGTGGTTGATATTACTGTTTTCATATAGGATGTGAACTCTTTTATGGAGGCATAGGATTTGTATGTATTGGATCCCTCGCTTGATTGATGCGTGGTTAATTAACTGCAAATAAATAGCATGTGAACTCCTTCATAGAGGTATAGGGCTTATGTAATATATCTCAAGTAAATCTGTGAAGATAGTCTATGACATTAGTTTACATGCAGTTTCAGAAAGCAATCTGGAAGCAGTTTCAGAAAGCAGTTTTAGAAGTCTATTTCAAAAAATAGTTTTGGAAGGCAGTTTTTTATTAATTAAATTAAAAGTTTTTCTAAAAAATTGTAACCCTCAAAAAAAATTTAAAATTCTAAGTGGGAGAGGAAATTTATCAAGTATAAATCTCATAGTCTCCATCACTGGATTGTAGATGATATGATTAATTTTGTGTGATGGCTCTAGTGTCATCCTCCCCATCGGATGAAATTGATCATGGAATCATCGGAACAAACTTCTTTAAAAGAATGTTTTGGGTGATTGTTAGTGTGGGTTACCTCTCCATCAGAGGTGTTCCTCACGGAACTCTTGACCTAGAATTAAGTGATGGTATACACTTAGCTATAAATAATAATATCCTCTCCATCTCAGTGTTATTATTCATAGGACAAAAGCAAGTCAATAGTTTAATTTTACTAGGCAAGGTACATTGCCTAGATAGTAAGATTAAAAGACAATTGCCCATCTGAACAAGTGTAGACACCCCATTTTGTCGGCTATCAGATTTAGGAAACCCATAGCTTGGTGGTCTATGATGATCGAAAAGACTCAAAAAGGACTCCTGGAAGTTAGTTCTATCTCTCAAAATGCTCAGAATGACCAAAATACCCCTGAAAGCCCAACAACTCCCAAATTTGGATCGAAAGTTTTGAAAACATTCTACGTCATAAAAAAGTACTAAAAATGAGTTTTAAAGCAAAATCAGATGAAATCGTCAACTCCCAGAGACTCCCGAAAGTCCCAAAAGTTCCCGAAAAGTCCCCATTGACCGGTTTGACCCAAGTTTGACCAGGTTTGACAAAGGTATGACCAAAATCGTCAAAATTCACCAAAAAGTTCCAAGATCATTCTAGACCATGTGAAAAGTACTAAAAGGAGTTTTAAAAGAAAATCAGACAAAAACATCAGCTCCTAGGAGCTCTCAAAGGTTCCCAGAACTTCCTAGAGATCCCAGGTTTGACCGATTTGACCTAAGAGTTGACTTTGAAACCAGTGCACTGTGTCATTTTTCAAACATTTTTCATGGATACTATAGGTCAATAGCTTTCCAACGGTATATCGCACATAATTCTTGAATTTAAACAAATTTATTATGAATTTTTGAAGGTAAAAAAGGCGATCAATTAAGCTTTTATCGCGAATACCGCAAAACTTTTCAAAGTGACCTATCTCCAAACTATTTTTTATGAAAATTAGATTCCATTATCTTTCCAACAGTATATCACAAGCTCAACTTGGAGTTCGTACGCATTTTCTGTGAATTTTGGACAAAATAGGGCCTTTTCGCGAATACTGAAACCTCTGGGGGCCTAAATACAAATTTTTGGGCATCTGAGGAGCAATGCCACGGCGGTACTGGGCCACTGCCACAGCGGCACATGGCTAGTGCCGCGGCGGTACTCAACCCCCACAGAATCCATTTTTGTAATTTATTTTGGGGTCCAAATTGAATTATTAAATACCAAAACGATGTAGTTTTATGTTCACAGATGTTTGGGACCAATGGGAGCACTTTCTAAATCCCAAAACCACCCCCAAATTGGCCTATATAAACCCCCCTTTGCTCTTCATTTTGGGAGAGCCAAGTGCAAAGTTAAAAAAAAGTTGTAGAAAGGAAACGAGATAGAGATAGGTTTAGAAGAGAGAAAGGGAGCTTCTCCCACTGATTTTCTATAAGAAAGTGAGTTCTAATCTTGTTTCCTTCCATTACTTCTCTTATACTTCACATTCAAATCCTCCCTAACCACCATTCTTGAGCAATCTTGAGTTAGGAAGCTACTTCTATGTCCAAATGTCAATATCTATGAGTGAAACACCAAGCTACAAGTCCAAAATCACATTGATTATCATCTATTGATTGTTATTATTTGCTTGTTTATATAAATGTTCATCTCTCCTTACCTCATTTCTTTTTTATTTTTCTTTATTTACTTACTAGTTCATTATCATCTAGATGATGACATGGTGTTTGAGGTGAGTGAATCCTTATGGATAGTAGCTCTTGACCTCAAAAACATGTTTGATAGATGATGATTCCAACTTCAATACTTCCAAGTATTCTTGAAGTTAAGCTCAAATGAAAACAAACCTCTCCAACAATCTTGGAAGTTCTTGACTTGAGTTTGATGTTGGTTTCCCAAGTGGTTTTAATCCCCTTTTAGTGCTAGAAATGTTCTTTCAAAATCCCTATTTCAAACCTCTAAAACCCCCAATATTTGGATTCCAAGAAAAAAAACCTTGTTTTCTCAAGAAATCTTCAAAACAGTGAATGATCTGAGTTCAAAGATTTCTCTAGAATACTCAATGTATGGATATAAGACCACTTGGAAAGTCTTCTTAACTCATTAGAGAACATCCATGATTTTTGGTTTGGTTTGGAAACACTTGGAAGGGTTCCATTTTGGCCCAAACATTCATTCCAGACATTCTGTTTTTACTGTCACAACAGCTTGGTTGAATTTCAACTTATTTTCTAGAAAACTTTTCAAAAGGAAGTGGTCTCAACTCATTTTTTCCTTGAACTTCAGTGTCTTGGAGAACTTGTTGTATAATATGGGCCTCTAGATGTTTTGTTTTCATTTTCTAAGATTTTTCAATATTTCAGTGGACAGTACGGACTCTATTTCTGAGTAACCTCTATTTGTTATATTATTTCTCTCAATCTGTAATAGTTATTGAAGATTGGCTTTTTGATATGTGTTCTAGACACAATAAGGATGATCTCCATAAAAAAATCATAAACTAAAAACATTTCTAACCCAATTTTTCTATTTTTACAAGATCAACTCACTGTTCTGTCCACTATTCACAGCAAGCATACGTTTATTTTCATTCTTTGATTTGATGCTCACATGTGCTCCAAATTAGTTCATATCTTAGGAAGTAGTCCATACTACATTTGTACATATTCTAAATTGATTTCCTTCATGCATTCATGCATACTCTAGACTTCTAAATCACTTTAGAAAGTCCATGTACACAAACACACTACAACCTTTTGCACATTCTAAGCTCATGCATTGCATCCATGCAAGATTTGGGGTTTTTGTGATTCCTAATCTAAGAAGATTATAAGGAATGAACTTGATCACATGTTCATGCTCCCCCTCGGTCTAATCTTCCTTTCTCATCCATCCCGGGGATTGAGAGATCTTCTTTTCTCAAAGATTAACATGCATCATTCTAGCTTGCTAAGTATCTTTGTTTCTTTGATTTATTTATTTCAAGAACAACTCATGTCCCCCTTCTAGACTAGGAAAATTTGATTACTTGATATGTGATTAGACGATTTTTCCTGGGTTTGTTTGTGTGATCTTTCACCTTTACATTGTGTGGTATTTGACTTAGATCTTATGAATGATATCTTATCTTTTGATCTTCGATTTCAAGATTCTTATGTAATGTAATATACTATCATAGTATTAATTGTCGAACCAAACATAGTATAAGATGATTATTTGGATGCTAATTGAGGTTCATCGAGAGACGGGGCGAGTTGAGGGTGTTTTAGTCGTGGCAAAGGCTCCTTCCTCTCTCGTACCAAAACCCCGAGCCAAGTTCTTTGGTTATGAAGGGCCGGTGCCCTTTATCCATTTGGGTGAGTCAAAATAAGGTTTCTTCGTTCCTTAAAGATCAAGTGGCGACTCTGTATCTGTTTTCAACAGACCTTGTTTTTAAATTAATTTCAAAACAAGGAAAATCAATTTCGAAACCACGAGAAGGAAAACGGGGGTGGATTCCCGGATTCCGCTTGTCCACAACAAGTGATGGATAGTATATGGCTTACCATCGAGTCATACTATTCACAATGTATCAGGTTGTTGGCGAATTCCTTTCTAATATGGTAAAGGGAACCAATATTTTTAACTCGAATCCATAGTAATTTTTTGCCCAATCGTAATTATTTATATTATTCTCAGGCTTTTAAATGGGTTCTTTTAATCCACTTGCTGTTATACTTAAAGAAAACAAACTTACAGGACCATACTGTATAGACTGGAAAAGGAATTTGGATATTGTGTTAACTGTTGAAGAGTACAAGTTTGTGCTTAATCAAGTCTATCCTGAGCAAACTGGTGAGGGGGTATCCACTGAGGAAACCCAGGCTCACAAAAAATGGGTCAAGGCTAATGAGATGACGTGGTGTTACATTTTGGCATCCATGTCGAATGTTCTGCAACATTAGCATCAGTCAATGGCCAATGCCTATGACATGATGAAGAGCCTCCGAGAGATGTTCGGGGATCAAATTCATGCTACTAGGAAGGTTGTCATGAAAGACTTGATGAACACAACCATGGCTGACGGATGCCTATAAGGGATCGTGTTCTTAAGATGATATCTCTTCTTAATGAACTAGAGATCCTTGGAACTGAAATCAATGAGAAAACCCAGGTTGATATCATACTCCAGTCACTACCAGAGTCTTTTAGGCAATTCCGCCTCAATTACAACTGAACAAATTTAAATATACTTTGGCGGAGCTGCTTAAAGAACTCCATGCAGCTAAGGGCTTCAACAGAAAGTCAGGAACCTTAAACAATTTCTCTTGGCTTAAAATAAATTTTAATATGAAGTTTAAGGTGTTAATAAAGTCTCTTAAAAATATCAAAGTGATTTCGATATTTTTACTATTTTTATAAAATCATACAAGAATTCTGGACAAAGAGTTGCAATTTTCTGAGTGATGTCTAGTTTCTGCCCAATTCCCAGATATTGAACCGTTAGATCTTTGATTTTCTTTTTGGGTTAGAAACTAGACTCACAGAGGCATATCATATCCAAAAATAATTAAGATCCAACCTGAAAGTATGATTTTTCCATTTTTGAAAATCTGATCTGTTCACTGTAATATCTGAAATTCTGTCACAGTTTTGTCTAATCTTGTCAAACTTGATTTAAATGGTCACCTAATGCCTTAGGGCTCAAACCATGTTTTAAATAATGATAATTAAACTTAAATCTAGAGGCTAAGTGATCCAAATTAGTGAAGAGTTCATAGTTCATCCTTATTCATATCCATGCATTTACCCACACATGTTGATGCTCATGGTTAGGACTCAATTTTGCACTTAATTGAACCTAATTGAACATGACTAGGGGTTCCTTATGACCATGGTGGGGCTATGACATCTCTATATGGACATTACATTGGCTCCTAGTTGAGACTTGTATATCTATAGATGTGATATGGTTCTAACTAGTTAAAAGGACTTCAAAGCCATGTCAATTCCACCTCTACATGATAGATTTAAGCTAGATTCGGGTGTGTTATTTTGGATTTGATATTATATCTTTTTCAAAGCATGTGGACTACCCTTTATTTTGTAGCGCTATGGAGGTACGATTTCTCAATTCTCCTTTAGTTTATTTATTGATTTCATTCTCCATTTTATTGATTTTCGACTTCATGCGCGACACCTTAGACTAGGTTTTGCCTTACATGTATATATGCGTTAGACACCTTTTCTTAGGCTTTATTTATTTGTATGCATTGCATGTTTCAATATCGTAACTGGATCCTAGGTAAGTTTCCTAGTTCCATATTTGCATATCATTTTGCTTGCTACTTGAATTACGTGGTTTTGAATGATATTTTATCGTTAGCAATGTTACACCCTTTTAGACATGCTTTTTGTAATGTATATGTGTATTAGTTGAGGTCATGTTTAGATAAATTATTCAATTAAAAAGGATGTTGAGTAGAGGCCTATCGCAAGATAGGGTGAGAGGGGGTGTTTTAGTCCGCCGGGCTCCTTCCCCTTTCATTCCATAATCCCCGGACCCAGTTTATCTTTGGTTTCGCAAAAGATCGGTTTGCTTTTAAAATAGTTTCTTAATTTTCCTTTTAAAAATTAAGTGGCGACTCTTTGTATTTGAATTTGAAAGAAATTGTTTTAAAATTAAAAGTGGGCCCAAATATCGGTATCCACAATCTGGCGACTCTGCTGGGGATCGAACCTAGAATCTCTAGTTTCGCAAAACAGAATTCTGATTGTGGGTTCAATCGAGGATTAGACTTGAAAGCATCCTTTTAATTGAATTAATTAATTTTTTGTGCCCATTACATTGCACTTGCATGTCTAGCCAGTCGATTGCACGGAACTATGACCTTGGAGGCTCGGGGTAACCCGGTCGGTCAAGCCATCATGGGACTGTGTGATCACCCTTGATCTCGTACCATGTTTTGGTATATGAAGCATCCTATCGGGTGTGTGTCAAGGGTCCCTTATTTTGACCAAAGCCTGGCCTTTGCATAATCGCTTCTATAGAACCTTTCATAGGAAATCAATTCTCGATTAGGATTATATGCTAAGGAGTTTTGTATGCCCAAAAGGGATTATTTGAGATGATGACGATACTTGCTTGATGAAAGATGTGTAACCTCTTAATCACTTTGGAGCAATTCCTCTTCATGTCCTATGACATTTGAGAACATGCCGAATCTTGATTATAAGATTACATCTCTTACATCATGTTTAGCTAAGCATCATTGACCTTGTATGTATCTGAATTCATGAAAAGTACAGTGATTATCCGATCATGTGATCCTTCTACCCAAAGAATTTTAAATCCATCTTTCAAAACAAATGGATTTTTGACATCTTTATTCCAAAGGTTTCAATTGCTCTTTCTCTAGAGTTCTTCTCTTTTTTTATTAAAGCTCCAAACTAATCTTTGTTAAAGTATATTTTCACATAATCATCTTTAAAGGAAAAATCCAAAAATCTTGGGAATTATTTTAGGAGAAATGCTTTTCAAATGAATTTTAAAGCAAAATTTCAATCCAATCATCTTTGTTGGGGAATGTTTAACATCCTTGCTCTCAAAAGAATTCTCGAAAATTATTTTCAAAAGATTTTATCATCCAAGATATACTTCCCGAAAGAATTTCCAACCTTCGAAAGGGTAACGAGGATCACAAGGAAAGGAGAAGTTGGCGCACTTGACATGGATGAGGATTTTATGTGCTTATGTGTTTATGTGTTAGGATTAGAATTTTCTTTTCTTTTGCATATAGAATAGGCACACACACACACATGCATCGCATCCGTGTGATATATGAATCATTCATGCACATTTTACCAAACATTTGATAAAATCAACTAGAAATGATAAAAATAATAAAAATATATAAATAAAAAATAAAAAGGGAGAATAATAAAAAGTCTTTTGAAATAGTCAGAATTGATCAAAAAATAAAATGTGATTGTAGCCGAAAATAGTAGTACTGAATGATTCCAAGAAGGGCCAATCAACTAAAAACTGGGCCATAGACATAGATAATGTTTCTGTACCCATACTATTAGGGGGTGGCAAACCCAAAGGTTCAAAAGATGCTAGTGAGGTAATAGTGTTTGAAAATGCTACTGCTGAATCAAATGTGGATGCTCTTGGGGACCCAATAAATTGAAAATTATCTGTGACACTCCAATTGAGACCGAATCTAGTCTAGTATGGTCCATGATTGAGTCATGTCAAGTAGGAGTCAAATTCCAGTCGAGTCTTCGGGTCAATCTGTTATCAAGTTTATTTCAAGTCTTTTTTATCGAGTCGAGTGATGTAATCCTCCTAGTTGAATAAAATGTCATTTTTTAAATGTGCATAGTTGTGAATAAATGGATTATTAATCCAAAAAATGAAGAAAACAAAAATAAAATCACATTTCAAATGATGATGGAAGACTTTTTGTTGATAAATCTTTGCATTGAAAATGGATCCCCAAGTGATCAAAGCAAATTTTGTGCTTTACTTTAAAAATTTAAAGATGCCCTTGCTCAATCTTGAAAAGATGAACTTGGAACTTGAAGCTTGCTCACCATCCCCTTTTCTCAAATACCAAGCATAAAGATGAGCCCAACCAGTCCAAAGCCATAACTTGATCCTTGGTGGTAGCCAAATATTTTAAATGAACTTCTTCTTCCAAAGAGAAGAAATAAAAGAAGATAAAGGAGCTCGCTAGGATGAAAACCCAAAAGGGTGCCTCGGCAAAAGTTAGAGCAAAAATAAGATGCGTATTGATTTCAAAATCCAAATCCTAGCCAGTCAAAATCATGAAGAGAATAAGAGATAGTGAGGTAGAGAAAAGAAAGGAAAGAGAAAGAAAAAGCAGAGAATAAATAAGATTGAGAATTCTTGAGCACTTCAAAGTACATCATTGGTACATGAACTATCCCAATGCTTTGTGTTGTTCTCCACAAAGAAAAGAAATTGGAAATGAAAAGAGAGATTTGAAAGTATCAATTAGTATCAAAATTTTGTGAGTAGCTCAATGGCTAAGTAGGTCTAAAACAATGAGGAGATATTTTTTAGAAAAAGAAAAAAAAAACAAAAAGAGATTTGGAGAGCTGGTTTTGCTTTGTAAAAATGACAACGTATGATTAAAAGCACGATGCACTATGAGAGTTGTAAAGATTGACTGGTTAGTGAAAAGAATCAACCGCCCAAAAAAAGATCAGAGGAGAAGAAGAAGAAGAAGAAGAAGCAAAAAATGCATAAAAGGGAGAAGTAGGTCATGTTCTCATCATCTTGTTCAAAAGCTACCACAAGGAATCTGTTTCAGAAAATCTGCCTAGAAAGATCACTCATTGGACCCAAATGAAAACATGGCTCGACAAGCCCACCAATTCTTGAAGCCTTTTTCTTTCAAAACCTCTAGAGTACATGAACTACGTTTTGACCTGATTCCCACTTGGGGATACGTAGGCAGCCTGTGCGGTTCGGTCACAAACATCGTTGCACCATGTGATATTTCTCTTTCAATCCTCGGTCGAGATACTTTGGACTTGATTCCCACTTGGGGATAAGTAGGCGAACCTTCCATGGTTCTCGGTCTATAACCATTCTTAAATCGAAAGCATCACCCTTTTCACCTTTGATTTCCTTTCTTCAGACTAGGGGCAAACTTGTGTTTGCCTGAAGCCATTATGTATTGCCAAGCCAGGGGAAAACAAAATTTGCCCATCAGCATTGGGATATCCCGCTTCAGCCCACCACATTCCTAATGATTACCTCTAGGTTTGAAGTAAATGCACTACAGGCATCCTGTACCATCATGTTCTTAGAACCTTTGGATGAGCCTATTGCCTTTAAGACTAGGGGGAAACTTCATTTGCTAAAAGCCTCATTTTACCCTAGAAACGAACCCCCAAGTTCCTCTCAAACTAGGGCAAACTTTGTTTGCCAAATACAAGTCCTCAAGTCACCAAGCTTGTTTTGAAACACTTTGAAATGGAGTGTCTTTTATTCTATAAGCTAAAGCACTAATTTGAAGCATACTCTAGATAGGCAAAGAATAAATCAAAAAGGGAAAGTTTTCAAAGTTTAGATTTGTCACCAAAGCACTACCATTTGTAAGATAATGAATAAATGAAAGGTGAGATGATACATTATTCATGATAAAAGCACATTGATTCATAATGAATGTAGAGTTTGAGTCAGTCATGTTGAGTAAACTGGCTTTGTCAGGTCTGTCCTCCTTTGATTAGCCAATAAATGGTCTCAAATATGTGGGTTTAAGATGATGAATAAAGATTTGAAAAGTCTTCATGAGCATCCCAAGAGCGATACGAGCAGAGGTTTCAAACACTATCACAACATAATGCTAAGGTGGCAATATAAGAAGAGTCCAAGACTAGGGGCAAATGTGACTTCCGTCTTTTGACAGAAGTGTTGTGTTTCTTCTAAAGGTCCATAAATGGAGAAAATCATTCTTTCTATCAGTTCCGTTCAAATTTTTTGAGTCTCATTTAGAAAATATATTTAATTAAGTCTATTTGACTCCTAATAAGTTGAATTCAAACTTGATTTGAGTCAAAAATAACTCTGGATTTGCTATAATTGAATCTTTTTTAGTCTGACTGACTCCGGATTTGATTCGACTATGGAGTGTAAGGCGTGAAGCATCTCAGTCGATCAGATGATCTTTTCGGAAGATTCTGAGTATAAGGCGTGAAGCATCTCAAATCTCTCAACGTGCTACCTGATTCGACTATGGAGTGTAAGGTGTGAAGCATCTTAGTCAATCAGATGACATTTTCGAAAGATTTTGAGTGTAAGACGAGAAGCGTCTCAAATCTTTCAGCGTGCTACCTGATTGACTATGGAGCGTAAGGTGTGAAGCATCTCAGTCAATCAGATGACCTTTTCAAAAGATTATGAGTGGAAGGTGTGAAGCGTCTCAAATCTTTCAGCGTGCTACCTGATTCGACTATGGAGTGTAAGGCGTGAAGCATCTCAGTCGATCAGATGACCTTTTTCGAAAGATTCTGAGTGTAAGGCGTGAAGCGACTCAAATCTTTCAGCGTGCTACCTGATTCGACTATGGAGTGTAAGGCGTGAAGCATCTCAGTCGATCAAATGACCTTTTCAGAAGATTCTGAGTGTAAGGCGTAAAGCATCTCAAATCTTTTAGCGTGCTACTTGATTCGACTATGGAGTATAAGGCACAAGGCGCATCTCAGTCGATCAGTCGATTCTTGTGAGACACCAACGTATAAGGTACAAAGCGCATCTCGGTCGGTCAAACGATTCTCAAAACACCCATGAAGCGCACATGTATCAATCATGATGTTCCCGGAATAGGACAATATCATAATAGGAAAATTTGATGTGTGGGACGCATTTCTGAAGATAGGAAGAGCAGCATGACTCTGGATCATCACACTTGGGAACATGGGACATAAAATTGTTTTAGCATGTGCATCACGATAAGATAGAAGCATTCATCCGTATGATTATTTGCGTTTGTATATCATCCCTTGCCCGAACTACGTACTGGTCTGATTCCCCCAAGGATACGTAGGCAACTCACCGTTGAGCATGACCAGCACCGACCGTCTTCGCATATGTTTTTTGCAACGCATTTCGTTTTTACCTAAGTTCAATAGCTCGGTCAAAGGCTTGTCTTCACACAGGCTTCGACATTCACTTGTGATATGCGTTGCTTCACAAGCTCTGCCGAAGATGTGCAAACTGTAGACACCCCAATTTTGACCGAACTATTAAACTTAGGAGGATTTACCTCTAGAGATCAATGACGAATATGTCTCGTCGGAATCAAGACTCTTACAAGCAATCTGATTCTCTTCTATGAAGAATCTCGATCCAAAATTGCCCTTTTCAGCCAAAAAGATCAAAATTCTCATTTACCTATCACCTTGTGGACTATGAGTTTTGAACACGTATAGAAGCACGGCATTGTCCTCGGAGCATCTTAAAATCATTTTCAAAAGGAGAGAAATTCAACATGAACCCCGAAAAAAGTCAACAGTTGGTCCAGTGAAAAGTCAACGGGTCAAAAGGGAATTAATCGTAAAATTCTTGAATTTCAAGATGAAAAGTCCCGGTAATTGTTCAATGGGTCTCCCTTAGGCTAGAAATGATTTTTAAGAATTTGTAAATGAAAGGGAACATTGAGAAATCGAAAGGTCTTTAAGAAGAATTGTGCAGGAAATTGGAAATTTTCCCTTCGGAGGGAGAGGACTTTTTTTCCTTAAGGATTTTGATTTTTTAGATATTTTTATTGAATTCAAATGGAGGGCATTTCCTTAATTTCATTTCATGTCTTAAGTAAATAAATAAATTAAACGACATTTACTTAAATGACATGAAATGAAATTAAGGTGCTGAATTGCTGTGAATAGTGCTGAACTGCAATGCAACGGCACTCAGAGTGCCTGAATGGCAGTCAGTGAATGCCGTTGCGGCACTCACTGACTGCTGTACAGCAAGTGGCATTTTGATCTTCATTGAGTGCCGGTCTGGGCTAATTTGCACTTTTAAGTCAAAATTCTTTTTCAATCTTTGATCAAATGATGCACCAAACGATGCCGTTTTTTGTGTACATATTTACTACTCCTAGGTCATGCAAACCATGCTCCCACCATCCCTAATTGACCTATCTACCCTTATCCTAGCCCCTAAGATAATGAAAGTCTATAGAAACTCCATTTTCTCTCATTTTGAGAGGTTGGAGACTTGAATCTTGAGAGAGAGACTTGAACCTTAAAGATAAGACTTGAATCTTAGAGAAAGAGGCTGAATTTTGAAGATGAAGCTTGTGCTTAGAGAAATATAGAGAGAGAAACCCAAAAACCCCACACAAATCCTACCCAATTCACCCAATTCCTCAAATCTCAATTGAAGAACCTTAAAGCTTCGAGGAAGAAGAAGAAGAGTATTGCTTGTAAGGCTTGGATCCCTCCAAATCAATCAAATCTTGAGAAGATCTAGAGGTTAAATCCCTATTCCTACACTTATTATACATTATTCAATCACAATTCATAGATCTAGGACTTTTACACATTTTCAAAACCTCTCTTCCTACCTCATTTCATATCACACCACTAAGAATTGTGATTGAATTTCATATTCTTTCATTAGTTTGGATCTAAATAAGGTTTTGGGTTTAAGATAAAACTAATTTGTAAAAGTATTCTTGATTTGGGTTTGCAAATAAACTTTGATTTTTTTTCTTTTGTTTAGAGATTCATGAGACCTTCAATGTCTCATTAGTTTCTTCTAATTGATCCCTTATTTTCCATGATCTTATGATTTATGTGGGAATAAGGTAGATTATAGTTATATTAATACATAGTTGGTGAGTTTCTAGTCTTAATTCATGACTTGGACCCTCCAACTTAAAATCTCATAGAAATCTCTCTAAGGTTCTTATGGGTTTGGTCATATCTAGTCTCCAAGGACCATCAACTTAGGAGGAGACTTGAATAAAGTAAATTCTTATTCCTCGAGGATCAAATGTTTGAGAGGGGAATTAAATGAAGGGCTTAGTTAAAATCAAATGGGTCCTAGTATTCAAGGTTCATAGGATTGAGTAAGACCTTGGGGCCTAGATCTTCACATTTGAGATCTAAGAATGATGTTCCCTAAGGCTAAATCCATGAATCCTTCTTGTATTTCAATAATAAGTCATAATCATGCTTGATCTAGATTCTCCATAGAACTATAGATCAAGTATGGTTTAAGTTATGAACACCAATTCAACAATGGAGGCGTGAATCCATTAACCAACTATGATCAAAGATTTTTTTTATTAAATCATGGTCCATTGGATAACTCATATATGCATCACTAGAACTTTTGTTTTGATGAAATTTTGTACTTAGGATGGTTTGGTCTTATAATTTCAGAATAGGTTGTTCTCTGTCCAGAAAATCAGAACAGTAAGTCCATTTTAAATTTGATAAATCAGAATCTTAATCAACTTCTCTTGGCTTAAAATACATTTTTCTATGAAGTTTAAGGTGTTAATAAAGTCTCCTAAAAAGATCAAAGTAATTATGATATTTTTACTATTTTTATAAAACCATACAAGAATTCTGGACAGAGAGTTGCAGTTTTCTGAGTGATATCTAGTTTCTGCCCAATTCCCAGATATTGAACTGTTAGATCTTTGATTTTCTTTTTGGGTTAGAAACTAGACCCACAGAGGCATATCATATCCAAAAATTATTAAGATCCAACCGTTGAAAGTATGATTTTTCTATTTTTGAAAATCTGATGTGTTCGCTGTAATATCTTAAATTCTGTCACAGTTTTGTCTAATCTTGTCAAACTTGATTTAAATGGTCACCTAATGCCTTAGGGCTCAAACCATGTTTTGAATAATGATAATTAAACTTAAATCCAGAGGCTAAGTGATCCAAATTAGTGAAGAGTTCATAGTTCATCCTTATTCATATCCATGCATTTATCCACATATGTTGATGCTCAAGGTTAGGACTCATTTTTGCACTTAATTGAACCTAATTGAACATGACTAGGGGTTCCTTATGATCATGGTGGGGCTATGACATCTCTATATGGACATTACATTGGCTCCTAGTACAGACTTGTTTATCTGTAGAGGTGCTATGGTTCCATCTAGTTAAAAGGACTTCAAAGCCATGTCAATTCCACCTCTACATGATAGATTTAAGCTAGATTCGGGTGTGTCATTTCGGATTTGATATTATATCTTGTTCAAAGCATGTGGACTAACATTTTGTTTTGTAGCGCAATAGAGGTACAATCTCTCAATTCTCCTCTAGTTTATTTCTTGATTTCATTCTTTATTTTATTGATTTTCGACTTCATGCGCGACACCTTAGACTAGGTTTTGCCTTACGTGTATATATGCGTTAGAGACCTTATCTTAGGCTTTATTTATTTGTATGCATTGCATGTTTCAATGTCGCAGTTGGATCCCAGGTAAGTTTCCTAGTTCGATATTTGCATATCATTTTGCTTGCTACTTGAATTATGTGGTTTTGAATGATATTTTATCGTTAGCAATGTTACACCCTTTTAGACATGCTTTTTGTAATGTATATGTATATATGTATTAGAGCATGCTTAGATTAATAATTCAATTAAAAAGGATGTCAAGTAGAGGCCTATCGCGAGATAGGATGAGAGGGGGTGTTTTAGTCCGCCGGGTTCCTTCTCGTTTCATTCCGTAATCCTCGGACCCAGTTTATCTTTGGTTTCGCAAAAGATCGGTTTGCTTTTAAAATGGTTTCTTAATTTTCCTTTTAAAATTAAGTGGCGACTCTTTGCATTTGAATTTAAAAGAAATTATTTTAAAATTAAAGGTGAGCCCAAATACCGGTATCCACACCCACTATACAAAGGCTGCTTCTATGATGACAATGCAAACATTGAACAATATAGTACAAAGAGGAACAGTGGTGCTGGCCTCTAACAAATACCATGGATCTTATTGAGCTCAGAAGAGCTATATCTTTCCATCAAAAAAAAAAAAAAGAAGAGCTATATATATCTATGAGTGAGCTCCCAATGCCAGAGTTCAAATGAAGTCGTAGTTGTCTGCAATCCTTCCCCAAAAAATGGGAAGTTCAATTGTACCTTCCTCTACATGGTGATGGCTTACGACCTCACAATCCAAAAGTTCCTTTGGAACCACCTTTTTTGCTTGGTTCAAATGACAATACTCCCAGGCAGGGGTTCATATTGCGGCTTCCTATTTAGAATAATAGGCTCTCAAGTCTCAACTCATTACCACAATGAATGCCATTATGATGTGCTTTGTGGAGAACTGGAATGGATTCCCATGACCAATTTTGTATTATCAATGGTCCCTTCTCTTTCTTTATCTGGCATTGTCTTATGCATAAGTGCGGAATTCAAAGACGTCCACAAAAGTGGAATGATTTGGTTGCTTGGGTTACAAATGCTGGAAAATGGCAAACATGGCCAGATTATTCCTAAAGTATATGCTTGGGGGAGGATATGTTAGGGATATATGGGAATAGAGGAATGTTAGAACAAACAGAAAAGAGTATAGAGATAAATTGAGTCACGTTTGTAGATTAGAGTTAAGTGTAAACATGATCCCACGAAGGATAGCCCATTGTCTTGTGCGTTTTGTTGCTAGCTAGTTTTTCGTCTAAGTGGCCTGGTTTCTCAGCTCCTGATTTGAAATGCTTGCACCCTTTCCTCTTTTCTTCCTAGTTGAGATCCCTTGTATATATTGGGGTATGCCCTTGTACATTTGAACTTCTTTTCTTTTACATATTTACCAGGGAAAAAAAAAGTTTAATAAATAACAATAAAAAATAAAAATTCTTTACCTCTTTCCCTCTCTAGAAGTCAAGCTTCAAAACAATAAATACGAACAAGATAAAAAAGAAGTCGGATTGTTACCAAACACACCGCTATAATCAATAATACAATCAATAATACGTGACACACAAAAGAAAACTTTCTAATTTTATTCTTTTTTTTTTAGGGATATAGCATAAAAAAAATACTTAGTAAAATAAAAAAGAAAGAAGGAAAAAAAAGAAAAGAAAAGGGAAAGCACACTTTATTGAACCACTTCTTTGACGTTTATATTCAGTACATGTTTGTTCAAGAAGATCAACACCACACTGGGGGTGTATGGGGGGAATAAGCCTGTTATAGACTTGAGGGTTCAGCTGAGTCGATAAGCTAAGTAAGGTCATCCTCATCCAGTGGGTCTTCTTGTCCAGTGGCTGCTGCATCGGTCTTCAGTGCACAGACATCGCCTGTAGGCAACTTCCTTGCAAGCCTGATGATCTGCAAGCATTTTATTTTCAGTTCAATCAATCCATCTAATCACATTTCTTGGACCAAGACCCTAAGAACAGAGATTTATAACCAACCATCAACGCAACAGCAGTGGTAACTTCTTATTCGTTCAGGATGATGAGTACTACAAGTCAATAGTGGGAAATTCGTTTCCCCATTTGGAAGGAATTTGGGGCATTTCTCAAAAATCCAGTCAACAAAAGGGATACATAACACAGAAAACAAGGCACTCAAGATATTCAGTTGGCTAGATTAGGTATCTCATAATGGTACAGTATTTGGGAACCAAATTTGGAATCACATTTGGGAAGCATAGCATTAATCTTTTTTTTAAATGCAATCAAATATTTCCCAAGTATTCATCTGTATCCCAATTTCTTGCTGTGGTGGAGAGAAGAATCAGTCTCCACAGTCAGTAACAAAACCAATGTGCATGGAGTAAAGTATAGTTCCATGTGCAGAAAATATTGCCACTTAAGCAGAGGTAAATTGACAAATCGGAACACACTTGAAGAAAACTAACCTTTTCCATTTAAACAGCGGTAAATTGACAAAAGGGAACACACTTCAAAAGAAGAAACATGATTGACAAGAAACCCAACATTGACCACCTTTCTAGATCTACACGTACACACATATATTGGCAAAGATGTACAACAATTAACAAAGGCATAACAACTCATCACGAGAAGAGAGAACAAAATAGAAATTAAGATCAAATATAGTTATAGCTGCAATTTGGATAAATTTTCTTCTATGTTTGTGGCACTGACAATTTTGGTGCAAGGCGTGGTCCAAATTGGTAGTATACCCGGCCTTTGTCTTGGTAGGTTCCAAGATGACTAGGCATCAACACATTATCGTGTTATACCGACAAAAAAAAAAAATTACGATTTCGAAAATTCTTACAAAAAATAAAATAAATTAAAATAATGGTCCAACAAGAAAACAAAATACACAATTCACCGCATATTACATTGTGTAACACCCTAGGAGAAAACGCTACTAAGGATATACTTAAATTATAGAGTACCTTTTCATTGCAAAAAAAATTAACCACATACGTATCAACCACTATTTTCCTTATTCTCATCATCACAACCAAGTTTTTCCAAAACTACTGCCGCCATTTTCATTTGATTCTCACTCCTACTCTCATCTCCAATTGTCACATCTTTCTTTTTGACAACTGCAATTAAGAGTTTAGGCAATACAGCATTAATCTTAACTGTTTCATGTCTGGAAACAAACTAATACTAAACTTTACTGTTTTTAAAAATAATTCAGACGTCACTAACCCTTAGATAATAAAATTTTCTTCTGTATTTGGCTCAGTCTTTAACTCAATTTTTTAACTGTTCTTCTCTACGAGTTGAGGGTTCTTTAGCATTTTGTTTTATTCAAATGTTAAAGAGAATATGGACGAGTTCTATGACGTAGAACTCATGCAGTAGGGTCATCTTTAGCCCAATTATTTCTTCCAATCAAGCGTGAGCATCCTTCCTACATGTACAAGCAATTCAAAGTGCGGTGAAGTACATGTAGTGTGGCACTTCAAAAAGGGCTAAGCGAGAAAAGAAACCATTCAGCAAAGGATGATGTGAATGCTTAACAAAAGTCATATTCAAGTCTTATTAGCTAAGAAGCACCGACACGGACACGTGACACGGATACGACATGACGCGAAGACGTGGACATGATATTTCTCAAAAAAACAGGATACGAATACGTTGGGGATACGTTGATTTTTTACTATTTTTTAAAATACATATTTTACCATGTCTAATCAAAGTTGCCATAAAAATACATAAATCATAATTTATGACATTATTAATAAGAAAAATGCTAGACCCACATTGTGAACCACACACTTTTTCCACACACATCTTTAAATGCTTGTACCCTGTGCAGCTGTGCTATATAAGTGGGGCACAAAAAAGTGTAAAAAATTCAAACAGCACAAGGTACAAACATTTAAAGCTGTGTGGAAAAAGAGTGTGGTTCACTGTGTGGGTCTAGCATGACTATTAATAATAACAAAGCCAATGAATAAAATTCTATAACATCTTTATAAATCAACATTCATCCACATTCAACCAATTTTCGAAGCACATTTTGCTAACTACTAAATAGTTTACATACTTGTCCCCAAAAACATATCAATACCATGAATGAAAACCAAATCTTATGCACGTTTCGGTGTCATCTTATTCCTTCTCATCAAGTGCACAAAGGGATATGACATCCAATTCCTCTCACAACATGACGAAGAAGAAAGGTGCACAAGTAGCTTCAAAGATAGGGTTTGAAGCAAAGGTGCACATGCACCATAGGTTAAACCACCAATGGTGAATGAAATCAACATCCGCAAACTCTCCCGACCTACTTGAGTATCCAACACGTGTCCAAAGAGTGTCGGTTCAAGAAAAACTAATAAAAAATTAGGACACGATATTTTGAGTATCTGACATGTGTCCAAAGAGTGTCGGTGTCGGATACGCTGCCGACACTAATACGAGGGGCAAAAAAGAATGTCGGTGCTTCATAGTTTATTAGGATTGAGTCAACAACCCGAAACTAAGCTTCAGACAGAGTCTAGGTAATATGATAAGAGGGGTAGTTAACTAATTCAATCAGACATTTTTGTATAATAACAAGTATTGTTAACCAAATGCTTTTCATATACGTTAAAGGTGCCCTCGTCTCTCATTCTGCTTTGCCTATTGAACTTTGTTGCTGTCTGCGTTATGACAGAATTTTGTTTGTTGGCTCTCCACATTGAGACGTGGTTGTGGGCGAGGGAGGGTGTTAGCTCATGATATAGGCCCATTCTCTAGAAGCTTAAACTTTTGGAGCAATTGGTGACTTATAATATCCATCTCGGTTCCAATAGTGAGGTTCAAAGAAAGTTGAAGAATGGGTAATATACTCGACCAATAAACTTTGTTAATAAATGGGGGGGGAAAAAATGAGTGCCTACAATGCTTAAACACTGTCATGAAAAACGAGAAAGAATACACTTCTACTAGTGTCACCAGCTCTACCCATTAACAGTCCAATTTCGCTCAAAACATAGATTGTTTGAGGATTTTGAGATCTGGTCAAACTTGTACCAAATTAATAAGATTTGTTTTTTCCAGACTTACAAAAGCAAATCCATACCAAGTTTATAGAATGTTACACAAGATAAGCTAATGAATGCAATGCCCAACAAACAACAGTGCAACACCATTAGGGTTAATAAGATTTACCATGTGATCAAGATTAGATATAGTGCTTGACTGAGCCACACGCTTGATTTCTTCGACGTTGCCCTCGGTGTAAGCAGACAGAAGTTTACTAGCACAACGATTCTGATCACTATTCAAAAAAGCATCAATCCTGCGAAAGAGAATCCCAAAGCCCAAAGACAATAACAAACTATGTTAAATGGAAATCTCAGCGGAAAAGATAGATGAGGTGAGGACATCTTACATTCACATGCTCTTATCACAGAAATATCATTAAAGCCAAGGAATGGACTTTCTGCAGATAAGAAGAATTGGACAAATGTACAACACACTACCAACTAAATTTGCCAGTATAGGTCAAGAAAAAATAAATAAATAAATAAAGAGGTGGGTGGATTTGTATTACTTGCTTCCTGTGAGTGTGATGAATGAGAGTCCATGTAGGCGCCAAATCGGACCGTGCAAACTCAAGAATGCGGCCGAGACGCTGAAAAACACAGACCCTTGGTCTTCTCCCTGGGTAAAATGTGCAGTCAAGGAGGAGGTCACCCTTGCTAGGCCCTCGTGGCCATAGACCCCCCTTGGCCTTCCACCTTGCTAACATGAGGCCACTCCACATGGTCACCAGGTTCACGCAGCCATAGACCCTTGGTCTTCCACCTCGCAAATGTGTGGTCTCCCCATGAGGTCACCCTCGCTAGGTCCACATGACCAAAGACTCAGTCTCCCCTGCAAATGTGTGGTCACCTCCACGAAGTCACCCTCACTAGATCCATCTGGCCAAAGACTCCTAGTCTCCCTAGCAAATATGTGGTCAAGGCAGGAAGTCACTATCGATCGACGAGATTCTTGGTCTTCATCTCCCCGTTGTGAGCGGCAAAGTGATAACGGTCCCTCTCGCAAGGAACCACTGTATTTGCACTTTTTATCTGTCTGCACTATTGAGTTTGGTTTGTTGGCTCTCCACGTGCGAGATAGGTCGCACATGAGGGAGGGAGTTGGAGGTTGATTTAAATTGTTGGCCCATTCTCTAACTTAAGCTTTTCATAGTATCAAAGCAACCATACCTAGGATTGCTCATCATCTTTGTCTTCTTCAAGTGCGACCCATCTATTAGGGTTGAGATTGTCGTACTCCATTTCCGAACTCCTCTGTCAAGTTCGAGAAACCCTCTTCCCATGCCGAATTCCTATGTGAGCTTTGAGAGTATCCCAAAATTGAAGCCCTAATCATCCCAAATCACTTACCACATATCGTGAACCCTGGCAGATCTCTTTGCAAACCATAGTATTATCAAATCACAAACCCTGATCTGAAATATGTTCGCCCCTCTGTTCAAGAATCCAAGCCCAAACCCTAGTTCAAATAGCGAAACCTAGCATCCTGAAAATCAGCTCAAAACCCTCACACCTTCAATCGCAACCACCAAAAAGTATAGATCTACTCACACCTTGGCTATTGTAAGCAAAGATTGGAGGTCACGAACCATCTAACTTGTTTGAACTTTGAACCCTCACAAATTCAAATCATGAATTCCCTTTGACCTGTCGAACTCTCTTCGATCTGGTCCTTGCTCCCTTGCGACATGTTTGGTCGCCCGAGTGTTGCTCTAGGGGCTGTCTGGTTCCAATTGAACTTTTTGACAAGAACGTCAAGGCTCGTTTAGTGTGTTGGGTAAGTTCTTTTGAGGACTATTTGATTGGTATTTTACTAGGTGAGAAGAAAGCCAAGGGACTATTTGGTGTTGATTTAGTTTGTTGGCTGAGTTCTTTTTTAGGATTGTTTTTTTGCCAATTCCTTGTCTCTTATGTTTCACATGGATTTTAAGTCCATCTCCATTATTCTCCCACAACACCCAACACGTATATTAAATGGAACCAAAAGTGTTTCTAATCTTAGGCATCTTGCACCAGTTGTAGATGAGGGCTCTGTATCACGTATCATGTGAAGCATACTCTCAGTTCCTTCAGTACCAGGCATCCCTTTCGTTTTCTTCCTTACTACTCTTACCTCTAGCACCACTCCTTAGGTTATAGATTTTGCTACAACTGATCATCTCACTGGTTTATCTAGGCTTTTTACCTCTCTTCAATACTAGTCTTCCCTGCTACCTATGACTTTAGCAGATGGATCTCGGACATCTCTTGAGGGTGTAGGTATTGTGAAATCATCTCCATTTTTCGTTATCCTTTATGCTCTATGTTAGTATATTTGACATCCACATGGGTTGAGTACTTGAGTTGGTTATGAGATAAGTTGAATTCGAATTTAATGTAATTCAAATCAAATTTATCTCTATCCATGAGAAGCCTAATCTAAGTGGGACTCCAGGACTTATTTATATGGGATAAGTCTACATAAAAAATAAAAAAAATAAAAAAAAAATAGAGAAAACATAACAGACGTTAGTTTTTCTATATTGGCTTTTCACCTACAACTCTCTCTATCTCTTCCTCCTTCTCTAGGGTTTCCATCAAGAACCCTAGGTCTTGTGGTGTAGATATTAGATATAGGCTCTAGTAGTCTATTTCGTGTGACGATGAGTTGTTCGTGATCGATTGTTCGTGTGTTTGTGCGATTGCTTGTAGAGCGGGTCTTGGTTCGTCGATCTAGATTTATATATTATTCCGCTGCGTATTCATAGAGGTATGAATTATGTGTTTATTTAATTGCCTTTATGAACCCTAGTTTTTCCTACATTGGTATCAGAGCCATTGGGCTCGCTCTCGCAATATTGATTGATCTGTCCGTAATAATTAATATCTGGTATTGGTGTTCTGTAGTGAGAGAAAGTCACAGTTCAAATTTTAATGTATGGAAGTTCGCCTTTGTGTGTCGACCTGTTCAACCTGGTACTAGTATTGGATTTGGAGGACCACTGTTTGTCCGCCTCGTGTGCTGGACTTCAAAAAGTTTTTTTTTTTTTTTTTTACCCAAAAAAAAAAAACTTTTTTTCCCTTAGCATGTACAAGTAATGAGGCATGGGTTTGTTTTGTCTTCTAACCCAAAAGTGAAATTTTGGGCACAGTATTGTTGCATGGCTTATTTACATGATTTGATTTGGAAACAATAACCTTCTCAACCACTTTGACTTTAGTTTACTTTAATGGGTTTTTAAGAATTTAAAAAAAAAATATTTGGGGTACAAAGTTTAATGTGGTTTTGAATTTTGATGAAGGCTTATTGCTAAAGTCTTGAACTCTTTCAGTTAAAGTTTGATTAGATAAAACTTAAATAAATAAATAAATAGTTGCAGACTAGTGTTGTTTTTTTTTCCACTTTCTGAAGCAATGATTTTTGAACTGTTTAATGAGAAGTGTTTTTTCTCTCACCTTTTGGGTTGGTATAAATTGTGATTTATATCATACAGCTATCCTATTATTATGGATAGATTAAAACCCTACGGAACTTGTTGGAATTAGGAAACAATTTAGAATTTTCTAATTTCTATATTGGTCATGCTGACCCAGTTAATGCGTTATTTATTTGATTTCCTTTGATTGTCTTTCCTTTATTATTGCTCCATAGAGTTGTATATTTATAGGACCTTACAGTAATGAGAAATCATCCTGTTCTCTTAATCTCTTTTTGGTATCAGAGCTAACCATCATCACCCACCAGCCTGTGCCGCAGCTTTCAACACCCAGCCAAGGCTGCGCCACCACCTACAAACTCTAGTCGAGGGCTACAAGCCCTAGCCGAGACCCTCTTCACTCACCACAGCCTGTGCCGCAGCCCCCCAGGCCCTCACAACAGTGCCACAGAAACCACCCCCCCCCCCCCCCCCCCCCCCAGGCCACTACCTGGTGTCGCAGCCCTTTGGCTGCTCTGTTAAGCCCTAAGTAGGGCCTCCTTTGTAATGTATTAGAGCTCTCTCTATGCTCTTTGTCTTCAGTCTGGGTAACCATTTGTCAGGTTACCCCCGTCGTCAGTAGCCGAGTCTCTGGCTGTCTCTGTTCCTCCATAATCTGTTGTTACTAATTTCTATAGCAATCAATGGCCACCGATGGTAAATATTCGGGCAACGACCTTATCAACCCTACTCAACAAAATCCGATTGCTCCTGTTCCACGCCAAGATTTGTCTCTTTCCCATCCTACAACATTGGCTCAACGTGTCACGAGCGTGTTGTTAAATGGAAAGAATTTTCATGCTTGGTCTCGCTCCTTTCGTCTCTATCTTGGTGGTAAACGTAAGATTGGGTGGCTTCTTGGGAAAGTACCTACTCCTCTTGAGACGAATCCTAAGTATGAAGAGTGGTACACTGATAATTGTGTCATCTGAGGATGGATGTTTAATTCTATGGAGGAACGTGTCTATCATATGTTCATGTATCACGATACCGTTCATGGTTTGTGGACTGCTTTGTCTAAAATGTATGCTCATGCTCATAATAATTCCCGTGTCTTTGAGCTCTACCGGGACATCTCTCACGCCTCTCAGGAAACTTTGGGTCTTACAGTCGCTGATTATTTTGGGTATCTTCAGACCCGTTGGGAGGAATTGGCTCCATATGAGCCCCTTAGTGAGTTTACTACTGATGGTGCTGTTGAGTTAAAGCGCCTTGATCGTCGTCAACTTATCAGTTTTTGATGGGCTTGAAGCTCGAATTTGAAACTCTTCGGACCCAAATCCTGAATACTACTCCTATGCCTTCTCTTTATGTGAAGCCTTTGCAACTGTCGATGGTGATGAGCGGTGACGCCGGATCCTATTATCCTCTCGGGTTCCCGGGCCTTCTCCTACGGTTCCAGATCAGATGGCATTTGTTGCTCCCTCTGGCTCTCGTCCTGGGGGCAATCGTCCTCCTACCGGCGGTCACCGTTCCTATATTAGGGGTAACCGTCCTTTTTGCCAGCATTGTCGCACTCCGGGTCACACTATTGATCGTTGCTTTGACCTTCATCCTGAGTTAAAGCAACAACATCGTAATTGTCCCACTGGCCGTGGTAGAGGAACTCCTCGTATGGGTGTGCTATTGCTGAGATGGTTTCCACTCCTACTCCACCGGATCTTGATCACATTCAGGCTCAAATTGCCCAGTTACAGTCTCAGATCGGCATTGGTACATCTTCCTCTTCAGGTCTAAAGGCTGCTATTGCTGCAGGTAATCCAACCGCTTTGCATGGTAAGTCAGCAAATCCCACCTGGATTCTGGATTCGGATGCTAATAATCATGACTGGTGAGCTTTCGTCCTTCACGTCTCCTTTTACCCAAATTGACCAATCTGTTTGTATTGTTGATGGGTCGTCTATTCCTATTCATAGTCAGGGTGATGCTCGTCTATCCCTTGATATTACTCTTTCCTCTGTTTATTATGTACCTAATTTTGCATATAATCTTCTATCTGTTAATCGTCTTGCCAAAACCATTAATTGTGTCGTTGTGTTCTTACCTACCTGTTGTTATTTGCAGGACCTGAATTCAAAGAGGATTTTTGGCAGGGGGTATGAGTGTGACGGTCTCTACTACTTTGGTAATCCTCCTTCTTCCAGGGTGCCCTCTTCCAGTTTGCAAGCCTCCATTTCGCCAATCTCTGCTAATAATTTTGTTTTACCAGATTCTAATACATATGTTTTTAATCTTAAAACTTTAGATTTGTGGCATGCCCGTCTAGGACATGTGAATTTCAAGTATTTATGTTGGCTCTTTCCTTCTTTGAATAAAGCTTGCAAAGATTTTGATTTTAACTGTGTGGTTTGTGAATTGTCTAAACACATACTCGCACATCTTATATTCCTCGTATGCATAGAGCGCCAAGTGCATTTGATCTTATTCATTCTAATGTGTGGGGCCCCTCACTTGTCACGGCCTTGTCACAGCACCGTTACTTTGTCACGTTTATTGACGATTACACTCGTTGTACATGGGTCTACCTTATGAGAAAAAAATCTGAAGTTTTCACTCACTTTAGAAATTTTCTACAAATGATTAGAACCCAATACCACACTGTTGTGCGTAACATACGGTCTGATAATGGTCGTGAATATATAACTGATGAATTTACGGCTGCCCTTAACAAAGATGGGATCCTTCAACAACTTACTTGTCCCTACACCCCTGAACAGAATGGTGTGGCGGAATGTAAGAACCGTCACCTCATGGCCGTTGTTAGATGTCTTCTGTGTGGAATGAATGTTCCTAAATATTTTTGGCACATGGCTGTCCTCACTGCCACATATCTTATTAATCGTACTCCTAGTCGTATCCTTGATGGGAAGGCCCCACTTCATGTTCTTAAGCCATCTAGCACCCTGTTTCATCTTATACCTCGGGTCTTTGGGTGCACTTGTTTTGTTCAAAATAGGAGTCCTAACCGCACAAAACTTGACAATAAGGCTGTTCGTTGTGTGTTTTCGAGGTACTCTTCAATGTCAAAGGGGTATAAGTTCTATGATCCTGTCACTCGCCATTTATATCATTCTTTGGATGTTACTTTTTTGGAATCTGTTCCATTTTTTCCAGGGTCTTCTTCTCCTGCAGAGCTCGCACCGGTGGAACCTTCTGTTGTCGTGGATGATTCTATCCTGCCACGCCCTGTTCCTATTCTTGACTCCACCGGTGAAACCTTACCTCCTGTCATTACTAGTGATCCTTCCCAGGTTTACTCTCGCCGGCCACGCTCCTCTGATCCTCTGCCACGTCTTCTCCACGTTCAGGTACTACTCCTCCTCTATCTCCTAGTAATACTCCTGCACCTGTTCCTCCCCGTTACCCTTCTTGTGTTCGCCGCCCCCTGCTCGCTTTCTTTTATCCGATAGTTCTAATCACCCCATTTCTAAGTATCTTTCTTTTCAGGGTTTGTCTCCTTCTTATCAGTCCTATTTAAGTCAGGTTGATTCGGTCCCTATTCCTCGTTCTGTTCATGAAGCTCTCCAGGATCCTCAGTGGGTGGCTGCTATGCAAGCGGAAATGGATGCTCTTCATGTCAATCAGACGTGGGAACTTGTTGATTTACCTGTTGGTGAGCGCACGGTTGGTTGTAAATGGGTCTTCAGCCTGAAGTATTTAGCGGATGGGAGTATTGATCGCTATAAGGCTCGTGGTTTGGTTTCCCTTGCTGCTTCCTATTCTTGGCCTCTTCATCAACTAGATGTCAAGAATGCTTTTCTTAATGGTGATTTGTCTGAGGTTATCTACATGGATCCTCCTCCAGGTTTTCGGGCTCAGGGGGAGCATTCGGGGAAAGTATGTCGCCTCCTCAAATCTCTCTATGGGTTGAAACAATCGCCTCGTGCATGGTTCAGCCGATTTAGTGATGTGGTGCTTACCATGGGATTTATTCGATGTCACTCTGACCATACTTGTTTTATTCACCGTAACTCCCAAGGAAAGTGCATTATTATCTCTGTTTATGTCGATATTATTATTACCGGTGACGATGCACCAGGTATTGTGCAAGTGAAGCAAAATCTTAGGATGTCATTTGATATTAAGGATTTGGGTCCCCTAAGATATTTTCTTAGTATTGAGGTGGCCAGATCTCGCTATGGTATCTCTCTGTCACAAAGAAAGTATTCTCTAGATCTTCTTCAGAATACTGGTATGCTTGGGTGTAGGCCAGCCTCCTCACCTATAGATCCTAATCTCAAGTTGACTGCAGAAATGGGGGATGTTTTGCCAGATCCTTCAGTGTACCAGCGTCTTGTGGGTCGTCTTATCTACTTGACAAATACTCGTCCGGATCTTACATTCGTTGTTAGTGTTGTCAGTCAATTTATGCACTCACCGCGCTCTTCACACTTGGATGTTGTATACCATATTCTTCGATACCTCAAAACTTGTCAGGGTCTTAGACTCTTCTTTAAATCAGGAGCACAGTCGGGTCTCTCCTGTTCACTGATGCAGATTACGCGGGTTCCAAAAGTGATAGACGTTCTACTTCTGGTTTCTGTACTTTTCGTGGTAATCATCTTATATCCTGGAAAAGTAAAAAACAAGCAGTCGTCTCGCGTTCATCGGCCGAAGCTGAGTATCGTGCCATGGTTCAGGGCACATGTGAACTTCTCTGGCTTCGTTCACTTCTTGATGAGTTGGGCTTCCTAGTCATAGATTCATCTTCTCTTTTTTGTGATAATAAATCTGCTATCATGCTGTCCTCCGACTCAGCCCTTCATGAGAGAACGAAACACATAAAAGTTGATGTTCATTTTATTCGTGAGAAAGTTCGGTCTGGAGATGTCAAACCTAGCTTTGTGTCATCATCCAATCAAACTGCAGATATGTTTACTAAGTTCGTTGGTCCAGGATTGCTTCAGTCATCTCTTGGCAAGCTAGGACTCGTTGATATCTTCGCCTCAGCTTGAGGGGGAGTGTTGGAATTAGGAAACAATTTAGAATTTTCTAATTTCTATATTGGTCATGTTGACCCAGTTAATGCGTTATTTATTTCTTTGATTTCCTTTGATTGTCTTTGATTGTTTTTCCTTTATTATTGCTCTATAGAGTTGTATATATATATAGGACCTTACAGTAATGAGAAATCATCCTTTTCTCTCAATCTCTTTTGAACTTAATTAATATTGGATTAATAATTTTATGTTTTAAGAATTGAGTCTGTGACGCAATTGCTTAATTCCTAGGGTATTTTGGACTTGTACCCATCTTCCTAGTGGGAGTGTGTGGTGGGCCCATCCATGCAAAGACCACTTATGTGTTATTGCATGTTAGTATGGATAGGCCTTATTCAGGATTTGAATTTTATATGCGTTTAGAGATGGGCTCTCATTGATGATAGAGACCGGAGACAGACTTGTTATACGGAAAATAAGTGCAGCAACCCCATTTTTGGATTTGTATGAATTTTTGGAAAGCCTTGTTAGGGGGTGTGTTTTGTATTTATATTCTATATAATGGGTCCTGCCTCCCATATGCTAATAAATAGCAATAGGGGTTTTATTAGTAGCCCCGTCCTATTTTGAATGGATGATTGACATTATTATGATTGAAGAGAGAATTTTGTCTAAAAATGAATCTAAAGTAATGCTTTATCCCATGTAATGGAGTAATGATTACGAGCTAAGCTGATTTTCAATCTCTATTTATGGGTAAAAGAATTAATTTTAATTGAATTTTGGGATAAAATTTAATGTGTAATGTGCTAATATCCCTCGCGCAAAATGAATGTAGTGAAATGGCCTCCAAGAACATTGTTGCTGACCTCATTAAGGGAGAGAAATTGGATGGAAAAAATTATGATATGGGGAATAAGAAAATGTTGTACTGCTCAATGAACAAGATGTGCTTGAAACCTTGCCTAATGAAGGGAACACTACCCAACACTGCGAAAACATGAAAACCTGTGAAAATTGGGTCAAAAAGGACCGTTGTGCGCTTTACCATGTTAAACAGCATGAACAATGACTTTATTGGCGAGTTTGAAACAACGCCACTGCCCAACAATTGTGGAACCAGCTGAAAAATGCCTTCGGTGGCACAACGGCAACTAGGTTGGGCGGCAGACGCGTTAAATTTGAAGTTTGATAGATACAAGAAAGACCCCAAACATTCTATGATAGAACATCTTAGAGTTATGTCGAACTGATGAGCCGCAAATCTTAACTGTCCTTAGGTCTCTAATCGATTCATGGGAGCAATTTAAGCTCACTATGACGCACAATGAAAATGTGAAAACATTAACAATTTGTCGCGGCATCTTGAGCTTGAAGCCGAACGTCAGGATGCTAGGCGGGGCGGCAATGCTTTCATGGCTCAACCTAGTCAGCGCAAGACAACTGGGTCTAAGCGCAAAAGACAAGGTGGTGGGGCCAAACAGGGACAGGTTGGAGATAATGCACCAAATGGGCGTGCCAAGCAGCGCAGAGGCAAGAGAGGAGGCAAGCAAGATGAGTCCAAGGTGATTTGCTACAACTGTCAGGAGATTGGACACTTCGCTCGTGAGTGCACAAAGTCGAAGAAGGTACAGTATCATCCTATTTCTCGCAGTGAATGCTTAGTTTGCTCTCATGTGTTAGTTGCTTACACTAATCCTGATTGGGTTATTGATACAAGAGCAACAAAACATGTAACACGAGATCGTGGGGGATTTATTGAGTATCACCGGATTCTTGTTGGCAGCCAGAGTGTGTTCATGGGGAACAGTTCAGCATAGGATGTGCTAGGAGTTGGCACTTATCAGTTGAAGATGCAGTCAGGTCACACACTGATTCTCTATGACATTTTTTACGCGCCTAGTGTTCGACAAAACTTGACATCAGTAGTAGCTTTAGTTCAGCTAGGATTTTCTTTTGATTTCAGCAGAGACAGAGTTTCCATATTTCTGGATAAGTCCTTATTTGGACAGGGTTTTATTTCAGATGGATTTTATGTTTTGGATGTGGATGGTTCAATTTTTTCTTATATGGCTTTTCATGGTCATATTGGTAAAGATAGGATGGCTAGGTTAGCTAGAGAAGGCCTCTTAGGCTCACTCGTTAAAGTCAACCTACCAATATGTGAATCTTGCATGGCAAGAAAAGTAATAAGAAAACCATTTGGTAAAGCAGTGCGAGCTATTAACCCTCTAGAGCTAGTACATTATTTGTGGACCCATGAATGTAAGGGCACGCCATGGGGCTACCTATTCCATCACATTTATTGATGATTAAACCAAGTTTATTTCGTACAATTTCAAGCTTTACAGTAAATTCTACTCAAGATATATATACATATATATAAATAGACCCCAAAAAAAAAATTGGCCTAGGGGTGCTGCCCCGAACCCCCGTGAACTTGGATCATCAGGTGCAACTTGTAGGAGGTGTAGTAGGAGTAGGAGCGGGTTTGGTCAACAAAAATTAAAACCCTATAGGAGTCGGGGCAGAGTTGTTATTTAATACCTGCTACAGATTAAAACCTAATAGTTTACATATATACCCTTCTACTTACACTTTACTTACTAAATAACCATTATATATATTACATATAAACAAGTAACGAGGGCTTAGACACTGTTGAAGCTTGATATACATTGTTGGGCCCATTCTCTAACAGCTTAAGCTTTTGGAGTAGTTGGTAACTTAACATGGTATCAAAGCCTTGTTTGTGGGAGGTCCTGGGTTCGACTCTCTATTCCCCGCGTTGTTATGCATATTTTCACTTTGTTATTTGTCTCCACTATGATAGAGTTTGGTTTGTTTGCTCTTCACGTGCAAGTCGGGGTTGCACATGAGGGAGGGTGTTGAAGCTTGATATACATTGTTGGGCCCATTCTCTAACAGCTTAAGCTTTTGGAGTAGTTGGTAACTTAACAGACACAAATCACGACCATTCGGTCATTCCATTTCGCCGCCTACAATCGTCGATACGTGAGCAACAGCCGTCGCCGGTCAATGTGTTATGTATCGTTCAGTGTGTGTATATGTTGCATTTGTATGTATCGTCTCTATGTGTGTACATTGCGTTCGTGTGGTTTTATACATTGTGTATGTGTGTGTAAGATGTTAACATTAGTAAATTGAAACATATGTTTGAATTTGTTAATCAGTTGAGTTGTTGAATTAGTTGTACCAGTCAGTGTATAAGATAATGAAATGATTAGTTGTTGAATTAGTTGTTTCTGATTTGTTAATCAGTTGAGTTCTTGAATATGTAAACTATTAGGTTTTAATTAGTTGTTGAATTTGTTAATCAGTTGAGTTGTTGAATTAGTTGTACCAGTCAGTGTATAAGATAATGAAATGATTAGTTGTTGAATTAGTTGTTTCTGATTTGTAGCATGCGAATGATAATGAAATGATTTCTCTTTCTATCTCTAGTTCTCGCTAGTTTCTTTCTCTCTTCTCTCTGCTCTTATTTTCTCTCTTATTCATCGTTTCTTCTTCCTTAAAATTCTTCTGAATTTCTGTGAAATCAGTGAGATCCCAGTGTAAATTCGTACATATATACTTGTATATCATGTGTAATGTACTTTCTTTTCAGCTCGTATTATTACAAATTACAAAGCTTTTTTTTTTTGCACTTAAACGGGGCGGGGCGGTGTCGGAGTTTCCGTTAATAAATGGAGTAGGAGTTGGTATTTTACCTTAGACGGAGTGGGGCAGAGTCGGAGTAGGAGTTGGTAAAGGGTGACTACGTACCAACTCCGACCCATTGCCATCCCTAATTGTGGGAGGACTTAAGACTCCATTCGAGGCCTTTTTGGAAATATACGAATTTTAAAGGGGTTGTTCTGAAAATATCATAAGTTTTGAGGGTAATAATTGAAGATACGAAATATGGCAAGAGCTTTCTGAAAATATCAAAAGTCTTGGGGATATAATTGAAAATACCACAAGGTGGCAAAAGCTTTGAAGCATACAACACAACTAGTAACTTTCGAACTTGTGGGGACTTCCGAAAAGTGGTAGCGACAGGCTGGGTTGGGTTTGCGACTTTGATTTGCTAGGGTGTGGTGATGTGCGCAGGGTTAAGATTTTTGATGAAGCATCGAACATATCTGAATGGGTTAGGGTTTGCAAACTGGGATACTCTCGAACATACAAAAGAGTTAGGCAATGAGAAATAGTTTCCCGAATCTCACGGAGGAGCTCAGCAATGGGCTGTGACACTCTCGACGCTAACAGATGGATCAGCTCTCGAAGGAAATGAGCAATCCCTGGTACGGATGCTCTGATACCATGTAAATGTTATATGGACTGAATGATTAAAAAAGTATTACAAGGAGCCTATATAGGCTTAGATTATCCTAGACTACTCACCACTTAACCGATGTGGGACAAAACCATCTATACAGTACAGACGTAAACTAAAGTTACATATCTACCCTTTAACAAATTTTGTAAGCAACAAAGCAACGAATACATCTATATAAATAATCAAACCTAGATAACAAAAGATTACTTTTTCGCACCTCTTTTGCCCAAAAGGTAAAAGTAGTCTAATAGAACGATGGAGCCTATATAATATAGCAGTTTCTTCTAGGCCACCAAACATTATGACTCTTAGGACAGCGTTTAATAGAGGTGTGTAAAATTCTTTTTATTTTGAAAAATACACCAGGGGCAAAATATGCCAGAAGCACTCCATTTAATCCATCTTTCGTTATTTCACAATGAACATCTTATCCTCCACTTTACCATCGTTCCTTAAATTTATGATCAACATCATACCTAAACCCCTAACCCCAAAACACACAAATATGTAAGTGAACATGGTTGAGTTTTAATATTAATCACTTTTTTGAAATATTTTACCCATCGAATTTTACTACTCATGGTACTAAACAAGCACTTTTTTTGTTTCCTCCTCCCACAAAACTCTTGTGCATTACTAAAATTCTCCAACATTATTTACTAGTCTACAAGAATTAGTCACATAGTGGAAGAAATTAGAACTAACGTCCCAAAAGTGAAGAAAAAAAGCTTATGGACTACTTCTCTAGCCAATCTCTCTACAAGAGCAACTTGTGCGCCAGTTCAAATCTTCACTCTTTCCTCGCCTTCTTAATAGCATCAAATCCAACTGATTTCTCTTTACTATTTATTTTCCTAATTCCTCCTAAACTCGACATGAATCACATTATAGCAAACTAGGAATTTACAAAACGAAACTCTAATTGAAATCCAAATTTCTAAGTAACAGCTATCTTTTTTTCTGTTTAGACAACCCATTTTTTATTTTGTATATCTGGGGTTTGCTTACCTTTTGAAAAATGGGAGTCATGTATGGCTTCATAGAATGCCATCTTCACTAATCAGTTACTGAGACAAACTAATAAAATATTGTATATAGTTGAGGTCTAGGGAGTAGGGTCTGTATGGGAAAGTTCAAAAACCAGGTAAATGAAGATAAGCACAACCAGTTTTAAACTTTCCTTGAACCCTTTAAAGGCACATGTTGGTTTTAACACTTCATTTGGAGTTAAAAGGGGTTAGAAGGGAATTCACTTTTCCCCCATCGAATTTTAAACTAGAAGTTGAACTCTTTCCTCTTCCCTTGTGAGCTTTGATGTTTGCTTAGATGACCACAAGTACATTTAATGACATGTTGCAAGATTTTCTGTACAAATGCTAAAATAAACCTCAAGAAGAGAGAATTTATGAAACCACCTACAATTTGATATCTTCAACACATAAACACAGGAAGATGCACATACACACAGTCACTTTGTCAACATATATATATATATATATGTGTGTGTGTGTGTGTGTGCGCGCGCGCGAGCGTGCCCGTATGTGGGGTAACAGCAGAATCTCGACTAACTTTTCGTAAGAGTATATTTGTAAGAGCTCTTATTCTAACATAAATCAAACAAAGAAGCACTGATTCTTATCTAAGTCCAATAATTCAAAATTGATACCTACATATAAATAACATATTATCTACATTCATCATATGTCATACATGGCAATGAAAATTTTTGGACTTACTGACAACAGTCATTGTAGCACTTCTCCGCTTGCTTGAAATCATCGGCGTAAAGGTACACAATGATTGCACCAAGATATGCCTACATCCAAAAAACGTCAATACATAATTTCTCTCAAATATCGTCGCCGACAACAAAGAAACACTTACATTACATAACAGAGAGAGAGAGAGAGAGAGAGAGAGAGAGAGAGTGATAACCACTTGCATGGTTGCATGCAAGTTATGCCTGAGTGAAACAGAGTTATACGAATAGAACATCTTAATATGCTCTGCAATCATTGTTACACATACAAAAGAATATAAAGCATACCCATGAAATAAAACATGAACTAAAACAACCCTGAACCATATCATTATATTACAATCATGACCTTAATGGTTAGCCTTGTGTGCCAGTTAAACTAACCATTTGAAGTACCTTCCACATGGTTAGTTTATTACTAGACTTGTCCTCCTTTTGTTTATCTTGCTATGATATGTATAACTTTTATTTCCTCACTAAAATTTGGCTAAACAACATTTCAATACCATGGAGTTTCAGCAAAATTTCACTTCGGGCCCTGCATTTTCAAATGCATCATTTTGGTCACCTCACAGTGCAAAAAGTCTCAATTTGGGCGCTATATTTTCAACGTTTTTGGTACCAAATTTACATGATTTTGAAACTTGAGGGACCAAAATATTGCATTTGAAAATACAGGGCCCAAAGTGAAACTTCGCTAAAACTACAGGGCATTGAAATTGTTAAGAGGATAAATATGTCAATTAGTATTTAGGGCTTATGTAATGGGTAATGTCATATATATGATGTAAGCCCTATGGGCATTGTAGTATTTTTCATTTCTTGTATTTGCCTATATAAAGGGGCTTATGTAACCCTAGTTGGTATTCTGAATATATCAATATATCCTCTCTATTTTAGTTTCTGACATGGTATCAAGAGCAGTAGGTCTTGGTGACTTCAGTCTTCCTCTTCGCTGACGGGCGGCGATCTTGCCGCTCCGCCGGACCCTAGAAGTTACCTTATTTTTCATCTTTGCCAACCTGTTGTCGAGAGTCTTAAATATTACCATAAATAGGTTTTTCAGCCGTCACTATTCACAGATTACTGTTCATCGCAAGTTTTGTTCACCCAAAGTTATTGTTCATCACAAGTTAATGTTCATTCGATAGTTACTGTTCATACGAAGATTATTGTTCATCGATTACTATTCACAAAGGTATTGCTCATCAAAGCAGTGTTCATCGAAAACTGTTCATCGAAGTTACTGTTGACGCATCACTATTCATCAAATAAGATTTGGTGGTTTTCTTCTCCGTTTGTGCGAGACCTAGATTGTCGGTCATGGTTGTTTGGTTTGTTTAGCAGCCACTTCTTTGGAGATCTAAATTGGCTTGGTGACTTAAGGTTTTGTTTGGCCATAAAGTTCTACACGAATAGAGCTTAAGGATCTGTTTGGTGTGTGTTTTTTGGTCAAAAGGCTATTTGGTTGATGCTTTGAAGGAGAAAGAAGAGAAGAGAAGAAAAAGTCCATGTGCATGCTGCCTCTTAGTCCCCCACGTACCACAAGTATTTTTAATATTTTCAGTTTTGCCCCTAGATTTTTCAAAAAATTATCTTTTAGCCCCCATATTTTTTGACATTTGCAAATCAGCCCCCAATGTTTTTTTTATATTTACAATTCAGTTCCAAATGTTTTGAAAATTATAGAATCACCCCAAAATTTTTCAAAATTATGGAAATTTTCTGTCATGTTTTGTGCAATCTCTGAACACTTCTTCTGCACTTCTTTTTATTTGGGTGATTTTATTTGATGATATAAGACCATGTTTGGTCCTTGTTTGGTGGTGATTGGCTGATTTGGGCTACTGTTGGTTCGTTTTTTGTTGGATTTCTACTCCATAGTTTCGGATGGAGTTTTACAACCTTAGCTTTCACTGTTCTTGGGCAGAAATTTGGTGATTTTTGTTGTGGGTTTTAGTCCCACACTTTGTTTTGTTGTTGGTGAATAGTTTTCACCTTGGCCTATATTGTGGACACTGTTGATCCTCAATTTCTCGTTGTTGGTGGTGGATGTGTTTCCCCCAGATTATGGACATTGTTGTTCCATAATTTTTTGTTGTTGGTGGTGGTGGTGGATGTTATTTCCACCTTGGCCAATATTGGGGATTTAATATCCCACTGATTGTTGTCATCACCATTTTCAATCACTTGTTACAGTCTTGTTTTGGTTGTCATTATTCATTCCAAACTTCGGTTATAATTTTCATGACCACCTTCAGTTTGAAGGGGGATGTTGGAGCATTTATTATTTATTGTTGGGAGTATTTGTTGTTGGGCATTATTGTAAGGGGGTGTGTTATCTGTTGAAGTGTTATTGTAAGGGGGAGTGTTATCCGTTGAAGTGAAGTATTGTAGAGATCTTTGAAAAGCTGGGAGTATTAAATCTTATGTATTATGTGTAGGAATGTCAGGAAAAAATAAAGATGACATTTCACAACCAACTGAAAATAAGAGACGGCAACGAGATATTGGTTGGAAGCACGGTACACAGATTGGAGATAATCGGCAACATGTGCAATGAAACTACTGTCACAAAATAATGAAAGGTAGTGGTGTGTCACGTTTGAAGCACCACTTGGCTGGAGGTAATTCAAATGTTGAAAGATGTGATAAGTGCCCTTCAGCAGTTTCTAAAGCAATGAGGGACTACTTGAATCGTAATAAGAAAGAGAATGAGAAAGTCGAAGAACAAAGAGCTCAAATGAGGAGTAATTTGATCAGAACTGCTAGAAAGAGAAGTGGGATCGAAATCAATGACTCGGACGATTCAGATGATGATGATGATGATGGTATGACAAAGGAGGAGAGAGATGATTTAGAGTACGCCAAACAACAATCTATTCACGATATTCATATGGCTGGTGAAATGTATAGAAGAGCAAGGGGGGAACCATCCACTCAAAAGGGAGGTGCAAATGCAATGCATAAACTAATGAGATCTCGTAGTGTGAAAGAAGCTTGGAATAAAATGTCTACCAAATCACAAAAAGAAAAGAAGAAAGGACTTGGCATTCATGAAATGACTTCTTCATTGCATCGAAATAAGGAAGTCCAACAAGCAAAGTTAACTCATTTGTGGAATCCAAAAAAGTGGGCAATGTCGGCAAAACATGCAATAGCAAAGTTCTTCATATACGAAAATATCCCACCATCCAAGGCGCAAGGCCACATTTATCAATTGATGATAGATGAAATTGCATTAGCTGGTGCAGGTGTTGTAGGGCCAACACCCTACGAGATTGGAGGGCCCTTATTAGATGATGAAATAGAGGAACTAAGGAAAAATATTTAGAGCTTTTCAAGAAGAAGTTTGACACTTATGGAGTCACAATCATGTGTGATGGGTGGTCTTCAACTACCAGATTAGCAATTATCAACTTCTTGGTTTATTGTGATGGAAAGGTTATTTTTCACCGATCTTTTAATGCTTCAAATAATGATAAGGATGCAACATTCATTTATGATCTGATGGATCAGACCATTCAACAAATTGGAGATAAACATGTGGTTCAGATCATCACAGACAATGGGAGTGCATACAAAAAGGCCGGTGAAATGTTGATGGAAGTGAATCCACACTTATATTGGACTCCTTGTGCAGCTCATTCCCTTGACTTATTCTTACATGATTTTGCTGGCATTGAGGCTGTGCAGAATGTCTTAGATAAGGCAAAGAGGGTCGCAAACTTTATTTACAACCACAACAGAATATTGGCAATATATCGAACATACTGCAAGGGAGAATTGATTCGTCCAGGGCAAACACGATTTGGAACTAATTACATTGCTCTTCAAAGTATTTTAGAGCACAAAAGTGGTTTGCAAAGGATGTTCACATCAGATGATTGGGGTATGAGTGCTGGTAGCAAAGACGCAATAGGGAAGCGAGTACAAGCTACTATACTCGATGCTAAATTCTGGGAAAAAGCCAAGATTGTTGTCGACATTCATGCACCTATTGCAAAGGTTCTAAAGATGGTAGATGGGGAGAGAAGAGCTACAATGCCATATGTATATGATGCAATGATACGAGCAAGACATGCCATTACAGAGATTGCCCCTAAATCTTGCAAGAAGTATCTTGACATTGTTGATGCTCGATGGAAGAAGCAAATCATTCAGCCAATTCACATGGCAGGTATGGTAGTGAATATTTACTATGCTATATTTAGTCATTGCATATGTAGTGACTAATTCACGATATTCATGTGCTTCATTGTAGCTTACTATTTGAATCCCGCATACCAATACGAAGAAGGTGTAGGTGTGAAAGAAAGTTTGCTGAAAGCGCTTAGAGCCGTAGTATCTCGATTGGAGCCTGATGGTAATCGTGCTTCTCAAGCACTTGCAGAGGTTAAAATGTTTCGTGAGGCAATGTATGGGTTTTCAGACCAAGCGGCAATCAGGGGGAGAACTAGGACGGATCCAGGTGAATTTTATGCCATAATTACCAGTTTGAAACTGTTTACATTTTTAATTAACAACTATCTATTAATTACAGCTGAATGGTGACTTTTGTATGGCACGGACGCTCCTAACTTGAGGAGGATTGCTATAAGAATTTTATCACAAACAGCTTCATCTAGTGGTTGTGAAAGAAATTGGAGCATGTTTGCTCTTATTCATACGAAAGTGCGCAATCGACTCCATTATGACAAGTTAGAAAAGTTGGTTTTCGCACAGTACAACATGCGGTTGAAGGTTAAACACATGTTTAAAGAACAAAGAAATCAAGAATTCCAACCAATTGACTTAAGTACTATATTTGACGAAGATGAAGAAAATATGGGACTTTCAGAATGGCTAGATGACCCCGGGGATGCACTCCTAGATGAGATTGATGGCAACGGTAATCCGAATAGGCCAAATACATACGTAGCTACATGGGTAAATCACCCGAGAGATGGTGGTATGGCTCAGGATAACAGTGAAAGAGGGTCAAAAGCACGTGGTAAGCAACCTATAGTTAGTAGCGATCATGACGATGATAGTGATAATGGAGATGGAAACAATGATGACGAAGACGATGATACTAGTCCTCCACAAGGTGGGAGTCCGGGTGGCAATGTTGGTTTTTCATCACCAATAGGGAGGGGTAGCCAAAGTCCTCCAGGGCCTATATTCACGGAAGAGCAAGGATTCACTCATGCTACACAAGATGAAGATCATGGCTCCCGTCGTGTGCTTCAGTATGAACGTGGTCAAGGTCGACATTGTAATCCACGCAATCAGAGAAATAATCCCGCACCAATTGATGCTATGGATATTGATATGATCGACACTAGCATGTCTAGTATGAGTATGAGTGGGGGTGATTTCTATGGGCAAGGATCATCATCTTCAAATGCTTATGGCTCAGGATACGATTCACATACTGGTCAAGTTTATACATCTGGATATGATTCCCAAGTATCATCCTCACAAGGCTATGGACATGGCCATGGGCTTCAATATGGATGTAGTCAAGTTGATTATGAGAGGTTTAGGGCTCAATATGAGGCATGGTTTCGTGCTTACATGGGTTGGACTGAGTATTGCCGATATATCCAGAACACGTATAATGTTCCTCTTGGTGAATACCCGGAGCCTGGACCAGTTTATGCGCCTGCTCGACACTCTACAGCCGGTTGGATGTGAATTTGTTGGATGAACAACTATATATATTTTGGAGATGTCTCCAGGTTGGTCCTTATGCGCTTATATGTCACTTTTCTTTTCTATGAATGGTGTTTTATGTATTCTATGAACTGCTTGACATTAGATTGACGCCTACATTATCAGGTATTTTCAATTTAAACTATATACTATTGATATAACTACATATATAGACTTCTCAAAGGTTTAATTAATCAATTATAAGCTTTATATGTGCATACAGTTTAGTTTGAAGTTATGTTTCCACAAGTTTCTTTGTGTTTCCAGTTTTTTCTGGTGTTTCCACATGTTTCCGAAACGTTTCCGAAACGTTTCCGTTTCCGGGAACACCGAAACACTACACCGAAACGAAATTTTGATCCTTGCCTGCAGGGTTTGACATAATCAAAACTTATAAGCTTTCTCAAGGGGATATCATCAATCCCAAAATTGAGACATGGATTCCATCATTAATTAATATCCACCACACAATTAATATTGTCACCCAATCCAATGAGATATTGACCCATTTAAGGATCTCACCCTTTAGGGATCAAAGTGTAAATATCAAATGTATGTGTCTATAAATTAACTTAAGATTTAGAGCATAAGCTCTCATAATAGTCATGAGGTATTAATTATCTTATAAGTCGGTATAAAGATAATTACTCCAAGTCGGTCCCGTTTAATACACAAAGTGCACCAGCATGCTGAGTTGAAACTATACCGTTTTCCATAGTCAAGACAAACCTACTACAACACCATGCTGCAGTCCTACCGATGTGTGTCCAATCCATCTATGACTGTAAACCAAAATCTTACATTCTACAAGATCCGATGGTCTGATCTTCCGTGTGTAAGCCGAACTCTACACACCAAACCACCTACTATGTAGAATGAAAGACACACATGCATAATATTAAATAAACAATATAATACAAATATTGCCCACACAGATTCCCATAAAATGGATTAACAGATTTTATTAAATGAATAATAAATCAACTACATAAAGCATGGCTTTTAGTATAAATCCCTAACAAATCAAACCCCAAGACCTCCCACAAACAAGGCTCTGATAGCATGTTAAGTTACCAACTACTCCAAAAGCTTAGGGTAGACAAATGAGTCACATCCTTATATAATATTCAAGAATAAGGAAAAATAATTACAACCTAGTCCTTTTTAACTCTAATAATATAAAAACAAAGTAATATATCTAACACTCTCCCTCAAGCTGGTGCGAAAATAACTCTCAATCCCAGCTTGTTAAGCATATCACGGAAGTGTCTAACCCCAACCCTTTTAGTAAGAACACCACAAGTTGATCACTACTCTTCACAAAAGGAGTGCAAATTGTTCCATTGTTGAGGTTTTCTTTAATGAAATGCCTGTCAATCTCAATATGTTTAGTCTTGTCATGCTGGACCGGGTTGTGTGCAATACTAATTGCAGACTTACTATCACAATACAACTTCATGGAATCCTCATGCCAGATCTCCAAGTCCTTCAATATCAATTTTATCCATAGAAGTTCACACACACCTTGAGCCATTGCTCTAAATTCAGCCTCTGCACTAGACCTTGCCACAACATTTTGTTTCTTGCTTCTCCATGTAACAAGGTTACCTCCCACAAACAAGCTTGATATACATTGTTGGGCCCATTCTCTAATAGCTTAAGCTTTTGGAGTAATTGGTAACTTAACATGGTATCAAAGCCACCACAACCCTAACTCTACCCACCACCACCAGCGCCGAACCACCACCACCATTAGACCTCGCTGAAACTTCCCCAACACCAACCCGACACCATCCTCACCTGCGGCTCACCCAACCCTAACCCCTGGCCTGAGCCGCTACTTCCCACAGCCACCCAACACCAATCCGACACCAACCCCACCTGCGGCTCACCTACCCTAACCCCTGGCTTAAGCCGACACCTCCTACCATCCTCCTAACCCTAGTCGAGCCCCATAGAGGCAGTTTCTAACCAGCCACATTAGTGGATCTGTGCTGGTTTGATTGACATTCAGTTTCCAAGGTTTCGTGGTCCTTTAATGGACCTTGCTTAGATTGTGTGATTGATATGCTAGCATTCTCTATGGTGGTCTGATTTCTGTTGGTGTGCTACGTATCCGTTGGTTCTTGTTCATGGTTCGTTGCGGGTATCATTTTTTTATGTTGATTCACGATGACGGATCCAGCCAAATCCAACGTGAATACACAGTTGCTTCCGGATGAACGTGTTATTATTGCATCCACCGATAGCCCGAACATTAAACTTACTACATCACTTTTCAATGGCCAAAACTACCTAGCATGGTCCGAATCTGTGATTGTGTCCCTCAAAGGCCGAGGGAAGAGGGGGTATATCAACGGCAAAATTAAAGCACCTACCACCGAGGATGCCTCTTATGGCAAGTGGGAGATGGAAATCTCCATTGTCATGACTTGGTTTTGCCACTCTATGATTCCAGAAATCGCTAAAGGTTTTTTGGACATGGCGACTGCCCAAGATATTTAGGAGACCATGGCCAACACTTATTCGCGCAAGAGCAATTCTGCGCAGATTTTTTAGTATGGAGGTCGATTAGCAGATCTGAACAGGGAGACAAGAGTGTTCTTCAGTACTTCACAGCTCTCTCCACCAGTTGGAAATATTTGGACCACCTGTTGGATTATAAGCCTGTCTGCCCTGCTGATTCTGTGGCCTATAATAAACTTGTTGCTGAGAAGAGAATTTTTAAGTTCCTAGAGGGACCTCACTCTGATTTGGCTCCAGTTCGCAATCAGGTTCTGGGAATGGAGCCACTAACTTCTCTTCAGGAGGCCTATGTTCAGAACGAGGAAAGTCGACGTTCTGCTATGCATCACCTGCCTCTACAGAGCGATATGCTCACTTCAGTTCCTCAGAAGGATAGGAACCGTAGCAGAGAAAATGTGAGTGAGTCTGGTTCTTCCGATAAATATAAGCAATTTTGTGATTATTGCAATACCAAATTTCACACCAAAGAAACTTGATATAAGATTCATGGTTATCCCCAAGGGGGTCGCGGGGGTCGTTCTGGCTCTTCTAGGGGTCGTAGGGGGCGATTTAATGACCGAAATGCTCATGCCCATCATACTTCAGCAGCCGATCCTACAGCTCCCGCTCCGATTGATCAGTCTCTTCCTGCTGCTTCTTCACCTATGTTCACTGTCACTGAGGGGGAGGCGACTCTCCGGAGCCTGATGACTTGTTGTACTTCTCCTGCTTCTGCCTCTGCATCTACACCTACAGGTGCTTCCTCTTCATTTGCACAGACAGGTAACTTAGTCATTTCTGCTCGAGCATGTTTATCCCATTTGTCTTTTCCTTGGATTATTGACTCAGGTGCTTCAGATTATATGTCTAGCTCTTCCGATTTGTTTTATGTATACACCCTTCATTCAGGTAAGACAAAGTTCGCATTGTAGATGGCACTTTTTCCTCTGTTACAGGGAAGGGTGTCATTCGTGCCACTCCCTTATTGCCTCTGTCATCGGTCCTACATGTTCCCAGTTTTACTTTTAATCTTTTATCTATTAGTCGTATAACTCGTGATTTGAATTGCAGTGCAATTTTTTTCCCTTCTCATTGTATCTTTCAGGGTACCACAAAGAGGACGATTGGCAGTGGTAGAGAGGAGAATGGCCTTTACCTTCTAGTGTAGCAAGCAAAGGAGCTCATAACACATCAGTTACTGAGAATAAGTCTGAAGACATTTGGTAATTACACAGGAGATTAGGACACCCTTCTTTTCCTTTACTTAAGCATATGTTTCCTTCTTTAGTCAATAAACCTGTTTCTGGGTTTTTATGTGAACCTTGTGAACTTCGGAAACACCATCGGATGTCTTTTGCTCCGAGCGTTAATAAAAGTTTAACTCCTTTAAACTTAGTTTATTCTGATGTGTGGGGTCCGTCTCGTATTAATTCTCTTAAAGGTCATCATTGGTTTGTTATTTTTATTGATGATTATTCACGCACTACATGGCTTTATTTGATGAAAGAAAAGAGTGAAAGTGTTTTATATCTTCAAATCTTTTTATGAAATGGTTTTAACTCAATTTGGGACAGGTATAAAAATCTTACGTTCTGATCAAGGGGGTTGACTCGGTCTGAGTGAATTTTTTACTTCAAAGGGAATTTTACTTCAGACCTCGTGAACTGATACTCGCAACAAAATGGAGTTGCGGAACGTACGAATTGTCATTTGCTAGATGTTGCCCGTTCTTTGACGTTCACTGCTAATGCTCCCAAACCATACAGGGGTGACGCCGCCTTAACAGCAGCTTACCTTATTAATCGTCTCCCTACCCAGGTACTTGATAAAAAGGCTCCTATTGATCTTCTCTCTCATCCCTCTTCCAGTTTGTCTATCCCTTCTCGTGTCTTTGGTTGTGTGTTTTATCCACAACCACTCTCTTACCAAGAGAATACTCAATCCTAGAGCCATTAAATGTATTTTTCTAGGATACTCTCCTACTCAAAAAGGATACAAGTGTTATAACCCTGCCAATCGGAAGTGGTATGTCTCGATGGATGTCACTTCTATCTCATCCCTCTTCCAGTTTGTCTATCCCTTCTCGTGTCTTTGGTTGTGTGTTTTATCCACAACCACTCTCTTACCAAGAGAATACTCAATCCTAGAGCCATTAAATGTATTTTTCTAAGATACTCTCCTACTCAAAAAGGATACAAGTGTTATAACCCTGCCAATCGGAAGTGGTATGTCTCGATGGATGTCACTTTCCAAGAATCTATTCCTTTCTTTAAGAATCCCATAATACCACTTCAGGGGGAGACTAGTCATGAAGAGGTTCTGGAATCAGTCTTACCTAAAATTGCTACTATTTTAATCCCTGAAAAGGAATCCCAGTTGGAAAGAGGAGGGAGTGCGGAGACAGTGGAGGAAGAACCTGTAACTTCTAGGCAGAATGAGTTGTGTGAAGGAGAGGTAGAGCAAGGAACCCCTAAACAAAAAGAGTTGTTAGTGTACTCCAAAGGTACGTGGAGTAAAAGAAAAAACAAAGAGGCAGAGGCCAGTACTCCCATTTCTCTACTGCCATCTTCTCCATCTGGTGATGTCTCTAATAACTCTCCAAGTAACATTGACAACTTTATCTCTCTAGAGTCCGATGATCTCGATATTCCTATTGCTGTTAGAAAGGGTGTTAGATCTTGTACTCAACACCCTATATCTAACTCTGTGTCATATTCTCACTTGTCTCCTACTTATCGTTCCTATCTTTCAAATATTGCCTCTATGTCTATTCCTAATCATGTCCAAGATGCTCTCGGTGATCCCAAGTGGAGACATGCCATGGATGAAGAGATGAAAGCTCTCCATAAGAATGGCACTTGGGAGTTGACTGAGTTACCTATGGGCAAAAGAGCAGTGGGGTGCAAGTGGGTATATGCAGTGAAGCACAGAGCAGATGGTACAATTGAAAGGTTTAAAGTCCGCCTAGTTGCTAAGGGTTTCACTCAAACCTATAGAGCGGACTACCAGAAGCCCTTTGTTGTAGCTACTAAGATGAACTCTATCAGGATCCTTGTATCTCTTGCAGTCAACTGTGATTGGCCACTTCACCAATTCGATGTGAAGAACGCATTCTTACATGGCAATATGGAAGAAGAGGTGTACATGGATATCCCTCCTGGATTTGAGGGCCTGGATACGAAAGGTAAGGTGTGTAGGTTCAGAAAGTCACTGTATGGCCTCAAACAGTCCCCAAGAGCGTGGTTTGAGAGATTTACTCATGCTATGAGTAGATACGGGTTCAAACAAAACGAAACTCCATCATAGTGGAGACAAATAACAAAGTGCAAATAGGCACAACAAGGCGGGGATGGAGAGTCGAACCCAAGACCTCCCACAAACAAGGCTCTGATAGCATGTTAAGTTACCAACTACTCCAAACACTGATGGTGACAAATGAGTCACACCCTTATATATTATTCAAGAATAAGAAGGAAAAATAATTACAACCTAGTCCTTTTTAACTCTAATATTATAAAAACAAAGTAATATATCTAACAAAAAGAACTCAGTTCTCTGGAAAAAGTACCTTACATGGAGAAGATGATTAAAAAAAATGAAGAAAAAAAAAGTTGGAAAAAGATAGTAAAAGAAATGAAAGAGGGCAACAATAAGTGATAAACAAGAAAGAGAAGGCTTCATACCTTGCACTGGCTATGGGTAGCATTGCACTTATCAGCAGCCAAGCCCCATCTCAATAAAAAAGCTGCAGCATCTGTATGCCTGTAGGTAATGTAAGTGACGGCCAATATCAACGCACAATAGTTCATTTTAAACACATGGAAAAAAATTGCCCTCAAATTAACACAAATATCGAGTAACAAGTACAAAATGATATTGAGGTTAGTATTTGATGGAGGTTGTCATGTATATCCCTGCAGTTTTAGTCGAGATAACTAACATTTTGGTAAGCTTCCCAAACATCAACTTCCTTTCTTTTTTTCGTGACAAATAAAATTCAGTATTGTAATCGCACCAAAAAGAGGAATTCTTGTATGCAGTGAAAATACACCAAAATACAAAGGTATGCTCTCAATTCATCTAAGAACACTACAACAGAACTAAAAGAACTAGATATACTCCCTCCAACTAAAAAATAACAGAATCAAGTGCACTTTTGGTACAGACGGATGGAATAAGTCAGGAATGGAATAGGAAAAGTGATTCCAATGCTCTGTTTGGCTAAATTCCCAGGAATGAAATGCCAATTTACATTTCACTTTTGATTTGCACAATCAAATTAGTGAGATGGAAATAAACTTCAACTATTCAATAATTGTACAAAACATTTTTGTTGTTTAAATATTCGCTATTTATTATTTAAAAATTATTTAATATTTCTTTTAAAAAAATTACTCTTAGGAAAATTTCTTTTAATGAATTGTTTATATCAATATTTTATGGAATGTCTTGGAGAATTTTTTTACGAATCTTTAATATTCTTATGGATATTCAAAGTCCAAGAATTTAGTATTGAATAAGCTTATGAAATATTTTTCAAATGTTTAATGTTTTTAATATTTTTAGCCTAAATATTTTATATTTAGTCCTTTGTGAAATAATATCTAACACTAATATTTTTAACATTTCCTAGTCCAACTTATTATATGATCTATTAACAAAAGATCTAAATATTTAATATTTTCACTAGATATTATGATCTATGTAAGTATTTATATTTTTTAACATTTTTAGTCCAACGTTTAAAATTTAAATCTTATGAAATTTTTTAGTATTTAATAATATTTAATCCAAATATTTAATATCTTACTAAATATTTTTTAAGCAAAAAGTTTTATATTTTACATCATAGTCACTCCTGCGGGAATGAAATGGGCATTCCTTAGGTTTTGGCAAGGAATGCCAATTCTTTCTTTAGTGAGAATAGCTATTTCAAAAGGAATGCCTATTCCACCATTTTTGGTCATACCAAACACATGAATGGAATGACCCTAGAAATGACCAATTCAATCCAAGGTAATGTCTATCGATGCCCCAAAAATCTACTTAAAACAAGGTGGATTCAAACACTCTAAACAAGTAGGGGTGTAAAGAAAACCGAGACAACCGAACGGCCGACCAAACCAAATTGTTTTTACTGGTTTTGGTCAGTTAAATGTTGGTCCGGTCAGTCCACGGTTTTCGAAGTTAGTAAAACCGACTTGGCGGTTCGGTCCACATTTTGAGGAAAAAAATTTCGACCAAACTGAATCCTTCGTCCACATTTTCATTCTCACAACCTATGAAGCACCGACACTTCAAAAATTGTAACGTACCAGTGTCGGACACGTATCGGACGCGACACTTTGCCCGACACTTGCCCGACACGTGTCGGACACTTCAAAACTGTGTCCTACTTTGCATAATTGCATTTTGGCACCCCGACACGCGGTGGACACTTTATAGACACGCGTGGACACGCACGAGACACGTCTGACTTGATTTTCAGTTTTTTTAATGTTTAATAATATAAGGCTAGTGCTAATGCCAAAGCACAATGTGCTAATGCCAAAGCACAAAGTGTCACTAAAAGCTTTAGTGACACTTAGATATGTGTCACTAAAGCTTTTAGTGACACTTTGTGCTTTGGCATTAGCACATTGTGCTTTGGCATTAGCATCACCCTAATATAAAACTTAAAAAGCCCTTTTGTAATGAGACAAGTCTGAATTGTAATGTACATGTGTGGACACGCACGAGACACGTCTGACTTGTGGCATTTGCTTGCTTTAATTTTCCTTTGTTAATTGGTATAAAGTGATCCTGTGAAAGCTACTAATTATTACATTTTTTTTTACATTGGGTCATTAGATAATTGATAAAATTTCAGGAACACTTTATTTATTTATTTGTTAAAAAATATTATAGTCCCAAGATAGTAGTGGATTGCTACATAATTTGTATTTTCCCCAAGTTGAAGCCTTGATCCAACTCTGCCTTGACCCAAGTTGAAGCCTTTTTTTTGGGCAGAAATTTTGTGTAAATGAGTACTTTTTTACGGAATATATAATCTTAATGTGTTTTTGTATGAATTCTTTTTGATAACGTGTTTTTATTTATAATTATAATACATAAGAATTAGCATAACATTAAAATTAAAAAATATATAATTAAAAAAATAAACGTATCCCCGACGTGTCGTGTCTTCATTTTTTAGAATTTGTCGTGTCGGCGTGGCGGTATCGTGTCGTGTCCGTGTCGAAGTGTCCGTGTCCGTGCTTCATAGCTCACAACAAAGTTACAGTAACAGATGGTTCCTTCTCATCTGTTTTAGGTAAAGGATCAATTCTATGTTCTTCATCTTTATCACTATGTTTTGTTTTTAGACGTTCCCTTTTTTTACTAATCACCTTTCAGTTAGTCGTCTCACACACTCCTTGAATTGTTAAGCAACTTACTTTCCTACAAGTTAGGACAAAAGCAATCATACTTGTAAATAGGTAAATTTCATAGTTGGAAGATGGAGTGTGTAATTTTGGTGCTTTACGAGTCCCTTGAATCACATCTATAAGTAAAGAGTAAAGAATGTACTTAATCGACTTGAGTTCGCCCTGGTTTACTTCGGATTCGTAGGATATACATGGACATTAAATGTTTTTTATCAACTTAATATGGACGTTTTAACCAAATTCAACCTTAACTGATTGAATGGTACTTTATGGCAACTCGACAATGAAGCGCAATTAAACATATAACATTCTAACAAGCCATTTGCTAGGCGATTGGATGGCTCTGTCGTTTGACCACTAAGCGTTAGCTAATCGGACGCCCAATCGGAAAATTATTTACTGGGTTTCCAGTGATTGGCTGTTTGCTTGCGTTCGCTAGACAGATCGAACGGTGCTTGAGTTGTTACGATTAAATGATTCCAGCAGCCACCGCTCAATTTCCGTTTGTTGGGCGCGTCTGCTTGCTAAGCAATTGATCAGCGCGTTTGCTGATCAATTTGCTCACGCGATTTAGGTTTAGTTTAAATTTCTTTTTTTCCTCTTGCCTATTATAAATAGGACCTTTTAGATGGAAAAAAACAAATTTGAGAGTTATAATGGTTTTCGATACACTACAAGCTTATGGCTTTTTGTTCTTTGGACTTTTCCAACCTTGGATCTGCCATAGTAGGTTATTTTAACCCACAAACCTTCTTTCATCCGAAATTGAGGGTGAACAGCACCACTATAATAGAATCACTGTGGTGTCTCAATTAATAAGAGACAAAGGTTCATAAGCAGAGTTGTGAACATAGTGTGAGGCTATCCATATCATTCTACTCGAAGGAGAGTGCAGATTCAATGCAAGTGTCATACATAGACTGGTGATTCCGAGAGATTCTGTTTAGAGTTGAGTTGAGCTTTAAGTTTCCTTTGTTACGGGATTCTTTCTTTTGCTGTAACTTCTTCCCGCAAGGGTTCCCGTATACATGGTGTTCATCTTTGACTTATTGATTTATCGGGCTAATATTAAATTCACAAGCGCACTCACTGAAACACAAAACGCAGAATAGGCATAATCATTCATCTTTATATCAGATAGGATAATTGAAAGATTGATATTTTGTGTGTTGATTGGTTGGATAATTTATTCTGGTAGTACTTTCCTATTGACCTATTCACCCTCTATAGGTCTCTATTAATAACATAGAGTTATACTGTACTATGTTTTCTATAAGCTGGAGACTGGAGGACAATTGGCGGTGGTAGGGCACATGGTGGTCTGTGTCTACTAGAAGCTTTAGACTCTCATATTCCAGAGACTTGTCACATGAGGCTCTTCGGGCGGACAAAGCTCATGCTCTTCGAGAACTACATTAGTGGCATGGATGTTGTTGAAGGGTAGTCTTGTAATAGTGTGTGTTATTGTATATGCGTTGTCCCACATCGCTTAGCTAGAATATTAGTCTAGGAGTTGTAAGCCTATATATAGGCCCTTGTATTCCTCTTTTCAATTCATTCAATATATTGTGTCTTCACATATTTACAGATGTCTTGGTCATCCATCTCTTGGTGCTTTAGGAAAGCTTTTTCTTTGCTAGTTAACTAGTGTACTCAAATGCAATTTATAGGCAATAGTTGAGTTGACGAAGCACATACAAAACTCTTATCTTAGGCTTCAAAATCGAAGAATCGTTGCATCTATGATTGTTCACACTAATATATGGGGGACCCTCTCCACATGTTACTTTTGTCTTGTTACCATAGGTTTGTCACCTTCATTGATTGTTATTCTCGAGAAACATGAGTTTACTAGTTGTGACATGAGGATGAAGTATTTTATTGTTCCGTGTTTTTGACAAGATGGAGAATACTCTTTGCTACTAATATTTCTGTTATTTGCAGCGACAATAAATCAGAATACACTGATGGAGAACTTTATGCGTTTCGTGCGGTGATGGATTCTTTATTAGACTTTTTGTGTGGATATTCCTACTCAGAATGGTGTAACTAATAGGAAGAACAAGGACCTTCCTCAATTAACTCGCTCCCAATGTTTACCGCACATGATTCTAAGTCAGTTTGGGGTGATGTCGTGCTTACTGTAGCCTACCTTCTCAATCCGGTGCCTATGTTGCCCTTGGAATTTAAAACACCACTAGAGCCCCTTCTTGGTAGATCTTTGGATCATCGTATTCTTCCATATGTGCTTGGTTGCACTTGCTTTATCCATAACTATAGATGCTCACTAGGGAAACTTGATTCCAAGGACTCTTCGGTGTACACTTCACGGCTATTCCGCCACTCAAAAGGGATATAAGTGCTACCATCTCCTGTCCAAGCATGTTAATAGAGATGTGACGTTACATGAGTGAGTTGCCTTTTTTCCTCCTCCACATCTCTTCAGCGGGAGAATGGTAGTTATATATGGGAGGAGATGGATTTGGAGTTTTCACCTCATATTCATGATTCATCCCCTATTAAAAATTAAAACCCCAAGGACAGACACTTCTAGTGAGGGAGAACAAAAGCCTCAGCTGCATTAACCTCAACTATTTGTGATCGTCTGGGTAAAGATATTTGAAGACTCATGCGCGCTTATAAGAACACATCACTTATGTGCCCCAAGTCATTCACACTCTCATCCTGCAGCTTTGCTGCTTTGGATTCCTTTCCTTTATCAATCCACCTAGATTCATCAGGTAATAAGTCTCATGCTGCCTAGTCTCAAATTGATAATTCTATCATTGATGATACCAATGTCCCCATTACTGCTAGAAAGGGCGTTGGAACTTGGCCTCAACATCCTATTATTAATTTAATTTCTACATCTCATTATCTCCTTCCTATCGTGCATTTGTGCCTTCTGTGTCTTTTGTGTCTCTTTCCCAAGGGTGGAGAGAAGCACTTGCTAACTCAAATGGAGAGGCTATATAAAAGAGGACATGAAAGCTCTGGAGAAATATGGGACATAAGAATTGATGCTAATGCCAAATAGTAATAAACTAGTGGGATGTAAATGAGTTTATAGGTGGTTGGGACTTGGGACTATCATTAATGGATATAAAGCGAGATTGGTAGAAAAAAAAAAAAAAAAAGGTTCACATATATATAGTATTGAGCATGAGCATACTTTGCTCTTGTTCCCAAGATGACTTCTCTCTGTGTTCTTTTATCATGTGGTGCTAACTTGGGGTGGCCAATGTATCAAATAATTGTTAAGAAAGTTTTTCTTCACAGAGATCCCAAGAAACTGTGCTATATGGACTCGCCAATTAACCCTCAACCACCCGTGCCGACATGACACGGACACGTGTGCGAGGAGATGGGTGCGACAAGGCTGAAGAAGAATAAGACAGAATTAAAAATAAAAAATTTAAATAAAAAAAAACCTAATTTTTTTTCTTCAGATCCACTATTGTGGGACCCAAAAAACCCATCAGAGTACCTGCAGTGGCTAATACTCCGTATTAGTCCGATTGGTCACAGTGAGGAAGAGTACAATGTCAGAGAGTTTAAACTGAATCCACACATTACCATTACTTATTTGAGTAAACCCCCTGGACTTTTTATGTATTCAAATGAAGTATTGATATTTTGCCGCCAATTTATTACAAATTCTACAAGTGAAAACTATCATAACTTTACCAAGTTGCCCATGTTATTGAAACTAATTTCAGCCTGCCACTAAAACTTTTATTCTCTAAGGAAGCACATAAGTCAGTTTTTTAACAATTTGACTCTTTACCTGTGTTTGGGACCTTTGGGTATCTAAAATTTGGAGATCTAAAGAATCCCATGCTTGGACGCACACCTGATACCCGCATTTGAGTCCATATAACATAGTCGCGGAGGAAGTGTACATGAAGATGTCTTCAAGTTTTTCTTCACTAACCACTAAAGGGAAAGTGTTTAGACTAAAAAAGGCTCTGTATAGTCTGAAGCAGTCAACAAGAGCTCAGTTTGACCGATTTCAAAGGTTATGAAAAAAATTTGGATACAAATAGCAATGTTGATCATGCATTATTCATCACAAGGGCGGGCAACAAAATTATGGTTTTCATAGTTTATGTTGATGACATAGTTGTGACCGGCAATGATACTAAGAGAAGAATCAACTGAAAGTTCACTTGGCCAATCTATTCAAAAATAAGGACTTGAGGAACCTTTGCTACTTCTAGGTATTGAAGTTGCCAGATCTGATAAAGGTATCTTCATTTCCTAGGAAAATATATTCTTGATCTACTCAATGAACAAGTATATGCTACGACCCAAACCAACAGACTCACAAATTAAAGTCAAGTATAGTCCTAAGAGTGGAGAGGGAGATGGTGATCATGTAAATAATGGAAAGTTCCAAAGACTTGTTGGTAGATTGATACCACTTGCACACACTCGTCCAGAAATTCTATGCAGCCAGAGTGGTCAGTCAATTCATGCATGATCCTCACACTACTCAAATAGAGGCTGTTGACCGGATATTGAGGCAGTTGGCCAAGGGAAAGGAATTCTATTCTCCAATCATGGTCATCTAGAACTTGAAACTTCTACAGATGCAGATTGGGTAGGTTCCATTGACGATAGGCGATCCACCTGAAGATATTGTACACTTATGGGTGATAATCTAGTACTTGGAAAAAGTAAAATGCAGCCAGAGATTGCGAGGTCAAGTGATGAAGCGAAATACCGTGCTATGGTGCACAGAACTTGTGAACTTATTTGGCTTCAGACTTCACTGAAATGCCTAAGGTTTATCAGTCATAGGCCTATGAGGTTGTACTGTACCAAAACAAAGCACAAAGACCTGAACAACATTTTACAAAAGAGAAGATGAACGAGGGCATAATCAGCAATCCATTTGTAAGTCAAAAGATCAGTTATGTGATGTTTTTACTAAAGGTCTTAGCAGTAGGTCTTTTCATTAAACCGCATGCAAGTTGGTTGCAAGGGATATAAATGCACCAACTTCAGGAGCAGTTTTTGAATACTCAAAATAAGTGAGCGTGGTATATGTGTAAGTCTCCAATATTACGAATAAAGACAAAGAGGTGTACTGATGAACAATCATTTTACACAATTCCCCAAAAGTCTCTTTCTCCTTTCCTTACTCTGTTTTTCTTCTTTCCACACATAAACCCTAAACCACTCAACACATATTTGCAGATGTCAAAGAGCAGTGCTTCAAAAGGAGCACTTAATTGCATATAGAAAATTTTATGATCATTAAATCCTATAACAAACTTAACAACCAAAGTTAACAATTTTATGGATAGCTAACTGTGTCGCTTTAAAAGATCTTTGCAAGACCAAATCAAATTCACCAAGCAGGTCCACTTCAAAATAGGCAAGGGGTGAAATAGAATATCACTCCAGTTAAGGAAATTAGTGAAATATCAATAAATGCATGTCATTGTAGTTTTAAGCCACATAAAAAACCAAGAGAACAAGTATATGTAATGAGGTAACCTTTAACATCATTAAGACCGTATATACAAAGTCAGAAAATAAAAACACCCAAAAAAATATGACAAAGATGAGGACTATGCATTCTCCTTTTTTTCCTCTGGTTTGGGGGATAGGGGTGGAGGGGGGACAATGAAGATTAAAATAACATTCATGAGAAGATGCAGCATGCTGAAAAATTTTAAGGGAAACAAAAGATCCACGGAGAAGTTACGGATATAACTTCTTTCAAAAGAGAAATAGAAGATGAAAAATAGCAGGAAAAGGATGACACATGGAACGAAGGCCGAGAAATTCTCCCTTGAAAACAAAAAGAAAGAAGGGAAAAGCCAGTGACATACACTCCAAGATTCTAACTACGATTTTAGTGAACAAAATTAACCTAACCCCACCACACTACAAACAAGATCAACACTAACTCAACCAAATACAACTCCGATTTGGTGAATTATTGACTCAATCAGGGAATTTTCCTCACTCAAAAACCTAGCAAGGCTCCATAAGCTCCAAGACTTGGAAAAAATGATGCATGCATAGAAGAACTATAAATATAAATTGAGGTAGTACATTATTTTACCAATTTTTACAATGTTAATTGTGTTTACTTCGGAATAATTACCAGCAAAAGAGAACTACATGACGGCCCTAAATTCTAGAACATCCCCAGTGAATGGTAAAAAAGCTATGTAGCAAGGGTACTTCATTTAGGCCTCCGTACCCGTACCGGGTACTTACCGGACACCGACACTCATTGGACACGCCAGGGAACGTACTCGTGTGTCCACTTATTTAATTCAACTTGTTGTAAATGATTTTTGTCCCCATTTTTTAGGATTGTGGTTTTGTGCCCTTTTTTTAGAATGAACCCTTTTCTTTTCTTATTTTGGACTTGTGGTTTTTATGATTTGGTAGAGATATTGATGATAAAATGATGTTTAATTATAACAATCTTGTTATGTTTTTATGATTTGGTAGAGATATTGATGATAAAATGATGTTTAATTATAACAATCTTGTTATGCTTATGGTCCTTGTTAATGATTTCATAATAGTGAAACAATCTTGCTATGGATGGATTTGTAATGTTGACCTTCAATGGTAAAACAATCTTGTTATAATACCTATGGTTCTTGTTATGTCACTATTTAGACTCGTTTTTTATTAGCATTATATTACTAATTAAAAATATATATTTATTCGTCGTACCCTAACCGTACCCGTACCCAACATTTTTAGGATTCGTCGTACCCACGTACATGTATCGTGTCATACCCGTGTCCTGTATCCGTACCAGTGCTATACAATGTTCTAAAAATCGCTAGGCGCTAGTCGGGCGGTGGAGAGGGGCCTAGGCGGACGCCTAGGGGCCTAGGCGGACGCCTAGGCGGGGCCTAGGCGGATTTGTTTTATAAACAAAATTAATTATATAATAGATATATATACGAGTTATGTGGTGTTAATTAAAAATAATTATAGATTTGTGGTTCAAATAATAAATATATATATATATAAAGGTTATGTGTTGTTTTTTGGAAATAAGTAAAGATTTTTAATATTTAAAAAGCTATTAGGGATCTCTCCATAATTAACTTAAACCGTAAGTGTATATATATACTAATGTTAGGGTTTTTTTTCCAAAGAGTCAGACCCAAATAAGACTCTGTAGCATTCTCACCCTAGCCCGCCTAGCACCGCATAGCCCGCCTAGCACCGCCTAGAGGCCGACTAATCCACTGGCCGATTTTCTCAAACGCCTAGGGAAAATCTCGGCGGCCGGGCACCGCCTAGCGCCTAGGCGGCCGCCTAGGCCGATTTTTAGAACACTGGTGCTATATAGGTAAAAAGTACGAGTCATCGGAGTAAACAAAATAATATTCGCGTTAATTTCTGTATGGTACGACAACCAAAAAAAAGGGAAACCTCAACAGGTCAATCACTAGCTACTCCCAACCTTGTTTGCTTGCAGAAAAGATAATTCCTTACTTCTCAAGCTTTATATAAACACTTGTGGCAGCACGATATAGATCAAAGGCCATTTGCTCCTTGCCATCCTCTTCAAGAGTAGCACAAGCATCAGAGTACATTTTAATAGCTTCATCAGGCGCAGCGTCTTCCAGAACACTGCAATCAAAGTAGCATTTATGATGGTTATTAAGGAATTATTAATTTGATTGGTGAGCTCCAGAGACCCATGAAATAAAAAGTAACAACACAAGGAAAATTCTTAGATCTTTTTTTGGTAGATTATGACTCTTGGATTTATATTCTAGGGTCTATATTTATACAGTGTGGAGAAAGGTTTGTAATAAGGAAACACTTGAAAGTACAACCATGATTCATCTCGGTTAACAAGGACACGAAAACGTTTCAACTGTTTCGATAGAAACAAAAGGGAATTTTTGATCAGTGCTTCACAGACTACCATGTTTGAATGAAGTTCATCAAATATATAGAGTTCTATACTGGTTTGTCGTCATTATAGACTTGATATTACCATATCTACAAATGCTAATTGGTAGAATGTTTGTCTATAGTGTGTATGAGTTCTTTATGTGATGTATATGAGAGAGAGTATACCACATAAGCAAGTCAGTACCAATATAGATATGTATAGTAGTATAGTAGATGGCTCTGAGAGAGTATGTGGCTCGAGTGAGAGCCAAGGTAATCCCAAGTGAAAGAGAGAAAGAGCAGTAGGCGTGGAGAGTTAATAGAGCTTATGATAGCTACTTGAGGTATTTTTGTTGATGTCCTTAGCTATGTTACATGGACTCTTCTAAATAGGTGAAGTACCCGTGTTGACACGACTCTTTGCGGACATGGGTATGACACTTGGGAAGGATCCTTCTAGTGTAGTTTAGTATAATTTTCAGCCAAAAAAGGCGAAGTACCCGTGTCGGATATGGCATCCATACCCGTGTCCTCCAGACACTTTGAAGAGTCCATGGAACATAGGTCCTTAGTATTTGAATGAGGGCGTGGTATTTATAGCTGAGGCAAGGAGTATAAGTCACTCAAGCGTGACTGCCATAGTGCTTAGGTGGCTTCTTTAGAGAGGTCTGTAGGTTGGTGGACAAAACAGGTAGGAATGATGATTTCGGCTATGAGATGTATCGACAAAATAGAAGGGCAGTGGTATGAGCTTTATCTAGTGACAAGAGGAAGGGGTGTAGGCATGCCTTAATGATGGAACATTTATTGTGGGCGGTGAGATGATTATTTCGATAGAGGAGCGGTGAGGTAACCTTTATTGCGGTTGAGGGAAGAGTATGTCAATGGATATTTTCATAAATGGTGCGGCTACAACGCAAAAGATCCTAAGTGGTGTAGGGGTAGGTGAGGGTGAAGGTTGAGTTACACTAGTGGCGTAAGTGACTTTGGAGGATGGGATGGGGGACGCACGTGATTGTGCGCGTGTCTCTCTCTTTCCTTGGAACCAACCCTAGCCTTGCCCATGGGGCGTCTAGCTAGGGAGATACCCTTAACTCTAGCCATCGAGCCATGAACTTTCGAGATCCCAGCGTGTATACCCTTTAGTCCTGCTCCTGACTAAAGGTACTTGTGTGTGACAATGTTAGAGACATGGAGCCTTTAGTGTGTTAGAGGTCATGTAGCTTGGAGGCCTCCGTGATGGAGATGACTACTCCTGTGGTGGTGTTGCCACCAAAGTATGTGGAGTATTGGAGGTAAAGTATGTGGAGTATTGGAGGTGATGTTATCTGAGGCGGTGTGGGATCCTCATAAGGTGAGAGAAGTCCTTGGGTGGTGACAAGCGCGCCCGCTTGGGTCACCTCTAAAGGAGAGCGTGTTTGCTCGTTGCTTCCCTCTTCAGGAGGAGAGCGCGTTGCTCGTGCCACCCTGGGTTGTGTCCACGGTGGATGTATGACTAGGAGTAATTAGGAGTTGTTCGTGGAGACACGTGGTGGTGAGGTGTCGTAGCTTATTGCTACGTAGCGAGCCGTAGTATGTACCTACATTAGTCCCCCTGTTCACAGTTAGGAGAGTAAGGTCCCAGGTGTGGACACATGAAGATGAGTTAGATGAAAGTAAATCTGGAGTTGAAGTGTCGCCTTGGTACTTGTTGCTCGGCCAGGGTGGCGCCTTGGAATTTGGTAGCCACCTGTGGGTGAAGGAGAATAGCGGTGTTGTAGGCGCGTTGGTACTTGGAGAACCGCCTTTAAAGGCTATAAAAGGTGAAGCCGAGATCAAGGGAAAACGTCAGTGGAGAAGTGTCAGAAAAAGATAATCATGAATTCTTGGAGTTCGAAAAATGTGGTGGCAACCAAGTGATGAGGAGATAGCGTGTGTTGAAAATTCCACCAGATTGGCGATCAACGGAGAAGGAGAGAAAAAATAGCTATAAAAAATATGTCGATCGAGCATATAGGGGCATTGGATAGGCCTTCATCTTGTCAGAACATGAACAAAGAAGTCTTCACCTTGGCAGAACACGTGACACCGAACTCCCTTGCAACGGGTTTGTGGCACTGTCATGTGGATTGTGCAAGGAGAAGTGGCCCTTGCTGCGCAATCAAGGCGCAACCAAGGCACAGCACGCTGCCAAGAAGGCAGCTCGCATTTTCCGGCGGATTGGTAGTGTGTAAAATGACCTAGGTGAGGTGGTGGAGCAAGGCGATGAACTAGTTATTAAATTCGTGTGAAGGCCTGCTCAATTCAAGGATCGCAAGGAGTCTCTATAGGAGGGGAGCTGGGTGTTCGCCATTTAGCGATGGACCCAAAATCCGATGAACATCCTTACCACCACCCAATAATCTAGAAATATAGACAGAAAAAATTGTGTAAATGTAAAGATTTTTATTTGGAATGAAAGAATTTGTAATCTGTAAGGTGTAAAGTGAGGCGAGGCTTAAGAAAATAAAAAAATAAATTTCTGTTTTTGAACCGATGTCTTGTGATGTGTAGGTGCATATATATATATACTAGTTTTATAGCACGTGCGATGCACGAGAATGACGTCCTTTTATTTTGAATTTGTAATTGACATTAGAGTAATATGTTAAAGTTAGTATATGGAAGTAATCATACATGTACCTTATAATATTATAACAACTTTAATTTTCAAGGGTTCTTTGGTTATAAATCCAAAATTTAGAACTTGTTTGGCCAGAGCCGGAGGTTCCTATCCAAAACTGTTATATTAAAAAGTCATTTTCCTTTTTTTTTTTAAATTCAATATACCCCCAATATTAAAAAGGAGTATTAAGAAACATATCCCTTAAATATCTCCTGATTAAATGCAATAATAAAAAATGGATATATCATAGATTTAATGCCAAATTTAAGATTTTTACTCAATCTCTCTCATTTTTCAAATTTGTTACCCTCCATTCCTATTTCAAATTCATTATAGAGAAAAATTAGTAAAGTGTCTATGTAAACATTGTTAATGAAACAAAGCGTTCAAAAATACTCAATTTTCATACAACTATTTGAGAAAATTGATGAAGTATTCAAAATTTTGAGTTTGGAAATTTCACAAAATTTCAAAATGTTGATTTTTCCAGGAAAAAATAATTTTATTTGAGAAACTTTACAAAGTGTTTAAATTGTTAATGAAACAAAGCGTTCAAAAATACTAATTTTTCATTCAACTATTTGAGAAAATTCACGAAGTATTCAAAATTTTGAGTTTGAAAATTTCACAAAATTTCAAAATGTTGATTTTTCGAGAATTTTTTTTTTTATTTGAGAAACTTCACAAAATGTTTTAAAATGTTGTGTTTTCCAGAAAATTATTTGAGAAAATTCACAAAGTGTTCAAAATGCGCATTTTTTCACACACACACACACACACAAAAAAAAATTGAGAAAATTCACAAAGTATTCAAAATGTTGATTTCCCCACAAAAGTAGTTGAGAAATTTCACAAAATGTTCAAAGTGTTGATTTTTCCAAAAAACTAATTGAGAAATTTCACAATGTGTTTAAACAAGGTTGTGTATTTTTAGAAAATTGTTTGAGAAATTTCACAAATATTCATAATGCTAAAATTTTCCAAAAACTGTCTAAGAAATTTGCGAGTGTGTGCAAATTGTGGGTTTAAATATGCTTTTCCAGAAAACGATTTGAGAAATTTCACAAAGTACATGTCTCTCTGTGTGTGGGTGTATATATGCATATATGCAGTATGAAAACAAACACATTGAAAATCCGAGAAAGATAGAAGGCTAAACAAATAAAGCAATTAAGCATACCCAACAAAAATGTCTGAAAATTTGCCACCAGTTATTAAGCTTTCGAGTTCTAAGTCTCAGTTGTACTTACATCTCTCTCTGTATTATATATGTGTATCATATAGATAAGAATATATATATATATATTTTTTAAAACATAAATAATAATATTATGGAGAAGAAAGTGGTTATGTATATGTGTGTGTGTGTGTAAGAGTCTTTAAATTGATAATAAATTCAAATTTGGATTACAAAATTAAAAGCGTGTTTTTAGTGATGTCTTCTTACCTTATTTAACCAGTCAAAGGGTATATTAATCACGAAACAATCCTAAAAAAACTTAAATGAGGACCTCTTATATCTAAAGTATTTTGCAGGGCTTTACCATGAAAGATGAAATGGAGATTTTCTAGTAAAAAAACTCAATTTTTAATTATGTACTACAACCACACTATTATAGTTAAACAAGGAATATGCACTAATTAAGGCTAAATATTTGCTACTCTTCATTTTCCCGATAGTACGATTTAGTGGCAGGGTGAGTTTGAGAGTTGAGTACAATTGAACCCAATCAAATTTTGAAGGGGAAAAAATTACATATAGCTTTGGATGTATCGACACTTATTTTCTATAATGATATAATTAAAATAAAAACCAAAAAAAGAGAAGGTGTCATTTTGTCATTTGAGGGTGTCAATTTTTATCATTTGACATGGGTAAAAATTAAATTTGAACTCATCCTCCACAAAAATATAGCGTATGTTTGATAACCCCAATTAAGCGCTGAAAATGAAACGTTTTAGTACTTATTTTTTCAGTGCATTTGACAATATATCATTTTACGGGGGAAAAAAATAAAACTAAAAATCAACCGAAAACTTTTAGTACAAATATATTACCCAAAAAATCACTGGATGCAGCCTATTTTAGTTCCTGAAATATTATTTTAGTACTTCAAATTCAATAGCTTAGAATTTTTTTGCAACAATAATTAGGGGTGCAACTCGAGCAGGTCAACCCGTGGTCACCCCGAGCCCGGCCCGAAAATTATCGGACTTGGGCTCGCGGTACTTTCACCATGGGCAAGCTTGGGCAAAAAAATGGAAGCCCGAATTCAATTCGGACCGAGCTTGGACAAAATTTTGCTAACCCGTGGAACCCGAGTCTGAGCCCGAATTCTATTTATGTTATATTTTTTATGTTAGATTATAGTATTTTTTTAGTGGCAAGAATACACTATTAGATATTATTCAAGCACTAAATTAATGGATGAATGTTTTTTCCAAAATCTAAAAAAAAAAAAAAAAGATTTGATACGCTACATATTGTTGTTTACATACTAAAAATCGGTTTGCACCAAAAAAAGATTTGCTCGGGTTTTAATACTAAATCACAAACCGGGCTCGGGTTGAAAAGTTTGCGTTTAGGTCGAGCTTGGGCAGACTGTTTGAATTTGGGCTCGGGTCTAGGCAGAGCCAAAACCCTTTGTGTCCCGCCCGAGTTGCACCCCGACTAATAATTCAGTATTTTATTTTCACTACCTAATTTTTCAGTTTTATCAAACGGACCTAAGTTATTGATTGATACTACTGAACTTAATTCCTGAGTACGCCACTGGTAAAGATACTCATGGGTGTTGGAGAAAGCAACAAATATTACGGTTTTCTTTTTTATACAAGCTATTGTTGGTTTTCAATTTTATGTTTCAAATTATCTATTATATATAATTTTTTTAGTAATGCAATTAACACGAATACAATGTTGGAGATATTTGTGTCAAAACACAATTTATTTTCGTCGTTCAAATTTATAAGACTTATATTGACAAATTTTAAAAATTATATATATAGGGAAAGACTCTTAGGTGCACTGGATAAGTGCACTGATCAAGTTCATTGGACTTTTAAGCCTAAAAAATCCGCGGATTTTTAGGGCACCCCGCGGATTTTTAGGCTTAAAAACCCATTGCACTAGGTCGGTGCACTGACCCAGTGCACCTAAGAGCATTTCCCTGTATATATATATATATATTGTCAATTAGCCGCCTTGCAAATGTTCCTACCCTCTGACTAAAATCGGATTAGTAATGCTACATTTCCCAAAGTTGAATTCCAAATTAATTTACTTCTTAAATGCTCTATCACTTGTACCATATGCAGTAACACATTTGTACCATTCACAGTAACACATATGGTAGCAATCACTACCTCATAATGTGGTACAACTATTAAGTAGGGTGACAATCGTATCGGGTAGGGTCATTTACGAAAAACGGACTTGTAGAACAAAAGTTATATAGCAATTTAAATTTATTTAAGCATAAAAAAAAAGAGCAAATGAGTTAAAAGAAAGTAACATGGGTTTAGTATTTGAGTGAGCCATGAGTATATGACCAAAGCCCCCCCAAAAAAGACATAAAAAATCTCAAAGTAAACAAAAATAGAAGTTTTTTTAGGTCAACGTTAAAGGGGAAAAAAAAAAAGTAAATCTAAAAAACAAGAAAAAAATATAGGAGTAGTAGTTAATAGTTATAGTTAAACTTAATAGGACTCAATGACTCATATTGCTTGGATTTGATAAAGATGAGAAATTGTTACCAAAAAAACGAAGAAGATAAAGATGAGAACGTGACCTAGTTTTGCATTGTGATCACCACAAAAAAAAAAAAAAGAAAGAAAAGCGTTGTATTTGATTTGTAACTCTGAAGGTAACATATAATCAACATAGGTCGTATGGACTCAAAAATTAAAAAGTTGGCCTACATAAAAAAAAAAAACATAGTTAAAATTAGGATGTTATTAGGTTGTATTATTGTAGGACTTACAAAACGGACCCAAAAAAAAGTGGCATACTAAACTTTTTAAAATTCTAAGGAAAGCTATTTTTTAGGTTAAAGTGTACCAATTGATAAAAGTGTAAAACACTTATGGGCATTGGTACATTTATATATAGTATAGATATATATAAATAAGTACATATATACATATGTATAGTCAGGCTCTAGAGTGACCCAGTGAACATTTTTTTTTGCCTGAAAAAACCCGCTGGCTGACTCGCGCGCGACCCACTGACCTGCGGGTTTCTTCAGGCAAAAAATAATGTTCACTGGGTATGGTCACTCTAGAGCCTGGTCGTCTATATGTATATGATTTATTTATTTATTTATTTATATTATTAACTAATTATTTTTATTTTATTATTTTGACGTTGCTAGCACCACGTGAGTGGTGAAGGGACGGGAGTGGTGTCGTGGTGAGGGGTAGTAGATGGTGATGACACGTGAGGGGATGGTGTGAGAGTAGGGCAGTGACAGGTAGCAGGTGGCATAGCTGGAGAAAACATATATATATATATATATAGATAATGACAGAGGTTGAAAAATGGAGTCCCCAATAGAGAGTAGTACATCCTTCACATACTACCATACCCAAAATTTTTGTTCACATACCGTCCCCCAAATTCATTTACCACCATACCCTAACACACATACTACCACACCCTATACAAGCCCACCCTACCACACCCTATACAACCCCACCCTACCACACGTACCGCCCCACCCTATCACACCCAACCCAAACCCTAGCCGCAACACACATACCACCCCACCCTAACACCCTACTCCACCCCACCCTACCACACGTACCACCCACCCTATACCACACGTACCCCCCACATCCTACCACACGTACCACCACACCCTACATCACCCCACCCTACCACACGTACCGCCCCACCCTATCACACCCAACTCAAACCCTAGCCGCAACACACATACCACCCCACCCTACCACACGTACCACCCCACCCGATACCACACGTACCACCACACCCTCCAACACGTACCACCCCACCCTATACCACCCCACCCTACCACACGTACCGCCCCACCCTATCACACCCAACCCAAACCCTAGCCGCAACAAACATACCACCCTACCCTAACACCCTACTCCACCCCACCCTACCACACGTACCACCCCACATGATTATTGACGAAAGGAGTTCCATTATCGGACAGAAGTACTTTGGGGATACCAAAGTGACAAATGATGTGTTCCCGGATAAAGTTGGATATCACCGGACCAAGTTCCCTCTTCATGGGAATTGCCTCAACCGACTTGGTGTAAAGCTCGGTGGCAGTAAGGATCCACACATTCCCCCGAGAATGTGGAGAGATGAGTCCAACGAGATCTGGAGCCCATGTGTGAAAAGGCCAAGGCGTAGATAGGGCGCAGAGATCAACAGCTAGTGCGTGAATCAAATTGTTGTGGATTTGGCTAGGGCGGCATCTTCTCACATGGCGCCGAAAGTCTACCTCCATGGTGGGCCAGTAATATCCAAGATCCAATAGATGTCGGTAACTTTGTACCTCCTCGATGCTCCGTCTTGTGTGCTTCATCGAGGACATGGTGGATATCTACTAAGCCCCGAAGAGGTTGACCGTCGAAACGACGTCGAAAAAGTTGCTCATCACGGATAAAGAACCTTAATGCCCGCTTTTTGATGATTGCGGCATCCGTCTTATCCAGTGGAAAAGAGCTCTCATGTATGTAATCCAAATAGGCGCTAAACAGAGATTGGGGTGGTGAAGTTACATTCTTCCTTATGAGTAAACTCTTGACATTTGGGGCAAGATTGTTGAAGTGCTGAGGCGCCCTTTGCCATTTCTGGCCAGTAGTATCCTTGCCGTTGCACCAATCGGTATAGGCTAACATCTCTTGTCCCGCAAGTTCGTTCATGGATTTAGCGGAGCCGAAGCTTCGCCTCTTCCGCCCCTATACATCGTGCGAGGATACCAGTAGGAGCACGAAAGTACAAGTGATCCAGGTCGGCCCTGAGTTATCGGGGGCCCTAGGCGAGCTTCTAAAATGGGGCCCTTCATTTATTACCATGAATTAGCTATTATAAGGTATCTAACTATTATAAACTACAAAAATAACCACAAATCAGACGCCATAAGGCATTTTAATTACTTGGCTCAGATAGAACCACCAATACTTTTTCTTTTTGATTCAGATAGAACAACCAATATTAAACAGACCCAGTTTTTTTTTTTTTTTCTCATGGGCGTGGGTAATTAAATCTCATTGTATCTACTCCATTGAACAACCCCAACATCAGAAATTATAACAAATGCACAAACCATAACTCAACACTTCAAGATTGTAGATTCAAATTCACAAACCAAAAAATGAAACCCAAAGAACAATTGGAGTGATATTAAAGTTAAAACAAGAGAGAGCTTACCTGAGTAGCAGCACCCTGTAGTTAACGCCGTTCGCCGTGGCATTCGCTGTCGTTGTTGTCGATCGGAAGTTGCAGGTCAAGATTCTAGGGCTAGGGTTATTCTATGGGCTGGGTTTTTAACTTTTCATGGAGGGAAGAAATTTTGGGGATTTGGTGTTCGTGAAATAAAGCCAGGAGTAGAGGTTAGTTTAGATTGTGTTAGCTCTTGGGCTAGGGTCTGTTTGGGGAAGGGTAAAGAGTGTATTTTCTTTTAAGTGTTTTTCCAATTGGGTTGGGATATTGGGCTTTCATTACTACTAATGCTATATTTGCACAAATTTGGGGGCCCTAAAATTACAAATGGATTTGGGGGCCCTAGGTATTGGCCTTGGTGGCCTTTGCCCAGGGCTGGGCTGCAAGTGATTGCGTAGAAGGGTGAAATTCTTTAGGTCGGAGATAGCCAAGATCTCATCGCCGCTACGAAGTTAGTTGAGGATGGGAACGCACCAATCAGAAATTTCTTCAGGGGGAAGAAGCTCCAACACCATGCAAGGCAGTGACCTTTTAATGACTTCAATGTGGGTTGATCATTTGGAAGCATCGACTTTGGATGCCAAGGTGGCAAGAGCATCTGGGAAGCAGTTATTTGAGCGAGGGGCATGCTCTATACGAACGGTTTCAAATTTATCCAAAATCTTTGCACAATGGTTATGTATTCGGCCAATGATGGCTCCCGTATGGTGTACTTCCTGACGTTTGCATTACTACCAAGTTGGAATCACCCTTGATGCAAAGGTGAAGAACACCCAGGTTGGTGGCAGCAAGGAGTCCCAAAACCAATGCTTCATACTCTGACTCGTTATTTGAACATTTGAAATCGAGCTTATAGGAGAGGATGAGCTTGGAGTTGTTAGCTTGCGATGTGAGATTGATTCCTGCCCCTCCTCCACTTGAAGTAGAAGAACCATCGAAGCTAAGGGCCCATTCGCCCGGGTCGCCCTCCACGAGGGCACACTCGAACTCTTCTCCAGGGAGATTCTCAGGTGGTGGTTCAAACTCGCCACTCCAGAACTGGGCGAGTAGATCAACGAACGTGAAACTCTTAATGGCTTTTGGTGTTACACACAAAATGTCAAATTCGCCCAAAAGGAGAAGCTATCAAGCCATACGTCCCGAGAGGGCCGGTTTGGAGAGTAAGAACCGGAGGTGTGTTGGAGTTTTATTTTTATGTTGCTTAATACAGTTATTTTATTGTTTAGGGACTATCTTGTAATTAGTTATCATTGTATGTTTTACATCTAATAAAATAACCTAGAGGAACAGTTGTTCACTCTAAGCTTGGAAAAATAATCTTTCAACATGGTATCAAAGCCCCCCTAAGCTAGGGTTCTTACCAAGCTATCACCACCACCACCTGCGCCTCTACCCACCACCACCATACCCTTCGCCGCCACCTTCCACAGCCAAACCCACTTGCGCCTCCTCCCATAAGCCCTAACAGGCTGCGCCGAAGCCTCCCCTGGCCTACCCAACCTAAACCGAGCCCTACCCAACCCTCCATCATTGCGCCGCACCCCACAGCCCTAGCCGAGAGCCACCCTGGCCTCCTAGCTTGAACCGAAACCCATCTAACCCCTCCTTCCTTCGGCGAGCCTCCCTTACTCAAGATCTCCCATCGCAGCCCACTGGAGTGATCCACAGTAGTCGTTTCCTTTTTTCTTCTTGTTTTCTCAACCCTAGATAAGTGGGTACTCTAAGAATACTTGACCTGATCACAAGTTTCATCCCTCGTACATCTTAGATCCGTGTACGGACCAATGATTTGTCCATAAATTGGACGATTGCACCAGCACGGTGCCTGTGACGACTAGGTTTGCCTTCTTTGCCGTATTAAGTGAGTGTGTGACAATCATTTTTCCTTCACAATGTCGAAAGAAGGGGTAATTGGTGACAAATCCGGTGTTGTGAGTTCTCCTATAAGTCATGAGAAGCATTCCCTCATTACTGAGAACCCTGGATCGAAAATTACCACAGAACTGTTTAATGGAGAGAACTACCTCACTTGGTCTCAATCAGCTACTTTTTGGCTACGAAGTAGATCGAAGTTTGGTTATGTTGATGGCACGTTTAAGGCACCTAGTCGTGAGGATCCCACCTATGCGAAGTGGGAAGTTGACAATTATCTTGTTATGAGTTGGCTTGTGCATTCGATGGAGCCTAGTATTGCTGCGTTTTTCTTGGAGATGGAGACAGCACTTGACATATGGGATACCTTAGCACAGACGTATGCTAGGAAAGGGAATATAGCTGAAGTTTATGAGCTTCGCCGGAGAATTGAGGCAGATGAACAAGGTGAGCGTTCGATTCTTCAGTACTACACCTCCTTGAGTACTATGTGGAAACGTCTGGATAACTTGAAAAATTATCGTCCTGTTTGTTCTACGGATGCCGCTAGTTTCAAGGAGTATCTCGAGAGTGAAAGAATCTTTAAATTTCTAGCTGGTCTCAATTCAGAATTCGATCAGGTGAGAAGTCGAATTCTTGGGATGGAGCCATTACCGTCACTTAGAGAGGCATTTGCCTATGTTCAGAACGAAGAGAGTCGTCGTTCTGCTATGCTGACTCCTAAATCCACCGATCGATCTGCTTTAGTTTCTTCCAGTCAGAAAGGGGGTAAGGCTCCCAACTATAATTTACGGAAGGATCAGACAACTTCCGAGGGTTCTGAGACTAAGGATAAGTGGTGTGATTACTGTAATAAGCCCGGCCATATTCGTGCTACCTGCTAGAAGCTTCATGGTCGCCCATCTTTCCCAAAGGGAAGAGGTGGAGGCCGCACTGGTGGCCGTGGTAATGGACCCAGAGCTCACTTATCCACGGGTTCTGAAGTTCTTCAGTCCGAGGAAATTCCATCTACTACTGGTAGTATTAGCAGTTCTGATTTGGAGACTCTGCGGCGCATTATGGCACAGTTGGACACCTCCACGAGTTCTTCTACCTCTTTTGCCCAAGCAGGTAATGTTGCTAATTTTACATGTGCTTTAAATGCTTGTTCTCCACCACCATGGATCATTGACTCTGGGGCCTCCGATCATATGACCGGTCTGTCCACCATTTTTTCTACTTACAACCCGTGTTCAGGTAAAGACAAGGTTAAAACTGCCGATGGTAGTCTTTCTTCCATTTCTGGTAAAGGTGTTATTCATTCTTCTGAGTCTCTGTCTTTAACTTCGGTTCTTCATGTACTAAATTTTTCGACTAACCTTCTTTCGATTAGTCGTATTACTAATGACCTTAATTGCTGTGTTACTTTTTTTCCTTCTCACTGTGTCTTTCAGGATCTCTCCGCCAAGAAAGTGATTGGCAATGGTAGGGAGAAGAATGGACTCTACTTTCTGCTGCCTAGTGAAGTGGATACTGGAGGTGGAAGTTTGACTCAGAGGGCTCATCATTCTTTGAGAGAAACACTCCCTAGAGAGGCTTGGCTGTGGCACCAGAGACTAGGACATCCTTCGTTCTCTCTTCTTCGTTATTTATTTCCGTCATTAGTAAACAATTATAATATTAATAATGCTATGTGTGAAGCATGTGAACTTGGCAAACATCACCGTGCCTCTTTTAACTTGAGTTTGAATAAAAGTACTATTCCTTTTCAGATTGTTCATACTGATGTTTGGGGTCCATCTCCCATTTCTTCCTTGCATGGGTATAAGTGGTTTGTTACATTTATTGATGATTTTTCTCGTACTACTTGGGTATATCTAATGCGAGAGAAGAGTGATGTGTTTTCTATTTTCAAAAACTTCCACAGTATGATTTGCACTCAATTTAGTACTGTTATCAAAGTTGTACGTTCTGATAAAGGGGGGGAATATATTTATGGTGGGCTTGAGAATTTCTTCCTTGAACATGGCATAATACACCAAACCTCCTGCACCAATACTCCCCAACAAAATAGAGTTGCCGAGAGAAAAAATCGCCATTTACTAGAAACTGCTCGGTCTATGATGTTTTCCATGCGGGTTCCCAAGTCTTATTGGGGGGAAGCAGTTTTAACTGCTGCCTACCTCATTAACCGATTGCCCACCAATGTCCTTAATAAGAAGTCTCCTGTTGAAGTTCTTCTTAATCCATCCTCTGTGTTTACCATTCCTCCTAAAGTGTTTGGTTGTGTCTGCTTTGTTCACAACCATTCCCCTTCTAGGAAAAAGCTTGACCCTCGCTCTATTAAGTGTGTCTTTGTTGGTTACTCACCGACCCAAAAGGGGTATAAGTGTTATCATCCTCCTTCCCGTCGGTGGTTTGTCTCCATGGATGTCACATTCCATGAGACTCAGTCCTACTTTCAGTCTCCACAGTCACCTCTTCAGGGGGAGCAACGGAGTGAGGAAGAGATGTCTGTTTCTATTCCTATTGAGGGAGTAGTGGAGTTAGAAAACAATAGTGAGGAGGGAGGGGAGAAAGGGGAAGTAGAACATGAGGAGGAGTTTTTGAGAGAAAGAGAAACAGGAAAAGAAAAAGAGAGAGAGGAGAAAAGAGAAACAGAAAAAGAAAAAGAGAAAGAGGAGAATGTTGAAGAGAGGGGAGATATTGTAACTAAGGGGAAAGAGTTACGTACCTACTCAAAGAACAAGGAGAGAAGAAGATTTGGGGCAGCAGAAATGGAAGTTGTTCCAATCCCTCCACTCCAGCCAATCCCTTCTAGTGATGATGATCCAGGTATCTCTCCATCTCTTACTCCTTCACCTGGTAATGATTTAGACATACCTATTGCACATCGGAAGGGCACTAGGACATGTACTAAACATCCTCTTTCCAATTTTGTTTCATACTCTCGGTTGTCACCATCTCATAAAGCTTTTGTTTCTAGTCTGTCTTCTGTGTCTACTCCTAACCATGTTCAGGAAGCCTTGTCAGACCCTAAGTGGAAGTTTGCTATGGTGGAGGAGATGAAAGCACTCTCTAAAAATGGCACATGGGAATTAAAAGAATTACCTCAAGGGAAGAAGACGGTAGGGTGCAAGTGGGTGTTCACCGTGAAATATAAGGCTGATGGGACGATTGAGAGGTATAAAGCCCGATTGGTAGCTAAAGGTTTTACTCAGACTTATGGAGTAGATTATCAGGAGACGTTTGCTCCAGTAGCCAAGATGAATTCCGTTAGAATTCTGTTGTCACTTGCTGCAAATTTGGAGTGGCCGTTACATCAATTTGATGTAAAGAATGCCTTTCTCCATGGTGATTTAGAGGAGGAAGTATACATGGATGTCCCCCCAGGGTTTGAGGATACCAAAACAAAAGGAAAGGTTTGTCGTCTTCGGAAGTCTTTGTATGGGCTCAAGCAGTCACCAAGGGCGTGGTTTGATCGTTTTTCTCAGGCTATGCTCAGGTATGGGTTCAAACAAAGCCAAGGTGATCATACTCTCTTCATTAAACATTCTTCAAGCGGTAAATTGACAGCATTAATTGTCTATGTTGATGATATTGTTCTCACTGGAGATGATCTGGAAGAGATGGGAAAGTTAAAAAATTACCTGGCCAAGGAATTTGAAATTAAGGACTTGGGAAGCTTAAAGTATTTCTTGGGAATTGAAGTAGCCAGATCCAAAGATGGGATTTTCTTATCCCAGAGACAGTATGTGCTGGATTTATTAAACGAAACAGGACTACTTGGTGGTAAAGCAGCGGATACTCCAATGGATCCTAATATAAAGCTTAGTGACGATCCAGGAGGAGAACCAGTGGAAAAGGGAAGAAATCAGAGAATGGTGGGTAAACTGATTTATCTCTCACACCCCAGACCCGACATTGCTTTTGCAGTGAGTGTGGTAAGTCAGTATATGCATTCTCCTAGACAAGTTCATCTTGATGCTGTTTTCCGAATTGTGAGATACCTCAAGTTAGCGCCAGGGAAAGGGTTGTTCTTTGCTAAGTATGGTCACACGCGAGTGGAAGCTTATACAGATGCGGATTGGGCCGGATCAGTTACCGATAGAAGATCGACAACCGGGTATTGTTCCTTTGTTGGAGGAAACCTGGTAACTTGGAGAAGCAAAAAACAGCCCGTAGTGGCTAGATCCAGCGACGAAGCAGAGTTTAGAGCTATGGCTCAGGGGGTGTGTGAATTGTTGTGGATCCAAATTATTCTGTCGGATCTTGGGTTCAACCCTGAAGACTCAATGAAGCTATACTGTGATAACAAAGCAGCCATTGACATTGCCCATAATCCTGTTCAGCATGACAGGACTAAGCATGTGGAAATTGATCGCCATTTTATCAAGGAAAAACTGAATAGTGGGAAGATTTGTACTCCATATGTGAAGTCTGGAGATCAGTTAGCTGACGTTCTTACTAAGAGCCTTGCGAGTAGGGCATTTCACTTCATTCTTAGCAAGCTGGGTATGAGAGATATCTTCGCACCAGCTTGAGGGGGAGTGTTGGAGTTTTATTTTTATGTTGCTTAATACAGTTATTTTATTGTTTAGGGACTATCATGTAATTAGTTATCATTGTATGTTTTACATCTAATAAAATAACCTAGAGGAACAGTTGTTCACTCTAAGCTTGGAAAAATAATCTTTCAACAAGGTGATCGCATTTGGTATCAAGGTGCACAGTGTGGCTCAAGAAATAATGTCAAAATTTCTAGGCCGCGAAAGCGAGGGCAAGGCAATGGCGTTCGATGGGAGTGTAACGGGTTTCGGTGTCACGAACCACGCGGCTAATATAGTACACCAGCCTTTCTCGACCTTCTCGACATCCTAGGCAAGGAGTGCCCCGATGGACTTTGGGGTGGAAGTGAGGTAGAGAAGGAGTGGCCTCCCTAAGGTTGGGGCCACCATGGTAGAAAGGTGCCACCAAGGTGTTCTTGACTTCCTTGAAGGCTTCTTGGTGCGCAACTTCCCATTTGAACCTCGTCTGTCCTTTCAAGAGCGCACCAAGAGGGTGAGTAATTTCTGCGAGTGCGAGGATGAAGCGGCGGAGATAGGACACCTTTCCTAAGAACTGCTTCAATTGTTTCGGTGATGGTGGTGGCATGCCTACGATGGATCAGGCCTTTGTGGGGTCTAGATCGATACCTTGGTGATTCACTACGAAGCCTAAGAATTTGCCAGCGGAGACTTTGAATGCGCACTTGAGGGGGTTCACGCGGAGTTTGAATCGTCGACACAGCTCGAAGCCTAATGAAGGTCCTCTGCGTGGAAATTTTCATGTTGAGATTTTATGACTACGTCATCGACGTAATCCTCCAAGTTGCAATGAAGCATGTCATGAAAGATAGCTGTCATTGCCCTTTGGTAGGTGGCCCCTGTTGATTTTCTAAATAATCAAACTTATCATTAATCACAATATGAAGAGCCTTTATATAGGCTTTACATCCAACTAATTAAGGTATAAAAATAAAATAAAATCTTTCCAAATATTATCAAATCTCTTCAAATCATATATTCCCATATCTTAATATTATCTTCCCATATCTCAATCTTCCATATCTTCCAACACTCTCCCTCCAGTTGGCACACAGATACTTGTTGAAGTGTCCAACTTGCACAGAAGGCAGTCTTATACCTATCCTCTCTAAAACTTCACCTTGTTGACTGTTGCAGCGGTTCCTCTTAGGTAGTCTCTTGTCCACGTGCAACCCCTCTTGGGTGGTCCACGTGCGGCTCCTCTTAGGTGGTCTTGTTATACAAACATCCAAAGCTCCAAGATCACATAGAGAAAGGTGAGATGTGCCCACGGAATAATCCATCGTGTGACTCATAAATAGAGGTAGTTGTCTCGTCTTCAACATTCCACCTCAAATTGAAGAGGGGTTTGTGTACACACCAATCCGTGTGGTGTAGCGAGTCCCTCTTCGGGTGGTCTCGTCACCCGTGTGATATAGCGGCCACCCTCCTTAGGGTCCCGTCACCCGGTCTTGTCTCCATATATTCTCCCCCTCAAACTGAAGGTGGGAGTGAACACGAACAACGAAGTTTGGAAGATTAAAGAATCAAAAAACCATTAAAGCCCAAAGCCAAATATGACTTAAAAAAACATGAAATTTTTGAAAATTTTGAGGCTAATTTGTAATTTCTGAAATTTTTTGGGGGCAAAAAGGTCATTTTCAAAAAAAAAAAATTGGGGTAGATTTGAAAATTTAGAGAAGATTGTGGTCTTACTAAAAAATATAGAGAACTTTGGAGATTGATTTATAAAAGATGAAAATTCAGGGCTGTTATGAAATTTCAGAGGAGTTTGGAGTCTTTTTGTAATATCTGAAAAAGGATTTTGAAGTGATACCAACTTTGATAGACTTGGTCTTGTGTGTCTGCTAAGTGAAACTCTTTTTGCTATGACTATTGATCTCCACATTCTCTCCTCTCTCCCCTCTTCTATATTCTCTCTCTAAGTCCACAACCAAAACAAGCCCCAAGTGAACAGAGAAGGTACTGCTTGAACAACATCAGCACTGGCCCAACCAAACAACCCACAAATAGTCAAACAGATAATCAAGATCTGTTCAAACCAAAAACGAACCAGAAAAAAGCCCTAGCCGAACCAACAAAACTTTAGTTTTCCTTCAATCATTGGTAGAAACACATGGGTTAGGCAAAGGAGACCTAATCACACCCAAACCAACCAGATCCAAGAAGCAAACTCCAAATCAGGAAGAAATCGCAGATCTGAAACTTCAACTTCATTTTTGTGAAAAATATTTTTCTCCAATGAACACTATCATGTATTTGGCTTAAAAAAAGTTCCGGCGAGGTTTCCGGAGTGGGTGGAGGCTGCCTCTTCTTCTTCTTCTTCTTCTTCTTCTTCTTCTCTCTCTCTCTCTCTCTCTCTCTCTCTCTTTCGGGGGGGGGGGGGGGGGGGGGGGGTGTGTAAACAGCCTCTTTTTTTCGTTTGTTTAAAAAAAAAAAGCTTTCAACCTCAGATTTGGGTTGATAAAAAATCAAAAAATGAAAAAGAAATTCTGGCAGGCAGCTGGGTTGCCACCCGCCGGTAGCGGTGGAGGTGATCATGGAACCCTACTTAGGGTGGCTCTGATACCATGTTGATTTTCTAAATAATCAAACTTATCATTAATCACAATATGAAGAACCTTTATATAGGCTTTACATCCAACTAATTAAGGTATAAAAATAAAATAAATTCTTTCCAAATATTATCAAATCTCCTCAAATCTCTTCAAATCATATATTCCCATATCTTAATATTATCTTCCCATATCTCAATCTTCCATATCTTCCAACAGCCCCCACATTTTTGAGTCCGAAGGGCATGATAGTATAGTAAAAGTTTTCGACAGGTGTTCGGAAGGCTGTCTTCTCGGCGTCCGCAGGATCCATCTTGATTTGGTTGTATCGACTGAAACCATCCATGAAGGAGAAATTTGATGTCCCGCGGTGGCATCTATAAGTGTGTCGACATTCGGGAGAGGGAATTCGTCTTTTGGGCATGCTTTGTTTAATTCTCGAAAGTCGACACAAACTCTGATATGACCATTCTTTTTCTTTACTGGGACAACATTAGCCAACCAAGTGGGGTGTTTGATAGGTCTAATGAATCCAACCTGGAGGAGTTTTTCAACTTCACTTTTGATTTGGAGTTCAAGCTCGTGTCGGAATACTCGGGGAGCTTGTTTGATAGGGCGGCTACTGGGGTTGACATTGAGCTTGTGGGTGACAAGCTTAGTGTCCAACCCCGACATCTGATCATATGTCCAAGTAAACACATCAATGTATTCGCGGAGTAAGGAGATGAGTGATGCTCGTGTATTAAGATTGAGAGATTTGGAGACGAAGGTGATTCGAGGAGATTCGCCCAAGGGAGTGAGGTTAACCTCCTCGATTTCAAGCCCCACAGTGCGCGGTCCATCTTGTAATGTTTCGGGTGCCGGCTTGACTTTGGCAACCTCTTGCTTTTTACTTTCTATCATTTTGCATGTTGGAAGTTTGAGGCCACTAGATGGAGATCATGGCCCCGACCCTGCACACCGTCATAAACATCGATAAGCAAAGCGCCCGTCGGGGAGCCTAATCCTTATGCATTCTGGGGACGAGTCGCTACGTTTGTGCTTTCTCTTGGTGCTGAAATCTTCTTTCCTTGCATTTTTCCATTTGGGGATGGTGATTCCACATGGCGAAGAAGGAGGTGGCTCCTCTTCAGTGTTGAAGCTTTCGTAGAACTGGGCATCCGCCATATGAGCCTCGTGATCGCTGAACGGTCATCGAGTGCCACCGATGGTGAATACCTTCCTTCCACCATCGGTGTCAATCTTTCCTTTCATGCATTGGTGGTAAGTGGAGGGAACAATACCAAACTTGTGCATCCACACCCGCCCAACGAGGAGGTGATAGGAGGTATCGGCATCGAGAACATGGAAAGTGGCGGGGCGCGTGGAACTTCCCAAGGCGGAGGGTTGTGGTCACAAACCCAATGGTTTGGCACGTATCATTACCGAAGCCGACAATGTCAATGGCTTGGGGAATGAGTTTTTCTTTAGGGATGCATGCAGCCTTGAAGGTAGATAGAGGCATGATGTTGAGGGATGCCCCTCCGTCAAGGAGCGCCCTTTTGAATTCGTTGTTGGCAAATAAAGGGGACAGTTGTGTGGGTGAGGAATTTGGATGTCTGCATCGGTGATAATTATAGTGTTTGTAGTTTCTCGAGAGTCACGGCATACAGAGCCATGGAATGCCATGCATGCCTCATGGTGAGATTCAGCAACAAGAAGGATGGCTTTGGTGGTTTCGAGGCGTGCCTCTTCACAAAATCCAACTTGATCAAAGAAACACTTGAACTTGGTGAGATCCTTCACTTTGGATGCAGTGAATCTTATTCCATTTGCTTGAGGCGCCGCCTTGGTCATGAAGGGAAGTGGTGGTGGTGCGACGGTGGTGGTAGCATTGTTGAGGGATGGACAACTCAAAAGGAGTGGGTGACTCCTCACTCGTGCTTCCAAGTGGCGGAGATGATGGAATAGGAGGCGCCTTAATCATTGGAAGAGCAGTGGAGGTGGATCCCAAACTGGAGGAGGCGATGACTCTGGTGCATTATGAGTCGTCACCGCTCGTGATGGGGACCATGATGGTGGCAGGACGTGTTGTGACGATAGGAGACATCATCTCGATCGCTGAGATCACGTGGGTGGCGTATGCAGTCATGTTTTTCCCTCGACGGTCATGGGAGACCACATTCACGGCCTTCCCTTTGTGAGAGTTTTCATCGTCCTTAGGTCGGGTGGTGATCTATAACTCTCCATCGGCTATCTTTTGATGGAAAATGTTGCGAAGAGCCCAACAATCCTTCGTCGGGTGCTTAACAAACTGGTGGTACACACAATAGCTGCTTTTGGATTTGTCGGCCTCGGTGGGTGGTGTGGCTGGTTGGCGAAGGACACGAACACCATCCTTTACCCAATTTTTGAAGATCGCAAGACTTCCCTCATGCTGCAAGGAAAGGGGGCATGGGCATTGATATCCTCCCTTCGGCGTTTGTTGGAGCCGCTCTTGTTATAGCGTCTATCTTTCCTTTCCTCAGCTACAGCGGCCGTGGGGTAACGTCGCGGACCAAAAAAATGGTGTCACGATGTGAGTTTGTTGACGGCCTTATATCCTTGGCGAGGTTTCGGGCCGTCACCAATAAATCTGAGAACGTCCTGAAGGCGTGGTTGATGAGATGTATGCGATACTCTCAGATCATACCATGGATGCATAACTGGACCAAGCTCTCTTCAGTAGTGTTGTCATGACATTCCATGGCTCGATCTCTCAAACGATCCGCATATTTAAGTAGTGGCTCTGAGTTGCCTTGTACCTCGCGGGAGAGGGAGATGGTGGTCACCCTTTCGATGACGCTAAAGAATTTGGCATGGAACATTGAGGCAAGTTGATTCCAAGAAGTGACGGATTCAGGTTCCAAGTTGGCATACCAAGAGTACGCCCTATTAGTTAAAGATTTGGAGAACTCCCTCAAGCGGAGGTTTTCATTCTCTCGATAGCGAACATGTTCTCACGAATTTCCCCGTTTTCCATCATAGCGAACAGAATCGACGCCTATGTACCCCTCTGGGTAGGGGACGCTAGCGAGCCTCAGAGGGTAAGTTGGGCGCATGTCGATCCTGGGCAGAGAGGGGGTTGTCATCTCCCTCTCCTTCCGTAGAAGAGATTCCACATCTGCAAGAGTAACATAACCATTCGGAGCTAGCTTCTCTACGCCGTGGGCTAGAAAATCAACACCGGCAATTAGTGTCGATCCGTTGGCGTGTGGGTGGTGTGGAGGGTCAACATATAATATAGAGGTTCGTTATCACTTTGTCAAGTCCCAAGGTGCCATTCTGGGCCTGCTCATGCGAGGACGGTGAGAGTTTCCATAATGCAACGTTGCTGCTCCTCGAGCTTTTGGATGAGTTTCTGTTATTCCTCCATCTGCTCAAGTCGCCTTAGGATAACTTGGTCCATTGCGACAACCGACTCATGTGAATCATGAGTTTGAGATTGTATGGGTTAGTCCTGGTCCTTACTGGGGCCAATGCTCCGAGGGTGAGGGTTGGACCCCGTGGGACAGGCCTTAGCCTTCTTTGGGGGACGTCCCTTAGGCTTTGGTGCTGGTGATTGTTGCTCACCATACTGGCAAGTATACTCCCACTGTGGTCGCCAAATGTATAGTATACTCTTCAGCCTGGCCTCAAGCTTTTTAGCTTGACCTCAACCTCTTCGGCCTCAAGCTCTTCAGCCCGGCCTCATGCTTTTCAACTTGACCTTAACCTCCTCGCCCTCGAGCTCTTCAGCTTAACCTCAAACTCCTCGACCTCAAGCTCTTCGCCTAAGCTTTCCAACCCAACCTCAAGCATTTCAGCTTGATCTCAACCTCTTTTGTCACTCCCCAAATCCACTAAAGATGGCAATAACTGAGGCCTATGTTTCACTCAATTAAAGATAATATGTCTTATAATGAATTTCACTTCTACACCTCTTCCCTTTTAAATACGAATTCATGAATTTCATTATTTCTCATGTAATTCGCATAAAATAAACTATACACGCATTTTCCTTCTCTTTTCCATATAGTAGTCCTCTTGAGGTCTTGCCAAATGTGGCTTCACCTCTAGTTTACTACTTCTATCCCTAACACACCATTATTCTCATTATAGGATTCATAGTTCATTTCATATTACATCACATTTTTCTCTGCTACATTATTACAACGCAATGCAAATGTCCAATAAGCTATAAAGCTTAGTGAGTAACATAAATGATGAACTTCAATATCACATGGCAATTAAACTCAACAATGTTTATAAACACATTAAAAATGAACACATTCTTTCTCGTGACTATATTGATATTTGATGCCATATGACCCATGTAAATCAAACCTAATGTCATTCCTTGATCTCTTTTAGAGCCATTTCACATCCCCTTGAGGACTTCTTATTTTCTCCTTTCTTTCATTAAGGAATTCTCATACCAAAAATATGACATCCCCCATACCATCATCATAACTCAACACAGAGCCTAATTAAGCACATTACCACTCAATTCATGCTTAGACATCCTATTGTAAGCAACATAATCTCAATAACCTCATATAATACATGCTTGACAATAATCAAGTATTGAACTTGAATTCAAGATTTAAGTTACTCACCTTGCTAGAGAGTGCAAATATTTTAATATGTGCTTCTCTTTACCTCCCCTTAGCAATCTATGGGAAGCTTCAATATCCCTTCCTTAGCTTTCCTTTCCATTCTCCCCTTCTCATTTTCACCTTCTTGCTTGTGTAGAGACAAGCACCTCTAAATGCAAGTATATATTTTTGTTTCTTCTCTTTCTCTCTCCATTGAACAGTCACCATAACACTTGTCAAATGGAGAACTAATCTCCCATAATACAACACCTATCACCTACTTGCTTAACACACGCAAGCACCTTGATTAAGTTAATTAATCTTGATTAGGCTAATTAATTCTTGATTAGGAAATTGCACCATGTTCTAGAATTTATTATCCTCTAATTATACTTTCACCTACTATACTTGTACTTTTCCATTTTACATTGTGGCTCCTCACACTTTCTTGAATTATAACTTAACCTACTTCACTTTCAATTATTACAATGTAGCTCCTTGCATTTCTGTGAATTACTATTCGACCTACTAGTTATGAAAGTGTTCTCATTTCTACCCTATCATTTATACCCTTTTTCCCAAATCATATACAGTTCTATAAACCCATATTTGAGGGAAGTATCAACATGTTCTTCTATCAAGTAATGATATACTATCAAGAGATAAAATGATCCCTTACCCTTTTTATCCCATTCTAATCTGCCGTTCAACAATGATTCATTCTCATTCCTTCTTATAAAATCATTTATCTTGATCAAAGAATTCCTTTTCCTTTATGATCATCAAGGAGTCGCAACACATGAATGTTTCTATCATCTAAAAATGAAATGCGAATTTCAGGATATTGCATCTTCAAACTCAAGTTTTTCAGCTTGGCCTCCACCACGTCGGCCTCAAGCTCTTCAGCTCGGCCTCAAGCGTTTCAGCTTGACCTCAACCTCTTCGTCCGCAAACTCTTCAGCTTGACATCAACCTCTTCGGCCTCAAGCTAGTCAGCTTGGCCTCAACCTCTTCGGCCTCCTCTAAATTGCCTCTTATAGGCTATAATAATTAAGGTCTTGCAAAATAAAGACTCTCCTCTTCGGGTCTTCAATGAGCAAGACCCTCCAGTTCAAGATCTCGCGAGATCAGAGCTTTCAGATTTCAACATCAACTCCTCAACAAAACACATTAACGCCTATGACGCAAACAGACGTCCTTTCCAAAACTCCGACGCAAAAAAACACAATTCAGGTCTCGGCTTTTTTGAGAAGTGCTTCAATCATGGTAAGACCGAAGTAAAGGACTACGGGAGGAGTAGCTGATGTGCAAAAAATATCCAATCAAATAATATGCGGACACATGGCACACCATTCGCAACCACCAAGCAACTAGGGCAAGACAGCCCATAATGGCCCCAATCCAACTCAGACTTTCCTAAAACAAGTCCCATTAGGACTCTAAGAAATTCGTGGGATAAGCCCAAATCAAGGAGTGATATCTCCAAATTGGGTAACGAATATTTCCATTTAGGTAAGAGGATATCTACAAGATATCTCCTAAACCTATCATAACTCTATGTCCAACACCAATATAAAGCACCACCAAGGTACGCTTTACGAACACTATTTGAATACAGAATTCACCCTCCATCTGTACTAACTTGATCGTTGGAGGAGGCTTTGGGTACACACCCATCGCCTTTGTTTTGCAGATGTTCGAGGGAAGTTTGTCCGTTCAAGGCGCAATAGAGATCGGGAAGGCAAATTCCCCTCCGGTAAGGAGTTTTCGTAGAGATCAGAGAGATTGGTGCAGTCATCATAATCAAACTCAAAACTCCCAGTCCGGGTAAAGTTTTGGTAACAAAAACTACTTCGGTAGAGTTAAGTCAAAAGGCATGGTATTGTAGCCTTTCCGAGGGAGCCTCTGGGATCCCTGTAAACCCCCTGATGTGGTAAAGGAAGGATATTAGGGGAAGCAGTGAGTGGAGATTCCCACCATAGCGCCAGAGGAGGGGGCCGATTCTGATGGCGGGGATTCACGGCCCTACTTCCATTATGCCTTTCTCATGCTACATGGGTTCAACTCTATTTTTGATATTTTCTCGTATGTGGGACTCTCTCTTATGTGTAGATAAGATAAGATAAGGGACTAGCCCACCACAGATCTCTAATAAGTAAAATACCTAATATTGTTTTTGTTACTTAATGTATATTTTGTGGCCCTATACATAGTGTTCAAATTGCAGACTAAAATGTTATAAAATGCAATTGAGGATTCCCAATCCTGCTAAAGATTTAAAAGAGTTGTGAAGGTTTCACAAGGTTAATATCAATCGATGTTTTACTTAATAAAATTCATGAATGAAAGAGAGTTAACAAAAATCGACAATAGAATTAGAAGAATGATTAAAAGCTATGAACGTAGGATTGGAAGAAAGAGAGGTTAAAGCTACAATACCAAGAGAATAAAACAAATGCCTACCGAGCACCTTTTGCAAGAGAATCTGATGCAGGTTGTGACCTTCCACATTCATTGTATAATTCAGACGCCCTCCGGTAAAAGTCAGCAACTTCACTCCAATTGCCTAACTCCTTTGCTAGAGCAGCAGCAGACTCCATATGTTTGGCAGCATCCCAGGGGCTGGTTTGCTCATAAGGTTTAAACAAAAGAATAAAACAAACTCGTCCAAAGAATGAGATCAAATGATAATTACTGGATGAACAAAAAGAGTCAGAGAAAATGAGGATACGAAGAAAGCATCTCCTGTCCTTTTGAAGCTTTCTCAAATGCCAGTTTTGCTTTCGCGTAGTTTTTGGCAAGCCTAAACCCATTAGCTATAACAGAAGAGAAATCCAAAATATTTATGTAAATTGCCTTTCTTGTAAATGATAAAAAATTACAAACTTGACGACACTTGAGATAACATCACACATAAGTCGTAGTTTACAAGAGCATAAACAAACTACCAACCAGCCTGCTCATATAAAACAGTGGCACTCTTCCAGTCCGCACTCCATCTAGTCAGACTAAGTTTTGTTCTACAAAAATGGACAATAAAAGTAGTTAGTTTCAGCGAAAAAATAAAAACTATAATTTCATTTTCCACTAAAGAAAAAGAAAAGGGCAAGTTAAAATCCATTTTCCATTTATCAGATTAAGAAAAAGGTAGAAAATTGTGTATATCTCAAATCACAGCCAATCAAACCTTAATAAATACTCTTATAATGCAAGTAAGTATTCTCTACTCAAATAAAAATAAAATTCATTTGATGGACATTCCGAGAAGGGGAAAAAAAAGGTACATCATTCACCTTGAAAGGAAAATGCATTTTGCACCATCAAACTATACCCTGGTTTGCAATTTGGTCCCCGAACTTCAAAACGTTGCAATGTCAACCCTAAACTATCAATCAAGTTGCAATTTCAACCCTCGGTTACATTCCGTCAAAAAAATTGATGGAAGTTGGTCACGTGAAGGCACATGGGTAATTTGATGGGTCAAAACACAACGCAATTGATAGTTTAGGGTTGACATTTATAGTTTAGGGTAAGATATAGAAATAAACACTGGCCTGAAGCTCTTCTAATGGGGATCCTGGTTGAGGGTTGGTAATTTTATCAATATTATTTGTTATCAAGATGAACTTGCAATTCTTGTGGGCGCATCAATAGTTGCCCATTTTAGGACTTATCGAAGAAGAATTACATACTAAGATAAATCTTTTTACAGTTTGGAATTGCGGACATCTTTTTCTTATTTTTTTTACTAACAATATAGTATTGCTAGTGTGACTATGAATTCTGTTTGGTGTTGCTACGGGAATATGAGAATTGTTTAAATTAATTTTTGAAAAAGAAGCAATTGTTGAATTTGATTTAAGCCTTTTTTTTTTTTAGCTTTGAAAAGTTTAGATGGACGGACTCAAATCTCTCAATAATCCAACATAAGTGATTGTTGGCCCCAAGTAAACTGATTCAAACGGGCTCTACGATGAATACAATTAATAAGATTATGGAGAATGCCTTCTGAATGTAGTAGTCTGTAGGTGCTTCTTTATGGATGCATTGACATTGCTAGTTTAGTGAGTTGTAGGCAATTGATAGTTGAGGGGGCAAAATCAAAGCAATTGATAGTTTAGAGTTGACATTGCCCTCAAATTACCTATGTGCCTCCCACGTGATCAATTGTCGTCTATTTTTTGACGGAATGTCATGGAGGTTTGACATTGCAGCGCGATTAATAGATTAGGGTTGACATTGCAAAGTTTTAAAGTTTGGGGACCAAATTGCAAATCAGTCTATTGTTTGAGAGGATAAAATGTTTTTTACCCAAAAACTAAATACCCAAAACTAATCACACTTTAACTCTATGTATTTCTAAGTTTCAATTATACTTCAATTTTTGTTATTCCTTTCTGCACAGAGAAGAATGGCGAAGCGCTAAGAAAGAAAAGGAAAACATCTTAGATGTTTTTAACATGGCTTGCATCCAAACTATTTGGGATCAATTCAATGTGCAATACTCCTAAAAGCATTCTACAAAATCATTTTGACTTTACAAAAACACTGAGCATTGATATTAGGCAAGGTATCCAAAATAGGCCTTGGCGGTCAAAAAAGATCCCAAGGAATGCTATGCCAATGAAAAACCCAATGTGTATCCACCAAAAAAAACAGAAAAGCAGTGGTAGTTGCAGTAGTAGTTGGTCATTACTTTTTCTCTTGTTTTGTTTTCATCTCCTCTTTTTCTATTATGGAGGAAGTATAATAGTGAAGAAGAACAAGTAAAACAAATATGCTCAATGCCCAAGGCAGACTGTACTTTTTTTTTCACATTGAAATTGTAGGCAGCTCATAAATCAGGAGAACGCACACTAGGAAGCGTGGGTACTCCATTTTGAGTGAAGTACCCGTACCGGGTACTTGGGGGACACCGACACCCACACCCACACCATACGCTTGGGCACGAGTCGGGTACCCCTGTAGCGCGTCCTGATTTTTTAAGTGAATGATTCAACTTGGGTACGGCTCGGGTACTTCGTGGGTACGGCATGAGTACTTCGTGGGTACGGCGTGGGTACTTCGTGGGTACGGCGTGGATACTTCGTGGGCATGGCACGGGATCAAATTGTATTTTTTGAAAATTATGGGAGGTACAACTATGGGGTGTACTTCGTTGGTACGGCGTGGATACTTAGTGGACTTGCTTCTTCTTCTTTTTTTATTTTTATTTTTTTTTCTTTAAAAAGTTGTGGACTTGTAATGCTAAAACAATATTGTTTCTTACACTACTTACTAGCCAATATGCTATGGATTATTATGTAGTAGTGTTGTTCAATCTTCTTCTTTTTCTTTTTTTTTTAATTATTAAAAGTGCTTTTAAAAATACATTTTTATTCAAAGAACCCTTGTCGTACCCGTACCCATACCCTATATTTTTGGAAATTGCCGTAATCCCGTACCCGTAGCCTGGTCACGTGTCAGTACCCGTAGCCTGGTCACGTGTCAGTACCCGTGCTACATAGAACGCACAAACACACATCAATCAAGACTTTCAAAAAAAATATTAGACGTACAATATAAATCAGGAGAACGATATTTATGTTGTGTCGAGAGAGAGAGAGAGAGAGAGAGAGACTGGGACTGACAGTTTATCAGCTTTGATGATTAATTTTTCAGGATCGGAACCCGCCATGGCTGACTTCCTCCTCTTCCGCGTTTCTCCAGATTTGGGGGTGGGAGGGCTACTCCTGTACTACGCATAAGTAACTCAGTTATCTCTACACCCCTTCTGGTCCTATTACCAATAGTTGCATGCCATGTGGCAAATCTAGCATTTTCTAGCATTAAATAAATAAAGTATTTCCTTAAAAAAAAAACCCACCAGGAATCACGAAATTCCAGTGCTGCTTCGCACGAAATGAAGTTGTTTCGGTGGTGTGTGTGTTTCGTCCAATGCTTCCAAGGAAACCAGAGTAATCATGTGAAAACAACTGAAAAAGTAAGTGGGTTTCAAATTTCAATCAAAAAATGATGGGGAATGAATAAATGAAAATTGGCGAAAACCAGAGAGAGATTCTCTGAAAAAATGATTGATTTTGAGGGTTGGTTATAAATCACTTACCTGGTTGAGGAGTCTATTCTCCAACAGTCTTCGTCCGATCTGGACTAGGGGTTTCCCCTTGCTGTCGTCACTCTTCCTCTTCTTCTTGGCCTTCTCGCCTGGGGCTCCTGCCTTCCTCCGGTTCGTCTCTCCACTCTCCAGGAGTTTAATTAAGGGATCTTAACATTTGTCTAAGGGCACGTATTCAGGAGTTTAAAGTACTAAAATATTTTATATTTTTTATTATTTTTAACTCTTTAATTTCTACTCCTATCTATCTATTACTCTATGGAGAATAAAATAGGTTTAATAGGATTGTCAATTTCAATTTTGTTGTGATTTGTTATTTTATGATTTATTTGAAATGACAGTTTTATTCTTACTTTTTTTTTTGAGTTTTTGTCTTTTTGTGAGTATAGATTGATCATTTCTCCTACAAAACAACCATTATTACTATTAGGACTACTTTTAAAATTTAATTATTTTAGAAATTATGATTCAATTAACTTTTCAAACAATAATTATAAATATTTACAATTTGCTTCAACTTTTAAAATTAAATTAATCTACAATTGTCACACCCGTTCCAGAATTTGCCTGCTTTTAAAATATGACATTGTGGTAACACGTGGAAATATTAATGTTTATTAATATTGAGATGACGTTGACTGTGGGTCAACGGTGAGGTGTCAGAGAGGACACAGGAACATGATATTTCATGTTGCATTGGCATGGTTAAATGACATTTACATGAATTAAATGTTATATGAGATATCTGTTATTTCGTGAATAGTGAATTATATTGTGTAGTATAATTTCTGGTAATTTTGATATTGTTATATATCGTTTTGAGAACTGTGGTGAGAACGTGAGTGACACGTTAAATAAAAAGGTAGGTGATGTAGAGATTCCACATAATTTAGTTTCGGACGTTATTTTTGGACCCAAACGAAACTTAGTCGGAAACTTCTGAAATTTATAATTTTCACTTGTATATCTTGTATCTCATGTGGACTAACCCTTTGTTTTGTCGCGCTATTTAGGTATGACTTCTTGAATCCCTCTTTAGTTTATTTTAATTTATTGATTTTATCGATTTTTCAACCTCATGCGCGACACATTAGAATTAAGATTTTGCCTTACATGTATATATGTGGATTAGAGACTCTTTTTCTAGGTTTTATTTAATCGCATGCATTGCACGTTTAATATCCGCGGCTGGATCCCGGGTGAGTTTTCTTGTTCTTTATTGCATATCATGTTGCTTGCTACTTGAATTACGTGGCTTTTGAATGATATTTTGTAAATTGGTAATTTTACACCATTTTGACATGTTTGTGTAATGTATGCGTATATCTATGTATTAGTTGAGGGCATGCTTAGATTAGTAATTCAATTAAAAGGATGTTAAGTAGAGGCCTATCGCGAGATAGGATGAGAAGGGGTGTTTTAGTCCAATGGGCTCCTTCCCTTCTCATTCCATAATCCCCGAACCTAGTTAATCTTTGGTTTCACAAAAGATCAGTTGCTTTAAAATGGTTTCTTATTTTTCCTTTTAAAAATTAAGTGGCGACTCATTTGTTTTGAATTTGAAATTTAAAAGAAAAGCTGTGGGTAAGAAAAAATTGCGATATCCACAATCTGGCGACTCTGCTGGGGATCGAACCCAGAATCTCTGGTTTCGCTGACCAGAATTCTGATTTTGGGTTCACTCGAGGATTAGACTTGAAAAATATCCTTTTAATCGAATTAATTAATCTTTGTGTGCCTGTTGCATTTCACTTGCATGTCCAGCCAGTCGATTGCATGGAACTATGACCTTGGAGGCTCGGGGCAACCCGGTCGGTCAAGTCATCATGGGACTGTGTGATCACCCTTGATCTCGTACCATGATTTGGTATAATAAGCATCCTATCGGATGTATGTCAAGGGTCCCTTATTTGACCAAAACCCAGCTTTTGCATAGTAGTTTCTATAGAACCTTTCAATCTTAGGAAATCAACTCTTGATTAGGATTATGTGCTAGGGAGTTTTGTATGCCCGGAAGGGATTACTTGAGATGATGACGATACTTGCTTGATGAAAGATGTATAATCTTTTAATCACCTTTTAGCAATTTCTCCTCATGTTCCACGACATTTGGAGAACATGCCGAACCCTGATTATATGATTATACTTCTTATATCATGTTTAGCTAAGCATCATTGACCTTGTATGTATCCAAATCCATGGAAAGTACGGTGACAATCCGATCATGTGATCCCCCTGCCCAAAGATTTTTTTTTTCCTTTCAACTAAAATTCCCAAACTAACCTTTGTTAAAACATATTTCACGTGATCATCTTCAAAAGAAAAATTCAAAAATCCTTGATATTATTTTTGTAGAAGAATGTTCTCAAAAAGCACTCTCAAGCATTGTTTTCAAAATCTTTTTACCATCCAAGGAAAGCTTTTCAAAGGAATTTTTGAAAAAAATTTGAATATCCAACCTCTGGGAGGTAATGAGATCACAATGAGAGGAGAAATCAACGCACTTGACATGAGTGAGGATTTTATATGCTTATATGCTTATGTGCTAGGATTAGGGTTTTTCTTTTTCCTTGGCATATAGAATAGGCACACACACACATGCATTGCATCTGTGTGACATATAAAAAAGGTTTTTACTAAACGTCTTTTAAAAATGTATCTTTATATGACAAAAGAAAGTGGGCAAAAAGTCTTAAAAAGAAAATTTCAAAATTTGTTGTAGGAGCAAAAATAGCATCAACGTCAAACCAAGCGTGGTTTAGGGATCCCACGGCGAGGCTGGTAAGAAGAGAATACACTGACATAGCCGAAGAAAGAAACAACGAAGAAATGGCTGGGTTAAGGATACTGGTAGAACAACAAGCAGAGCAAATGAGGCGACAGGCCGAAAACATGAACCGTATGATGGGGATGATAGAAGAACTGAATCGCCGACCACCACATGTAATTTCGCCTGTTATGGACCCACCTTTGGGAGGAGGGGAAGGAGATTGGTTCGATGATCAGGAGGCACAATGGACTGATGCACTACGGGCCAACAGAGACAGAGAGAAAGCTGAGAAGGAGAAGCTACTGACCGAGAAAATAGAGAAGTTAGAAAGGGTGATGCGCAAAGCTCAGGGAGTTGATACCTATTTGATGGAGTTGGAAGGTCTGTATGACGGGGTCCACGAGACGCTGCCTGCCGGGTTTAAGATGCCAATTTTCGACAAGTTTGACGGGACTGGGAATCCTCGCAGCCATGTAAGGATGTGTATTGGGGCTTTCCAACCAAGTGGACTGAGCACAACCATGATGGCAGTCCTATTCCAACAGACTCTGACTGGGGCTGCTTTATCCTGGTATCTTACTCTCGAACTAAGCAAAACCAGGGTGTGGGAGGAAGTAATCAAAGCATTTGTGGCACAATACGAGTGTAATCAAGATTTAGATGTCACTGTCCGAGATTTGGAGACCACTAGGCAAGGGAACAAAGAATCATTCGCCGAATACCTGGGCAAATGGAGGGAAAAGGCAGCCAAAATGGTACAAAGGCCGTCTGAGAAGGACCAGATCCGAATGCTGATGAAGAACCTACAGCCACTGTACGAAGAAAATATGAGATTCCAGTCAATCAACACCTTTGCTGAGGTTTTTGATGTCGGGACGAGGATAGAAGATGAAATCCAAGAGGGGGTAATCAAGAGAGAGGAACAACCAAACCGGTACAGGAGGCTGAACTACGGGTCCAACGAAGGACAAACGGGGGGTCACTCCGGCTCCACCGATGTCAATGCACTGAATGGGCCAGACAGGAAATTCGATATAACACCGAGGAGAGGAGGGGACAAAGCGCCAAGGAAGTTCTCAAATTTGGGAGTGTCACTATCAACTGCCCTCGATAGACTGTTAACGAAGGGGCATCTCCGTCAGTTGGAATCTCGACCTCTACCAAGTCCACTTCTGCCAAATTTTCAAGGGGACCTCTTCTGCAAATTTCATCAGCAGAAGGGTCACTCAACGGATCGGTGTATGAGATTAAGGCACAAAATCCAGAACCTCATTGATAACAAAGTAATTTCAGAACCACCTACCAAAGCTCCAAATGTTACTAGAAATCCGCTTTTGAATCATCAAGCTGTGCCACCACCGTAGGGCCTTTATCTCTTGGGGATGAAAGAAGCAACCTTCGATCCGTCTAGGCTAATCATTAAGGCCGGGACACCAAGAAGGTCATACCAGCTACCTAAGGATTCGACAATCTGTACTTTGGAGGATCAGCCGGAGAAGAGTGAAATAGGACAGTCAGACAGGTGGATTCAAGGGAGTGACGGTTGAGACGTGAGCCAGGTGGAAGATGATCTTTGGTATGAGAGCGACAAAGAAACAGAGATGGTGGAGGGTACTCTGAAAGTTGATTCAGAAGTTGACAATCTGTGGGTAAGGGAAGAAGTCAGTCATTTAACTCGGTCGGGCAGACACTTTAAACCGCATGAGCTAAAGGAAGATCATCTAGGAAGAGAGTTGGATAAGGGAAAAGGGAAGATGAACGAAGAAGAGGAAGAAGACAGGGTTCTAAAGCAGATGAAGAAAACTCAGGCCAATATCACCATTTGGGGGTTGCTGATAGCATCAAAACGCCACAGGCAGGCAGTGTTGGACGCCTTAAACCAATCTAATGTTCCCATCAACACGGCACCAGAAAATATCGTGGGAATGATTGGCAGAATTCCGACCTTGGCTATTACCTTTTCTTCAAATGACGTACCCCCCGGAGGACCCATGCTCAACAAGCCATTGTATGTCACTGTTGAATGTTTGGGGAACACCGTGCCCGCTTGTCTCGTTGACAACGGGTCTGCTCTGAATGTATGCCCCTTTCGAACAGCCAAACGGATGGGCTTAGATGAATCGTCTTTCGTGCCTACCCAGCAAAAGGTCAGGGCATATGACAACACTCAGAGAACGGTCATGGGCATCATCTTTCTTAATCTTGTTATTAGACCAGTGGCGAAAGAAGCTGAATTCCAAATCATTGATATCCCCGCTTCCTTTAATCTATTGCTAGGAAGGCCATGGTTGGATAGCTTGCGTGCCATACCATCCACCATTCACCAAAAGGTAAAATGCGTTTGGAAGAGCAAAGTCTGTGACATTCTCGGGGACAGCTGGGTTCGTTCATCCGAAGCATCATCAAGCGCACCGGTTTGGGAATTGCAGCTATAAGAAGAAGGAGCAAATATGGGAGGGTTCGAGTTCATTGGCATGATTGAAGAGGAAAAGCCAAAAGAATTCCTGCCACTATACTTTGATCAGTATGCCAGTCCATTGGTCGCAGGGATAATGAAAAATATGGGTTTCTTCCCAGGCATGGGATTGGGAAAGAATCATCAAGGCATGCCTGAATTACCGCACATTCTAACTCAGACTCACACTCATGGTTTGGGTTACCAGCCGACAAAGAAGGAACTGAGGGCAAAGAAGAAGACAGCTGATGCACCAATGGACCTTTATCAAAAAACGCTCAACGGTTACTTCGCGAAGGAAGGAGAAGATTTCCCCTTCTGTGGCTTCCCAGAGCCATGGATGGACCAGAAAGACAAATGTCTAAAGCCGGGGTTCGAGATCTTTTTCTCTCATGAATTCTCCGAGTACAAAGACCCGTTTTTGCAAATGCCTGAAAAGTCTGCTACCGTCAACGATTGGATTGGTGTACTAGACGGACCGGTCATGCATGACCTGTTGAGTGAAGGAGGGGTAAAAGCCGAGCGAAGGAGGGGTAAAAGTCTGGAAGTCGAGGTTAAGGAGGGGAATGATGAGAATGTGCTGGAAGAAGAGCCGAAGCCAGAAAAGGAAGAGAAGTCGGAAACCGAGGGACTGCCGGGTTGTAACACTGTGGAGCTCAAGCAGGGGGCCAATAAGGAGTGGGTCTTTGAGTCTAGTGATAAGTATCCCCCTCACCCAGAGTCTGTAATGGCCCAAATGAGGCGTCTTACTATCGCTATGTCTGTTGTAATCACTCCTGACAAGATCAATGAAAGAATGACTGATTCTGCCTACTCGAATGCGCTTAATGAATATGATGAATGTGAAATACCTGATGAATTGCAAAAATTAATTGAAAAAGAAAATGAATCTGCATGCAAAATCATAGAGAACACCCTAACAATTAATCTAGGAAATGAAAATAATCCTCAAAATGTCTTTATCGGCTCTACACTTGGCAAAGAAGAAAGCAAAGAATTAATCAAACTATTAAGTGAATTCAAAGATGTTTTCGCATGGTCTTATAATGATATGCCAGGCATTGATCCAGAGATAGTCTAACACCACATCCCCATTTTCCCAAATTCTAAACCAGTAAAACAAAAATTGAGGCGAATGAGGACTGAATGGGCACTCAAAGTCAAAGAGGAAGTTGAAAAGCAGTTAAAAGCTGGATTTTTTATGGTCACCGAGTATCCTGAGTGGATTGCCAACATAGTGCCCGTCCCCAAAAAGGATGGTCGTGTTAGGGTTTGCGTTGATTTTCGAGACCTAAACAAAGCAAGCCCTAAAGACGATTTCCCTTTACCGCATATCGACGTCCTCGTTGATAACACCGCCGGACATGAGCTTCTGTCATTTATGGATGGATTCTCCGGCTATAACCAGATCCTGATGGCACCAGAAGATAGAGAGAAAACCACTTTTATCACGCCATGGGGGACATACTGCTATAGGGTGATGCCATTTGGGCTCAAGAATGCAGGAGCAACATATCAGCGGGCCGCTACCACGTTATTGCATGACATGATCCATAAAGAGGTGGAAATGTATGTGGACGATATGATTGTGAAATCTAAGGAGAGGGGAGGTCACTTGGAGGCTCTGAGGAAATTCTTCGGGAAGTTAAGAGAGTTTAGGATGAGATTAAACCCACAGAAATGTACCTTCGGAGTCACCACAGGAAAATTGTTAGGGTTCCTTATTACTCAGAGGGGGATCGAAGTAGACCCGACCAAGATAAAAGTCATAGTCGAGATGCAGCCACCCAAAAATGAAAAAGAGTTGAGGGGGTTCCTGGGTAGAATACAATTCATAAGTCGTTTTATCTCAAAGCTCACCATGACCTGCGACCCGCTATTTAAATTGCTCAGAAAAGGAGAAAAATTTGAGTGGGATACCTTGTGCTAGAAAGCCTTCGATAAGATCAAAACTTACCTCTGAAACCCACCTGTCCTGTCACCACCTTCACCCGGGAAGCCTTTGCTTCTGTACCTTTCTGTGACCAAAGATTCAATGGGATGCATGTTGGCCCAAGAAGGAGAAGAAGGACACGTAGAAAAGGACATTTATTACTTGAGCAAAAGGATGACCGGATATGAGTTGAAATACTCACCCTTAGAAAAGGCATGTTGGGCCTTAGTTTGGTGTACCCGTCGCCTTAGGCATTATATGTTAGCCTTCCCCGTGATCTTAATCTCCCGAATGGATCCGCTCAAATACCTGTTTGAAAAACCTGCCTTGACCAGTAGGATTTCCCGATGGACCATGATGCTAGCCGAGTTTGATATCAGATATGTCACCTCCAAATCTGTTAAGGGGAGAGCCATCGCCGAGTACCTAGCCGACTTCGCCGTGGAAATTGGGGAGAAAGGAGAATTCAAGTTCCCTGATGAAGAAGTGATGGAGGTAAAGGAGGATTTATGGAGGATGTACTTTGATGGGGCCGCCAATCAATCAGGCTATGGAGTCGGGGTTATCCTTATAGCACCTGATGAAACCCCTACCCCATTGGCCGTCAAGCTTAAGTACAACTCAACCAATAACACAGCAGAGTACGAAGCGTGCATAGTAGGAATGGAGGCAGCGCTAGCCTTAAAGGTCGAAAAAGTTGATGTGTTCGGAGATTCCAATTGGATCATATTCCAAATGCGGGGAGATTGGAGGGTGAAACACGAAAAGCTGAGGCCGTATCATGACAATTTAGAGAGTTTGAAAGAACAATTCAAGAAGATATCATTCTACTACCTTCCCCGAGAGAAAAACCAATTGGCTGACTCCCTAGCAACCCTGGCATCAATGATACAGATCCCTCGGGGGTCACGATGGTCCCATTATCCATAGAAATCAGAAATCAGCCCTCATTCGAGACAGCCGCGGCCATAGAAGGCGAAGAGGAAATACCATGGTATGTGGATGTGTGGAAGTTCATTAAAGAAGGAGAATACCCCAAAGGAGCCTCAAAAAAGGACAGAAAGGCGATTCGACGATTTGCCGCTCAATTTGTGATTTATGCAGATAAGCTATGGAAGAAATCCTACACCGGGTATAATCTGGAGTGCCTATATGGGAAAGAAGCTAAGAGAATGATGGAGGAAATACATGAGGGAGTATGTGGACCCCACATGAATGGGCACATGCTGGCAAAGAAGATCATCCGACAGGGGTATTATTGGACGACCTTGGACAAAGACTGTTGTGAATATGTTAGAAGGTGTCACAAGTGCCAGATTCATGCAAATCTAATGCACACCTCGCCGTCACAACTCTATAGCATGACCACCCCTTGGCCGTTTTCCATATGGGGGATTGATATCATTGGTGAAATAGTCCCGAAGGCTTCCAATGGGCACCGATACATAATCGTGGCAATCGATTACTTCACCAAATGGGTAGAGGCAGCCTCGTACGCAACTTTGAAAGCCAAAGACATGGTGAGTTTCATCGAGAAAAACATAATCTGCAGGTATGGGGTCCCGAATGAATTTATCTCCGATCATGGCAGTCATTTCCAAGGAGAGGTTATCCCGCTCTTAGAAAAGTATAAGATCACTCGCCATCAGTCATCCCCGTATAGGCCTCAGACGAATGGAGCAGTAGAAGCGGCGAGTAAGAATGTTAAAGCAATCTTGGGAAAAACAACGGATACGTACAAGGATTGGCATGAGAAGCTGCCATTTGCATTGTGGGGATACAGAACCTCGGTGAGAACTTCAACGGGTGCTACACCTTATTCGCTGGTTTACGGTATGGAGGCCGTTCTCCCAGTCGAAGTAGAAATACCCTCTCTTAGGGTTTTGGCAGAGAGTGAGATCACCGAATCGGATGGATACGAGGAAGGTATGAGGAGTTGATGTTGCTTGATGAGAAGAGATTGGCTGCAATAAACCATACTCATGGATATCAGAAGAGAATAGCTCGTGCTTTCAACAAAAAGGTCCGCCCAAGGAAGCTTGCTGAGGGTGACCTAGTCCTCAAAGAACTGAAAGTGCCTGTTTACGACCCAGAGGAAAATTCAAACCCAACTGGGTCGGGCCATACATCATAAAGACTCTCCTCTCTGGAGGGGCGGCCTATCTCATGGACTTGGACGGGGTTGAATTTAAGCAACCAATTAACCTCGATCACCTCAAGAAATACTTTGCTTGAAACCGTTTCTTTCAAAGCCTCCTACCTTGATGAACTATGCTTGACCTGGTTCCCGTTAGGGGATACGTAGGCAACCTACTCGGTTCGGTCAGTAAATAATTGCCTGATTGGCGCTTTTCTTTGCAGCCTTAAGCCGAACTACTTGGGACCTGACACCCATTTGGGGATAAGTAGGCGGGCTCTCCAAAGCCTTCGGTCCATAAAAAAAAAAAACATGTGCTAAACTAGGGGAAAACTGGCGTTTGCCCAGAACCACTTTGAAGCCTTAAAACCAGGGGCAAACTCCGTTTTCTATCCGAAGAACCCAGATATTTACCTAAAACCCATCTCGGGATCTCCTAGCTATCAAAATGAGTACTATAAAGAAACAAACGAGAATTCATGGTATAGAATGAGTAAAACTTTAAGAAAAAAAAAGAGCCAAGAAAAGACATTGAAAGGAGAATTTTTCATGAAAGATCAATCGAAGGGGTGAACACTTTGATTAAACATGTTAGAACTTTCCTAAAAATAACAACACTTCTTGAAAATAATAATAATAATAAAAATAATAATAATAATAATAATAATAAGGAAAATCACATTCAAAAGCGTAAAAGGATAGGCAGGATTTGTCAAAATTTTTTAAGAACTTCATCCTGTCTTACTTTCATCAATACAAGCCTGTCTCTAGATCAGTGTTTGAATCTGAAGAAGGTATTCAGCTGTGGGCACAGTAGGAGCCGGGATTCTCCGGAAAGGAGCTGAAACCTTGTCGTGCCAAGCCTCGATGAAAGCCTTCACAATAGAAGGGCGCAAAGTGGACCCCCTGGTGAAATTAGCAGTCACAAATTCAGTAGTATCCTGTAAAAGTCCAAACTGGCGGACCACCCGATCGGGAATGTAGAAAGTAGTAGCACGCAAGCCCGGCAGCCAGATGCCAGGTCGCCCAGGAAGACGTACATCAATAGAATGATGAATCCACTACGGATAGATCCAGCAGATATCACTAGAAGAGAGACCCTGGAGCCAACCGAGCCATGCATCGGCAGAGTGAAATAAGCTGTGAATCTCCATACGATCGTAAGGAAGTGACCCGCGAAGATGGGAGGGGTGTATAAAGAGGTCCAAATGCTCCATGAGCCAAATCTGTAGAACGAAAGGTGCCTCGGTAGCATGAGCATGGTCCAGTCCTATCAGAGTCTCGCCGAGAACCAGCATGACTGCACTCTTCATCTCTCTCAAACCGCAGGCAATAGGTATGAGAATGTCGGAGGACGATTGGAAGAGAAAGTAACAAAGCATAGCAATCAATAGAGCGCTACGCCGTATAACTTGATACCTGCTATCGTAAGGATCCCCAATGAGAGCATAAACCGAGGAGAGGCGCTCGAAGTCAACCTGTCTGTCATGAATGAAAGAGCCCGCGACACCGCGGGAAATATGGAGAAGAGCCGCCAAGTCTTGAACATACTCGGCTTGTACCGGAGGAACAATCAGATCCGCGGAAGGGTCAGTATGAATGATAGCGCTGAACTCTTCAAACAAAGGACAAATCTCTTGATGACTGAAACGGAAGACGTGGAGCGAAGGATCCCAACATCGGACAGCGGCTTGAAGCAAACTTTCGTTCAGAATCATTCGCCGGAAGGAGAAAAGGTCGTTTAGCCTGAAACACTCGAAGTTGAGCTTATCGATACCAGAGAGGGTATCCATCCACGGGAAAAGGATTTGAGAGCTAACGGGGGCCATTTGAGAGAGGGGAGAATGAAAGAAGATAGTGTTTTGCGGAGTTTTGAAGAAAATAGGGTATAAATAGAGGTAGATCTGCCTGGAGTCAGGGCGGCATTCGGTAAAGTAGAACGACACTCAACGAAGTGCCGCGCGGCATTCGCTGACTGCCGCTGCGGCACTCACCGAGTGCCACTGAGACCTCACCGAGTGCCGTTTTGAGTTTTGAGTTGGCCAGGGACCATTTGTAACAGTTTCAGCCCACCTGCAAATAGAAAACTAAATAAAGAACGATAAAACGTGCGCATCATGCAACACGTACAACAAAACCAAGCCGTGGCCGCATACATTCACCCATTCATTCATTCATTCATTTGTTCATTTCAAAATAAATAAAAGAGATAGAAGCATTCAAAACTCAAATAAAAGGGGGAGCAAGCTATGGTCCCACATACGAGAGGTAAGAGAAAATGAAAGCATTATAAAAGGACCAAGCTATGGTCATGCATACGGTGAATGAGCATAATGAAAAGCAGAAAATGTAAAAGACATCCAAGTGCCTATCCTACCGGCTATCCTAAAGTCGCCATCAAAATAAAGTGTATGTGTATATATACAATCATCTGAATAAAGTATATATCCTCCCGGGACACTCAAAAGTAAAAAAAAAAGAAAGTAAGGAAGAAGCGAGATCAGCCTCGACCCCGGCCTCGGGCCTAACGGGTCACACGCCTGAGGGGCTCCTCCTCTGACTCTGTCCCGCTGCCTCCGCCGCTGCCTCCACCACTACCGCAACCCCTGCCTCTACCTCCGTCGCTGCCTCCACTGCTACCGTCGCCTCGCCCCACGCTTTCGTCTGGCACCGCCATCTCCAGGAGTGTCGCTGAGGGGAATGCCGAACTGCTGGAGCCGCCGCTGAAGCTGCCCACCTGCTGGGACAGGACTCTAATCTCCTCCGCCTGAAATGAGAGAGGATGAGTTCGGAAAGTGTTAAAAGGACAATGAAATACTGAGAATAAAAGGATAAAAATCATACCTGGGCCCTCAACTGAGCCGCGGCAGTCGCCCGAGCTCCCTCAGCCTAAAAACAAGAACCAAGAATAAAGATTAGTAAAAGGAGAGACAGTCAAAGTCAAAGTGAAAGGCGGGGATAAGTTTCTTACCATCCACTCTCGCCCGAGAACCCACTGCCGCACGCTGTGGGCATACGTCAAGCCCTCCTCTGCGTAAGCACGCGGGACAACGTCATAATGAAGAGGAATAGTAGGGGCACCCTGTGAGAGCTGGGGGATCGTCGTCAAGAAGGGCTCGTCGAATGAGACAGTCGACATAGTCCAATCCCACTCAGGTAAGGCAGGAGGACGAGCCGCAGCAAGAACATGCTGCAAACAAAAAATAAAACGTAAATAAAGGATGAAAGAAAACTCATAAAAGAATGAAGGAATCATTTACTCACCCGAGTCACTTCCATCAGAGGGAAGTTCGACATCAGCTTAGCGGCACGGAACGCTGGGTATCTGGTGGGGGAGTCCACGAAGTCATGGATACCCAAGCCCATCAGAGCAACTGTAAACTCGCTACCCTGGAGTGTGTCTGTGGCTCTCATAGAGTCAGGAGGAGGGAATGACACAAAGAATCCGGGGGCTGCCAGTGACTGCCTAGTCACCCTCTCTCCCAAGTACCACGCCTGGCCCTCTGGCCCATCAAGAAGTCGTCTCGTCGGGTCATATCCAGCCAACTCTCGGATCTCCGCGCGAGCATCAGGAAGCACCCTAAGCCATGGCTGCCAGTGAACATGCTGCTCCCTCAGGTTCATCAAGAAATTCCTGAACGAAATAAAATCGTGGGCCCCGGTCTTCCACCCGACTCTATCCTTCGCCCATTTCAGCCCCTGGGGCATGATGAGGGCGTTAACATCGCGTGTCTCAATGGACATCATGCGGAGATACTCGTGGGACCAAATCTGTAATTAAAAAAAAAAAAAAAAAAAGAAGAAGTTAGTCTCGCAATTTAAATAAGTTTCTGAAAGTGTAATAAGCAGTGAAATATAGAAAAGGGTATACCTCCCACGCTCTCCAATAGCCACTAATGGAAGCCGGCCTATCCCGGGAAATGTCATCCATATGCCTGTACAGGATGGCTAACCCTGCACCAGCCCAGTCATACTCATCAACCCGGTCCAGGTGCTCCAGAGACGCTACCAGGGAAACAGAGACCCGATCACCCTTGGTGCTCAACAGAGAGCACCCCAGCATGTACATGAGAAAACCCCGGGCCATCTGCTCGTCGGTAAAACCCTGCTGACCCCTAAACGTATCCATGAACCACTTGGCCGTGACCAAGGGCTCCTCCGGAACCACTCCCAACAATGGCTCCACCTGGTCCCACTCCGTATCCGCCAGATACCGCAAACGCTCTCCGCCAAAGACAGTCCCCATAATCATCGAGAAGTCCAGGGGAGTCATCGTCATCTCCTCGAAGTCAAAGTGGAACGTACTAGTAGTGTCCCACCACTTCTATGCCAAAGCGTGAATCTGTCGTAGGTCGTTGGAGCTCTTCGTCAAGAGTTTGACGAAGTCTCCAAACCCGGCCGCGTCAGCCAAAGCTCTCACCGGCTCGCTCAAATCCTTGTACCACTCGTACCCGTGAGCGAGGCTGCCATGCCCCTTTAACACATTGGGCTGCAGCTGCAAGAAAGAATCACAAGTTTTGAAATTAGTAATTGGATAAAAAAATATATGGTAATAAAAAATAATAAAAAAATAAAAAGGGGGAAAAGCGACATAAAAATGAATGAAAAGTGAAAGAAATGGAAAATCTAGAAATACTTGTAGGAAATGGCACTCGTTTGCATTTAAGAGGAAATGAATAAGAGAAAGCACTCAATGTTCTAGCGAGATTTCAAAAAAAAAAAAAAAAAAAAGAAAGAAAAGAAATAGAGTAGTTCGTTCACATTTTTGAAATACATGCATATATAAACTTATGAAGGTTCAAAAGAAATTTGGATCCAAAAGAAGCATAGTTTCAAAGAGAAGTATGTGATCACAAGCGTTCAAGAATCAATTTTGAATAAAAGGGCATTTGGAACGCTCAAGAAAATTCACAAGTATAATGAACATAGGGGAATGTTTAGGATTTCATTTAAAAAGCATCGCATTCGTAAATCCTAAGACAAACGGAAAGGAAAATTCACGAGCATAAGATTCTTTATTCACAAGAAGTGTTTTAAATTTTGGTTAACACGAACGGCATTCGGAAGTCTTTTAGAAAAGTCGAAGGGGAAATAAGGGAATTGATGCAGGTAGAACACCCGAAAGTTCAATAAACATGAGGGAGAATAATAAATTATGATTCGTCGAGCATAATATCCATAAAGTTCATGGGAAGTAAGGTGAAATGCAAAATCTTGAATAAAGTACGTATGAAAGCACTACAAGCATGGCATTTGCATTTGAAATGAGACATTCAAAGTTATGATTCACTATACATTCAATTCATAAAGTTCTAAAAGAAGAAAATTAAAAAAAGAAAAAGAAAATGGGGAGTGTTTACCTCGAGCTTGAACGTGCGGGCAGACAAGTGCTCATCCGGGTCCCGGAGCAAGAGTGTGGCGTCTGGATGATGAGTGGCCGTATACTTGGCCTTCTTCTTTCTCCCCGAACCGCTCGCCATAATCTGTCAAAGAGAAAGAGAAATCCGCGCGTTAAATTCATGAAAAATTCAGAAAAACAACGAAATGAAAGTAATTAACTGAGTTTGGATCGAGTAGAACTAACCTGAAAGCCCCAGTAGATCAATCCAAGCAAGAAAAGAGAAGAGAAAAATTTTCTCCAAAGAGATTTCGGGTTAGAGGGAGTTGAGAGAATGAAACGAATGTAATGAACTCGGCGGTTTAAGCCACTGCCGCTCAATCGCGGCACTTGATTTTTCGTGCCCGGCTGTCGGTAAACTGCCGAGCGGCACTCGCTAACTGCCGCAACGGCACTCCATGACTGTCGCACGGCAGTCACTGACTGCCGCGAAAAGACGTGTGTGCCGCTAAGTCGGTTCAAAGACCCCTTCATTTTCCCCCCAAAAAAATTCAAATCAGGTCCTGAAAATTGAACTTGAGCCCCTCGAAATTTACCCTCATTGCACTTTTGGCCCCCGGGGTCATTTTTAGGTTTAAATCGACTACAAATTTCAAAAAATTAGAATAAATTTGAGCCCGTGGGCTCAATATTTTGAAAATTAAGATGAATTTGAACCTGTGGGTTCTAGATTTTGAAAATAAAGATAAAATTAAGCCACATGCTAATTTAGAAAAAAAAACTCTAGAATAGATTAGAGCCGGTGGGCTCCGAATTTTTGATCACCTCATTCTGAGAATATAACGAATTTATATTCTCGATCCTCGTAACAAATTTACGTCGATCATTTGTCTTGAGAATGTAACGAACTTACATTCTCGGTTCTCGTAACGAATTTGTGTAAACCCCAATTTTGAGAATATAACGAATTTATATTCTCGATCCTCGTAACAAATTTACGTCGATCATTTATCTTGAGAATGTAACGAATTTACATTCTCGGTTCTCTCAATGAATTTGCGTAAACCCCTATTTTGAGAATATAACGAATTTATATTCTCGATCCTCGTAACAAATTTACGTCGATCATTTGTCTTGAGAATGTAACGAATTTACATTCTCGGTTCTCGCAACGAATTTGTGTATACCCCAGTTTTGAGAATATAACGAATTTATATTCTCGATCCTCATAACAACTTTACGACGATCATTTGTCTTGAGAATGTAACGTATTTACATTCTTGGTTCTCGCAATGAATTTGCGTAAACCCCTGTTTTGAGAATATAACGAATTTATATTCTCGATCCTCGTAACAAATTTACGTCGATCATTTATCTTGAGAATGTAACGAATTTACATTCTCAGTTCTCGCAACGAATTTGCGTAAACTCCCGTTCTGAGAATATAACAAATTTATATTCTCGATCCTCATAATAAATTTACGTCGATTATTTATCTTGAGAATGTAACGAATTTACATTCTCGGTTCTCGCAACGAATTTGCGTAAACCCCCGTTCTGAGAATATAACGAATTTATATTCTCGATCCTCGTAACAAATTTACGTCGATCATTTATCTTGAGAATGTAACGAATTTACATTCTCGATTCTCGCAACGAATTTGCGTTAACCCCAAAATTGAATCAAAAGCATCTTCATGACCCCCATAACAGATTTTACATCAGCCAAGAATCAGGCAATCTTCTCTGACTAACATGTCACGTAATGTGCGACATACATAGAAAAGACATGATAAGCATGACGCTTGCATAACCGGGTCTATTCAGGAATTACCATTACATGGCATGCGCATCACGATAGGATAGGTGCATCCATCCGTGTGGCTACCTGCGTTTGTGTGTGTTTGACCCCGTGCCCGAAATACGCTTCGGTTTGATTCCTGATGGGATACGTAGGCAGCTCGTCATGAAGCACGACCAATTAGAATTCCTCCGCACGCTCGCTTCCTTTTGCAACGTATTTTGTTTTTTCCCTTAATCTGACAGTTTGGTCAAAGGCCTGTCTTCACACAGGCTTCGACGTTCGCTTGCGGTTCGCATTGCCCCACAAGCTCCGTCAAAGAGGGGCAAACTGTAGACACCCCGATTTTGACCAAACGTTGAATTAAGGAGAGTATCACCTCCATATCCGATGATGACAAGGACCGAAAGATTCGAAGTGCTCCAAGCTCTTCAGAAAGTTCTCCAAATGCGGTAAAATTTTCACAGAATGAAATACCAAGTATTTAGGAGAATTCAGGTATAAAACATCACTTTCGGAAAAAAATTTCGAAAATAAGTTTCTTTAAGAAAAAGGAGGAAAGAAAAGACCTAAAAATGGGAAGTTCAACAAAAATTGGCACACGTCAGTATTTTGCGGCACTCAGTGAGTGCCGAACGACATTCGGTGAGTGCCAAATGGCAGCCACAGAATGCCGGCCCGGCATTTACTGAGTGCCGCCGACAATTTCTGACTGCCGTTTGCTTTAACAGTCTGTATTTTGTGGTACAATACATATACGTGTGCGGATAAAAATAAAAAAACTGATAAAGTAAGGTTGACAAAAATGCGGCAATCAATAATTTGGCGCGGCACTTACTGAGAGCCACGCGACAGTCATGGAATGCCGCCACGACTTTCACATAGTGCCGCAGCGGCATCCACTGACTGTCGCCTTCTGCAGCAGTCTGTCTATTTTCAGGAAGTACGTATTGTACCACCAAATGAGAATTTGCACCTATTTTTTACTCCGAATTCACTGAGAATACTTGGTATTTTTTTGTCTATAAAAGAAGGAGGATCTTCCTTGGGATATATACAAAAAAAAAACACAAAAAGTACAAGAGAAGAAGGAGCTACCATTACACTCACACATATTTGAGAGAGAAAAGAGAGAGTTTAAAAAAAACTAGAGAGAAGAGCTTGGAAGATCTTCAAAAGGAGAGAAGCTTTGAGGATTGTTTGGAGGTGATCCTCTAACTACAATTTGTTTTCCTTTATTCTTTTGAATTTTTTTGGTCTTTTGATTAACTTTTTTTAGAGGTTTTATTCGGGAACTTGCAAACTTTAATTGCCTTTTTCTTTTAATTCTTTCTTTTCTTTCTTTTGTTTATACTTCTCTCTTGAGATTCTTGGAAGTCTTCCATACTTCACTTGAATCTCATGAGTTGGATCCTTTGATTCCATGTGAGCTTGTGCTCCCCCATGAGGGTCAAGGTTGATCATCCTTCGTATAAGAGTAAGTAAATGAATGTAAACCTCTACCATGGTTTGGGATTCTTTAACTTAAGGTTTCATGGAATCCCCTCCCATATTCCTTGAAAACCTATGAGTATTTAGCTATGTTTGCCTAAGGCTCATGAGTATTAGTCATATCTTCATCTCCAATGACCATCAAATGGTAGGAGAAAGTAGTTTTGAGTCTAAGCCCATTTCCATGGTTTAGATCCATTATCTTGAGATTTCATGAAGTCTATTCATACTTCATTTGAAATCTACAAATATAAAGGTCTTTAGTCTCCAATGACCATCAAATGGTAGGAGAAAATGGTTTAGTTTAAGTCCAACTTCATGGTTTAATAGTTGGGGTTAACAAATGAAAGTTGAACTTGACAATGAAACAGTGGATCCATAAACCGGTATCAAAGATTTTTAGTTCAAAATCTAACCGTTGGAATCAAGTGAAACCAACGGGAAAGTGTCAATAACACAATGTTTTACCACTGTAATTTTTGTTTTAAGGAGAATTCATGTTTAAAGTGGTTTGGTCATGAGTTTTGTGAAGTCACTACAATCTGTCCAGAGTTTCAGAACAGCAACACCCTTTTGAAATAAGCAAATTAGAACCTTAATCAAGTATTTGGGACCCAAAATAATTTTTTCTAAGTAGATTAATGTGTTAGGAAGTCACCCTAAAAAGAACAAAGTATTTCTGATTTTTTTTTGCTATTTTTAAAAAATCGTTCAAGAACTCTGGACAGAAGGTTGTAGAATGCTGAGTGATTTATGGTTTTTGTCCAATTCCCGGAGATCCAACCGTTGGAACTTTGATTTCTTTTTTGGGTTAAAAACTAGACACACAGATGCATCTTGTGTCCAAAATTCATCAAGATCAAACCACGGGAACCATGCTTTTTATTTCTTTAAAGTTATGATCTGCTCTCAGCAATTTTCAGAATTCTGCAATAGTTTTAACCAATCTTGTGAATAATGGCTTAGATGATATTTTCATGAGTTAAGGGTCAAACCATGTCTCAATAATGATTAATTAAGCTTGAATTCAAAGTTTAAGTGATCTAAATGATTAGGTATTTCATAATTTATTCTTGTTCATGAACATATTCATCCATATGGCTTGACACTTGTAATTAGGATTTATTTGCTTTGGATTCAATTGCATTTGATATATTTAAGTTAGAAATGTAGGATTGTTATTTCTAACTTTATATCTTGTATATCATGTGGACTAACCCTTTATTTTTTAGCGCTATTAAGGTATGACTTCTTGAATCCCTCTTTAGTTTATTTTAATTTATTGATTTTATCGATTTTTCAACCTCATGCGCGACACATTAGAATTAAGATTTTGCCTTACATGTATATATGTGAATTAGAGACTCTTTTCCTAGGTTTTATTTAATCGCATGCATTGCACGTTTAATACCCGCAGCTGGATCCCGGGTAAGTTTTCTTGTTCTTTATTGCATATCATGTTGCTTGCTACTTGAATTACGTGGCTTTTGAATGATATTTTGTAAATTGGTAATTTTACACCATTTTGACATGTTTGTGTAATGTATACGTATATCTATGTATTAGTTGAGGGCATGCTTAGATTAGTAATTCAATTAAAAGGATGTTAAGTAGAGGCCTATCGCGAGATAGGATGAGAAGGGGTGTTTTAGTCCGATGGGCTCCTTCCCTTCTCATTCCATAATCCCCGGACCTAGTTAATCTTTGGTTTTGCAAAAGATCAGTTGCTTTAAAATGGTTTCTTAGTTTTCCTTTTAAAAATTAAGTGGCGACTCATTTGTTTTGAATTTGAAATTTAAAAGAACTTTAAAAGAAAAGCTGTGGGTAAGAAAAAATTGCGATATCCACAAAGTTGAAAGGGTGTACAATTATAAATTGAATAACCAAATTGCTATTTTGTAAATTGAATTAACAAATTACCCTTTTGCTTATTGTAAATTACCATTTTGTATATATGTATATCTATATAATTTTTTATTATTATTTATGTATTTGAATTGTGTACAATTACAAATTGAATTACCAAATTACCATTTTTCCTTTTTTGTAAATTACCCTTGTGTGTATAAATATATACATATATTATAATATTATATTATATTATAATATATACATAAATATTTTTTATTATATTATATTACATTGTATTATATTATATTATATTATATTATATTATATATAAATTGATTACCAAATTTTAATTTATATATTTAAAGTGTGTACAATTATAATTAAATTACCAAACTACCCTTTTGCCTTTTTGTAAATTATCCTTGTGTGTATAAATATACATATATTATTTTATTATGTCATTATTATATATATATATATAAATTGAATATATTGTTATATGCATAAAATTGAATAAAAGTGTGTACAATTATAATTTGAATAACAAAATTACATTTATGCTTTATGCAAATGGTTGATGGTTTCCGCCACTTGAATTTACCAGTATCCTGATTTCATATCAAATTTGGAGAATACTGATGCTTGGCAAAGTCGATTTAGTAAATCCTTCTTATTTGGAATAGAATACCTAATCCATTTAAGAGCAGTATTAAGAGGTTTGTAATTTATTACAAGTTTAGGAACGCCTCTTTCAATTTCTGCATTTTTGTTGACATAAAAAGCAAAGCAACTCCATGGGGATTTATTTTTTCTTATAAGGTTTTTGTCCAATAAACCTTGTATTTCTTTTTTACAAAATTCCATTAATTCCTTACCCATTTGAATATGATGAGCTTTTGTTCAAATCTTTTTTTCATCGAAGTCCTTTTCATATGGTAATGTGACAGTATGTTTTTTCCTATGCCAGAAAGCATTAGGATGTTCAGAACATATATTGTCTTCTAACATTTTTTGGAATTTTTCAATATTTGTTTTTAAAACAGTTTGAGATAGTTGTTCACTTATTATTTTGTGAAACAATTCTTCTTTTATCAAACAAATTTGTTTTTCTTTAAAAACAATGTCTCTTTAAGAGAATGCATTTCTGTTTCCATTGGTTGATGTATGAATTTAAACAAAACTTCATCATTCATTATTGAGTCATTTATTAGAAAGTCCTAACTAATGTACCTTTTCCCCAATTGGTCCAGTGTGTACAACATTTTAATCTAAGGTCCACTTATAAAATCATGGACAAAAATAACCCTCTCCGTCCCGCGCGCATTGTATCACCACCCTTTCAAATTCTGCTACAAACCCCAACTACCAAAATTGGCTGCCCATGAATCACGTCAAATCACGTATGGAAAGAGGAGACTTCGTGATTTGCGATTGAACTCCGAAAAATTAGGGTTTTCAAAAATCAATAAATGGAAGAGAACAGATCAGAGGCCTCTGCGTGATTTACAGACCAAATCTTCTCCGTCGTTTCGTGGAAAAATCTCATCCCCCGGACTCCGACGAGCAAGCTCCACTTCGACGACGAAAAGCAGAGCTTGAAGGTCGTTCATGGCGAAGAAAAAGGGTAAGTGTATAAATTAACACTATTGTCTTAATCAGTGACATGTTTTTCACATTATGGATGACTGTTGATGACAATCAAAAAATTGTTGCTCAAAACAGTAAATCGGGGATGAAAATTTGGAAAAAATTCGTTGAAATAACTCAGCAGGTAGTAGATTCACTTATTTTTGTGATTTCGTTGTGTTGTTTGCTTTGAAAATACTCTCTAGAATTTGGACCATTGTCTCCTAAAATATTACTTTTGGGGATGATTAGTTGTTGGTTTACTCGTTCTGGGTTTCTGCATGTTAGGGTTTCTGCAAAGTTCTATGAATCTTGGTGTAATATGAGTGTGAAATTTTATACTCGTGTTCATCTCGTCATGATGTAGTGTGAAGTTGGTTAGTACAAAGTAGTTATCAAACATGGATTAATTTGTGAAAAATTTGCCGAAGCAGTAAATGTTGCACTCTTGACGACCACGTTTGCAAAATATGAGTAAATAATTGTGTACTTGTAGTTAATAGGACTGTTGGGGATGTTTTGTTTTTGGTTTATTGCCTTGGGTTTCTGCAATATTAGCCTTTCTGTGTCAATCTGAGTCTAATATGAGTGTGTAATTTGATACTCGTGTTCATCGACTATACCGATTAACTCTTTTGAATATTGAATATTATCATAGTGTAGTGTGAAATTAATGACGACATCTTAAATATCAATCATGGATATAATGTGCTTAGTACCATAGTGCTAAATTTTGAACTCAAATTTGTATGATATGAAATTATGATCAATTGATTGCATATTTTCAGTTAACGTGTCTCATTTATCGTATATGTATGATATATATTTTAGGAAGTGTAAAATTTTGCACTCAATGTGTTCTAAAATATCACAATGTATTCACTTTAACAGCAGGGTGCAGTCCTAATTCACCCAAAAAGCCTAAAAGGCAAAAACAACCCAATCCACGGTTTAGGTCAACTTTGGTTGCATTCGATGCACTTATGGAAGATATTAAACTCCGGGATGAACACGTAAATTTGTTAAGAAAGACACCATTCTGACATTTGTTCGAGGCATTCATTGAAGGGAGGGTTAAGTTTGTGAAGAAATTCGATGAGAGTTCAATTCGAATGATTGGTCAATACAACAGTTTGGATGGCACTTTCTCAATTGGTCCAGAAAGGTTGAGGATACAACCTACAGACATTCAGCTTATAATTGGTATACTGAATGGAACACGGTGCATAGACACGTACTACGCAGCAAAGGAATCGTCACCAAAGATATACTCACCATTCGTTCAACGTAGATTCCCGGGGGAAGAAAGTATTCATACACCTATCATTAGGACTGAATTGCTAAAAGCGGTGGCTGGACATACTCGAGAAGATGTTACCGATACTGTCAGATTACTATGCTTGTACATTTGTGGGACATTGCTGTACGCAAATAGAGGTGATAGGGTGCGTTGGGGTTTCATTAACTACATAGAAGACATTGACAATATGTGCCAGTATGACTGGTGTTCATCTATACTAGGAGATCTAAAGACTCCGATTGAGAAAAAACGCAGAGATCCATATACGGTGACCGGATGCATCCTTGCTTTACAGGTAATCCTATATACTCTTTTTTATGAAGATTGTGTATACTATAGACACACAAAATTGTAGCACATAACCAACAATTGTTTGGCACATTTGCAGTATTGGCTATGTGAGCACACCATACTAGTGGAATCAGAAATCAAACCATCAATGAAGGACTACAAGAAGAAAATGATACCACGATTTCTGAAATGGGATCCAGTAAAGTTGCATAGGATTATTCTTAACACAGGCCTCGCGACACTAAGTGCCAATCAGGTCTACACACTCATTCGTGGTTTTTATGACTCTTTTATATAATAGATAATATGTGTTAAATTTCACACTGCCTTTTCAATGCTTTGGAATTTCACAATTTCTGTCAGAAGACATGCATGTGTGAATATATTGAAGATAAGAATGACAAATTTCACACTCTGTTTCCATATATCATGTATTAAATTCCGCACTTCCACTTATCAATATTTAATAGTATCGACTTCTGAACGTGGACATGAAAAAAGTTCACATTACTAGATGAAAAAACAAAGTGTGAAATATCAATCTGTAATTTTGAATTATGATAAATTTCACACTGTCAACTTTAGTATACGTGTATAAAATTTCACACCGTTCTTTATGTTTCAAAGGTGATAGCGGCAGAGTTGGAGATGACTATAAAAGAGATGGAAGTTTATTGCCCAATATTGGACAGATTGGGGGGTGTACAAAAGTGTTCCAAAAAACATGAACTCAATGAGGCGATCATTCACAGTAATAAGTCAGACTCAATTGAAAGTGAATGAACCGATTCAGATGACTATGGTGCTAAAGTTCAGAAGGGTAAAAAAATTGCTGGCAGCAATGATGTTAGGGTAGAGCAGTATCTTGAAGTGGACACTTCACTGTTTGAAACTAATGGTGTCCCACAATCGGTTGAGGCTCCTGCTTGTGATGCGGAAAAAACTACTAACAAGGAACCACTGGGGGAGGGTACATCTGGTGTGAAGAGTTTTATAGACCTGGATGTTGAATCGCTGTGGCAGAAAGCTCTATTTTACTCTCCTACACAAAAAACTCCATCAACTGTGTGGAAGGGGAAGGGAACAGCCGATGACTCTCATATACTGCCACATAGGATTGATTTTAATATTGAAAGCCCATCGCCAATGGTAGATGAAACAACAAATCAACCGCGAGACACGCTAAGGGATTCTGCAAATGACCTTCGGAACAGATGAGAGGGCTCGTAAGGGACAGTGCTTTCCAAGCATTTCAGATCAACAAATTGGAGAGGCAGCTGAAGAACCAACTTGACACTTCTGAGGCAAGACTTGAAAGTGAAAACATGAATATGGCAGCGGAAATCATTGTTTTGAATGAAGAAATTGATAAGTACCGGAAGGATAATGCGGAATTACTTGAGGGTCTACAAGGTCATCTGAAACTTAAAGATGATGAGATTATGAAATTAAAAATTGAGATAAAAAGACAAAAGGCCCTCAATAATCAGCTGCGACTGGAAGTCATGTCTTACAGGACTCGTGATCTAACACAGAAGGTTGTGTGTTGATAAATCAATTTTCAGGCTAACCTAAAAAAAAGGAAAATAGTGCACAATATGTTCTTTTACCAATTCATATCTAATACTTGTTATTTAACGTATTCAAGGATCCGACAACACCCAGGCATACCCCTACAAGAAAGCGAGATGGAGAGGAAAATTATGCAGTTGAAAAGGCAAAGAAACCTCGTGCCATCGAAAATGTAAAGACCACACCTCCTTCAGTCGAACGACGACACACACGCTCAATGGTAAAATGATTAAATTTCATAGCTCATTCATTGCAATTGAAATGGCCTTGAGTTAAATTTCTTTCAAACGGTATGAGTGTAAAATTCATCAATTGCAGTATAAAACTTCACACTGATTGTAATACTACAACTTTGTGTAGGATGCAAAAGTAGCGAGCGTTGTTCCATCAAAAGCAAGCATAGTGGGTAAGACTCCTCTAGAAATCCAGGAAGATAAGAATACCAGAAAGAATCATCCAAAGAAGAAGGTGGGTACAACATCATTGGTGAGAAGGGTGAAGAATAAGGTAAGGAGGCCACCACTTCGGAAAAAAAGTTTTATTTACCCGAGAGATGTGGCAGAGGAGTTGGATCAACTGGTGGTACAGCCGAAAGTACCAGCTATGGTCAACTTGGATCAAGTCAATTTTGAGACTTTGAAAGACCCAGAACTGATAAGGTCTTCGTTGGTTCGATCACCGGTATACACACTGTTGAGTGAGGAAGATAAAGCCAAGATACGCTTGATAATGGACAGAGCATACCCACTGTAAGTATAAATTTAATGCAATCTGTAAAAAAGTTAACTATATCGCTGTATCACAAATTTTGTGCTTTAACTGGCAGTACGAGGGTGTACACTACAGAAAGCGGCAATGAATATGTTACGCTGGCGGACTTATACTCAATAATTTTGGGGCATGAGATACCAAACAATGCAAGTCGATTCGTTTCCCTTTTTATTTTATTGCTCGTATTATCACTGCTATCATGTCATAAAAAGCCCAATTTCACACTAATAATCTCAAACTCGCAATATCACTTCAAAAGTGTTGCTATTGTGAAATTGTAAAAAATAGCCTCATAGTGAGTAATTTTACACTATTAAGCTCTTTTTATGTACAATTTCACACCACAAGATTTATAATTTCTATCTTTTCATTTGAAGTGTAAAATCCCTAATGTAATATATTTCATATTTCCATTTTACATTGAATGCAACATATTTCAGGTGATATCTTGCCATGTGGAAAAACTTACAATAGATCAATCTGCTGGGAATTTTGAATCTGAAATTGATGATGATGATCATGGCTCGTCGTTCGTTTTCAACAGCTTATGTTTGGTAAAAACATAAGCTCCATAAACTGTTGTGATCATACGTAATAACTTTTTTAATGAGTTACACTCACATACATATTTTGTATGTAACAGCATTGGGTACGGATCAATGATGCAGAACATTTGGGGGAGTTTGTTGATGCTAATTTGGGAAAAACCACAAGAAGTTTTAGGTACCTTATTTACCCATTGTTGTCCGATAGTATGTCTTCATCGGGAAACACTGGACACTGGCGGTTTTTGATTCTCACGAACCACTGTGGAGATTTTATAACTCGTTGCGACCCACAAATCCATTACAATTAGACAGATATCAGGGTGACTTATATATGATGGTAATACTTTGCCTATAATCATGTTCTTTTTATTTTCTTATGTTCCTTCTTCAGCCTCCTCACACAATTTAAAACCCCTTTTTATTTGTGTGTTTTGTTTTTTCATTTTGACAGAAACAATACGTTGAAGGTTGGCAGAGAAAGGCACGTGATGATGGGCGTCTAGATGTAAGCACACAAGATATTCACATGCCTGTTGAAAACGTCCGAGATTCACCCCAGCAAGCACCTGGGACATTAGATTGTGGTGTGATAGTTTGTCAAATTATGTCACAAATATTTGCACACTTACCTGTCACATCCGAATGCGATGCAACCCAGGGGCGGGCTGATTTAGTGCATGAATTTCTAAACACTCCTGTCAGGTCATGGACACTTGAGGAACACATTGACAGGGAACAAGCTTTTGCAATCCAAACTGGAGCAGATGGGGACCAAGTGGACAGTCAAGCATTGAATGGATGCACATCTGATTTGAAGAGTTGATGGTAGGAAGAACTTGGAAATAGATTGACGTATTCGTTTTTGGTATTATTACTGAATGTGTCGTACTTTCTTAATAGTCCAGTTAGGCTTTCTATGCTTTTGGTGTCCATAATGATTTTGGTTATTCTGGGTGGTCTAAAAAATGTTGGCGCATGTAGACACCCAATTTTGACCACACTGATAGGATTTAGGGTGGACAACGTCTTGGAGGATTCGATGATGAAAAGTACCCCGTGGAAGGTACTGGATTCCACACAATCAGAAGATCGGACTTCGGAAAGTGACTTCAAGCTCAGAAAAGCCCTTTTCCATGGATAAATCCCGGTTTTGTCAAAATCATCTCTCAGAATTCATATTCTCTCAGGGTTATATGAACATTAAGTGTTCTAAACGCAGTATTCTAGGTATCCAGAGATTCAATTTTAAAGAAAAGTTCGAAATCGACGCACATTTGAAAGCAATTTTGGAAAAGACGTCATTTGATTTCAAAAAGACGACGAAAGTTCCGGAGGACTTCCGGACTTCAATTGGACTTCAATTCTCATTATAAAACCTCTGGAAATATTTTTATACTGAAATTCAACCTGACAGCTTTCCAACGGTACGTAAACGGACGATTTCGGACACCAAAAAGCATTTTTACAAAAATCTGGAAAAGCAGTGCGCATGAAATTTGAAACAGAGCTTGTGGGTGACCAGAGGGACCCAAATAGTAAGTGGCGGTTTTGGGTATGGGGGTGGCGGGTCCCACCATAACCGCCACTTCCATTTGTGTCCTCCACGGAGCTTTTTGAGTTCCAGACCCTTCTAGAAGCTTCCCACTGCGAGGAAATTGCCTGGAAATTGCGTTTAAGCTCCGAAATGGCCATTTTAACCCTCTTTTAAGCTCTAAAAATCCTGTTTTAACCCTGAAACTTAAGAGCTAAGTCTTCAAAACTCTATATAAGATCTCATACATCTCATATGAGATCACATCTTAACACACTAGACACTTGGAAGAGATACACTTGAATATACTTGGAGATACAAACACACATAGAAGCACATACAAGAGAGATAAGTATACTTTGAATATACTTTCAATTTAGGTGAATTCTAGAGAGAGAAAATTATGAATTGAATTTAGATTAACTTAGGCTAATTAGACCACAATTTGAACATCAATTGCCTCCCTCAACTTCCATGGATGAGTGCTTGAAGAACACTTGAATAACACTTGAAGAAGAAGATCTTCAAATCAATTTTGGTCTTGTAATTGAGAATCCTCCAAGAGGTAAACACTATAGTTCATCTCTAATTCCTACTTTGTATATATAGATCTATAAGATTTGGATCTAACTTAGTTCTATTTCTACTTATTAGAACACTCATCTTCTTCCTCTCATGTTCTTCACACACTCACATAGTTAGATCCAAATCTCTTTGATTTTTATTGATAATTTACAATTAGAGATTGTTTTTCACTTTGATTTTCAATTTTGGTTTCATTCTTCAATTTTAGTTTAGATTCATGCATACATGATTATATATATATACATATATCTATTTTGAATTCCATGATGGTTTGGAAATATGATCTATGAGAAGGATGATTTCTATGTTCATACCTATCTCTTGATTATTCCTATTACCTAGAATTCCTATTGAATTTCATCTCCAACATGATATTTATAAGTCCCTTTGATCCTTGATCTAAAAGTTCTTCATAGAACTTGAGGGCTAAATTGATTGGGAATCATGATAATTAAGTTGATCTATGAGTTTGATCTCTCTAATAAGCTTCAACTATCACTAAAATGTTTTCCTCACACTTTAAAATGAACTAGATAAAAATTCAGCAAAGCAGATTGGTTTTGTCCATTAGATTTGGTCCATCAAAACCCATAGTTTGATGGATTTCAAATTTTCTGGGTAAACTTTGATGAATTAGCTTTCATCCGGTCCGTTTTGAGAGCTTTTAGGATTCATATACTATTTTTAGAAATTGTTGAGAAATCGGTTGACAGATTTGAACATCGTCTCTTTGTGCTTGAATTTCAGAAAATCTATAATAGTTATCGACGTTCCGCTTTTTGGGGATGATTCCTAACTCATATATCTATATGCCGATGTAAAATCGTGAGCATACGATCGAGTTAGGATCGTTTTCTAAGCGTTTAAAGTTGATACAACTATTCTGGAATTTTCTAAGTTTAATTACAAATATGATTATGTATACAAAATGGTCATACCTTGATCACTCAACAACAATTGATGAATAAAACTTGGTTTAGAAATCACCTAGGATAAATGGATGAGAGATCAAAAGCTTAAATCAACTTGGTTAACATGATTCATGAACTTCTATTATACTTCTATTATGTTTTGCATTCATTTGTCAAATGATACCAAATTTCCAGAATAACAGAGTCTGTTTAAAACACTTTTTCAGAAACCTTGTGATTACAGAATGTCCATGGGTTTATTTTTATCATATACTACAATGAAATAGCTTTCTTTTGACACCAAATAGAGCTTCATATGATTTTTGTAGATTTAATTATGATTTTTACAAGAACAGTGGACAGTCCTGATCCACTGTTCCCAAAACATTTATTTCTCAAACAATAAAATTGATATTGAGGTCCCACTTTTTGGAGAAGTTCCCTAAGACATGTATCTAACTTTCTGTAAAAGGGTTTTTATCCAGCTCATGTTTAAGACCACTTTTGATAGGATTCATTAGAGGTTGCTGAATCTGGAAATTTGATTGATGACATGTTTTCTTTGTTTATCATGCATATCATTTGTTTGCTTGTATTTTTGCAATGCTTTGGGTATTCTTTGGTGTCTTAGTGCAGAGAATTAAGTGCCTCGGACCCGGACTTCGATTTGTGGTTTGCCTCGTCTACATGTGGCTTAGTGCCCATGTATCATGTACTATCTCTATCCTTTCTCTTAGAATTTTTCTAGGTTTACAACTTTGATTTCAACGACACATTTCCTTTAGGATAAGTCTCCGTTTATATGATTATTTGTTAGAGACATCTTATCTAAGATTGTTGCATGATTGCATTGCACGTTTACATTCTTTTTGCTTTCGCGACTCCGCTTGAGTCAACCAATGTAAGTCTTCTCGTTCCCTTTGCATATCATGACATGTTTACTTTATTTGCATCGGTCCCGGGCGGGACTAGCCACTGTGAGTATACTTCTCCCTTGTATTGCATGAGCATCCGCTTTCTACTTGATTTAGTCTCTTGAAATGATTTTCATTAGATGTTTCTTTTTGCCATGTATATATCTATCTAGTATGTTTGAGGAAACAACATCTATTATGAATTAATAACAAGGATATTTGAATCAAGGCCTACCATTCGGTAGGGCGAGGAGGGGGTGCTTTAGTCCTGCTTGGGCTCCTTCCCCTCTCGTACCAAGACCCCCGAACCTTGTTTCTGGTAATGAAGGGCGAGTAACCTTATTCAATTTTGGGCGAGTCAAGCTTGGGTTTCCTAATTCCCGATAAAAATTAGGTGGCGACTCTTTGTCTCTAGGATCGCGTGAGGAAGTCCTAGTTTTCCCTGAAGTGTGCTCCTCGGGATCCGTCCCGGGACACTATCGAGGGAGAGCGCCAGGACCTCCTCCTCCATTCGCGACGGTCCACAATCTGGCGACTCCACTGGGGATTTGAACATGAAACCGATGGTTTCTTGTTCTTCGAGGGTTTGACTTGAGCCAAAGAATATCCTTGTTATTAATTCAATAATCATGTTGTTTCTGCCTGCATTAGCACTTGCATTGTTCTTTCACCGCGACTGCTTGAGATCATTGCCTTGAAGATAGAGGGCCCTCTTTCCTCTATTTGTCAAGAGTTTTGGTAGCATGTAGTCACCGTTAGCCTTGTACCGCGTGCGGTATATAGAGCCCATGTGTGAACGGCACGCCCTCGGGGAGGCGGTCAACCACACTGCTGAGCTTGCTAATGGACCCTTTATGAGACTAAAACCCGGCCTTTGCATATAGTTTCTATAGAACCCTTCAATTAGGATCTTGATTATCATCTTTGATTAGGACAATGTGATGAATTATTTGCGCTTGCCCGTAAGGGATTATGTGGATGATGAGGACGTGTATGCGAAGGCATCATCAAACCTTGTATGGTGGATTCCTCTAGGATAGTATGGTCTTTATCCGAACATCCAATCACTATTTGAGGACAATTTTGAAAATTTTTGAAATTATAAGCACTTCTTTGAAAAACCCCAAGTCTTTCGAAAATTCCAAGAATATCCCTTTTGAAAATTTGCTTTGAGATTCACTTTCACAAAATCTTTCCAAAATTCTCCTTAGATTTTAGAGAATTTCAAAATTCCTATTTCCAGAAATCATGATCACACTTTGATGATTCAATTTCAAATTCTCCTAGATTTTAGAGAATTTCAAAAAAAAAAAAAAAAAAAAAAAAATTTACTTTGGTCTTCAAGAAATCATGATGATTCAATTTCAAAATCTTCCTCTCAGATCTTAGAATTTCAAAATTCCCACCTCAATTTTTAAGAATCATGATTTCTCACCACAAGCATTGATGGTTCAAAAATTCTTTTGAAAATTACAAATCTCCCCATCTCTTTCAAAGATTTTCATGAAAAATTTCAATTTTGAAAACATGAACCATCAAGAATTTCAAAACTCAAAATCCTTGGATAATGATTGGATTAGTAGGGTGATTAGCATACTCAAGGAATCTTATGTGCTTATGTGTTGATATGCTAGGTCTAAGCTAGATTAAGGTGCATTGCATTTAGATTAGATTGCATTTCATCTGCATTGCATGCACTACACGAGCATTGCATATACGACTCACGAGTGCGACGCCTCTAATATACTTTCAAAAGAGAAGATTTGTTTTCCTCAGAATTTTGAAAGCTTGAAAAGATTTCTTTTGATTTTAAGAAAAATGTTTTTGAAAAAGGAAATGATTTTCCATTTATGATTTCCATCTTTGTAAATCCACCTTCTTATATCATTCTTTGAAAAATTCTTTTGCAATAAAGATACCTGATTATTTGAAAATCCCTAAATAAACCAGATAAGAAAAGATAGGACCGAAAAGTTGTACTCCTTTCTGGGTCAGAGCTCCGAACAGCCGTTTGATCAGATCAGGGTTAGAAGAAGGAACAGCCGAGTCGACTAAGGTTGAAGATATGACATACGAAGCGGATATGGAAGCCAGATTGGCCGCAATGCAAGCTGCCTTGGATCAGAGCAGGGAGCAGAATCGAGAACAACTTGCCACTATGATGAGAATGATTGAGCAGCTAACTAATCCACCACCACCACCTCCAGAGCATCATGAAGAAGAAGATTTTGGGGAGACAGTTCAACCAAAGGTTCAGCTAGATCAGGAAATTCAGGACAAGTTGGCCAAGATCGACAAACTAGAGAGTGTGATCAGAAAGAGCAAAGGGGTGGATGAGTATTTGTTCGATGTTGAAGGGTTGTGTGACGCTCCAAAAACCAAACTCCCAGAGAAGTTTAAGATGCCGCATATTGAATTTTTCAATGGAACTGGAAATCCGAAGAGCTATCTGAGGCTTTATGTAGGAACTTTGCAGCCTATGGGCATTGAATCTGACCTCTTCGCTCTATTGTTTCCAAGAGTTTTGAGTGGAGCAGCACTTTCATGGTACTTGACGTTGGAACCAGCCATAACCAGAGATTGGGAGGCATTGGCCAAAGCTTTCGTGGCTCAATATTCATATAACCAGTTGTTTGATGTAACTGCAAGAGATCTAGAAACCACCCGACAAGAGTATAGGGAATCCTTCGCAGGTTTCCTTACTCGTTGGAGAGCTAAAGCTGTTCAAATGACTAGCAGGCCAGCGGAAAAAGATCAGGTCCGAATGATCATCAAGAATCTACAGCCCGAATACTTGGAAAGGCTAGAATTTCAGTCCATTGTGAGTTTCGAACAGTTGTTTGATGTGGGAACTTTGATAGAAGATGCCATTAGAGATGGAAAGATCAAGAAAGAAAACACGAGCAATCGATACAGAAAGACAGAAAGGCCAGTCTATCATCAGTCTGCTGACGTCAACACACTATCTCCTCAGCCTTTTCAGAAAGAGCGTCGAAGTATGGCTAATGCAAGAGGAAGTCAAAATCAGAAACAGTCGAGAGAGAAAAGAGAATTTTCCGACTTGGGGATGCCACTAAGCACCGCACTTGAAAGAATGATAGAAAAAGGGTACTTGCAGAAATTGGAACCTAAACCAGAGCCAAATCCACTTCCACCGGGTTTCAAAACAGAGTTCTTTTGTGACTTTCATCAAGGCCGTGGACATAGCACAGATAGATGTTGGAGACTTCGCCATGAAATTGAAGACTTGATTGAAAAAGGGGTCATCTCCCCTCCTCCCTCTCAGCCAAATGTTCAGAAGAATCCTCTCCCTAATCATAAGGGGAACATGCCAAATGTTAACTTTGTAGAAGAAGGATCTCAGATTTATAACCCAAAGATCTACATCACATCCTCGAATCAACCAGCTATGGATGTTCAACTTCCGGAAGACGCTGCAATTTGCATCTTGAGGAACATGGAAGAGGAAGAATGGGTCGAAGAAGCACTGGCTTTTGAAGAAGAAATAGCCAACGGAAATCTTATGATTGAATGGTGGGATCCCAATGCCATCACCGACGACTCGATCTGGTATGAGGAAGAAAAGCCCATAGAAGCAGTCACCGAGAAACAAAGCACTGAGCCGATAGAAGAATTGCTAAAGCCTGTCGAGAACCTTGAAATCAAAGATGACGATCTTATTGCAATGATGGAAGAAGAAGAAGATTGGTGGTATGATGATGAGGATGATTCCGTTAATAATACCATAATCCCCGATGATTCTGTTTGGAAAATCACTGTTGGCACCGAAAAGTTAGCCAAAGAACTTGAGTCTATCTGGATCACCAATGAAGCAAACCACTTGACCCGTTCCGGACGTCATTTTAAGCCTCATGAGTTAGAAAATCGTGGAAAAGAAACATGGAATGAGAAAGAAGTCGTCAAAGCAAAAGAGGCTGGTAAAGGAGCCGTGAGCGAAGAAGAAGATGAAACCCTAAAGCAATTGAAGAAAACACAAGCTTGGATCTCAGTATGGGGATTACTTATGACCTCTCACAAACACAGGCAGGCCATGCTCGATACTCTCAATCGTTTGGATGTTTCTGTCAATACTACTCCCGAAGATCTAGTAAACATGATCTCTTCAAAGCCTTGTAAGCCTGTAATCACATTCACAGATGAAGATTTACCGCCGGAAGGGGCACACCACAACAGAGCTCTCTACATCACTGTACATTGCCTGGGGAATAGAGTACCGGTCTGCTTGGTAGATAATGGGTCAGCCTTGAATGTATGTCCTCTCCAAACAGCTCTCAGAATGGGGTTGTCTATTTCAGAACTCTTGCCATCAACACAAACTGTGAGGGCCTATGATAACACCAAAAGGGCCATTGTGGGAATGATTAAGTTGAAAATTGAAGTCGGGCCATTAAACAAAGAAGCTGATTTCCAAGTGATTGATATTCCGGCTAGCTTTAATCTGCTATTGGGACGTCCGTGGTTACATGTGAATGATGCAGTCGCCTCCACTCTCCACCAGAAAGTCAAGTTCATCTGGAAAGAGGATGTGGTAACAATCTTTGGGGATAGCTGGATCAAAGAAGAAGGGACAAGCCATGGTCCTGTGCTAGAAGTCCAAACACCGGAAGAAGAAAATGAATTAGGAGGATTCAACTTTGTGGGAATGATAAATGAAGGAGCTAAGAAAAAGAAATCCGTTTGGGATCGACTCAGCTATGAGAAGAAACTTCCTGATGCATCTGTCTGGGGCGAAGAAATCACTCCGATCAAGAAAAAGAAGCCGTTCATCACCGGACGCGAATATAGAAAGATGTTCGAGAAGGGAAACCCGGTTGCCAAAGATCTACAAGAAGAAGTGGGACAGAATTGGATCCCTGAAGTCATGCCATTGTACTTTGACCAGTATGCCAATCCTAAAGTGGCTCATATGGTGCGGAAGATGAACTATTTTCCTGGAATGGGACTAGGTCGTCGTCAACAAGGAATAACTGAACCACCGAACTTCCACGAACAGAAAGATAAATCTGGGCTTGGGTATCAATTGACTGAAGAAGATAAAAAGAAGATGACAAAAGGAAAAGGGCCGATGGTTGTTTCTGGGCCAAGAATCCTGAATGGATACTTCGTGAAAGAAGGCGATGACTTTCCCTTCTGTGGGTTCCCTGAACCATGGTATGATCCGGCTACCAAGAACATTAAGCCTGGATTTGAGATTTTCTTCAAACATGAGTTCTCCGACTATGAGGATCCGTTCTTGTATACTCCGCCTATCAAGAAAGAAAGGAAGGACTGGGCTGAGCTGATGACAAGTGATGATTTGAACATGCTAATGGATGAAGAGCTGAACATGCTGATGGATGCCGAAGAAGCACTGGGAAATGTGAAAGAAATCAAGCCAATAGAGGGAGCTCTGAACAATTGGGTGATAGAATCGGAAGTCAACAAATCCCCTCCCCCATTTCCCCGGAAGTCTGTAAAGGCCAATATGAGCCATGATGTTGAGTCTGCTTTTGCTTTTGATGTACCCAAAAATGTTAATGAAATGAACGAGGATTTTGCTTACTCTTCTGTGTCTGATGATCTTGATTTTGAAATTTCTGAGGATTTGCAAAGATTAATTGAAAATGAAAATGAATCTGCATGCAAGATTATTGAAGAAACTTTGTTAATAAACTTGGATAATGAAGATAATCCACAAAATGTTCATATTGGCACCACGCTCACTTCACAAGAAAGCAATGAACTAATCAACTTATTAAAAGAATTTAAAGATGTTTTCGCTTGGTCCTACCAAGATATGCCAGGCATCGATCCAGAGATTGTCCAACACCACATCCCTCTCTTTCCAAATTCAAAACCTGTTAAGCAAAAGTTGAGACGCATGAGACCCGAATGGACTTTGAAGATCAAAGAAGAAGTTGAGAAACAATTGAAAGCTGGATTCCTGATGGTAACCCAATATCCGGAATGGATAGCCAATATAGTTCCTGTGCCAAAGAAGGATGGAAGGATCCGTGTATGTGTTGACTTCAGAGATCTAAACAAGGCTAGTCCTAAGGATGATTTTCCGCTTCCACACATAGATGTTCTGGTAGATAGCACCGCGGGGCATGAGTTGTTATCATTCATGGATGGTTTCTCAGGGTACAATCAGATTTTAATGGCACCCGAAGACAGAGAAAAGACTACATTCACAACTCACTGGGGGACGTATTGCTACCGAGTAATGCCATTTGGGTTAAAGAATGCCGGAGCGACCTATCAGAGAGCTGCTACTACTTTGTTACATGACATGATCCATAAAGAGGTAGAAGTTTATGTGGATGATATGATTGTTAAGTCCAAAGAAAGAAGTGGGCATTTAACAGCACTCGCCAAGTTCTTTGAAAGATTAAGGAAATACAGAATGAGATTGAATCCACAGAAGTGTACTTTTGGAGTTACCACCGGAAAGCTGCTGGGATTTCTCATCACACAGAGAGGAATTGAGGTTGACCCCACAAAGATCAAGGCTATTATGGATATGCCGCCTCCGACAAATGAAAAGGAAGTAAGAGGATTTCTGGGAAGAATCCAATTCATCAGCCGCTTCATATCTAAGCTCACTGCTACTTGCGATCCGCTTTTCAGCTTGTTGAGAAAAGGGAAGAAATTCGAATGGGACAATCAATGTCAAGAAGCTTTTGACAAGATCAAGGCTTATTTATCAAACCCACCGGTTCTTTCACCCCCGAAATCAGGGAAGCCTTTGCTGTTGTACTTATCCGTGTCAGAGAATGCTATGGGATGCATGTTAGCCCAAGAAGGAGATGAAGGGCGTACAGAGAAAGCCATTTACTACTTAAGTAAAAGGATGACTGGATACGAATTGAAGTATTCTCCGTTAGAAAAGACATGTTGGGCTTTGGTTTGGGCCACTCGTCGTCTGAGGCATTATATGTTGGCCTTCCCTGTTGTTTTAATCTCCCGAATGGATCCTTTGAAGTACCTATTTGAAAAACCAGCATTGACCGGAAGAATCTCCCGATGGACATTGATGCTATCTGAGTTTGACTTGATACATGCTACGAGTAAATCTGTTAAAGGAAGGGCTGTCGCAGAACATTTAGCAGAACATCCGATAAATCTGGAAAACGAAGGAGAGTTCATGTTCCCTGACGAAGGATTGATGGAATTAAAAGAAGATGTGTGGAAAATGTATTTTGATGGAGCTGCAAACCAGAAAGGATATGGAGTGGGGATCATCCTTGTATCCCCTGAAGGAGCACATACCCCGTTCTCTATTAAGCTGAAGTACACTTCCACCAACAACACTGCTGAGTATGAAGCTTGTATCTTGGGGCTAGAAGCCGCATTGACTTTGGAGGTAAGGAAACTTGATGTATTCGGGGATTCCAATTTGATCATATCCCAAGTTCGAGGAGATTGGAAAGTCAAGGAAGAGAAGTTAAAACCCTATCATGAGTATCTTGATTCTTTACGAACTCGTTTCTTGCATATCACGTTCTTCTACCTGCCTCGAGAAGAAAATCAGCTAGCAGACTCTTTGGCTACTTTAGCGTCAATGATTGAGATTCCTGTGGGGATAAAGCTAACTCCTTTGATGATTGAACAAAGGGAAAAGCCGTCTTATGAGATGATTGGGGAAATAGAAGAAGCAGAAGAACTTCCGTGGTACATCGACGTGTGGAACTTCATTGAAAATGGGGAATATCCGGAAAGCGCCTCCGAGAAAGACAAGAGAGCCATAAGAAGATTCTCGGCTCAGTTCATGATTTGTGGTGGAAGTCTATTGAAGAGATCTTACAATGGATTCAACTTGACATGTCTATATGGAAACAGTGCGAGAAAGATGATGGAGCAAATTCACGAAGGGGTGTGTGGTCCTCATATGAGTGGACACATGTTAGCTAAGAAGATCATCCGACAAGGATATTATTGGACTACTATGGACAAGGACTGCTATGAATATGTCAGAAAATGTCACAAATGTCAGATCCATGCCAATATGAAGCATGTGCCGCCGTCACTGCTATACAACATGACTACCCCTTGGCCATTCTCAGTTTGGGGAATAGATGTTATTGGAGAAGTAACCCCGAAGGCGTCTAATGGGCATCAATACATCCTGGTAGCAATTGATTATTTCACAAAATGGGTGGAAGCAGAGTCTTATGCGACATTGAAGGCTAAAGATGTGGCCAGATTTATCAGAAGAAATATAATCTGCCGATACGGGGTCCCTCATGAGTTGATATCCGATCATGGCAGTCACTTCCAGAAAGAGGTTTTGGATCTACTAGAAGAATACAAGATCATGCACCACATGTCAGCGCCGTATAGGCCACAAACAAATGGGGCAGTTGAAGCAGCTAATAAGAATTTGAAGACGATCCTAAGAAAGATGACTGATACATACCGAGATTGGCATGAGAAGTTACCGTATGCACTGTGGGGATACAGAACATCTATCCGAACATCTACAGGAGCCACTCCTTATTCATTGGCTTACGGAATGGAAGCAGTACTCCCAGTTGAAATAGAACTACCATCTTTGAGAGTTGTGGCAGAATCCGAGATTCCAGAATTTGATTGGCTAAGAGATAGATATGAGGAGCTAATGTTACTTGATGAGAAAAGGTTGGCCGCAATTGATCATGTGCATGTGTATCAGAGAAGAATAGCTCGAGCATTCAACAAGAAGGTCCGTCCAAGAAAACTTGAGGAAGGCGACCTTGTGCTTAAAGCCTTAAAAGCACCCGTTTTCGATCCTAGAGGGAAATTCAAGCCAAATTGGGTTGGCCCATACGTCATCAAGAAGCTTCTCTTTGGAGGAGCGGCATACCTGATGGATCTAGATGGAGTTGAGTTCAATCAGCCAATCAACATTGACCATCTCAAGAGATACTATGCTTAAAAGCCTTTTCTTTCAAAACCTGTTCTTTCAAAACCTCCAGCATTCGAGGAACTACACTTGACCTGATTCCCACTTGGGGATATGTAGGCAACCTGCTCGGTTCGGTCACTGCTCCTGAAACCCTCAACCATACTTTCTTTCAAGACCTGGCCGAACTACTTTGGATCTGATTCCCACTTGGGGATAAGTAGGCGAGCTTTCCTGGCTCTCGATCCCTGAACCTTGCAAACTAGGGGCAAACTTTCAAGTTTGCCCAAAGCCTCAAGATATCACTGCCACACTAGGGGCAAACTGCGTTTGCCCAAACTTCCATTTATCTCTATCAACTAGGGGCAAACTGTCGTTTGCCCATACCTCGCTACCTGTCCTCTCTGGATCACTTGGCTATCAGAATTAAAGCACCTAAGTGAAAAATCTGGTAATTCTTGATATTAAGTTGAAAAGTTTTTTAGCAATCTAAAGATGTGAATCTAATGTCAAGACTGAAACATTATGTGGAAAATTTTCAAAAGCTTCAAGATTACATGCAAAGCCAACACAATATCCTGCTACAAGATAAAATCTCATTTTCAAAACATGCAAATCCTTAGAAAATTCAAATATCCAAGTCAAAAGACATTGTCGAGAAAGAGGAATCGTCAGAAATTTCCTTTCCCTGTAAAATCGAGTCCTGTGTGTCAGTGTGCAAAGTGTCAATCAAATCAGTCTCGTGATAAGGGATGCAAAGCGAAACAGAAGGATAGCATAAAGCAGCATCAAGCAAAGTCAAGAGTACAAGCCCATCAAGACAGAATACATCAACATCAGTCTCAGCACAGAAAGCAAGAAAAACAGAAAGATAGTCATGGGTGCATATGATCATCATCAGCGACGACGAGTAGCCCGTGGGTACCGAGCAGGCATATCTGAGGCCGTAGAGCTATCATCATCTTCAATTTGGCGCCTTCGCCTAGACCCACCAGCCCCACCAGAAGGGCCTGCATTCATCCGCTCCAACTGTGATTGAAGCTGCCTAACTTGAGCCACCTGTGGAAGAAAAGAATCAGTATAGGGGTTTGAAAAAGCAATGAGATAAGAAGAAAAGGTCAAGAAATTTACCAAGGCCGCATCACGGTCTATGTAAGTCTGGCACATGCCATCCCACTGCAAAGAGAAGGAAGATATGGTCAGAAAGATCAGAAGAATCAGAGGTAATGAGTTCAGAAATTACTTACATGTCCCTCACGAGCAAGGCTCCAAGCCCTCAGATTCTGTGCATAAGCTCGCTCTTCATTGAAAACGGCTCGGGGGAACGGACTCATGTTGTTCTGAAACTAGCTGAGGCTCTACAAGATCACGGGGGATCTCTACAGAAGATATAACTCCGCGCAGCATGGTCGAGGCTCGCCAATCACAAGGAGGAATGAGAGGTAGAGGTCGACCAGGGCCATCCACAAAAGAACTCCCCTGCAAATGATGATGAGAAATAAGATAAAGCAAGCATTCGATCAGAAATGAAGAAGTCGTGAAATACCTGCGGGTCATCCGAGAGCGGGAAATTAGGCATCAGATGAGTAACCCTGAAGACGTCATAGTTCTCCTCAAACAGAGTAAAAGAGGCTGAAGGAATTCCGTTCAAAGCATTAATAAGATCTTCATCTTCCAAATTCTGCGCCGACCTCATACAAGAAGGCGGATCCTGTGGCACTAAGAGACGATCCTCCAAATCAGTCTGAGGAGCTACTCTCTCTCCAAGATACCACTCAAGAACAGAGGGACCCTCAAGAAGAATCCTCTCTCCAGTCATCTGTCTAGCTAAGCCAATCTCAGTCACATCTCCATTTGTCACCCAAGGATGCCAGTTAACTTGGGTGAATCTGAGACGGGTAAGAAAATCCCGGCAAGAAATAACATTATGAGCATCATTCTTGGTACCTACGGCTTGGCGACGCCACTTCAGAGCCCGTGGAAAAATATGAATCTCTTCCTCCCGGAATGATGGAGCCGTCATGGAGAAATACTCAAAGGCCCACACCTACAAGAGAAAATAAAGCAGTGGTCAAAACAGCAGAACATCAAATGATAAAAACTGGAAATGAAAATATTTTCAGTACCTCCCAAGCTCTCCAGAATCCGCCGAATCCAGGGGATTTGCCTCGAGAATGCTCCCCCATATGACTATACAGAATGGCTAAACCAGCAGAGCCCCAATCAAAATCTGCAATCTCCTCAAGATTTCGAAGACTATCAAGCATATTCAATGTAATCCGCTCAGCTCGAGTAGAAAGAAGAGAGCAACCAAGCAAATACAAGATGAAAGCACGGGTAAGCTGCATATCGGTAAATTGAGCCGCTCTTTCAGAAGGCCTGAAGTTGTTGATGAACCATGTGATGCCTACGCTCGATCCGTGAAGATCTCTCTGGGATGGGATGATGCCTAGGAGACGCTCAATGATAGTAGGATGTCTATGGATGTTCTTTGCAAAGGCAAGACGATGCCCGCCAAATGAGATGCCGGTTATCATTGCAAAATCAAGAGGGGTCATGGTTATCTCCCCAAAAGGCATGTGAAAAGTATTTGTGGAATCCCACCACCTTTCAGCAAGAGCTTGAATCATGGCCAAATCATTAGTCGATCTCTCCAATAAGGTTACAAACGACCCAAAGCCCGCTTGCTTGATATTGGCTACTACTTGGGGACGCGACTCCGACAATTCATTAAACCATTCAAGGCATTTTCCATGGCTACCATGACCTCTAAGATGACCAACCACATTCTAAAAAGAAAAAGGATGATTTCTAAGGAATCGCAAGAATAAAGAGACACGTATGAAGATGTGAAACAAAGGAGTAATTAAAGAATGGGTTACCTCTTGACGAAAGGCCCTCCTAGAGATATGATTTAGTGGATTTTTCATGGTTGCATACTCCATGGTTTGAGTTGATGAAGCTCCACTAGCTTGAAATTGGCTTCTACGTGTTCTAGAACTTTCACCTTGTCCATGGGAACTCATGGTTGTTGATGCTTGAAGCTTGAAGATAAGAGGTTGAAGATGATGAATAGTAAAAACCTTGGTACTTGAATCCCCTAGAATAGGGAGGAGTTGATGAAATCAACAAAGTTTTTGGAGGTTTTAATGCAAGAAATCACTCAAAACATCAAGAAATTGCAAGATTTGAGCACCTTAGAAGGAAGAGGTGATGCATTGAAGAAGAAATGAATGAAGAACAAAGAAGAAAATGGGTTTAAAACCCCAAAGTTGCGGCTGGCGGTTCCCAAGGGGGTGTGGGGAACCGCCATTTACTATTCACTTCCTGCCATTTCCCCATTTTGCTCTATATTCGCATTTTGACCCCCGGAACTCTTGATTTGATCCCGGATTGGTCCATTTTTGATATATAAGCCTTGAGAGTGCTTAAAACTTGTTGGAATTGGTCTAGAGGACCTCTGGAGATTTGAATCTTGGTAAAAATCCATTCAAGAATTGAAAAAAAGTCCCCCAGATGAGAAGAATCAAAGGCACCGCAGCCTGAAAGTGGCCGAGAAACGGCAAACTCCCGTCGTTTTGGGATTGATTATGAGTTGTCTTAGAAAATGGACATTTGAGTCTACTGTCGCTTGAGAATTACATCCAGAAAGGACTTTCAGAAGATGGGTCAGAATGCGAGATGTTCAGAAAGGGTTAGAGTAAGCCTGACGTGTTGCAAGAATGATTGCGTTGGTCGAAGCACCAATATGAGTCTCAGAAAGAATCAGCAGGGCCTCCAGAATATGTGCTCGCGTCCCAGAAACCTCAGATATCTCCTCAAGCAGAGAATTTCCAGATATTGTCAAGGTATAACAGAATTCGTGCATCTCTCAGAATCATAGGATCTCCCCAGTAGAGAACTTTCAGAATTAAGTTTCTCGCAAGCATCATGTATCCACGGGTTGCCTCCAGATAAAGGGTATCTCTCAGAATTTGAGCATCAAAATCGCCTCCAGAATACAAGGTTTATGCCAAGCATCATGTATCCAGGGTTGCCTCCAGAATGTAGGGTTTCTCTCAGAATCGTGGGTTGCCTCCAGAATGTAGGGTTTCTCTCAGAATCAGAATCGTGGGTCGCCTCCAGAATACAAGGTTTATGCCAAGAATCGTGTATCCGTGGGTTGCTCTCAGAAGAAGGGTCATCTCTCAGAATTTATGTATCTCTCAGAATCCGTGCATCAGAACAGAAGATTTGTCCTCAGAAGAAGGGCCTGTTTCAGAAGAACAGAGGATTTGTCTCCGGCAGAGAGACCTGTTTCAGAAGATTTGTTTCTAGACCTGCCACAGAAGATTTGTCCTCGGAAAAAGGGCCTGTTTCAGAAGAACAGAAGATTTGTCTCCGACAGAGAGACCTGTTTCAGAAGACTTGTTTCCAGACCTGTTACAGAAGATTTGTCTAGAAGAAAGACCTGTTTCAGAAGAGCAGAAGATTTGTCTCCGGCAGAGAGACCTGTTTCAGAAGATTTGTCCCCAGCAAAAGGACTCTACATCAGCAATCGTCCCCAGCAAAAGGACTCTACATCAGCAATCGTCCCCAGCAGAAGGACTCTACATCAGCAATCGTCCCCAGCAAAAGGACTCTACATCAGCAATCGTCCCCAGCAAAAGGACTCTACACCAGCAATCGTCCCCAGCAAAAGGACTCTACATCAGCAATCGTCCACAGAAGAAGGACCTGTTTCAGCAATCGTCCCCAGCAGAAGGACTCTACATCAGCAATCGTCCCCAGCAGAAGGACTCTACACCAGCAATCGTCCCCAGCAAAAGGACTCTACATCAGCAATCGTCCCCAGCAGAAGGACTCTACATCAGCAATCGTCCACAGAAGAAGGACCTATTTCAGCAATCGTCCCCAGCAGAAGGACTCTACATCAACAATCGTCCCCAGCAGAAGGACTCTACATCAGTAATCGTCCCCAGCAGAAGGACTCTACACCAGCAATCGTCCAGTTGTTTGACATGACTCAGAATTCATCCAAGATACTTCGCTATTTCAAGAGTCGTCCAGGATACAGATGACGCCTACGAGCCTTAAGATCAGAAGAATAACTTTGACAAAAACCTCGAGAATCATCCAAGATACCTTTAGCATATTCGACTGTGAGAGAGAGTCGTTGCATCCTTTGCATTAGATTTTGCATCTAGGGAACCCTTGAGGATGATTCCTCCAGCACTTTCACATTTCATGTTTTCATATTGCACCAGCATCCTAGGATAGGAGCATTTCATCCGCATTGTTGTTGTTTGTTTGTTTTCCGTTTTCCCGCGCGCTTGAACTACGCCCTGGTCTGATTCCTGGAAAGGATACGTAGGCAGCTCCAGCGGAGCACGACCAGCATCAGCTTCAACTTAGCCGCCTCTACCCAGCATTGCATTGCATTCTTGCATTCGTAATTTCTTGATTTTCTCTGATTTTGAATTTCTTGATTTTGCGAATTTTTTGTTTTTCCTAAAACCTCTCAGTATGGTTATTTGGGTGCCTTCAAGGCTTTGGCACTCACTTGCAGTTCACGTTGTTCACAACAAGCTCTGCCAAAGAGGGGCAAACTGTAGACACCCAATTTTGACCACACTGATAGGATTTAGGGTGGACAACGTCTTGGAGGATTCGATGATGAAAAGTACCCCGTGGAAGGTACTGGATTCCACACAATCAGAAGATCGGACTTCGGAAAGTGACTTCAAGCTCAGAAAAGCCCTTTTCCATGGATAAATCCCGGTTTTGTCAAAATCATCTCTCAGAATTCATATTCTTTCAGGGTTATATGAACATTAAGTGTTCTAAACGCAGTATTCTAGGTATCCAGAGATTCAATTTTAAAGAAAAGTTCGAAATCGACGCACATTTGAAAGCAATTTTGGAAAAGACGTCATTTGATTTCAAAAAGACGACGAAAGTTCCGGAGGACTTCCGGACTTCAATTGGACTTCAATTCTCATTATAAAACCTCTGGAAATATTTTTATACTGAAATTCAACCTGACAGCTTTCCAACGGTACGTAAACGGACGATTTCGGACACCAAAAAGCATTTTTACAAAAATCTGGAAAAGCAGTGCGCATGAAATTTGAAACAGAGCTTGTGGGTGACCAGAGGGACCCAAATAGTAAGTGGCGGTTTTGGGTATGGGGGTGGCGGGTCCCACCATAACCGCCACTTCCATTTGTGTCCTCCACGGAGCTTTTTGAGTTCCAGACCCTTCTAGAAGCTTCCCACTGCGAGGAAATTGCCTGGAAATTGCGTTTAAGCTCCGAAATGGCCATTTTAACCCTCTTTTAAGCTCTAAAAATCCTGTTTTAACCCTGAAACTTAAGAGCTAAGTCTTCAAAACTCTATATAAGATCTCATACATCTCATATGAGATCACATCTTAACACACTAGACACTTGGAAGAGATACACTTGAATATACTTGGAGATACAAACACACATAGAAGCACATACAAGAGAGATAAGTATACTTTGAATATACTTTCAATTTAGGTGAATTCTAGAGAGAGAAAATTATGAATTGAATTTAGATTAACTTAGGCTAATTAGACCACAATTTGAACATCAATTGCCTCCCTCAACTTCCATGGATGAGTGCTTGAAGAACACTTGAATAACACTTGAAGAAGAAGATCTTCAAATCAATTTTGGTCTTGTAATTGAGAATCCTCCAAGAGGTAAACACTATAGTTCATCTCTAATTCCTACTTTGTATATATAGATCTATAAGATTTGGATCTAACTTAGTTCTATTTCTACTTATTAGAACACTCATCTTCTTCCTCTCATGTTCTTCACACACTCACATAGTTAGATCCAAATCTCTTTGATTTTTATTGATAATTTACAATTAGAGATTGTTTTTCACTTTGATTTTCAATTTTGGTTTCATTCTTCAATTTTAGTTTAGATTCATGCATACATGATTATATATATATACATATATCTATTTTGAATTCCATGATGGTTTGGAAATATGATCTATGAGAAGGATGATTTCTATGTTCATACCTATCTCTTGATTATTCCTATTACCTAGAATTCCTATTGAATTTCATCTCCAACATGATATTTATAAGTCCCTTTGATCCTTGATCTAAAAGTTCTTCATAGAACTTGAGGGCTAAATTGATTGGGAATCATGATAATTAAGTTGATCTATGAGTTTGATCTCTCTAATAAGCTTCAACTATCACTAAAATGTTTTCCTCACACTTTAAAATGAACTAGATAAAAATTCAGCAAAGCAGATTGGTTTTGTCCATTAGATTTGGTCCATCAAAACCCATAGTTTGATGGATTTCAAATTTTCTGGGTAAACTTTGATGAATTAGCTTTCATCCGGTCCGTTTTGAGAGCTTTTAGGATTCATATACTATTTTTAGAAATTGTTGAGAAATCGGTTGACAGATTTGAACATCGTCTCTTTGTGCTTGAATTTCAGAAAATCTATAATAGTTATCGACGTTCCGCTTTTTGGGGATGATTCCTAACTCATATATCTATATGCCGATGTAAAATCGTGAGCATACGATCGAGTTAGGATCGTTTTCTAAGCGTTTAAAGTTGATACAACTATTCTGGAATTTTCTAAGTTTAATTACAAATATGATTATGTATACAAAATGGTCATACCTTGATCACTCAACAACAATTGATGAATAAAACTTGGTTTAGAAATCACCTAGGATAAATGGATGAGAGATCAAAAGCTTAAATCAACTTGGTTAACATGATTCATGAACTTCTATTATACTTCTATTATGTTTTGCATTCATTTGTCAAATGATACCAAATTTCCAGAATAACAGAGTCTGTTTAAAACACTTTTTCAGAAACCTTGTGATTACAGAATGTCCATGGGTTTATTTTTATCATATACTACAATGAAATAGCTTTCTTTTGACACCAAATAGAGCTTCATATGATTTTTGTAGATTTAATTATGATTTTTACAAGAACAGTGGACAGTCCTGATCCACTGTTCCCAAAACATTTATTTCTCAAACAATAAAATTGATATTGAGGTCCCACTTTTTGGAGAAGTTCCCTAAGACATGTATCTAACTTTCTGTAAAAGGGTTTTTATCCAGCTCATGTTTAAGACCACTTTTGATAGGATTCATTAGAGGTTGCTGAATCTGGAAATTTGATTGATGACATGTTTTCTTTGTTTATCATGCATATCATTTGTTTGCTTGTATTTTTGCAATGCTTTGGGTATTCTTTGGTGTCTTAGTGCAGAGAATTAAGTGCCTCGGACCCGGACTTCGATTTGTGGTTTGCCTCGTCTACATGTGGCTTAGTGCCCATGTATCATGTACTATCTCTATCCTTTCTCTTAGAATTTTTCTAGGTTTACAACTTTGATTTCAACGACACATTTCCTTTAGGATAAGTCTCCGTTTATATGATTATTTGTTAGAGACATCTTATCTAAGATTGTTGCATGATTGCATTGCACGTTTACATTCTTTTTGCTTTCGCGACTCCGCTTGAGTCAACCAATGTAAGTCTTCTCGTTCCCTTTGCATATCATGACATGTTTACTTTATTTGCATCGGTCCCGGGCGGGACTAGCCACTGTGAGTATACTTCTCCCTTGTATTGCATGAGCATCCGCTTTCTACTTGATTTAGTCTCTTGAAATGATTTTCATTAGATGTTTCTTTTTGCCATGTATATATCTATCTAGTATGTTTGAGGAAACAACATCTATTATGAATTAATAACAAGGATATTTGAATCAAGGCCTACCATTCGGTAGGGCGAGGAGGGGGTGCTTTAGTCCTGCTTGGGCTCCTTCCCCTCTCGTACCAAGACCCCCGAACCTTGTTTCTGGTAATGAAGGGCGAGTAACCTTATTCAATTTTGGGCGAGTCAAGCTTGGGTTTCCTAATTCCCGATAAAAATTAGGTGGCGACTCTTTGTCTCTAGGATCGCGTGAGGAAGTCCTAGTTTTCCCTGAAGTGTGCTCCTCGGGATCCGTCCCGGGACACTATCGAGGGAGAGCGCCAGGACCTCCTCCTCCATTCGCGACGGTCCACAGCGCCCTCATGTTTTGTGTTTATATAACTTTCTGGAACCCAATAATGTAAATTCACACTTATTTTTGGTATTTTGGTCAACTTAAATGTGATATTTATCAGGTCTAATGTACTCAGCCATAACACTGTAGAAAGCATGATGAAATTCTACAGTACCTTATGTCTAATTATTTTTTCTGCATTACCTTTTCGGCATAAATTGTAGCGTGAAATTACGCACTACAAACATATCATTGTAGGTACGAAAATTTAACTATTTATTCATCACTAGTCAAAACACTGCTTTTATTGTAGTGTGAAATTACACACTACAAATATAGCATTAGTGTGAAATTCATAACTAGTAAAAACATCAAATCATGTTAACCAGTATTTTCGGTGCGATAATTCATAGTGAAAACTTCACAATATCAAAAGCGAGATTTCACACTATAGAAAACCACCATAACACCAACCACCATTAGACAATATATGATGTTTAACACGAGAATGCAAAACAAGGATACTATTTATTCATTTTCATCATCAAAACCAGGAAGGAAAGCATTTTATTCCATAAAAACAAAATAAAGCAAATGACATGGTAAATTAGTTCCTAATAATTTCCCTGCAAGATTTCTTATTGTGTCTTGCCTTTTTCCCACATCTACTACATCGGAGCATTCTCACTTTCTCACCTCTCGACGGAATTCTCTTCTTTTTCGGTCTCCCGGGAAGTTTCCTAGTAATTGGTGGAAAAATTTGTGGCTCTTCCATGCCGTCTGCCGGCCTCCTGGATGTTGTAATTGGGTGAATCGACATGTCAAATGATTGTTTGTAGAAAGATACAAAAAAATACGGCTCTATGTAATCCATTATATCCTTCCCAGTTAAATGACTACAATTCTTTAGCACTGCCGCAGCATGTGAGCAGGGGAACCCGTGATGCTGCCAGTCGCCACATGAACAATACCTAAGTGCTATATCAACTGAAACTGATGGTTCACTTTGTACCTCGTACAAGTTTTCATTGGATGTCCTTACATTCCAGCACATTCCCTCATCCAACGCAGCTTGCAATCGCTTGTGCATCTTTGGACAAAGAATACCATACCAATTCTTGCATTTCGCCCTCTTTTCAGCCATAGACTCCATCGATTGCACCCTTATACTATCTATCATGTTGGTGATCGGCATGTGTCTTGCCTCATCAATCATTTTATTCCAAGACTCCGCCAAACTAGAACACGTCTCTCCATACCGTTGACCAGTAAAAGCTGCATTCACCCAATTCTGGATTGGTATATCAGCCACGAAGTCCCTGACCCTCTGACCCCCCTCCTTCAACAACGAATCTAATCTTGTGAAATATTGATCGTAATCAACAGCGGATGCGCACTGCGAAAACTTGTACACAATCCTGCTTCGCAAGCTAGAGTGAATTCCTTTCAGCTTGTCAATCAGGTTAAACTTCATGTGAAACATACAAAATCCATGGAAACATTCGGGGAACACAGTTTTTATCCCATCAATAATACCGGGGTGCCGATCGGATATAAATGTTATCTTCCGTTCAGTACCCAATATGAAACGAAGCTCGGTTAGGAACCACAACCAGTTATCCTTATCCCCCGACCCGACTACTGCAAACGCAAGACTATACACTTCTGCACACAAACACATATACAGACAATATTGAGATCAGTGTAAAAATAATTGCAAAATGTAGTGCATAATTGTATACTATATAATTATCTCATAAGTCAAACTACTCGGAACTTAACAGGGAGCATAAAAGTCATTTTGTTGTGTGAATTTTCACACTGCACAGTTAGCAATTTCACAAATGTAAGTTTGAAAATAATGACATGATAAAACAGGGAAGAATAAAAATAAAATTAGATGCACACGACACACCTTGGTTCCCAGTTTTACACGTCGCACCAAGTACGACACCCTTATGTCTTCCATTTAAAAACGTTCCATCCAAAAATATCATAGGTCTTAAAAATTTGAAGCCATGTATGCATGCCACAAAAGAAACAAAACATCTGTTGAATCTTTTGGACGACTGATCCACGTCCAACACGAGATGGCTTCCAGGATTAACCCTTTCTGCCTCATGGAAGTACCACCTCAGTTTATCAAATGAACGCGCATGATCTCCATAAATCTCCCTCTTTGCATTCTCAACCCCCAGCCAAGCATGGTTATATTTAATGTCAATACCGTAACTATCTTTAAGGTCACCAATAACATCGATAGGTCTATAAAGAGGCTGCCTACGTATTTTATCCTCCATCAAATCACCGACTAACTGCGAATTCATTCGAGGATGGGAAGAAGTACGGATAACCGATCCACAGGTGTGGATCTTGTTGAACTCGCGTATATAGAAAAAACCATTCAAACGCTGTTTGGTTGCGTGCACCCTCCATTGACACCCTTTTTCGTTGCGAAGGGTGCACTCAGCAGTAATCCGCTTTGTTTCATTTTTTAAATATTTGAAGTTAAAACCAACCTCAATTGCATACTTACACAGTGACCTCTGAAATTCCTCGGCACCACCTTCAAATGCCTGACCAACATCTTGAAGTTCACTACTCCATGCCGAGCTCTGCAATACTTTTTGACGCTTCCTATTTACTGATGGTTCAATGTCATTCAATACAGCAATTTGCATGTCCTGACTGCATGCGGAATCAACACATACATCATCATCGCTTGAGTCAACATCAGTTTCCATGACCATCACACATACGTCAACAATGGTAATTTTCAATTGCCTAGCCATCTTAATCATCTCCGCAACATCCATCTCGCTACCCAACATGCACTTTCCGTATCCTGGAAGTTTGTAAGTTAACGACATGTCAACTTCTTTGATGTGAGGCCACCTTCCAATGATTTGCTGTACAATCTCGCCATATCGCACATCGTCCGTTAACCTAATGATCGCATCATCACCGTCGTACGAACATATAAGGATAACATGATTTTGCAATGACTCAGTTACAATCTGCATGTGAAAAACTTTTTCAGAAACATCAATTATGAAATACGCATATCAGTGTGAAAATCAAAACCAAAATAAGAACTTATGAAAACGAGTGTGAAATTATATACTATAAAAGGACGCATCGGTGTGCATATTCACCCCCTTGATGATTTGATAATCAAGTATAACTAAACATTTTGAAGATGTAAAAATGTATTAAACAGACAATCTATACACACCTCTTCCATTATTCAGCCCAAATGTCCTGTTCTAAACTACAACGTTTGATCAGCCGAAATGGCCTATTTTTATCAACTTACGAGTTTCCCTTCGGACTACAGGTATCTTCTTCTCAATGAGATCTCACAGAATTCATAGCCTTCAATCCAAATCGTAACAGTGATACTCGTTGATGATGTGACATCTTGAATGAATATGAAATACACTGTAAATGCTAAAAATGTGAAACGTTTTTGTAACTGCTTTGTATAGTAAAATCCCTAAACTATCGGTATATTGTTTAAATAATTTCGGAATTGATTAGATTTGTTCAGATTTGGTAAGTTATTCAAACTTTAAATCTGATTTGTAATATATATGTATATATATACGGCTCCCTATATGTATGTTAGGGGTAGAAAAGACATATACTAATTCTATAATAGGAAAATGTGGACTAATCTCTAACAACATCTACAATTATAGGGTCTATCATTGCGAAGTACCAATTGGTGGGTCTATTACAACAAACGTTGTCAAAATGGGATTTTCCACTAAATTTTTCTTCATTATTCTAGTTAATAAACTATTTTTGTGACAGTAAATGGTCTAATAAGAGATAAGAAAGGAGTTCCCGATATAACTGGTTGGTTAAGGGTTTTAACTAAGATGAAAGTAGAAGGAATACAAATTCCTTGATTGCATACATATGCCTCAGGGATTTTGTACTTTATTTCTAACATGCTTTCATTAGCAACATTCAGATTCTGGAAAGTTTTTTCAAAGTATTTAAAAGGGATTAAACCTTCTTTAATACAATTCATATCTGCACCAAAATCAACAAGGGCAATGGTATCAAGAATAAAATTCTCTCTTATGACAAGAGAAATCTAAATGTACCATTTTTGGTAAATAACCTTTTCCGCAGAAAATATTCCTATTTCTTCAACAAAATTTTCAGAATAATTGTTATCATCAATTTTGATTCATTTTCCTTTATCAAGAGGCTTGAAGATTTCTTCCGGAATAAAATTTTCTTGTTCTAAGTTTTCTATTCTTAATTTTAAATCTCGAATAGATTCTTTTAAACCATTAACCTCTTCCGGTAAATCTTTAAGAGAAGAAAGATTACTTTTAGATCTATGGGTCTTGGAAGAGACTCTAGCTACAACATCCTTGAAATTATTGTAATACCTATAATTTTCTTTTCATTAAATAATATCAGTTTTTTTTTCGAATTTCTGTATTGGACCGACTATGTTATTATTATATTATTTTAATTGCATGACGATTTTGACGTGTTGTAGTATTATTAATTAAACTGTAATAACCGTACCGGCTCGACCGTAATAAGACTCCGCTTAGTCACGTACCCGAACCCGGACATTAGAAATAATAACAGTTTGTACGTAAATCGAGACCGACACGTATATCGAGGAACTTATGCACGCAAATCGAGAAAGTAGTACACAATCCGATATGGGCCCCACAGGGCAGTCCATGTCACCTCTTGTGACACTTGTCCACATGTTGGACATGTGTCCTAGCATGCAAGCATGCATGGAGACACATGTCTTTCCACCATTTCTATATAAACACACCCACATGCAAGCATTTTACTCTCTTGGTCTCCATAATCAGCATATATAGAGTTAGAGAGAGTTAGGAGATAAATTTCATAGAGAGAGAGAAGAAGTATAAGAAGAAGAAGAAGAAGAAGCTTCCACCATAGAAGCTTAAGCTCAAGCTCCTTAAGCTCAAATCCTACATTCAAACCAAATTTCAAGTATTGGTGAGTTTACTAACTTACTTTAGAACATATATAGTATGTAGTGATGTTTAGTAAGAGCTTAATATTGCTATTTTGAGGATTCTATGCCATGCAAGACAAATCCTTAAATCTGAGAAACTAAAACTTTCAGCAGAACATAGTTTAGTAAAATGAACGTTTGGAGTAGTTCAAAAATCTGAATTAGGCTAGGTTTTTTTGTGGAGAAATCTAACTCATTTATCTACAAATAACTCTTTTATAGTCTAGTCTAAAAATGACCTCTTCATAGGTGAAAGTCATGTACAATGCAGTACTATAAATATGGGACAGAGCAGTCCAAAAATATAGAAATGTCTAAGTAAAATAAATAATTTGACCAGCTCAAAAATGTAATTGAAGCTAGATTTTTCTGTACATGAAGATGATCCAAATACCTATAATGTTCTAGTTTTGAGTTTGATTTACAAAGCAATTTATCATGCCCATATAAATCATGTTGTTTCAGTCAACACAGTGAAAATGTATCCTGGCAGATTGTGTAGCTTTTTGTATGATATTTTGTTTATGCATGGTGTTGATTATTGTTGCTAGTTTTCCGGTACCTGTGTTGTTATGAAAATCTTGTACTATGGTAGTGCTATCACGTAGATGAGTATGTTAAGGGTTTCATCTATATGTTTATTGGTATTAAATCCATGTTATAAATCCATGAGCTACGTGCTATATTTTCTATTGTTATGAATATAGTTTAATGACCGTTGGAAGTTTATACCTAAGCTTTAAGTATGTTGTACAGCACAATTATTACGTTGATAGTGATTGGGTAAGTTCTCATTGTAAGAATATTATGATATAAAACAGAATGACAGATGTATAAACGTAACTTCGAAAGTATAAATGGATGTTATTATTGAACTAAACTTACGAACGCGTAAAATAATGATAAAACCTTCAATAACAGATTTTATGTGAATAAAGGACGTTGAGCTTCGTTTCTCGTCGTGTGACTTCCGGTCAAAGTTGATTTGTAAACTTTTGTGTCATGTTCGGATATTTCTTGCAGAGTTAGTCCTTCGGTAATTCTATGGAGTCGATTGGGGAGTTGTGAAATGTTTTGTACCTTGGTCTGAGGATCGGCATGATGTGTTCGGTCAAGTACGGATGACCTAAGGATCGTCATGACGTGTTTGATCAAGTGATTGACTATATTCTGCACCCTTGGTCTGAGGATCAGCACGCTGTGTTCGGTTAAGTGCGGGTGACCTAAGGATCGTCATGATGTGCTCGATCAAGTGACTGTTAATATCCCGCATTCTTGATCTGAGGATCGTCATGATGTGTTCGGTCTTACGGGTGACCTGAGGATCGTCAGTGACGTGTTCGATCAAGCGATTCATTGTCAAGTGTTGTTCTTTCTTGACCTATAAATGCGTTTGGAGTTGAGTCTTCTTTTAGTCAACGTCGTTGGTCAGTTCAGTTCTGGGCTAAGCTTTGAAGGTTATGGTTGAGTTTGAACGAGACATGGTTCTGAGAATAAGAGATGATGAATAACTTACCTTAGTGGTGGTAACCTTAAGGGTACCTTCACTTAGCTTAATCGCTAACGGCGTTTCATGCCACTGGACCATCCACGTCCAGCCTTTGCAGGTCCTGACAGAGCCAGCTACTATCAAGATGCAGATTTTACTACTGAAGACTCTGCTGGTGAAGATTACTACGAGGAAGGCTACAGTTTCGCCAGCTGAAGATCTTGGAACTTTTCTTTTGATATAGTTCTGTTGTTAATATGATTAATGATGTAATAGCTTAGTTGAACATGTAATATGTATCTTTTGGATATCCTTGGGTCTGTAATATATTAATCATGTAAGACTTGAATGTTTTAGATTCTTGCTTCCGCTGAACTTAGTCACTTTTCCATATTTTATTATTGTTTTAAGCATGTTTGGACAATCAGGTGACATTCACAACCAGTCAGGTGTCTACGAACCCATAAAGGAAATTTATTTTTCCCTATTTTTGGTACTTCGGGGTGTGACAATTATAAATTTCACTTTGCTTTTCATTGTGAATATTTTTTCTGATTTTCTTGAACTGATCCTCCTTCCTGAAGTTTCATGTATTGTATGATAACTTTTTTTGTTTTCTTTAGGATCGGTGATCTTATCAATAATTTTTAAAATCAGAGTTTCTTCATCCGAAATATCATTTATGCTTAAACCATTCATTTTTAACATAGATTCATAAAAATCAAACTTTTCTTTGCAATGATCAGAACATCCTTCTTCTTCATGTTTTGATACTTCTTCGTCTTATAAGATTTCCTGATTAAAGTTTCCTTGCTCATTATCTGAGGAATTTTCAATGCCATAGATTTCTTCTAATGCTTTTTCTTCCTCTTCTTCTAAAAGCATTTATTGCAATCAGTAGTTTTTTTTTTTAAATCTTCATCAATGTCTAAAGTATTTATTTTTTGTTTGACTTTACATTGATTTTTATAGTGACCTGGTTTTTCACATTTAAAACAAATAGGAACAGTAGCCTTCTTTCTGGGTTTAGATTTTCCTTTGGGCTTCGGGTGTGGTTTCTCTCTAGGTTTGGGGTTCCAGCTTTTTGGTTTGGGTTTTGTAAACTTTCTTTTAAAAGGTTTTCTGGGTTTCCTATCAGATATACCCATGTCATAGCCCAATTGCTTGCAAAAATCTCCTAACTCCCTATTACCAGTGTTTTGTTCTGTAATTGCAAAGGTTTCATTTTGGGTCTCAGATAAATCTTTAATTGCTTGCAAAAATCTCCTAACTCCCTATTACAAGGTTTCACAAACAAAGCACTAACATTTGTTTTCTATACCCGATATAAAAGAGCCTTAATAAGAATCTATACCACTATGTAAAAGAGTGTTAAAAGGAATATTCCCTAAGATTCTAAATTAATTTGGCTTTATTGGTTATTTTGAATTTCTAATTTGGTTGATTGGTAATTTCACATCACATCTATCTATCTCAAGTTACTATGAATAGTAACTTGTGTGTTGTTTGGCAAATTTTGTTTGAGTCTTAAGGCATCTTTCAAGAAACCTTTGCATTACTAAACAAGAATCAAATTAATTTTGTAGATTGAGGCATGTTTGGCAAGGTTGTTTGACTCTTAAGACATCTATTAAGGAATCTTATAATTATCAAACAAGCTTTAAGTTACTTTTGTAAATTACTCTTTTGTGTGTGTGTACTGTAATAACCTGCATTTTCTTTTATTTGCATTGTCATATTTAATAGACATTGTCTGCTTTTATTTTAATTACCATTCTCATGTGTTAGAATCTTGTGACTTGCCTTATTTCATATTTGAAATTCTTATTGCGGTCAAACTGCGATTTTATAAAATTTAGCAACACCTGTGTTAGATTTCAAAACTGTATTTCAAAACGGTGAAAATGTTTGCTTTTAACTCAATCAGTATTTTTATAAAATCGGAAAATCATTTCCAACATTAAAATGAATTTTTTGTATTTTTGGGGTGACCACCGCACCACGAAAATACCAGTTTATGTCCAAAACTGTCCACGCCGCGTTAAAATTGCACAGAGTTTTGAATTGACGTAAAGTGTGTAATGACTTTTGCTTTATTCCTATTAATGGCAACTAATCATTGGATAAGGCTTTGTTTAGGAATGCTTTTAAGTTGTGTGTAAACTTAGTGCCATAAGTTGTTTTCCCAAACAACATAAGTGATTCCTAAGCAATTGGCTTGTGACTTGTTTGGTGATGTTTTCTTGTGTGTATGTTTGTTGAGACTTAATCTACTTTACCCAAACACCTTATAGTTGCCCCCTAGTACTCTACATGACCTTTCAACCAATTTGGGAGACATTTGCAGTTTAGAATCTGTGTATATGTGTATACGTATGTACATAAGTGCTATGCATAATTGATATTTATGATATTAGCAAATTTAAATCTTTTGTTGAGTATAAGTGAAAGAACTTGGGGACCAAGTTCAAGGATCCTTTATAAACATACACACTCTCCATTACTCTCAGTTTCCTGCACATTACATTCACAGAGAGAAAAGAGAGAGTTGAGAGTTCATCCTACTGAAAATTTTTAGAGAGAGAAGAAACTTCAATTCTCCATAGCCAAAGCTTGGATTAGATTCTTATTTTGCTTATCTTTCTCAACACACACTACTCTCTTATCTCTGTGAGTATTTTAAACTCACTCTTAAATGTAATTCATACCGTGTTTACTGTTTATATAGCTTGGTTTGAAAATCTCCATTGTTGATTTTACGTTTGGACCTCCATAGCTTTGAAATAAAGATTTTTCAAACTTGATCAAAATCCATTTTTAGAGATGATTATGAAAGATTATACATCATATATGCAATATTTAAAGTATTAAAGCTTAATTTGTTCATATGAAAAAGTATATTAGAAATTAAGTTTTGAGGTCGGTTGATTTTTCTTAAAATTCAAGAGTTATAGATTGATTCGTGTAAAAGTGATCGTGGATTCATATTCCTTGCGAAAAACCAAAGAGGTTCATATATGGTATGATATATATTGTCACATAATTGAAAATGGGTCAAAAAGACCCTGAATTTCTGAAACTGGGCATTCTCCACAAAGAAGATGAAGACACTGCCTAAACTCGCGCGAGCGACCCCTCGTGCGAGCGACTCGTGCGCGCGAGCAGTGTATTTTCAGGCAGATAAAAAAGGTTTTTATAAGAAAAACAAAAATTAGGCAGATCGCGTAAGCGATCTGCGCGCGCGACCTTCTTGTATTCTGGCAGTTGGAAAAGTTTTATAAAAGAAAACAAAAATTGGGCATATCGCGCGAGCAGCCCGCACGCGCGACCTTGGACAGTTTCTGGTTTTTGCTTATTTTATGTTAAGGAACAGTTTGAGTGATGTTTCATGGACTTTTAAAGCTCTGTATGGAAAATTTACTAAAACAGAATCCTATTTGGTTATGAATGGACGATTGAAATGATGTACCACGACTTAATAATCCCCGTATGCACGTCGTTTATATAATTCAGTGAATTGCCTCATGTTTTCAAATTTCATGAGATACATGTGGAGTCAGTTGTACATGCATGGTGAGTGTGAATGTTGGTCAGTATGGAAAAGAGTAATGGTCAGTGTGGCATAGTGAGTGCGGTTGAGATTGTGTTGTGGACACTCCCTGGTAAGTGAGTACCAAAGTATGTTGTGATTGAGATTGCGGTGAGAGTGTCTTTGAAATGCGACGGTGGCAAAAACTGGACACTCCCTGACGACCATGGTAGCGTCAAAGTGTGTGAAGCCGAACTTGGACATTCCTTGGCACCCATGGTAGTGCTAAAGTGTGGCCTACGGACACTCCCTGATACCCGAGTCTGGATACTATGTGAGGGTTCCTCCGGTATTTGCATGGCGGATTAGGTATTAAAGTGTGAGGCATTGGACACTCCCTGGTACCCCAGACCAAAGTGTGAGGCAAACTGGACATTCCCTGGCACCCCTATGCTAAAGTGTGGCTATCGGAGTATTTCAAAGGTACTGGTGTGTGATAGTGGGTTGTTGGGTTTTGTCGAGAGAAAAGAGTCGGTAAGATGATATGGTGCATTATTCTCATACACGGTCACATATATGTGAATTATATCTTTTAAATAATATTGTGCTTGTTTCCTAAAATGAACTCCTTGCTTTAATATAAATTTGTTGAATTAAATGAGAATTAGAAAATGGTAAATGAGTATGTGTTACATTTAAAGTTATGTTTTTAATACTCACCAGCTTCTTGAAGCTGACGGCGTTGATGCGCCCTGGACATTCGTGTTCAGGCTTTTCAGGTCATGATATTGCTGGACCGTACGACTACACAAATTGAGAAACACTGCTGGAAAGAGAATTTACTTTTATATATTTTAAGTTATAAATTGGTTTGTAATAAGGATGACTGTAATAGACGATAGATATTGTTTTGTTTTAAGGCGGCTTGTGCCTTAGTAGACCCCGTACTGTAATATGTAATAAGTTAGAAAAATTTTGTAAGCCTTGATTGCTCAACTCTGATTATATGTTTTTGTTGTTGACGTTTGGGACGGAATCGATCCTTCAAATTGTCGCGACCTACGGGTCCATAAAGGAAATTAAACGCTTTCCATATTTATGCTACGTCGGGGCATGAAAGGATTTAGTGGTATCCGAGCCAGGTTAATATTTATCTTAAGATAGTTTAGCCAGGTTAGGGTTTACCAGTTTAGACCCAATTCCACGATCTGTTAGCGTAAGCTTCACACACCCGATGTTAAGATAGGGAGGATAGACTCAGAACCTAAACACTTAAGATTATCTCTTTCCTGATTTAAGTCAGTACCTTTTTATCAGATATGGACCCAGCTCAGCTGCTCTATGTACCAGATGGGTTTGGAGGACATTTGGTGACTCCCGGGGCAGTAGTCCCAGCTTTTCTCGATTTATATCACACCGCCATTGAGCAGCTGGCCACGACGACTATAGTATCAGATCTGTGGCACCAGGTTCATGTGGTGGGGATAGTTGATTTGACACGTATTCGCCTTGAGATACGCTATTTCGTGGAGGCTCAGCGTTTAGTGCTAGTTGAGATTCTGAGACTAGTTGATATTGATGCCCTTTATTTTCCCTTTGAGATCCAGGTTGTGCATGCTCATCTCGCACAGCTAGAGATGCCTCCGCCAGTGGTTCCTATCACCGAGGACGATGCTGAGGTTGTTCATTTGGTGCCAGTAGGTGGAGAGGATGTAGAGGATGGCATAGGTCTAGATGATCTTGCCGCTGAGCTCGAGAAGGAGCTAGCACTTGAGCTAGTTCTGCCTGAGGAGGTGCCAGTTGAGGCAGATGCCCCAGCGCGTGCTTCCTCGTCGACCTCGTAGAGCTCTGATTTTGATTTGGTGGGCTCGTTCCTTGTTCAATGATTTCGCCCCGTCGACTCGCTAGATCTCCTGATAGCTGCTTATGGAGACAATTGACATTCTAGATATGATTTTGTACATATTAACTACTTTTGACTATTAGCTCTACCTCTTTTTGCAAACTTTAATTACATGCATTAGAGTATAGGGCAATAACCCCATTTTTGGCATTAACTCTTGCAGGGACATATGTGTCCTAACCCATATAGATAGGGTAGGCATTGACCTGATCATACACAATTTTTGTATCAACTTGACAAGAAGTTATATATATAGAAATACTCTTTTGAATGTTGTTGTCATTTAAACTACTTTATACTTATGTTGCATGCATTTTCCTTATTCTGCTATCACTATCATGCATAGAATGGCTGGAGGACTAAGGAGGAATAAGAATTTGATTGAGGGAGCACTTGAGGCTGCCGATCCCACAAGAATGTTTGAAGCTTTTGTCAGACGTTTGGAAAGAATCAGTAATACAAATGACAACCGACGAGGCCATCAGACTGGAGATAAGCTGTTAGAGAGATTCCGTGCACTAAGGCCCGAGCAATTTGCGGGTACTGTGGAACCATGAAAAGCAGAACAATGGTTAAGACAGATGGACCGTATGTTCGAAGCTGTCCAGTGCAATGAGATGGACAAGAGGAGGTTAGCTACCTTCCAATTGACTGATGCCGCCGCAGATTGGTGGGATTCAGTCACAGCTACTATCGGGAATGGAGCTGCAATGGGAATGACGTGGATTGCGTTCAAAGGGAGATTTTTAGAGAAGTATTTCCCGGCTACAGAGAGGCACATGAGAGAGAAGGAGTTCATGGATCTGACACAAGGAACCAAGTCGGTGCAAGAGTACATCACACAGTTCGAGAGACTGTCTCGGTTCGCCCCTCATATGGTTGATACTGAGGAGAAGAAGATACAGAAGTATAATCAAGGGCTGACACCGCAAATTCGCCGCCTCACTCTCGGTCACCTAGATAAGTCGTTTGAGGGATTGGTTGGCTTGGCTATTGATCTAGAAGAAGACGCTCGAGTGAACCGTAAGCAATTCGAATTCCGGCCGCCTCAAAGGGGTAATTTTGGAAATAGACCACCAATGAATCGTACCCAAGGGCAGAAGAGGAATTTTTACAGGAGCAAGAAGACCCAAGTTATCACCTATCAGACTCAACCTCGAGTTGATGAAGGAAGTAGCGCTGGGAAATGTTTCAACTGTGGCAACCCTGGTCATCTAGCTCGAGATTGCAAGGCACCAAGGCGTGCTGCTCAGCAAGGCATAGTCTGCTACAACTGTGGCAAACCAGGTCACATCAGCAAGTTCTGTACTGCTCCTAAGCAGGTGATGTATGGTCAACAGAATCAGACTCGCTTGAATGCTGTCATCCCAGATGCTGCTGGATATGACGGAACTATTTATGAAGAAGGAGATTATGGAGAAGCTCAACCTGATCAGCAAGCAGTGACTTTATTTAACTCCCAAGTTAAAGTTTTATTTTATACGGGTGCTGCTCTTTTGTTCATATCTGTTAATACAATTCGGAGATAAGGTATCTTACCTCATCGTTTAGAGAAAGCTTTGAGGGCTACCTCGCCATTAGGAACCGCAGTCAAGTTAGGACATGTGTGCAAGGATTGTCCCTTACGGTTAGGAGACTGTGAAATTCCTACAAGGCTAATTGTCCTATCGATGAAGGAGTTTGACATAATCCTAGGAATGGATTGGCTCTCTCAGAATTAAATGAAGCTGGATTGTGCGAGGAAGAGAATTACACTCCCCGATAACGAGAATCAACCCTTTGATTTTCAATGTAGCCCTTCGGGAGATATGTTTCTCACGAGATGTTTAGGAAACATCGAAGTCGTCAGTACAGAAGCGACAGTGTCGTCTATACCTGTAGTCAAGGACTTCGAAGAAGTATTTTAAGACATTTCTGGTTTGCAGCCCGAAAGAAGTATAGAGTTCTGTATTGAGCTTATACCGGGTATCGTACCGATCACCAACGTTCCCTACAGAATGGCCCCCACCAAACTGTTGGAATTGAAGGAACAAGTTCAAGAGCTCGAGAACCTAGGTTTTGTACGTCCAAGTACATCGCCTTGGGGAGCACCGGTGTTATTTGTGAAGAAAAAGGATGGGACGTTCAGGTTGTGTATCGATTACAGAGAACTGAACTGCGTGACTATTAAGAACAAGTATCCCTTGTCTCGGATCGACGACTTATTTGATCAACTACAAGGAGCTATGACATTTTCCAAGATAGACCTAAGGTCGGGATATCATCAGTTGAGGGTACAGAAGGAAGACATACCTAAGACTGCTTTCAAAATCCGATATGGTCACTACGAGTTTTTGGTTATGCCGTTTGGAATGACGAATACCCCGACAGTGTTTATGGATATGATGAACAGAGTGTTCAAGCCTTATTTGGATCAGTTTGTCATCGTCTTTATTGATGATATTTTAATCTATTCTAAGTCAGGATAAGAGCACAAGCAACATCTATGGATTACAATACAGACGCTTAAGGACCACCACTTGTATGCCAAGTTCAGTAAGTGTGAGTTCTGGTTGCAAGAAGTGAAATTTTGGGACACAAGGTGTCATCTCAAGGAATTTCTGTGGATTCGTCCAAGACCGATGCTGTGTCAAACTGGGTTAGGCCGAGCAACCCTACAGAGGTTAGGAGTTTTCTGGGACTCGCAGGCTATTACAGAAGATTTGTTGAAGGGTTTTCAAAAATAGCTGCACCATTGACTGGGTTGACGAAGAAGAATTTAAAGTTCGACTGGATAGAGAAGCATGAGCGCGCCTTTCTAGAGTTGAAAGAGAGACTCACTACCGCGCCGGTACTAGCTATACCCAAGCCTGATGAGAAGTTCACTATCTTCAGTGACGAGTCATATCAAGGACTAGGGTGTGTACTTATGCAAGATGGTAGAGTTATCGCTTATGGATCCAGACAGCTGAAGCCGAATGAGCTAAACTATCCCATTCATGATTTGGAGTTGGCAGCAGTAGTATTCGCACTCAAAATAAAAATATAATAATATAGTGGGTCCAATACAAAAATTAGAAAAAGCTGATATTATAATGACAGAAAATTACAGGTGTTACATCTTCCACCACCTATTAAAGGATTTCGTCCTCGAAATCAGAGCTTATCTAGGTACAAAATAGAAAAGGATATTTCTCTCGCATCTCTGACTCCATTTCCCACGAAGCGTCTCTTTCATCATAATGATTCCATTGAACTTTCACCAATGGGATCTCCTTGTTCCTCAGCTTCTTGGTTTCTCGACCCAAAATCTTGATGGGTCTCTCTGTGTAAAACATGTTGTTATTCGCCTCAATGTCCTTGAAGTCGATTACATGTTGCGTCGTGCCCTGATGATACTCCTTCAACATACTAATGTGAAAAACATTGTGAATACCTAACAACCTTGGTGGCAACATCACTAATTTCTAATATCCTACGTGGAATTTCCGGAGAAATTCAGGTGCTACATCTCTACCCACCTTATCAGAGGATTTCATCCTCGAAATCTAGGGTTTGCTAGGTCTTAGAAAGTACAAGGTACTAATCATATCTCAGATTTTAAGGTTGTGAGGTTCCCACTAGCTAACTAATCAGACCTTCTCCTAAATTCTTTCAAACATCCAAACTTCTTTGCTAAAACAATGCCAAGTGAAATTCATAGTTCTGACATTGAATATGGCACCTTCGGTCTTTCATCTTGTTCAATGCTGAGATTAATTTGGTGATCTGCAAGTTCTCTTCCGGGATCTTCTTGGTGGTGGAACCTTGTTCTGAGTTCCTCGTTCTGGACAATCTTTGCGCACACGTCCAGTCTTTCCACAATTAAAGCACTGTGCCTATCAACTTGTGAGATGTTTCGGTGCTTTGCATTCTTTGAAGTGATGTCTAGATATTCCGCAGCTGTCGCAGATATCACGTTGCTTTGGATGTGTCTGAACGACAGTCTGATGAACTTTCCTTTCATTGTTGCTTTGCCTCTTGTGATGATTCTTGATGTATCTAGAGTTTTCCTCAATGATTGTGGGCTGCATTCGAGTAGTTGTTCGGGATACTGGTTTGTTTCTTCTGTGTCGTTAATCGGGCAAGATTCTTGCCTATCAGCTTTTTGATGCGATGGTTGAGAAGTCTAGTTGGTCTCACGATTGTCTTCTATAACTTGTAGGGGTCGTGGCGTCCTTTTAAGCGTGTTATTGTGATTGAGTTCCTTTGCGTGTCGTCATGAAATCATCGTGGAGTTTTGGCATCGTAGGTGATGGCACAAGTCATTAAGCAATTTCTCCATGCATTAATTAATACCAAGCATATAAGTTGTTACAGATAATTAGAGTAGGATTGAATTCACTTGTAAGGAGCTGAATTCATAACAAAATGAATACTCATTATGTACTGAGTTAAAAACGAAGAGGTACGTGATCAATCACTTGTACGTAGGATCACAATATATAGAATGAGTATCTGAGAATAACCATTAGATGAGTACTATAGGACAATCATAGTAATGCAATGACTATAGGTACAAGGCCTCCCAAGTAGGACATAAGAATTCCTTGTCTCATAAGCCAATAATTTAGGTGAAGCCTTAATGATAAAAGTCAAGGTTACCAATAAGAAGAATTTGTGAAATGAAAGGAAATGAAGACTAATTTACAAAGGGGTGCAATATACTTGAGTTCCTTAGGTGAACAAATACAAAGAGATCCTTTGCAATAATGTCAAGGGATACGCACTTGCGAAAGTTGGTCAAACGGTTGACAGTCCAAACGATTTACAAAGATTAATTTAACAAATCATAAGTCCAAATGACTTAGAATGATTGGTTTATAAATGAATTATTGGAATTGATTTTCATGGTGATAAGTTCAAAGAGGTGACTTATATCATTAGAAAGCAAATGAATTCACAATTGGATTTATCACTGATCAGAATGATCCAAAATCTTGTTAAGTGAAATCAGAGAGGACATCGAATAACTGTCAATTAGTGAAACAATAAAGGACATCCCATGGTTCATCATAAGGATAATTGATCTAACGCAACCAATGGTAGAAAATAGTAGGTTTACTCAAAAGGAGTTAAATTAGAAAGATGAATATAATTACTCAGCCTTACATGGTTTTAATTTATAACGTGCGCAGGGTTAGAGATGCATTTCTTCAGTGTGTTGATGGAACATTGGTGTTGTAAACCTGAAATGTGTCTTCTGTTGGTAAGTCCTATGCGATCTGATCATTGGCTTGAAAGTGGAATGCAGTACTCATCTTCACTAATGCTCGCGGTGCGTGTCGTTTGTTGTGATTAAAAGTGGTCGATGTCAGGAGTCTATAAGGTCGTTCGATCTGTTGAAGGTATGTTCTATTCTTGCATCTTCCATCTCCTCGGGTTAAGTCAATATCTCATGTGCTCCTTGTAGTAGGGTTGACCTTGGTAGTGTAGCAGGTTGTGGCTTGAGTGGTCTCAAAAGCGATTCTGAATGGGCGACATGGAGGTGTCTAAACAATTCGTTTCCATAGTCACTTGCGCTAGTGCAGTCAGCGGTCTTCCATAAGCCTTGTATCAGTCTTCCAAATACACCAGTGGGATCGATCTCCTTAGGTATTATGTTGCTTAGCCTTCTGGACTGGTCCTCAGTTGTTTGAGATGATTCATCCATTGCAGAGATCGAGAGGATCCTTCTGTTCCTACGTATGAGTTCGTGTCTATAAGGTTTCTATCATACCTTATGCGAGGCAATCATACCTATTACATCTCACATTATATTTATCATCATAATCCCAGTAACTAGAATATGATGATTGAAATGATTGAATAGATTGATCCAAAATGAAGCCGAATCCGAAAAGGCATATGAATTCTCACAGATAGAAGTACAATAGTAGAATGATGTGATCCATTCAAGAATAAGATGTAAATCTAACAATGATTGAATGGCTATTTACTATGGAAGAAATCGTAGTATCTTAAGATTTATAGGAAATGAAAGTAACTGATGGCATAAGGCCTTCAACGAATGAAATAAGAATTAGGTATTTCATAAGTGAAATAGTCCAAACAAAACCCCACTGATAAAGAGTAAGGTAGCAACTGAGAGAGACAATAAGAGGTCAAGATGTTCAGAGAGCACAACATTTTTTTTTTGAGTTCATGGCAAGAATAAAGACAGAGAACTCATTTAGGATTATTTCAAATGATATGAACTTGTAAGAATTTGTTCAAGGAATAATAAGTCAAAAAGAATGACTTTGCAGTACTAGTGATCGAACTTGTTCTCAAAAGAATTTGTCAAGAATCGGATGATCAAGGTACATTCTCAAGAATTGTTGACTGGGGAATTTCTAAAAATTCAAGGAAATGAATTACTTATCAAGGACTATATCACAATAATTATTGATGGTAATCAGAGCCACTTTTTAAAATATATAGATCCCTTTTCCAGAAGAAATGACCATTAGAATAGAAGGCATCGATTTACTCAAGTGGAATGAGTAGAAAGGATATGACTGCTTACTATGGTACTAGCCTATCATATCTAAGGTAAAGTTTGCCTCTCTTATTATCTATAACGGGTCCTCTAAGAATTCCTCCTCAGGGTCCTCCTCCTTCTCCTTGATGTCAGATGGATCTGCTTCGTGGTCCTGCTCAGGCATCAGTATCATCTCGTCCCCGTCAACTGGTGGTGCTGGATGGTCGTGTACATCATCCCCTGGTCTCTGAAGATCGTCCGTAGGGTCAACCTCCTCGATCAGCTCGTCATCGCTACTTGCCGGATCGTCACAATTGTCAGGTCATTGTCATCATATGTGTCGTCACAATGAGATGGGTCATCTGCTGAGTGGTCACTGCCTACAGAATCCTCTCCACTCGCTATGTCTTTGTCGCTATCTGTATCAATGGGATCTAAATCTGCATCTGGCTCTGGTATGGGCTCGGGTGAGAATGGTGGTGCTGGTGCCGCCATGAAAATCGAGAAGAGTATATCGTCATCTAGTGCCTTGTCCTGAGTCATGCTGATAAGCTCCTGGTGATTAAGTATGGTAGTCTCTGAAGCATGGATCGACTCGGGCTGAGCTCGATCCAGATACTACAATGTATCGGTAAGCACAACTCTCCGTACGTCCTCCACCAAGATATGCCTTGCCCTCTAGCAGATCTGCTATCAATATAGTACAGGGTCGGCAGGCTGGATACGACCGTCGCGATTATAGTGACCTCCAAAATCATCATGAACGAAGCTCGACTCCATAGTCATGCAAGAGGAGCTAACTTAGTGTCAGTACTAATACGAGGGAAATCTTAGGCTCATAACTTAAGGTGTAGGACAATCAGTGAGCGCATCGAAACCTAAGGCTCTGATACCAAAAATCCCTGTCACGCCCCGAAGTACCAAAAATAGGGAAAAATAAATTTCCTTTATGGGTTGGTAGACACGTGACTGGTTGTGAGTGTCACCTGATTGTCCAAACATGCTTATAACAATAATATGATATGGGAAATTGACTAAGTTCAGTGGAAGCAGAAATTTAAAACATCCAAGTCTTACATCAGTAGTATATTACTGGCCAAAAAGATATCCAAAAGATACATATTACAAGACCAGCTAAACTATTACATCACTAACATAGTAGTAACAGAACTATAACAAAAGAAAAGCTCCAAAGTCTTCAGCTGGCGAAACCGTAGCCTTCCTCGTAGTAATCTTCACCAGCATAGTCTTCAGTAGTAAAGTCAGCATCTTGATAGCAGTCGGCTCCGTCTGGACCTGCAAAGGCTGGACGTGGAAGGTCCAGCGGCATGAAAAGCCGTTAGCAGTTAAGCTAAGTGAGGGCCCCCTTAAGGTTACCACCACTTAAGGTAAGTTATTCTTCATCTCTTCTTATTTCTCGAAACCATATCTCGTTCCTCATTTCTTATTCTCGATACTATGTCTTGTTCGTCTTTTCTTATTCTCAAAACCATGTCTTATTTAAACCCAATCATTCCTTTTGAAACTTAACCCAGAACTGAACTGACCAATGACATTCACTGAAAGAAGACTTAACTCCAAACGCATTTACTGGTCAAGAAAGTACAACACTCAACAATGAATAGTTAACTGTCGCCCAATTGGCACTCAAACTATCGCCCAAATGGCATAAGTGTGCGGGACATTAACAATCTCTTGGTCAAACACGTCATGCCGATCCTCAGGTCGCCCGCACGTTACCGAACACGTCATGCCGATCCTCAGACCAAGGGTACGGGAAATTAATAATCACTTGGACGAACACGTCATGCCGATCCTCAGGTCACCCGTACATAACCGAACACGTCATGCCGATCCTCAGTCCAAGGGTGCGGAAAAATAATCAACCACTTGATCGAACACGTCACGACGATCCTCAGGTCATCCGTACTTGACCGAACACGTCATGCCGATCCTCAGATCAAGGAACAAAACATAACTCACCAATCGACACCATGGAATTATCGAAAGACCAATTTTGCAAGAAATATCCAAACACGACACGAAAGTTCACGAATCAACTTTGACCGGTAGTCACACAACTAGAAACGAGGCCCAACGTCCCTTATTCGCATTAAATCTGTTATCGAAGGATTTATCATTATTTTACGCGTTCGCACGTTTCGTAGTTTAGTTCATTAATATCATCCATTTATAACCGTTAATATTTCGCTATACGTCCAACATTCCGTTTTCCTCTCAATATACTTACGATGGAAACTTTCCCGATCATTTATCAACGCAATAATCGTGCCATACAATATACTTATAGTTTAGATATGAACTTTCAACGGTCATTAGACTATATTCATAACAATAGAAAACATAGCACGTAGCTCATGGATTTATAACGTGAATTTAATACCAATAAACACATAGATGAAACCCTTAACATACTCATCTACGCGATAGCACTACCATAACACGAGATTTTCATAACAACACATGTACCGAAAAACTAGCATCAACAATCAACACCATGCATAAACAAAACATTATACAAAAAGCTGAACAATCTGCCAAGATACATTTTCACTGTGTTGACTGAATTAACATGATTTATTTGGGCATGATAAATTGCTTTGTAGATCAAACTCAAAACTAAAATATTGTATATAATAGGAATATCTTCATGTACAAAAAAATCTAGCTTCAATTACATTTTTGAGCTACTCAAAATATTTATTTTACAAGACATTTCTTATATCTCGGACTGTTCTGTCCCATATTTATAACACTGCATTGTACGTGAATTTCACCTATGAAGGAGTGGTTTTCAGACTGAGCTATAGAAGAGTTATTTGTAGATAAATGAGTTATCTTTCTTCACAAAAAAACCTAGCTTAATTCTCATTTTTGAGCTGCACAAAAAAACCTAGCTTAATTTGGATTTTTGAGCTTCACAAAACATTCATTTTACTAAACTATGTTCTTCTGAGAGTTTCAGTTTCTCAGATTTATAACACTGCGTTGTACATGCATTTCACCCATGAAGGAGTGATTTCTAGACTGAGCTATAGAAGATTTATTTGTAGATATATGAGTTAGATTTTACCACAAAAAAACCTAGCTTAATTCGGATTTTTGAGCTGCACAAAATATTCATTTTACTAAACTATGTTCTGCTGAGAGTTTCAGTTTCTCAGATTTATGGATTTGTCTTGCATGTCATGAAAACTTCAACACAACAACATCAAACTTCTACTAAACATTAGTACAAATTATATGTGTTCTAAATTGAGTTAGATTACTCACAATTACTCACAATTTACTCACCAAAGCTTGAAATTAAGCTTGATGTTGTTCTTGAGCTTGATGGAGCTTGAACTCAACTTTAGATGGTGTCACCTTCTTCTTCTCCTTGTTTTTATTCTATATCTCCATGGGATTTATAACTCCCAGCTCTCTATCTTATCTTATGTGCAGATTATGAAGACAAGAGTGTCAAATGTGTGTGTGTGTATGCATGTAGGTGTGCTTTATATAGGAGAGATGCATGTGCTAGGTGTCATGGAGCATGTGTACATGCTATGCCATGTCTCCAACAAGTGGACATGTGTCCAAGAGGGTGGCATGTGGTTGCCACATGGCCGGCCATGTGGGCCCATCTCGGGTTGTGTGCCACTTCCTCGGTTTACGTGCATAAGTTCCTCGGTATGCATGTCGGTCTCGAATTACGTGCAAACTGGTAATATTTCAAATGTCCGGGTCCGGGTACGGGACTAAGTTAAATCTTATTATGGTCGAGTCGGTATGGTTACTACAGTCTATATGTTAATACTACAACACGTCCATACCGTCACGTAATTAAAATAAAAATATAATAATATAGTGGGTCCAATACAAAAATTAGAAAAAGATGATATTATAATGACAAAAAATTACAGGTGTTACATCTTCCACCACCTATTAAAGGATTTCGTCCTCGAAATCAGAGCTTATCTAGGTACAAAATAGAAAAGGATATTTCTCTCGCATCTCTGACTCCATTTCCCACGAAGGGTCTCTTTCATCATAATGATTCCATTGAACTTTCACCAATGGGATCTCCTTGTTCCTCAGCTTCTTGGTTTCTCGACCCAAAATCTTGATGGGTCTCTTTGTGTAAAACATGTTGTTATTCGCCTCAATGTCCTTGAAGTCGATTACATGTTGCGTCGTGCCCTGATGATACTCCTTCAACATACTAATGTGAAAAACATTGTGAATACCTAACAACCTTGGTGGCAACATCACTAATTTCTAATATCCTACGTGGAATTTCCGGAGAAATTCAGGTGCTACACAGTCAGCTCAAATAAGAAATTCCTCAGAAGGATAATACGGTGAGCCCCGCTCTTAACCCCCAACAACATCCCTTCGCCATCTCAAGCCTTGAGGGAATAAAGGTACAGGAGCCATACCGTCCTCATCCTCGCCCGACTCATCAGCAGGAGTAGAAGCCAACATCTTTAGATACTCGAAACTCCAAAGCTGCACAGAGAAAATAATAATCAAGAAAATTAGAAGTATGAAAAATTGAAAGCCAAAAGAAAGAGAGAAGTCGTAGAGTGTACCTCCCAAGCTCGCCAGAACCCTCCCGTCAATTTAATGCCACCTCGAGAAACCTCACCCATATGCTTATAAAGATAAACCAGAGCGGCATCACCCCAATCATAAGAAGGAATCTCATCGATGGTCGCTAAACAGGAGAGGAGCCTCAAACTCACTCGGTCATTCTGGGTCGCAAAAATCGAACAGCCAAGGATATACAGAAGAAAGGTATGCAGCAGTTGCTTGCAACTGAGATTGTGCCTCCCTTATCCATAAAATCGATAAAGCCAGCCTCAAGTGAACTGATGTCCTTCCAGATTCGGAGGAACGACTCCCATCAGTGTCTCGACGGCCTCAGGATCAATCTCATAAAAATAGTCCAAGATTAGGCACTTCCCACCGACCCTCAAGCCGGTAATCATCAAAAAGTAGAATGGCGTAATCGTTATTTCGCCGAACAAAAGATGGAAAGTATTGGTGGTATCCCACCATCTCTCAGCCAGTGCATAAAAATGCACCAGGTCATTTGTACTCTTCAAAACCAGGTAGATGAAGCCGCTGAACCCCGCCTCATCCACCATTCACCGAACAGCGGGCGAGAGCTGGGTATACCACAGGAAAGCTTGAGTAAGACTACCATGGTCCTTCAAGACCACCTCCGGAAGCTGCACACATCAAAAATAGCAAAAGCAAGCACAAAATCACTATTCACAACCCGAAGTCCAACTCCACAAAATCAACAATTTCAGCACAAAATGAACTTCCAACGATCTCGAGGTACACACTACAGTTCACAAAATGAGCACAATGCATAAAAATAGTCCTGAGCTATTGAATGTATCACATACCTAACTCGCTAGAGCCGCGGCAGAAAGATGACATTGGGGTTCTCGTAAAATCAACTCCAGGGGTTGGCTCTCGACCTTCGTTCGTTCCTTGGCCTTCTTAGAGAGTCTTCTCGAGCTTGAAGACATGGATCTACAAAGAAAAGGGAAGTTAGGAGCAAACTTTCTTCTTGAAAATTGGAGAAAAATAAAAACACCAATCGAAATTCCAATCGTGGGAAGAGATTACTCACCCAAGTGTACAGAAACTTATTTTTGGCAAGTTTTGGCTCCAAAAACACCGCAAAATGGCCAAGAATGAGCTCAAAATGCTCAAAAACTCAAGAAATACAACCATGGTGTCTAGCCACCCAGTGCTGCTGCGACACTGGCCAACTGCCGCCACGGAAGTGGCGTAGTGCCACTGCAGCACTGCTCCTCACGAGCCCTATTTTGTTCTATTTTAGCCCATTTTAGGCCCCAATTAGCCTGTTATGGCCCATTTCGGTCAAGATTGACAAGGTTTTACTCCCAGCAATCTGAAAGAATTAGCTCCTGGAGGCCCGAACAGGCTTTTCCAAAGGACCGTCAGAAGATTTGATCATCCGTGAGAGACTCAGAGATGGAATCCTGGTTCGTGGTTAAGAATTGGAGAAAACAGTTAAGAGAGATCCTCAGAGACTTCAAGAACCATCCCCAATAGGAAAATACAAAAATAAATCGGCTCTCGGAGGCCCGAATAAGCTTTTTAGAAGGACTGTCAGAAGATTTGATCAACCGTGAGAGATTCAGAGATGGAATCCTAGTTTATGGTCAAGAATTGGAGAAAATAGTTGATAGAGATCCTCAGAGACTTCAAGAACCATCCCCAGTAGGAAAATATAGAAAAAAATTAGCTCCTGAAGGCCCGAACAGGCTTTTCTGAAGGACCGTCAGAAGATTTGATCAACCGTGAGAGATTCAAAAATAAAATCCTGGTTGTAGGTCAATAATTGAAAGAGAGATTCTCAGAGAGTCAAAAAGAGAATCAGCTCCCAAAGGCCCTAAATGGCTCTTTTGGGTTGTGCATTGCAAGATTTGATCCACTGCATGAGATTCAAAGATGGATCCTGGTTCTCGGTCAGAAGATTTGATCAACCGTGAGATTCAGAAATGAAATCCTGGTTCTAGGTCAAGAATTGAAAGAGAGATTCTTAGAGAGTCCAAAAAAAGAATCAGCTCCCGACGGCCCTAACCGGTTCTTTTGGATTGGACATTACAAGATTTGATCAACCGCAAGAGATTCAGAGATGGATCCTGGTTCTTAGTCCGAAGATTTGATCAACCGTGAGATTCAAAAATGAAATCTTGGTTATAGGTCGAGATTTAAAAGAGAGATTCTCAGAGAGTCCAGAAAAGAATCAGCTCCCGAAGGCTCTAACCGGCTCTTTTGGATTGGGCATTGCAAAATTTGAACAACCCCGAGAGATTCAGAGATGGGTCCTAGTTCTGGGTCAGCATAATTTGATCAACCATGAGATTCAGAAATGAAATCCTAGTTTTAGGTCAAGAAAAAGAGAGATTTTTAGAGAGTCCAGAAAAGAATTTGCTCCCGAAGACCTTAACCGACTCTTTTGGATTGAGCATTGCAAAATTGTATCAACCATGAGAGATTTAGAGATGGATCCTGGTTCTCGGCCTGAAATTAAGAGAGATTCTTGAAGAATCCCCAACTATCCCCAGCAGAAGATAACGACAATCTGATCCAACTTTCCGAATTAGTCATCCTAAAACACTGCTTGCAGTCAAAAGGCCACAACTCTCGGGGCAAACACTGTCTATTCACAATTCTCGGCTCTGAGAGCTTCCTCCCCCGTCGGTTATCATGAGCTACCTCACTTATCGGGAACCTCCTCACTTATTATGGGCTCCCTCATCCATCGATCATCGTGACCTTCCTCACTTATCAGTTATCATAAGTTGTCATGAGCCCCCTCACCTCGATTATCTTTAGTTGTCATCCTCGAGGACCCCATGTCTCATCCATTTCGCTTACAAAACACACTTCCCGAAGTTTGAGAAGTTTGCCCTAAGGCCTAGAGTAGGGGTGGCCATGGGCCTGGCCGAGCCGGGCTCGGGCCAGGCTTGCACTCTATACTAAGCGTAAGTACATTTGTCCAAGTCCGGCCCGGCCCATGGCAGGCCTACAATTGGTTGCCCAAGCCCGGCACAACACCAACCACTAAAATCCCAAGCCCGGCCCGTGGACCGGCCTATTGCTATTTTTTATTTTATATTTTTAAAAACTTGAACTAAAAAAAAATTACCATAAATAATGTTTTGAATGATTATTAAGACACATTATTCACAAAAATTTAATAAAAACTCTTGTGACAATACATATACATTGAATATCTTATGTTAAATTATATTAATTTATATATTATATAATAGAAAATACAAAAAAAAAATATATTTTACTAATAGTCGGGCCGGGCCGGGCCAAAGCGGGCTTCATTTGCTTTGTCCAAGCCCGACCCTAAAATTAATCGGGCCTAAAATTGTTGCCCAAGCCCGCTTGAATGGGCCAATCTATTTGCCCAAGCCCTGAAAAATTAGGGCCGGGCTGGGCGGGCCAAGCGGGCCATGGGCCGTTTGGCCACCCCTAGCCTAGAGTCTTCAACACTTTGGTATCTTTATCAGGATCAACCGCTGCATTATAGTCAAATGAACATTAGCACAACATAAGTCCACTCGGAGTGGCGCACACCCACAGTACCAGCTCATGCTAGGATTTGAACACTAGGCATGATAGGACTTAGTACACATCACATCCATGCATTATATATCATCCTCATAGCATATCATCTGCATGTCTTGTTGTGCATATGTGATTTGTTCCTTTGTACCCCAAACTACGTCCTGGTCTGATTCCCCTGGGGATACGTAGGCAGCTCATGCAAAGCATGACCAGCACCAGCACCAGCCTCAGCATTCATGTTTTCTATCACCGCATCTTTTGCAACACTTTTATCCGAAATCTATAGCCTCCAAAAAGACATGTCTCTTCAAAGCTTTGGCACTCTTTTGCGACATGCGTTGCCTCGCAAGTTCATTCCAAAGAGGGGTAAACTACAGACACCCCATTTTGTCGGCTATCTGATTTAGGAGACCCATAGCTTGGTGGTTCACAATGATAAAAAAAGACTCAAAAAGGACTCCTAGAAGTTAGCTCAAAATACTCAGAAAATGGTATAAATGACCAAAATACCACTGAAAGCTTAAATACTCCCAGATTTCGACCAAAAGTTATGGAAACATGCTATGTCATAAGAAAGTATGAAAAGGCTTTTAGGACAAAAACAGATAAAATCGTCAGCTCCCAGGGACCCCCAGAAGTCTCGAAAGTTCCCGAAAAGTCCCTATTGACCAGTTTGACCCAAGTTTGATCAGGGTTTGACCAAAATCATCCGAACTTGTCCAAAATATTTGAGATCATCTTAGATCATGTGAAAGTACTAAAATGGGTTTTAAAAGAAAATCAGATGAAAATGTCAGCTCCTGGGAGCTCCTAGAGGTTCCCAGAACTTTCTAGAGATCCCAAGTTTGACCAATTTGACCTAAAAGTTGACTTTAAAACTAGAGCACTGTATCATTTTTCAAACATTTTTCATGGATACTAGAGGTCAATAGATTTCCAATGGTATATTGCGCATAATTTTTGGATTTAAAAGGGATTTATTATGAATTTTTTAAGGTGAAAAAGGGGATCCAATCGGCTTTTATCGCGAATATCGCAAAACTTCAAAGTGACCTATCTCAGAACTATTTTGTATGGAAATTAGACTCCATTACCTTTCCAACGGTATATCACAAACTAAGTTCGGAGTTTGTATGCATTTTCTATGAATTTCAGAAGAAATAAGGCCTTTTTGTGAATACCGGAACCTCTGGGGGCCTATACCGAATAATATGGGCGTTTGAGGAGCAGTGCCACTGCGGCACTGGCCCACTGCTGCTGCGGCACAGACACAGTGCCACCGCAGCACTATTCCCAGACTGCTCCATTTTTGTAATTATTTTTTAGGGTCAAAATTGAATAATTGAAAACCAAAACGACATAGTTTTATGTTCACAGATGTTTGGGACCAATGGGAGCACTTTTTAAAATCACAAACTCCCCCCATATTGGCCTATATAAACCCCCCTTGGCTTCTCATTTTGGGGGTGTCAAATGCAAGTTTAGAAAAGTTTAGAGAGAAAGTTATAGAGATAAGGTTACAATAGAGAGAAAAGAAGCTTCCTTCTTTGATTTTCAACAAGAAAGTGAGTTCTAAACCTTGTTTTTACTTCATTACTCCTATTTACTTCACATTCAATACACCCAACCACCATTTTTGTGAGCATTTATGAGATAAGAAGCTACTTCCACGTCCAAAGTCACTACATATGAGTGAAACACCAAGCTACAAGTCCAATATCTCAATGATTATCAAATTATTGTTATTTACTTGTTTACATATATGTTCATCTCTCTTTACCTCATTTCTTTTTGACTTTTTTTTATTACTTACTAGTTCATCATCATCGAGATGATGACATGCTATTTGAGGTGAGTGAATCCTTATGGATAGTAGCTCTTGACATAAAAAACATGTTTGATAGATGATGATTCTAATTTCAATACATCTCTATGTATTCTTGAAGTTATTTCCAAAATGAAAACAAGGCTCTCCAACAATCTTGGAAGTCTGGAAGTGAGCTTGGATGTTGATATTCCTAGTGGTTATAATCTCCTTTTAGTGTTGGAAATTTGTTTTCAAAACCTCTATTTCAAAACCCTTCCAAAACCTCAACATTTGGATTCCAAGAAAATAATATTGTTTTCTTAAAAAAAATCTTCAAAACAGTGAGTCATCAAACTTCAAAATAACACTGTGTGTTCAATACTCAAAGGATGGCTATAAGAACACTTGGGAAGTCTTCCTAACTCATTAGAGAACATCCATGATTTTTTGGTTTGACTTGAAAACATTTGGAACTATCTTATTTTGACCTAAACATTCCTTCCAGACATTCTATTTTACTGTCACAGCAGCTTTGGTTAACTTCCAACTTGTTTTTTAGAAAACTTTTACAAAAGGGATGGTCCCCACTCATTTTTCCCTTGAACTTCAGTGTTGTGGAGAAATTTCTATATAATATGGGCTTCCAAATGTTTTGTTTCATTTTCTAAGAATTTTCTACATTTCAGTCGACAGTACGGACTCTGTTTCTGAGAAACCTCTCTTGTTCATATGATTTCTCTCAATCTGCAATAGCTATTGTAGTTTTGTTTTTGATATGTGTTGTAAACACAATAAGGATGATCTCCATAAAACATCATGGCTTAGAAACATTTCTAACCCCTCTTTTCCATTTTTACAAAATCAGCTCACTATTCTGTCTATTATTCACAGCAAGCATGTTTCAACTTTCATTCTTTGATTAGATGTTTATATGCATTTCAAATTAGCTCATCTCTTAGGAAGTAGTTCGTACTAGTACTACATTTATACACATCCTATATTAACATCCTCATTCATTCATGCATATTTTTAGACTTTAAGTCATTCTAGAAATCTATGGACACAAACACACTACAACCTTTGCACATTCTAGGATCATACATTACATCCATGCAAGATTTGGGGGTTTTTGTGACTCCAAATCTAAGAAGATTATAAGGAATGAACTTGATCATGTGTTCATACTCCCCCGATCTAACCTTCCTTTCTCATCCATCCCAGTGATTGAGAGATCTTCTTTTCTCAAAGATTGACATGCATTATTCTAGCTAGCTAAGCATATTTTTGATTTCTTTGATTATTTGTTTCAAGAACAACTCATGGTCCCCCTTTAGATTAGGAAAACATGATTACTCGGTACATGACTAGATGATTTTTCCTAAGTTTCTTTGTTTAATCTTTCATCTTTACATTGTGTGATATTTGGCTAGATCTTATGAATGATATCTTATCTTTTGATCTTCCATTTCAAGACTCTTATGTGATGTAATATACTATCATAGTATTAATTTTCGAACCAAACATAGTATAAGATGATTATTTGGATGCTAATTAAGGCTTGTCGAGAGACAGGGCAAGTTTAGGGTGTTTTAGTCGTGGCAAAGGCTCCTTTATCTCTTGTACCAAAACCCCGAACCAAGTTCTTTGGTTATGAAGGGTCGGTGCCCTTTATCCATTTGGGTGAGTCAACGTTAGGTTTCTTCATTCCTTAAAGACCAAGTGGCGACGTTGTATCTGTTTTCAACAGACCTTTCTTACCTTTTCTCCAAATCAAATTTAAAACAAACAAAAAGGGGAAGACCGATTCCGTGTGTCCACATTCACTACAACCGATATAAGGTCTACGGTCATCAACTTCTCGCCTAGTGTTATCTCACAGCCCTTATATATTGTAGACGTTACTACCAGCTTACTAAGCACTACTGCAATGGATAATTTATATCCTAAAGGTGCCGATCTAGCATTCAAATGTTCAACAAAAAGATGCGACACAAATGAATGCGTAGATCCCAAATCAGAGTATGCGTTCTAGATGCGAACATAGAGGCACCATACCTGAGACCACTGTATCCGTAGCAGCCACATCTTCGGGATTCATCTAAAATGATCTCCCTTCATGCTGCTATGTCCCCTGACTCCTGTCATTGGATTATTTAGGCTTCGAGCCACTGAAAGCCATAGAACTAGCTCCTTGTTGAGGATGCTTCCTCGGGCAATCCCTGGATTGATGTTCGACCATCCCACAATCATAACATTTGCCTTCCATACAGGTATAGAATTTGTACTACCCACTCCTTGGTTCTTGTTTTGAAAGTTAGTCATGAAACATCGGCCAGTGTATGGTCAATTACAAAGCGGACAAATCGGTACATTGCTCGTTGTTCTTCCTTGTCCGTCGAAACAGGAACTAGAACCAGAACCTCTCGCAAAATGCCTCTTGAATGATCAACCCTGGTTTCGATCACCACCCTTATTCCCTCGCTTACGTTGTTGATTCTATCTTGACTTCTCCATTCCACTTTCTACTACAAGGGTCATTTGTTGCACCGTTGCAACGGTTCAGTGTTCATAGGTTTCCACCCTGAAGTGAATGTTCTCCCTTAATCCTTCCTCAAATTTCCTTGCCTTATCCTCTTCCATCGACACTGACCCTTTTTTAAACCTCAACAGGTATTGTACTTGGAAGTATACTCGGTTACAGTCATGTCTCCTTGTTTCAGATTATCACACCCTCTTATTTTTGCATTGTGAGCGGCTCGCGAAAGTGATGCCCCCTGATCCATCACATTAACACACCAATTCTGACCTTCACCGCATTCTGACCTTCACCGCTGAGTATATCGCTAGCGTTCTCAAGTTTTAGTGCATCAGACATCGGAATAGATCTGAAAATCCTCTCCATATCCATAACCCAATTTTATGCCAGTGTGGTGTAAGATGTCCCATGAAACTCTGTCGATTTCTTTCTTGTAAGTTGTTTTGACATAGATCTCCCACCTCGATTCTCATGTGCTTGTACAATGGCTATTGGTGCTGCCTCGAAAGGAGGTGTTGGCGGTAATCACTCCGCTATACTCTGAACCAAGTTTTTAATATTTTCCCATCATCTCTGCTAAATGGTCTATACAAGCATGCGGTGATTGTATTCAATCATCACTCATGATTCTCAACTTGTCATTCGCAATGCATAAATACTATGCATGTATGCCAACAATTTCAATCATATATGCATGATAACATACCATATGTATCAAACATCTCTACTATGTGCGGATGCATTCTAAAATAAATGTCAAATCACTCAACACTCCACTCGTCATCGAACGTTCCCAAACTTTTGTTACCTATAGCTCTGATAACAATAAATGTCACGACTCATCCCGCTATACGCAAAAATAGGAGACGTGGCACGCCACAGAGGTTCATCCAATCCATTAAAGAGATTATAACAGCAAAAAATAACTTAAAACAACATTGAGCATTTAAAACTTTTGGAAACAATACTCTTCGAGCTGTAAAATCCGTATAAATTTGAAAACGTAATTATATTTTGAAATGAGTGAATTTATAAAGGTACCCTAAGAACTAATCAAAACATTCAAAAAAATTTCGTAATGGGTAGAAAAGGAAACCATGCTAGGGTATTTTCGACTGGTCGAACTGCCCCGTTTGACTAGTCAAACTGCCCCATTTGACTGGTCTAAAGACCCCCTGCCAGAATCCTTCCACCTTTGGCAGAATGTTGCCTAAGGATCAATCAATCTCACTTCAAAACCTTTCAACATGATTTCAAACATTACAAACCATAGTAAGACTATAAGAAATTCATTAATCGTTAAGGCTTTTTGTTTGGCTCAATTCACAAAACATCAACAATGCCCCTTCAATATCCAAATTCTACAAGTTAATTATACAAAGCGCGAATCCAAGAGTTCAGATCTATTTGAAACTAACTATAAGAAGTCGATCACATATTACAACAGTTTTAAACCCATTCTGAAGTTCTAAGTTCAACCAAACATAGTTCTAGTTCCTTACATCAGTTATAATAACTTTGGAATGAAAACAAAAATAGTCTAAACCACATCTAAATAGTCTCTAGGGAGAGAGACATGCATTCATCTGGTATATCGGCGTCACGCCCCGGAGTGGCAAAATAGGGAAAAATAAATTTCCTGCCTTTGGAGCCGTAGACACGCGACTGGTTGGAGATGCTCCTGATTGTCCTTGACAAAATAATAACAAGAAACATAATAATATTGGGAATGTATCCAATTCAAACATAGTATAATAATATTAAACATTAAACGGTCTTATGATAACATTTATATCACAGGTCCACTAAACGAAACAAAATAAAATAGTCTGGTGACATCCAGTGTCACAAGGTACAACATCAACTAAGTTATTACATTATTAAATACAAGATAACAGAGGAATAAGAAAATTCCATCTTCAACTAGCGAATCCATACAGATATCCATAGTAGTCCTCTCCCGAATGCCCATCATAATAGTGGCCCTCATCCGTATTCCTGTCATTTTCAATGGTGCCTCCGGGCTAGGCCTCACCTGCTAATCCTGGGATTGCTGGACATGGAAGGTCCAGCAGAATAAAATGCCGTCATCTTGAATACAAGCTGAGTAAGCATATATACTAACAAATCACCATTAGCAATAGTCGTAGAACACTTAAGTTCATTATCCTTAACCAATTTATCAATGTCTTACAAGTTATCGAAGAATTATGACAAAGTGGACCATGATATGAAAACCCAAACTCGAAACGTTTCACGACATGCAATCAAAAAGACCGATCGTTAAACATTTCTCTAAAACCCAATTTCATCTACTATAACTCCTTCCTCATATCCGGAATAAGCGTTGGTTTAGGATGAAAGTGCTTTAATAGCCTCTTGGTGAGTAAACTACAATGCCTTAACGGTTGAAGAGAGTAGTAAAAGTGCTTTAACTGTTAGCGTATAAGTTGGTACTACAAATTATTACGTGAAAACTACAATAACCCTATAAGGGCGAAACTAGGGTTACCTTAAACTGCTAAAATGGATTGCTGTAGTAGACGAATCGAGAACACGGGCTCGATAACAACTCACGTTCTTCTACCATATTCCTTTACTGCCAGAATATCGAACTGAGTGTGGGCTCCTTCGAAATCCTTTATGATTCTGCTCTCTCTTTTTATGCTCTCTTTTCTATTCCGAGTTATAATACTCTTGATGGAAAAACGCAAACTGATCAGAGAGCCAAAGTAGCATATATATAGGCTACGATAGGGACCATAAGAAGTCAATAAGGAATAGGCTTCCTTATGGAATTAGGAAACCCTAATTCGAACTGAATCAGATTCCTATTTCCATAAATTATAATTCATACCACTAAAGAATAATAATTACACTCCTACCCTTATCTCAAAAATATATTTCGAGCTCCATGTTATTAAATGCTTATTATCTCCCCATGTTAAGATTACAGATATCTATTAATTAAATATAATTACTGACAATCATATTTAATTAATCTCATAAATTCCTTGAGATCCTCAGCTTAACTTATCTGATATGTCGGATACAAAATCCACCTATAGGGTTTGACATAATCAAAACTTATAAGCTTTCTCAAGGGGATATCATCAATCCCAAAATTGAGACATGGATTCCATCATTAATTAATATCCATCACACAATTAATATTGTCACCCAATCCAATGAGATATTGACCCATTTAAGGATCTCACCCTTTTAGGGATCAAAGTGTAAATATCAAGTATACGTGTCTATAAATTAACTTAGGATTTAGAGCATAAGCACTCATAATAGTCATGAGGTATTAATTATCTTATAAGTTAGTATAAAGATAATTACCCCAAGTCGGTCCCGTTTAATACACAAAGTTTACCAGCATGGTGAGTTGAAACTATACCGTTTCCCGCAGTCAAGACAAACCTACTACAGCACCATGCTGCAGTCCTACCAATGGTGTGTCCAATCCATCTAAGACTGTAAACCAAAATCTTATATTCTACAAGATCCGATGGTCTAATCTTCCGTGTGTAAGCTGAACTCTACACACCAAACCACCTACTATGTAGAATGAAAGACACACATGATATTAAATAAACAATATAATACAAATATTGCCCATACAAATTCTCATAAAAATGGATTAACTGATTTTATTAAATGAATAATAAACCAGCTACATAAAGCATGGCATTTAGTATATATCCCTAATAATCTCTCACTTAGACTCAAAGCCATGATGCGACACACCTCACTCCTATCTCTTCTACATGACTTTCAAAAGTCTTGGCCGGTAAGCTCTTGGTTAAATGATCTGCCAGATTATTTGCTGATGCTATCTTGGTCACTTCAACATCACCTTTTTGCATAATCTCTCGTATCAGGTGATACTTACGCTCAATGTGTTTTCCCTTCTTATGTGCCCTAGGTTCCTTTGAGTTAGCAACCGCTCCGCTATTATCGCAATAAAGGGTAATAGCCGATTGTACAGCAGGTACTACTCTTAGATCCGTAAGGAAGTTTCTGAGCCAAACGGCCTCCTTAGCAGCTTCCGAAGCAGCCACATACTCGGCTTCTATGGTGGAATCAGCAATACACAACTGCTTGATACTCTTCTAACTAATGGCTCCATCTCCTAGGGTAAACACATACCCTGAGGTTAACTTTCTAGAATCCCTATTTGACATAAAATCAGAATCTGTGTACCCAGTGGGTACAAGACTGTCTACTTGGTAAACTAACATATAGGCTCAAGTCCTTTTCAGGTACTTGAGAATATTTTTCACCGTAGTCCAATGTTCTTGCCGTGGATTAGACTAATATCTATTAACCATGCCAACAGCAAAACAGATGTCAGGTCTAGTACATAGCATAGCATACATTAGGCTTCCTACTACCGAGGCATAATGAACTGCCCTCATCTTCTCTATCTCATCAGGTGTCTTAGGACACTGATCCTTAGATAGAGTAATTCCATGTCTAAAGGGAAGGAATCCCTTCTTGGAATATTGCATGCTAAGCCTTGTAAGAATATTGTCGTTATAAGTGCCTTATGACAAGCCCAATATCCTATTCTTGCGATCTCGCATAAGCTTGATCCCTAGGATGTGACCGGCTTCTCCCAAGTCCTTCATATTGAATTGACTGGACAACCAAACCCTCACAGAAGATAATACCCCCACATCGTTTCTGATTAGCAAGATATCATCCACATATAGTACTAAGAACACCACCACGCTTCCATCATGTTTCTTGTACACACAAAATTCATCCGCACATTGATCAAAAACAAAAGACTTGATTGCTTGATCAAAGTGGATATTCCAAGACCTAGATGCCTGCTTAAGTCCATAAATGGACTTTTTAAGCTTGCACAACATATGTTCTTGGCCCTTTGCAATGAACCCGTCTGGTTGCATTATATAGATGCACTCATTAAGATTCCCATTAAGAAATGTTGTCTTGACATCCATTTGCCAAATTTTATAATCAAATTGTGCAGCAATGGATAAGAGAATTCGGATAGACTTTAGCATGGCCACCGGCGAAAAGGTTTCCTCATAATTGATTCCCTCTTTTTGAGTGAACCCTTTCACAACAAGCCTTGCTTTAAAGGTTTCTACCTTACCATCTACTCCTCTCTTCTTCTTATAGATCCACTTACATCCAATGGGTTTTATTTCATTAGGTGGTTCTACAAGATCCCAGATTTGATTGGAGTACATGGACTCCATTTCAGACTTCATAGCCTTTTGCCAAAGATCTACATCTTTATCTTGGAGTGCTTCATTGTAGTTACAGGGATTGGTACCTTGTTCATCAGGGACCCAGTCATAAGACTCTGCCAAGAACATGTACCGGTCAGGTTGAATAATAACCCTCCCACTACGACGAGGCACAACCCGTGTCTATGTATGACTAATATTTCATTGTGAAGATTTTAAACCTAATACACTATTATTTGCACGCTGTACTAGTTCAGAAACATGTGTGTTAATGGTTGGTTCGGGATCTACACGTGTTTTGATAATCCTTCCACTGCGACGTGGTAATGGAATATCGATAACTCTGTCTTGTGATGTTTCTTCTCATACCAATGGTATCGAAGAAGTATGTGTCGGTGTCTCTCCTCTCATTTCCTCGAGAACAATACGGCTTCTATGCTTGTGGTCCATAACATAGTCCTCTTCTAAGAATGTGGCATTGGTGCTAACAATAACCTTCTGATCCTTAGGACTATAAAACAGACCACCTTTAGTTCCTCTTGGATACCTAACAAAGAAACATACTTCTGTTCTTGATTCCAACTTTTCTGTTTTCCCTTTCAGTACATGTGTTGGACTATCCCAGATCCGAACATGCCGCACACTAGGCTTTCGCCCAGTCCACAATTTTTGTGGGAGTAGTAGGTACTGACTTAGATGGTACCAAGTTTGGAATGTATGCAGCTATCTCTAATGCATGTCCCCAAAAGAAAATTGGTAAATCCGAATAACTCATCATAGATCTTACCATGTCAATGAGAGTCCTGTTCCTTCTTTCTACTACACCGTTCTGCTGAGGCATACGGGGTTCAAACAACTGGGATGTAATCCCTTGCTCTAATAAGTACTCCCTAAACTCTCCCAAGAGGTACTCTCCACCACGATCAGATCGTAGTGTCTTGATACATTTACCTAGACGCTTCTCCGTTTCAGCCTTGAAGTCTTTGAATTTCTCAAAACATTCAGACTTATGCCGCATCAAATAAATGTACCCATACCTTGAGTAATCATTAATGAAAGTGACAAAGTACTCAAATCCCCTCTTGCTTGGACAATCATAGGACCACACAAATCAGAGTAAACCAGTTCTAACGACTCTTTTGCTCTATAGCCCTTGGCTGAGAATGGCCTCTTGGTCAATTTACATTCCAAGCAGGATTCACAGGCTGGAAGTGCCTTGACACGACTAAATAGTTGTGTGCTCTTGTGCAACACCCAAGTGTAGGTGATCGTGCAAGTAATAAAGTACTGGAAGTCCAGGTCGATCCCACAGGGAAGGAATAGGGAGAATGTCTACTAAGTTATAACCTAAAGAAAAAGAAAATAAGAATGAATGATTGGAGGTGTACTAACAAATCCTAATTAATTAAATTAAACTAAATAATAAACTAAAGTATAAAGAAACATAACTAATTAAATAAATAAACTAAAACTGTTGGAAATACGTGAATTCACATTAATCCTTACCATCTACCATGCACATTCATTAACGTTCTATGAAGTTCATTCCTCTTCAGTATTCCATATTTTTCTACAGATAAAGAATCAGTAGCTCTTTCATGACCGGGACTACATCATCACAGTTGATTTAAAATACATGGAAGACGGTTTAAAATAATGGTTATTACTTGCACTCTAAATGGTGTTAGCATTCAAAGTGGTTTTCAAAAGTCATTGAAGAAAAGGCCTTAAGGCTTTAAGTTCTAAAAACTGTTGTGACAAACTGAGCTTATTGGGAGAATTTGATGACATATTTCTAAAACAGAAAGTCATGGAATACTTAAAAGAATCATCTCAGGAATTAACATGTTCGATCGATCGGACTGCCTCATCCTTCAATCGATCGAAATGTCTTCGATCGCTTGACTATGGCTTTGGTTCGATCGATCGAAATACCTTCTATCGATCGATCCCATGTTTTCTATATCATACATGGCAGAGGCTAAGAATCAATATTTCATCACATATTTCTAACGTCTAAACTACGGAAACATAATAAAACTAGTGCAGAAACAGTAAAACATAACAATCATAACTACTAGATTCATAAACAATCAAATAAGATAAAGGAAAGGAAAAACCTGGAATAAATCTGAAAATAACTTGTAAATAACTTGAATCTTCAATAATCTTCAGTATAATAATAAAAAAGATGAAAAATATCATGAATCTAACCTAACCTACTCCTAATCTAACCCTAAAACTACCCTAAACTGCTGTTTTTCGCATTCTGGAGCGTCCTCCCTTCGTCTGGCGTCAAAACAACTTATATATAGGGTTCCTGCAGAGTTTACGCAATTTTTGGATGAAAATAAAGTTTGATCGATCGAGCTTAGTTCGATCGATCGAACTCTCAATCGATTGAACTCTGCTTAAGGGCTTAAACTCTTCTAATTTCGACAACTCTGCGCACCGATGGGAGAATGGCCATAACTTTTCACTCGGACCTTGGATTGACCTCTTGTTTGGGACCACGCGACCGTAACTCAAAGATCTACATTTCATATCTCTGGGAAAATCTTCCAAATCTGAAGTCTTCATTGTCAAAATTGGCATTTTCTCAGCTGCTTATGTTGTTCTCTTCACCAAAATCACTTTTCTTTAGCTCCACTTCATTGATTTACATCCTAATACCTATAAAATAATGCAAAAACAGATATTTTAGCATTAACACAATAAAAAGAACATTGTTATTAGAATGCACCTAAATGTAGGGACTTTTGGGATAAAAGTATGCATGAAAGACCATATAATACACTATAAATATGCACTTTTCACCTCGAATCACATCCCCCAACTAGCTCGTTGCTACTCCCTAGCAATGAAGCGAACTTTAGCAATGTTTATTTAAACTCTAAGAATTGAAAACAAAATAAAGTTAAAATCCTAACTCACTTTCGCAGGAATCGCGATTGCATTTAGCGTATGCAACAAGCCTTTAAACCCCTAGGTTCCTCCTAGTGGACGAGTATTGTCTCGTGAGGGTTTGCAGTGAATTTACCCACAAAATTCATGTTCATGGTAATGGTTCTCATTTAAATTTTTTCAAGAAAATTTTTCTTCTCATTTAGCAATGTGGTTAAGCTCAACAATTTCATGAAACTCTCTAGTATGCCATAGCAATGCAACACACACAGTACAATTAATCTACTATCAAAGTCATTAGAATGTTCCATATCTGTTAATCTTCAAGTGTGTGTGTGTTGCATGGACAACCAAAATACAAAACATTAATTTCAAAGCTCGCATAACCTAAGACACTATCAAGACGTTCATTTTGACTCAACTCTTATCGGAATTACACTTTCAAGATGAAATCACTCCGGATTAGGTGTAATAATTCTCACTCATGATATGGAAGCTATAAAGAGTAAATGTGAATGGAATCTAATGCTTCTCATATCTAAATAGAAAAACGGACATTTTAGTGCATAAAGTCTCATGAAAGGATACTTTTCACTAGAAGAGCGAGATACCGTGGAGAACTCTCTCATTACCTTAACTTCTAATCCAATTTACTTAAAATCATCAGGACTTTGAAAAAGATGTGTTAGGTGAAAGAAGAAAGAGGCTCGTGATATTCAATTGGGTTAAAGGATGTGATTGGAATGTCTACTAAAACTTTTCAAACTTTCCTACATCTCCAATCTCTCTCTTCTTCTTCTTCTTCTATTTTTTTATTCTTTTTTTTTTCACTCTTCTTTCTATTATTATTTTTTTTTCTTTTGAAACAACCATTGGCACTTTTTTTTTTTTTTTTCTTTTCATGCTTTTTTTTTTCTTTTTGCAAACTTTCCCTTATTCACAGAACCAAACTTCTTGTCAAGATAACACATCCCAATCACTCATAGATAAAGAAAAGAAACTCAAATATGGAGTTAGGTATGAACTTTCGGATTGTGAAGACAAGGCGATTATGATAAGCTCAAGAGGTGAAGTAAAGGAATATCATAGAGGTAGGCCAAGGCTATATTATCCATGTATGGTCAAAAGATGGCCTAAATCATCTTCTAAGTTCATAGGATTATTCATTTTAGTAAATTCAAGAGCTCTAAATTTGGTAAATCCTGAACGTTCTCTTCTGGTAATCAGTCAAAATAAAGAAGGAAAATGAGACTTTCAACGAATTAATACGCTTTTCAAAAAGTAAGAATAATTTTATAAAAACCCTCAAAAACAAAAGAATGGCTCAAAAGCTCACTTGGGTTAGTAGTCTCCACTACAGTCTCTCAAGATACCTAAGTTATGCTTACTAATCCATTTTAGCTAAGTACAAGGTTGTCACAATGTGCTCAAAGTTGTTTGAAGATTAAAAAGCATAAAATATACTATAACTAAGATAGTAAACAAACTATCATAGTGTGTATCACATACTAATAGCATACAGAAAATAACACTAATGCATCATAACTAACTACATTAACTAAGAGAGAAATATAAGAACCATCTTATTATCTTTAAAAATAAAATTAAAATTTTTTAAATTTTTGGCAGTTTTTAATTTACTGAGTCTTGTGCTGGTAAGCAGGTATATGACACTAAAGGATAAAAAGAAAGAACCGAGACATGCAATGACTCACTCCCCCCAACTAAAACTAAACATTGTCCTCAATGTTCTAAACTAAGTATATAGACATGTAAAGTAAAGCGAGAGAAGGAAGGATGTTACCTCGAGACGTTAATAATCTTGATTTTTTTTTCAAGTTACCTGCAAAATCATTAGTAGTAACAAAGAAAAATACGGAATATAATACAACTATTCAGTAAATAAATTCGGTTAATCAAGATTTTTATCATAAATTAATAACCAAAATTTTTTAGGATCTTCCCAGTGAAATAATTTAACATTGAGAAGAACATTAGGATCCTCATAAAATTGCAACTCCCCCCAACTAATGTCAGGCTCAAGGTCAAAGGAGATGATGCAAAACCAATGGCTTCTAAAGTTATTGGGGACAAATATCGGAGGTGTATCACGCTTTTTAGGAATTATATGCAAGAAATGATCTTTGGCGTTTGTAGTTCCTATAATAGCCCCTATTTTAATACTAAAGACAGGAGGAGGCCATGGTTCAATAAAAGTGGCAAGGTCTAAGTGATGTTCTAATTTAGCTTCTTTACCCTCCTCACAGCTTCGAACAGAATCTATGGAGATATGATCATAGGAATTTAATTTCTGTTCTATGCACCTAGTTTTGGACTGGACTTGGATAAAGCTATCTATTTGAGCCTCAATATCATTATTACTCAAGAAGGTCAAGCAGTCTAGGAGATTACTAGCTTCTTGTTGAAGTTTAAAATCATCTAATGTGGGCCCAATATTTTCCAAGTCTTCTCTCAAAGAATTTTGAAAGTTAAACTTTTGCGAAGAACATGTTCTAGAATCCTTACCATCCTCTTCCACAACACATTCTTTTTGTTCAAGAGTAGGGTACACATGATTTTTGAGCTCGGGATGAGAGATTTGATTGATAGCAAGGATAGGTGATGGACAACTTGGTGACACCACCTCTTCGGCCGAAAGAGGTGAGGGTTCATGAATATCACATGAATCTAAATTGGATTTATATTTTTCAAGCATGTCCTCCCTAGAGTCACTATTAAAGTTAGGGAAAGAGTCAACAGGGGACTCCTCTTTTCCTAGTTGCGTGTAATCACCTAAACTCTCATCATCTTTTATAACCTCATTCTCATCCTTGCAACTCTCCTCACTATATATGTCATCTATAGAGGTGCCCTGGACAAAGACATTGTGCAACTTTATCAAGGCAGTGACGGATTTGATGTCTGGGGTTGCATATTGAGGAGAAGATGGTTCTAAAACTTCATGCCCAATGGTTTGGTTTTGGAATTCTTGTTGGATTATGACTTTCTCGAGTGAGTTGTTAACCCCATTCAGTATAAACCCGTCATTGTCCTCTAATTCCATTCCATTATTAGTGTCTTGAAATTTAGGTTGTAGTGTTGAAGGATTGGTATAGTCTTCTAAAGGTTGGCTAGCATATGCTTGTTGATATCTAGTTTCTAATTTATCAAGTGCACTATCTAGCCTTTTCATTTCACTAAGTAGCAATTTTAACATACCATTATCCTCAACTTGGTTATTCTCCTTATTATTACTATATGAAGTTTCGCCCCATTGTTGTTGATAATAGTCCCCTTCCCATTGTGTTTGTGGACAAGACTCCACAGAGGGAAAATCTTGGTGCGTTTGGTAATCGTGGGAACTATTACTATATCCTACATTATTAGTTTGGTTATCGCCCCATTGCGGTTGATAGAACTCTTCATGTGGAGGTTCTTGATACGTTTGATAATATGGGGGACTACCACTATCATTTCCCCATTGTGGTGGGTGGTAGCACTCGGGTTGATAATGCGCGTCATAAATGGGTGCTTGCCAACTTGGGGAATAACTATTTTGATTTTCAAGTGTGTACCTATTATTAGTGCTTGTGTTGTATGGAGGGTAATATGGATAAGACATGTTTATCCAAATTTTTTTTAAACAATTGAATTTTTATTTTTTATTTCTATGTTTATCTTGTGAGAGAAAAAGTCCAAAGGGTTCTTTTTTTTTGAAAATTAAGAAAAAAAATTGGAAATAACTTAGTAAAATCCTAACCTAGTTGCCTTCCCCGGCAACGGCGCCAAAAACTTGACACGACTAAATAGTTGTGCGCTCTAGTGCAACACCCAAGTGTAGGTGATCGTGCAAGTAATATAGTACTGCAAGTCCAGGTCGATCCCACAGGGAAGTAATAGGGAGAATGTCTACTAAGTTATAACCTAAAGAAAAAGAAAATAAGAATGAATGATTGGAGGTGTACTAACAAATCCTAATTAATTAAATTAAACTAAATAATAAACTAAAGTATAAAGAAACACAACTAATTAAATAAATAAACTAAAAGTGTTAGAAATACGTAAATCCACATTAATCCTAACCATCTACCATGCACATTCATTAACGTTCTATAGAGTTCATTCCTCTTCAGTATTCCGTATTTTTCTACAGATAAAGAATCAGTAGCCCTTTCATGACCGAGACTACATCATCACAATTGATTTAAAATACATGGAAGACGGTTTAAAACAATGGTCATTACTTGTACTCTAAATGGTGTTAGCATTCAAAGTGGTTTTCAGAAGTCATTGAAGAAAAAGCCTTAAGGCTTTAAGTTCTAAAAACTGTTGTGACAAACTGAGCTTATTGGGAGAATTTGATGACATATTTCTAAAACAAAAAGTCATGGAATACTTAAAAGAATCATCTCAGGAATAAACTTGTTCGATCGATCAAAGCGCTCTCGATCGATCGATCCCAGGTTTTCTATATCATACATGGCAAAGGCTAAGAATCAATATTTCATCACATATTTCCAACGTCTAAACTACGGAAACATAATAAAACTAGTGCAGAAACAGTAAAACATAACAATCATAACTACTAGATTCATAAACAATAAAATAATATAAAGGAAAGGAAAAACCATGAATAAATATGAAAATAACTTGTAAATAACTTGAATCTTCAATAATGTTCAGTATAATAATGAAAAAGATGAAAAATATCATGAATCTAACCTAACCTACTCCTAATCTAACCCTAAAACTACCCTAAACTGCTGTTTTTCGCGTTCTGGAGCATCCTCCCTTCGTCTGGCGTCAAAACGACTTATATATACGGTTCCTGCAGAGTTTACGCAACTTTTGGATGAAAATAAAGTTTGATCGATCGAGCTTAGTTCGATCGATCGAACTCTCAATCGATTGAACTCTGCTCAAGGGCTTGAACTCTTCTGATTTTGACAACTCTGTGCACCGATGGGAGAATGGCCATAACTTTTCACTTGGACCTCGGATTGACCTCCCATTTGTGGCCACGCGACCGTAGCTCAAAGATCTATATTTCATATCTTTGGGGAAAATCTTCCAAATCTGAAGTCTTCATTGTCAAAATTGGCATTTTCTCAGCTGCTTCTGTTGTTCTCTTCACCAGAATCACTTTTCTTTAGCTCCACTTCATTGATTTACATCCTAATACTTATAAAATAATGGAAAAACATATATTTTACCAATAAAATGAACATTTTTATTAGAATGCACCTAAATGTAGGGATTTTGGGGATAAAAGTATGCATGAAAGACCATATAATACACTATAAATATGCACTTTTCACCTCGAATCATGCCTCCACTTCCAATGAGCTTAAAGGCCCATTTTGAACCAGTCTTTAAATCCTTTTCAAATTAATATGACAAAGGCATAGGTGCCAAAGATGCATTTGGTTCATCCTCAAAGGTTCTTTTCTCTTAAATGGAAAACTATTTGTGTTATTCAATTCATTAAGTTGCAGTATAGGAGAGACATGATTTATAATATAAAGATCATCCACCAATTGACCAGAACAAATAAAACGTTTATTTTCTTTAGTAACTACTACTTTATTAAAATGAACTGAATATCCATTCTTTACTAAACTAGAAACTGAAACTAAATTCCTTTTAATAGAAGGTACATAAAGGCAATTTTCTTAATGTTAAAATCCTATCTCTACCAAAACTAAGATGTAGATCTCCTACAACTGCTGCTACACTCGTAGCGTTTCCCAAAATATAGATAAATCATTCCATCACTGAGCTGCCTGGTTACCTAGAACCCCTGCAAAGAATTGCATACATGATCAGTGGCTACCGTATCTACACACCAGGTACAGGTAGATCGGACCGCTAAACACGATTCAACATCTAGTAAATGAGATTTACCTTGATTGTTCTGTCTGGCGAGATAAACCGGACATTGCTTCTTCCAGTGTCCTGGCTCCTTGCAAACAAAACATTTGCCTTTAGGCTTCCCCGGTTGTCCTCTTGGCCTTTGGATTGGCGGAGGACCCATGGCCTTCTTTTGAGCCTTTTTCATTTTCTTCTTGCCTTTCGCCTTTGAAGCAGATTCTTTCTCAAACACGAGAGCACATCCCTGACTCTTTGTTGAGACCCGTAGCTGCCTAGAGTTCATTAAGCAGCTCCGCCAAGGTATATTTAAATTTATTCATGTTGTAATTGAGGCGGAATTGCTTAAAAGACTCTGGCAGTGACTGGAGTACGATATCGACCTGGGTTTCCCTGTCAATTTCAGCTCCAAGGATCTCTAGTTCATTAAGAAGAGATATTATCTTAAGAGCATGATCCCTTACAAGCGTCCCCTCAGCCATATTTATGTTCATCAAGTCTTTCATGGAAACCTGCCTAGCAGCACGACTTTGATCCCCAAACATCTCGCGGAGGCTCTCCATCATGTCATAGGCACTGGCCATTGACTGATGCTGATGCTGTAGAACATTCGACATGGATGCCAAAATGTAACACCGTGCCATCTCATCATCATTGACCCATTTCTTGTGATCCTGGGTTTCCTCAGCGGTTGCCCCCTCACCAAGTTGCTCAGGACATTCTTGAGTAAGCACAAACTTGTACTCTTCAGCAGTTAACACATTATCCAAATTCCTTTTCCAGTCTATATAGTTTGGTCCAGTAAGTTTGTTTTTTTAAGTATAACAGCAAGTGGATTGAAAGAACCCATTTAAAAGCCTGAGAATCAAATAATATAAATAATTACGTTTGGGTGAAAAATTATTATGGATTCAAGTTGAAAATATTGGTTCTCTCTACCATATTTGAAAAGAATCCGCAAGCAACCTGATACACCGCGAATAGTTTAACTCGATGGGAAGCTATATACTATCCATCATTTGTTTAGATAGGCAAATGCCTTTTAATTTTACTATCCAGGCGATGTACCTTGCCTAGTAAAATTAAACTGCTGACTTGCTTTGGTCCTATAAATAACAACAGTGACTCAGATGGAGAGGATATTACTATTTATAGATGTGTATACCATCACTTAATTCTAGGTCAAGAGTTCCGTGAGGAACACCTCTGATGGAGAAGTGACCCACACTAATAATCACCCCAAATATTCTTTTAAAGAAGTTTGTACCGATGATTCCATGATCAACTGCATTCGATGGGGAGGATGACACTAGAGCCATCACACAAAATTAATCATATCATCTACAAACCAGTGATGGAGACAATGAGATTTATACTTGATAAATTCTCTCTCCCACTTAGAATTTTAAAAAATTTGAGGATTATAATTTTGTAGAAAACCTTTTAATTTAATTAATAAAAAATAATGGAATACTTGGCAAGGGTTAATTCATCCTTACTTCTCAAACCCACATGTGTAGATAATAAAATTATTCTATTCTCATAATTATAGAAAATAAGTACTTATGTTTTCAAAATATGGAATTAGTTTTATTTCTAAATACACATGTAGTTGTCCATTATTTTAAATTGATATAAATTAAACATATAGCTAGACATCTGAAATAGGTCTAGGAACAATTATCCATGTTGTCCCATTCATTAAACATGAAATAATAATAATAATTCAATCACACATGAATAAGGAAACCACAATAAAATATAAATCCCACAATTATGGTCAAGCTGCAACACTTATGAAGAAAACTTCATTGAACCCGATTAGCTCTATGTCGCCACTACGCATGGGGGTCGAGCTGCTCGGTCAGCTCGCGGGCTCTGAAACAACCTTCTGAAACTGCCTTCTGAAACTGCTTCCAGATTGCTTTCTGAAATTGCTTGTAAACTGTCTTCATGGATTTACTTGAGATATTTTACATAAACCCTATGCCTCCATGAAGGAGTTCACATGCTATTTCTTTACAGTAAATTAACCACACATCAATCAAGCATAGGATCCAAATCACACAAATCCTATGCCTCTATAAAAGAGTTCACATGCTATATTAAAACAACAATATTAACCACGAATAAAACCATCACGGGATCCAATAACACAAAATCAGTGACCATAAAAGTGGAATAAGAACACTGTAAAACAAGGGTTAGTAAAGTTCTACGTTCTGTCCATCCATCAAAACACGCATAAGATCTGTTGTACTGGACAACATGGTTGCATCCAACTCATACACAGAATCAATGTTGCTCTGATACCACTATTAGGAAACTGCGTTCCCAAAATCCATTGACAGCGTATATAAGTTGGTACTGCAAAAAATTACGTGAAAACTATAATAACCCTACAAGGGCGAAACTAGGGTTACCTTAAACTGCTAAAACGGATTGCTGTAGTAGGCGAATCGAGAACACGGGCTCGATAACAGCTCACGATCTTCTACCGTATTCCTTTGCTGCCAGAATATCAAACTGATTATGGGCTTCTTTGAAATCCTTTATGTTTCTGCTCTCTCTTTTTACGCTCTCTTTTCTATTCCGAGTTATAATACTCTTGATGGGAAAATGAAAACTGAGGAGAGAGCCAAAGCAGCATATATATAGGCTACGATAGGGACCATAAGAAAACAATAAGGAATAGGCTTCATTATGGAATTAGGAGCCCTAATTCGAACTGAATCAGATTCCTATTTCCATAAATTATAATTCATACCACTAAAGAATTATAATTGCACTCCTACCCTTATCTCAAAAAGCTTATTATCTCCCCATGTTAAGATTACAGATATCTATTAATTAAATATAATTACTGACAATCATATTTAATTAATCTCTTAAAATTCCTTGAGATCCTCTGCTTAACTTATCTGATATGTCGGATATAAAATCCACCTGCAGGGTTTGGCATAATCAAAACTTATAAGCTTTCTCAAGGAGATATCATCAATCCCAAAATTAAGATATGGATTCCATCATTAATTAATATCCACCACATAATTAATATTGTCACCCAATCCAATGAGATATTGACCCATTTGAGGATCTCACCCTTTTAGGGATCAAAGTGTAAATATCAAATGCACGTGTCTATAAATTAACTAAGGATTTAGAGCATAAGCACTCATAATAGTCATGAGGTATTAATTATCTTATAAGTTAGTATAAAGATAATTACCCCAAGTCGGTCCCGTTTAATACACAAAGTTTACCAGCATGGTGAGTTGAAACTATACTGTTTCCCACAGTCAAGACAAACCTACTACAACACCATGCTGCAGTCCTACCGATGGTGTGTCCAATCCATCTAAGACTGTAAACCAAAATCTTACATTCTACAAGATCCGATGGTCTGATCTTCCGTGTGTAAGCTGAACTCTACACACCAAACCACCTACTATGTAGAATGAAAGACATGCATAATATTAAATAAACAATATAATACAAATATTGCCCACACAGATTCTCATAAAAATGGATTAATTGATTTTATTAAATGAATAATAAATCAACTACATAAAACATGGCATTTAGTATATATCCCTAACATTAACAGCTGACTCAACCAAGATACAAGGTCCATGACCTATTCTCATATGAATAAGAAAGTGCCTTAACAACTACTTGGTGAGTAAACAACAGTGCCTTAATGGCCGAAGAGCATAGTGAAAGTGCTTATTAGCCTACTCAACCAAGAGATATTCATTTTCAGATTCTATTCTCATCATCAATCCTCAATCATCCCCTTCATTACCACCAATACCGACAACCATAACTAACTGAAACTCCCATGACTCAAAGATCCTCGGAAGACTCTCAACGAATATACGCATCCAACTTAAAGAAATTGACCGAAGTACAATGGTATGTTAGGCATGGCACTGGAATTAATGTAAATTCATTTATAAGTTCATATCTTATTACCCGTACATTATTCCAGTTATCGGAGTTGTCGCATTATGGAAGTCGTCGTCGATATAAAGTTCAAGACCAATGCTCAACTCAACACATAGGCATAATTTACAGCTCATTAAATATCATAAGCGCATATGTATCCAAGTGAACATACAGAGTCTAAAGATGAAGTCATCCCATAAATATATAACCACAATCTCAAGAAACATACAACAATAAGAAACAGAACAAAACTAGCAGGCTTGAGCACTCAGGGAGCTCGAGCGCTCCCACTAAGCATGAGCTCTCGAATTTTTTTGTAGTAAAATAGATTCTTAGTTTAAGGTTAGATGTAAGGACTAGAATTCGTTCAAAGGACACATGCAAATCACAAAAAACATGTATAAGCAATGTCTCAAGACATATAGAAAAAAAATATGCATCCAATATAGTTTATCGTGTGTTTGGATGTTGATTAAAATCACCAAAACTTATGAAAAGGAGTTTGATTATGAATTTCCTAACATACAAGGGCTATAACCTCAAATAATTCATATTCATAGACATATAAACATATACCACTATTTCTATGGACATCTTAGTGAGAATCTATACTCACAAAGGACTAGAAAGTGTTTGGATGATATAAATTGTTGAGAAAGAACTTGAATTTAAGGAAAATAAGCTTTAACTCTTCTTCTCTTGAACTAGATCATGTAAATAATCAACTTCTAGACTTCTCCTTCATGATCATCTTGAATTTCCAGCAACAAAGGGTGTAGAGAGGATGTGGGAGTGATGATCATGCAAGAAACGTGATTATATGTGTTTGGATGACTGTATGGAGATGATTTTCTCAAAATCTCTCTCAAGAATAGTCTTTCTGGTTGTAAACGTAGAAAATGCAGGGAAAGGCTGGTATTTATAGACTTTAGAAGAACCAGGGGCAAAATAGTCATTTTACCCCTTTTTAGGCTCAATCGCTCGCGTTGCTCGAGCGCTCGTGGTTACTTTCTCAGCAAAGTTTCCCCAAGGCCTAAAACATACAATCAGCATACATAGATCAAATTGAACAGACAAGGAATAAGGAAACCTATCTTATTATATATAATAGAGGGTATTACAAGGAGAATTACAAAAATTTGGTATAATAGTTTGGAAAATATAGGAGCTACATCTCTCCACTACTTATCAAAAGATTTTGTCCTAAAATCTGAGTAAGCTAATCCTGGAATAATTGACACGACTAAAAGGTTGTGCGCTCTTGTGCAACACCCAAGTGTAGGTGATCGTATAAGTAATACTGGATAAGTCCAGGTCGATCCCACAAGGAAGGAATAGGAAGAAAATATACTAAGCTACAACCTAAAGAAAAAGAAAAGAAAAAAAAATAAGAATGTAGGAGTGGAAGTTCTAACGAATCCTAATTAATTAAATTAAATTAAATAATAAACTGAAGTATAAAAAAACATAACTAATTAACCAGATTAATTAAAGGTGTTGGAAATATGAGAATCCGCATTGATCCTAACTATCTGGCATGCATACACATTAACGTTCTATGGAGTTCATTCCTTTTCAGCATTTCGTATTTTTCTAAAGATAAAGAATCAATAACCTTTACATGACCGGGACTACATCATCATAGTTGACTTAAAATACTTGGAAGACGGTTTAAAAAAAATGGTTACTACTTGCACACTAAATGGTGTTAGCATTCAAAGTTGTTTTCAAAAGTCATTGAAGAAAATAGCCTTAAGGCTTTAAGTTCTAAAAATTGTTGTGACAAATGAGCTTATAGGGACAATTTGATAACATATTTCAGAAACAGAAAGTCATGGAATACAAAGAGGGATCATCTCAAGATTTTGCGGGTTCGATGGATCGACGCGCACTCGATGGATCGAACTGCATCATCCATCAATCGATCGAAATGTCTTCGATCGCTTGACTATGGCTCTGGTTCGATCGATCGAAATACCTTCGATTGATCGAGCCCAAGGTTTCTAAAGATTGCATGGAAGTGGCTGGGAATCAATGTTTCATCACATATTCCCAATGTCTAAACTACATAAACATAATAAAACAGGTGTAGAAACAATAACCTAGAGCAATCATAGCATATAAACTAATAAACAATCAAATAACAAGGATTGGAAAGAAACACCTAGAAATAATCTGAAATAAACTTGAAATCTTCAATAATCTTCAGTATATTAATGCAAAAGAGGAAGAAGAGCATGAATCTAACCTAATCTACTCCTAATCTAACCCTAAAACAGCTATTTTTCGCGTTCTAGAGTGTCCTCCCTTCGTCTGCCATCAAAAGGACTTATTTATAGGGTTCCTGCGTAGTGTATGCAACTTTTGGGGGAAAATAAAGTTCAATCGATCGAGCTCAGTTCGATCAATTGAAGTCTCAAACGATTGAACTCTCCTCAAGCCCTTGAACTTCTCTGATTTTGACAACTCTGCGCACTGATGGGAGAATGGCCATATCTTTTCACTCAGACCTCGGATTAACATCCTGTTTATGGCCACATGACCGTAACTCAAAGATCTACATTTTATATTTCTAGGGAAATCTTCCAAATCTGAAGTCTTCGATGTCAAAAATGGCATTTTCTCAGCTACTTCTGTTATTCTCTCCACTAGAATCACTTTATATGCAACAATTGCTTTCCATGACCTATAAAATAGTGTAAAAACACATATTTGAGTCCCAACATCATAGAAAACACTTAATCATTGATCTGCATCTAAATCTAGGGACTTGGGGATAAAAGTATGCATAAAAGATCATACAATACACTATAAATATGTACTTTTCACCTCTAATCACACCCCTCAACTAGCTCGTTGGTAGTCCCTAGCAATAAATCGAACCATAGCAATGTTTATTTAAACTTTAAGAATTGAAAACAAAAGAAAGTAAAAATCATAAGTCACTTTCGCAGGAACCGCTATTGCATTTAGCCTATGCAACAAGCCTTTAAACCCCTAGGTTCCCCCTAGTGGACGAGTGTTGTCTCGTGAGGGTTTGCAGTGAATCCACCCACAAAATTCATGTTTATGGCAATGGTTCTCGTTTAAATGTTTTCAAGAAAATTTTTTCTCTCATTTAGCAATGTGGTTAAGCTCAACAATCTTATGAAAAATGCCATAGCCATGCAACACACACATTACAGTTAATCTACTATCAAAGTCATTAGAATATTCCATACCTATTAATCTTCAAGTGTGTGTGTGTGAATGGACAACCAAAATACAAAACATTAGTTTTATAGCTCGCATAACCTAAGACACTATCAAGACGTTCATTTTGACTCAACTCTTATCGGGATTGCACTCTCAAGATGAAATCACTCCGAATTAGGTGCAATAATTATCACTCATAATATGGAAGTTATAAAGAATAAATGTTAATGGAATCTAATGCTGCTCATATCTAAATTGAAAACAGACATTTCAGTGCACAAAGTCTCATGAAAGGATACTTTTCACTAGAAGAGCGAGATACCGTGGAGAACTCTCTTATTACCTTAACTTCAAATCCATTCTACTTAAAATCTTCAGGTCTTGGAAAAAGAGGTGTTCGATTAAGAAGAAAGTGGCTTGTGATATTCAATTGGGTCAAAGGATGTGATTGAAATGTCTACTACAACTTTTCAAACTCCCCCACATCTCCAATCTCTCTCTTCTCTCTTTATTTTATTCTCACTCTCTCTCTCTCTCTGTCTCTCTGTCTCTCTCTCTCTTATTTATTTTTTTCACACTCTTCTTTTTTTATTATTATTTTTTCTTTTATAACAACCATTGGCATTTTTTTTTCTTTTCTTATTTTCATTATTTTCTCTTTCTTTCTTTTTTTTTTTCTCTCTTTCTTTTTTATTTGCCAACTTCCCCTAATTCACACAACCAAACTTCTTGTCAAGATAACTCATCCCAATCACTCCTAGATAAAGAAAAAGAAACTCAAACTCGTATTTTGGAGTTAGACATAGATTTTAGGATTGTAACGACAAGTCAATTATGATAAGGTTCAAGAGGTGAAGCAAATGAATATAATAGAGGTAGGCCAAGGTTGTATTTTGCATGTATGGTCAATAGATGGCCTAAATCTATCATGCCCTGGAGCATCAAAAATAGAAAAAAATAAATTTCCTTTTTGGGTCCATAGGGAATGACAAGTAAAAGTCACTAAATATCCACACCACACAGTACTAGGCCAAAAGATAAACAGGAACAGCATACAACTGAAATATATAACCAGTATCACTATTACAAATATCAGAGTGGTCCTCAGGATCACAATAGGTCTAGAGACAACATATGCCCAAGTACCCGTTAACTATAAGTTCAACAGAAATAACTGAAATATAACTAGATATAACTATCTTCAGATCTTCAGCTGGCGTAAGGATAGTCGTCAGCATAATACTCCCCTCCAGTATAACCGGAATCAGTGGGGCCACCCTCAGCATAATCCAACTCCGGGTAGTAGTCATCACTGTAAGTTCCATCACCTGCATTGTTAGGGACAAGGTAGTCTGGGCGGGGAATGTCTAGGCAATAAAGGCCATTAGCTTACTGAAAGCTGAGTGAGAACTAACTACCACAGTCTCATAGAAATAATTAAATTATATTCATGCACAATATAAAGCAGTGATATTAATAATAACTTTTCCTCTTTTAATCTGACGCAACATTTACCGATTCTCATCATCTCCCAATTCTAGGACTGATTGTACCCAATACCAACTGAATGTACCCAACTGATTTATATAATCATGATATACTAATGTTCTTATTCACCATTTTTAAGAACTCTTATTGTTCACCGCTTTTAAGAACTCTTGCAAACACTATACATCGCTCTTATATAATGACCAATCTATGGATGCACCAATACTCATGTTCACCGCTTTTAAGAACTCTTATTGCTCACCGCTTTTAAGAACGCTTGCGAGTATCGTCCATTTATAATCAATATGTATTCGTACTCTTGTTCACCGCTTTTAAGAACTCTTACTGTTCACCGCCTTTAAGAACACTTGCGAGTATAATACATGACGCTCACATCCAACGTAGATGTGTTTACAACTGAGCTCTGATACTGGCAATACTTATACCGGAACACTAATACTCCACTGACTCAATTACCAGGATTATCCAATGTTACCCATCACCATAACTCAAACCTTATGTCGTTATCGCATTGTACTGTTACTATGTTCCGAACCCCTATTATGATTCTCACCACATTATCTTAATCCCATTATTGCATCCCATTACCTCTGTAATCCATAATATTGCATAATAGAACATGAAACAACGATTAAACAACTACGCATTATGAATTATAAACTTAAGGAACATATCCATGTTCTGCTATCTTCGATTGATTGAAGTAATCTCAATCGCTTGAGGAAAGTGATGTTCGATCGATTGAAGTGTTTTCAATTGATTGAAGTCAAGGTGGTCTCGATCCATTAAGAAACTGGGAGGTTCGATCGATTGAACGCAGTTCAATCGCTCGAACTTTGTCTTCTCTAGATTCTGTAGTAAACGTCCAGAATTTGGTAGGGTGTGTTTGGGTCCTTAATGAACGTACACAAACTTGTAAAACACCATAACTAAGCTACTGAGTGAGTTTGGAACTCACCAAAAGATCATAAGGGCGCATTATGCTTGGATTCCAACCTTGAGCTTTAATGGCCTCTCTTTCTCTCCTCTGCCTTGTCTCTGTCTCCTCCTCTTTTCTTGTTCTTCTTTTTCTCCTTCTTCTACTTCTCTCTCTCTCTCCCAAGCTGTGAGTATATATATCTATATAGATGTATATGCATATGTATGTGTATATATATATTAACACACAAGCACATACACTCTCTCTCTTAACTCTCTGATTTTCCAAGCACAAAACACACACGAACACAATGTATAATTAGGGAGAGATAGGTACAGGTGCCTGGTTTTGCGGTAAACCTAGGTATTCAAATGATTACAAGTTCGATCGATCGAACTAAGTTCGATTGCTCGAGAGCAGATGTGTCAGGTTTGATCGATTGAAGAAAGTTTGATCGATTGAAGTGGGGACTATGTCATAAATTCAGGCCGGCAGGGTTTCGATCACTCGAACAGGGTTCGATCGCTTAAACTTTGGAAATGATCAATCGCTTGAGCGAACTTCGATCGATCGAAGGAAGAATTTTAAATATGATCAAGGGAAGTATATAGAATCTCTATGCATAAATACTTATTGAAAATACAAGGTATTACATCATCCACCACTCATTAACGATTTCGTCCTCGAACTCAAAAACATACAAGGTCTAAAATAAAAATGAAAACTTCTCATGCATCTCTGACTCTAGCTCCCACGAAGCTTCTCCTTCATCATGATGCTTCCACTGAATCTTAACTAACAAAATCTCCTTGTTCCTAAGCTTCTTGATCTCACAGTCAAGAATGCAAATCGGTCCTTCGTTGAATGTAACGTTGTCGTTGACTTCAATATCTTCAATGTTGATCTCGTGCGCTGGGTTCTGAGCACACTTTCTCAACATACTGATGTAGAAAACATTGCACACCCCTAACATCTTTGGCAACAATGAAAGTCGATAAGCAGCCTTCCTAACGCGTTCTAGAATCTCAAATGGTCCAATGAATCGCGGTGATAGCTTACCTCTCTTCTGACCAAATCTGATGACGCCTCAAACAGGTGAAACTTTGAGCAGCACGTAATCTCCAATGGCGAATTCCAAGTCTTTGCGTCGCTTGTCAGCATAACTCTTGTGTCGCGTCTGATCTGTCTTCATCTTCTCACGTATTATCTAAATCTTCTCGCTGGTCTTTCGTACCATCTCTAGCCCAAGAAGTTGAGTATCTCCGACTTCGATCCAACACAACGGCGATCGACAAGGTCTTCCGTATAAAGGTTCGAAAGGTGCCATTCCTATGCTTGAATGATGACTATTATTGTAGGCAAATTCGATCAAAGGTAACTGCGTCTCCCAAGAATTCTCAAAATCAATAACGCAAGCGCGTAGCATGTCCTCCATCACTTGATTGACTCGTTCAGTCTGTCCATCGGTCTAAGGATGAAAAGCTGAACTCAAGTTCAATGCTGTTCCCATCGCTGTTTGGATACTCTTCCAAAATTCTGCGATAAAATGCAAATCTCAATCTGTCACAATAGACATAGGTACACCGTGTAACTGTACTACGTGCTGTAGATACATCCAGCTCAAACGTTCTACTGCATATGTCATGCTGTAGGCGATAAAATGTGCCATCTTCGTAAGTTGATCCACGGTTACCCAAATAGCGTCGTGGTTCTGCTGTGACTTTGACAATCCTACCACAAAATCTATAGTGATATGTTTCCATTTCTATTGGGGAATCGATAATGGTTGTAGTAATCCTGGTGGTTTATGATGTTCTGCCTATACTTGCTTACAAATAAGACACTGAGATATATGACACGAATAAAAAGTTGTACGCTCTTGTGCAACACCCAAGTATAGGTGATCGTGCAAGTAATACTGGATAAGTCCAGGTCGATCCCATAGGGAAGGAATAGCAAGAATATCTACTAAGTTACAACCTAAAGAAAAAGAAAAGATCATAAAGGAGTGGAATTCGAATGAATCCTAATTAATTAAATTTAACTAAAGCATAAAGAAACATAATTAATTAAATGGGTAAATTAAAGGTGTTGGAAACATGTGAATTCACATTGATCCTAACCATCCACCATGCATATTCATTAATGTTCTAGTGAGTTAATTCCTTTTTAGCATTCCGTATTTTCCTAAAGATAAGGAATCAATAGCCCTTTCATGACCGGAACTATATCATCACGATTGATTTAAAATACTTGGAAGATGGTTTAAAACAATGGTTATTACTTGCACTCTAAATGGTGTTAGCATTCAAAGTGGTTTTCAAAAGTCATTGAAGAAAATAGCCTTAAGGCTTTAAGTTCTAAAAACTGTTGTGACAAACTGAGCTTATACGGACAATTTGATGACAGATTTCTAAAACAGAAAGTCTTGGAATGCTTAAAAGAAGCATCTCAGGAATTAACATGTTCGATCGATCGAAGCTGTCTCGATCAATCGGACACCATCATCCTTCAATCGATCGAAATGTCTTCGATCACTTGGCTATGGCTCTGGTTCGATCGATCGAAATACCTTCGATCGATCGAGCCCAGGTTTACTATATCATACATGCAGAGGCTAAGAATCAATATTTCATCACATATTTCCAACGTCTAAACTACGAAAACATGAATAAACCAATACAGAAATAGCAATCTAGAATAATCATAACATATAAACTAATAAACAATGAAATAAAGAAAAGGAAAAGAAAAACCTGGAATAATCTGAAATAAACCTGTAATAAACTTGAAAGAAAATTGAATCTTGAATAATCTTCAATAAAATAATGGAAAAGATGAATAATAACATGAATCTAACTTAATCTACTCTTAATCTAACCCTAAAACTACCCTAAACTGCTATTTTTTGCGTTCTGGAGCGTCCTCCTCTCGTCTGGTGTCAAAACGACTTATTTATAGGTTTCCCGCAGACTATATGCAACTTTTGGGAGAAAAAAATGTGCAATCGATCGAACTTAATTCGATCGATCGAAGTCTCAAGCGCTTGAACTCTCCTCAAGCCATTGAACTTCTCTGATTTTGACAGCTCTGCGCACCGATTGGAGAATGGCCATAACTTTTCACTCGGACCTCGGATTGGGTTCCTGTTTGCGGCCACACAACCGTAATTCAAAGATCTACATTTCATATTTATAGGAAAATCTTCCAAATCTTAAGTCTTCATTGTCAAAAATGGCATTTTCTCAGCTGCTTCCGTTGTTCTCTTCACCAGAATCACTTTTCTTTAGTTTCACTTCACTGATTTACATTCTAATACCTATAAAACAACGCATAAATATATGTTTTAGCATTAACACTATAAATAGAACATTGTTATTAGAATACACCTAAATTTAGGGACTTTGGGGATAAAAGTATGTATAAAAGACCATATAGTATGCTATGAATATGCACTTTTCACCTTGAATCACACCCCCAACTAGCTCGTTGCTAGTCCCTAGTAATGAACTGAACTACAACAATGTTTATTTGAACTCTAAAAATTGAAAACAAAAGAAAGTAAAAATCCTAAATCACTTTTGCAGGAATCGCGATTGCATTTAGCGTAAGCAACAAGCCTTTAAACCCCTAGGTTCCCCCTAGTGGACGAGTGTTGTCTCGTGAGGGTTTGCAGTGAATCTACCCACAAAATTCATATCTATGCTAATTTTTCTCGTTTAAATGTTTTTAAGAATTTTTCTTCTCTCATTTAGCAATATAGTTAAGCTCAATAATCTCATCAAATTCTCTAGTATGCCATAGTCATACAATACACACATGATAGTTAATCTACTATCAAAGTCATTAGAATATTCCATACCTATCAATCTTCAAGTGTGTGTGTGAATGGACAACCAAAATACAAAACTTTAATTTCAAAGCTTGCATAACCTAAGACACTATCAAGACATTCGTTTTGACTCAACTCTCACCGGGATTACACTCTCAAGATGAAATCACTCCGAATTAGGTGTAATAATTATCACTCATGATATGGAAGCTATAAAGAGTAAATGTAAATGGAATCAAAGGCTTTTCATATCTCAATAGAAAAACGGATATTTAAGTGCACAAAGTCTCATGAATGGATACTTTTCACTAGAAGAGCGAGATACCATGGAGAATTCTCTCATTACCTTAACTTAAAATCCAATTTAATTAAAATCATCAGGAATTTGAAAAAGAGATGTTCGCTTGAGAAGAAAGAAGTTCGTGATTTTCAATTGGGTCAAAGGATGTGATTGAAATGTCTACTACAACTTTTCAAACATCCCCACATCTCCAATCTCTCTCTTCTTTTTTCTTTTATTTAACTTTTTTTCCACTCTTCTTTTTTAATTATTATACTTTTTCTTTTGTAACAATCATTGGCACATTTTTTTTTTCTTGCTTTTTTTTTTCTTTTATTTGTTTTTTTCTTTTTCTTTCATCATTTTTTTTCTTTTCCAACTTACCTTTATTCACACAACCAAACTTCTTTTCAAGATAACACATCCCAATCACTCCTAGGTAGAGAAAAGAAGCTCAAACTTGTATTTTGGAGTTAGACATAGATTTTAGGATTGTAATGACAAGGCAAATGTGATAAGGCTCAAGAGGTGAAGTAAAGGAATATTATAAAGGTAGACCAATGCTGTATTATTCATGTATGGTCAAAAGATGGCCTAATTCATCTTCTAAGTTCATAGGATTATTCATTTTAGTAAATTCAAGAACTCTAAAGTTTGGTAAATTCTGAACGTTCTCTTCTAGTGATTTGTCAAAATGAAGAAGGAAAATGAGACTTTCAACGAATAAATACGCTTTTTAAAAAGTAAGAGTAATTTTATAAAATCCTCAAAAAAAAAAAAAAAAGAATGGCTCAAAAGCTCCCTTGGGTTATTAGTCTCCACTAGAGTCTCTCAAGGCACTTAAGCTATGCTTACTAATCTATTTTAGCTTAGTACATGGTTCTCACACCGTGCTGAAAGTTGTTTGAAGATTAAAAAGTATAAAATATACTATAACTAAGATAGTAAAAAAATTGTCATTGTGTATCACATACTAGTAACATACATAAAATAGCACTAATGTATCATAACTAACTACATTAACTAAGAGAGAAATACAAGAACCATTTTATTATATTTAAAAAAAATTTAAAATTTTAAAATTTTTACAATTTTTAATTTACTGAGTCATGCTGCTAAGCAGGTATATTGACATTAAAGTATAAAAAGAAATAAACGAGGCATGCGCGCAATGACTCACTCTCCCCAACTAAAACTAAACATTGTCCTCAATGTTCTAAACTAAGCACATGGATATGTAAAGTAAAGCAAGAGAAGGAAGGATGTTACCTTGAGGCGTTAATATCCAGCTTTTTTTTCATTTTATTTTATTTCTTTGTTAAATTACCTACAAAATCATTAGTAGCAACAAAGAAGAAAAAACAAAGAATATAATACAACTACTCAGTAAATAAATTCAGTTAATCAAGATTTTTACTCTCATAAAGTAATAATTGAAATTTTTGAGGATCTTCGCAGTGAAATTATTTAACAGTGAGAAGACTTTTGGGATCCTCATAAAAATGCAACTCCTCCCAACTAATGTCAGGCTCAAGGTCAGACGAGATGATGCAAAACCTATGGCCTCTAAATTTGTCGTGGATAATTATAAAAGGTATACCACACTTCTTAGAAATTATATGCAACAAACGATCTTTGGTGTTGGTACTTCCTATAATAGCCTCTATTTTAATAGAAGGAGGTGGTGGCCATGGTTCAATAAAAGGGGTAGGGTGTAAGTGATGTTCTAATTTAGCTTCATTACCCTCCTCCTGTCCTAGAACAGAATCTATTGAAATATGATCATAGGAACTTAATTTTTGTTCTATGCAAATGGTTTTGGACTGGACTTGGATAAAGCTATCTATTTGGGACTCAATGTCATTATTATTTAAGAAGGTCAAGTAGTCTAGAAGATTACTAGTTTCTTGTTGAAGTTTAAGATCATCTAATGTGGGCCCAATATTTTCCAAGTCCTCTCTCAAAGAATTTTGAAAAATAAAATTTTGTAAAGTACATGTGCTAGAATCTTTATCATCCACTTCCACAACACATTCTATTTGTTCAATAGTGGGATACACATTACTTTCAAGCTTGGGATGAGAGCTTTGAATAATAGAGAAGATAGGTGATGGGCAACTTGGTGACACCACCTCTTCGGCCGAAAAAGGTGAGGGTTCATAAATATCACATGAATCTAAACCGGATTTAGAATTTTCAATTATGTCCTCCATAGGGTCAGTATCAAAGTTAGGGAGAGAGTCAACATGGGACTCCTTCTTTCCTAATTGCGGGCAATCACCTATTTCCTAATTGCGTGCAATCACCTAAAATCTCATCATTTTTTAAAACCTTACTCACTATATATGTCATCTATTGAGGAAGTCTGGACAAAGAGATTGTGCAATTTTATCTAGGCAGTAAAGGAGTGGATGTCTGGGGTTGTATATTGAGGAGAAGATGGTTCTACAACTTCATGCTCAATGGTTTGGTTTTGGAGTTCTTGTTGGGTTGTCACTTCCCGAGTAAGTTATTAACCTCATTCGGTATAAACCCGTGATTGTCCTCTAATTCCATTCCATTGTTAGTGCCTAGAAATTTGGGTTGTAATGTTAAATGACTAGTATAGTCTTCTATAGATTGGCTAGCATATGCTTGTTGATATCTAGTTTCTAATTTATCTAGTGCACTATCTAGCCTTTTCATTTCACTAAATAGTAATTTTAACATACCATTATCCTCAACTTGGTTATTCTCCTCATTATTACTATATGAAGTTTCGTCCCATTATTGTTGATGATAGTCCCCTTCCCATTGCGTTTGTGTGCAAGACTCCCCAGAAGAAAAGCCTTGGTGCATTTGGTAATCGTGGGAACTACTACTATATCCTACAATATTATTTTGGTTATATCCCCATTGCGATTGATAGAACTCTCCATGTGGAGGTTCTTGATATGTTTGATAACATGGGGGACTACAACTATCATTTCCCATTGTGGTGGTTGGTAGCACTCAGGTTGAAAATGCGCGTCATACGCGGGTGCTTGCCAACTTGGAGGGTAATTATATTGATTTTCAAGTGTGTACCTATTAGTAGCGTTTGTGTTTGTGTTGTATGGAGGGTAATATGAATAAGACATGTTCACCCAAAAATTTTTAAACAACAAATTTTATTATTTTTATTTATCTTGTGAGAGAAAAAGTCCAAAATATTTTATTTTCATTTTATTTATTGAATTTTTTTAAGAAAAAGAAGAAAAACGTAAATAACTTAGTAAAATCCTAACCTAGTTGCCTTCCCTGGCAATGGTGCCAAAAACTTGACACGCCTAAAAAGTTGTGCGCTCTTGTGCAACACCCAAGTGTAGGTGATCGTGCAAGTAATACTGGATAAGTCCAGGTCGATCCCAAATGGAAAGAATAGGAAGAATATCAACTAAGTTACAACCTAAAGAAAACGAAAAGATCATAAAGGAGTGAAATTCTAACGAATCCTAATTAATTAAATTAAACTAAATAACAAACTAAAGCATAAAAAAATATAATTCATTAAGTAAACGGGTAAATTAAAGGTGTTGAAAATATGTGAATTCACATTGATCCTAACTATCCACCATGCACATTCATTAACGTTCTAGGGAGTTAATTCCTTTTTAGCATTCCGTATTTTCCTAAAGATAAAGAATAAATAGCCCTTTCATGACCGGGATTATATCATCACGATTGATTTAAAATACTTGGAATATGGTTTAAAACAATGATTATTACTTGCAATCTAAATGGTGTTAGCATTCAAAGTGGTTTTCAAAAGTCATTGAAGAAAATAGCCTTAAGGCTTTAAGTTCCAAAAACTATTGTGACAAACTGAGTTTATAAGGACAATTTGATGACAGATTTCTAAAATAGAAAGTCTTGGAATACTTACAAGAATCATCTCAGGAATTAACATGTTCGATCGATCGATCGAAGCACTCTCGTTCGATCGATCAATCGATCAAAATGTCTTCGATCGCTTGACTATTGCTCTGGTTCGATCGATCGAGCCCAGGTTTTCTATATCATACATGGCAGAGGCTAAGAATCAATATTTCATCACATATTTCCAATGTCTAAACTACGGAAACATGAATAAACCAATACAAAAATAGTAACCTAGAGTAATCATAACATATAAACTACTCCCTCCGTCCCATTTTATGTGTCCTTTTTTGGAAATCCAACTATTTAAGGGGACAAAAAGAATCTACACCTACTTTCCACAATTGCCCATAATCATTGCACTTTATTTTTTGTTTTGTTTTGTTTTGGTGTTAATTGCAAGGAAGGGTAGTTTGGGAAACTAAGTAAAATTTGCATACTAATTTAAGAAAGTGGACAACATCTTGGGACATACCAAAAAGGAAAGGGGGACACATAAAATGGGACGGAGGGAGTAATAAACAATGAAATAAAGAAAAAGAAAAGAAAAACCTGGAATAATCTAAAATGAACTTGTAATAAACTTGAAATAAACTTGAATCTTGAATAATCTTCAATAAAACAATGGAAAAGATGAAGAATAACATGAATCTAACCTAATCTACTCCTAATCTAATCCTAAAACTACCCTAAACTGCTTTTTTTGCGTTCTAGAGCGTCCTCCTCTCGTCTGGTGTCAAAACGACTTATTTATAGGATTCCTGCTGACTGTACAAAACTTTTAGGAGAAAATAATGTTCAATCAATCGAGCTTAGTTCGATCGATCGAAGTCTCAAGCGCTTGAACTCTCCTCAAGCCCTTGAAATTCTCTGATTTTGACAGTTCTGCGCACCAATGGGAGAATGGCCATAACTTTTCACTCAGACCTCGGATTGAGCTGTCGTTTGTGGCCACATGACCGCAACTCAACGATCTACATTTCATATTTCTAGGAAAATCTTCCAAATCTGAAGTCTTCATTGTCAAAAATGGCATTTTCTCAGTTGCTTCTGTTGTTCTCTTCACCAGAATCACTTTTCTTTAGTTTCAGTTCATTAATTTACATTCTAATACCTATAAAACAACGCATAAATATATGTTTTAGCATTAACACAATAAAAAGAACATTGTTATTAGAATGCACCTAAATGTAGGGACTTTAGAGATAAAAGTATGCATAAAAGACCATATAATATGCTATGAATATGCCCTTTGCATCTCGAATCAATCCATACTCAGCTACCTCTCTCTTCATTCCTTCCCACCAGAAATTTCTCTTTAAGTCCTTGTACATCTTTATACCTCTAGGATGAATCGTCATCCGTGACTTATGTGCTTCATCCAATATTTCTTTTCGGAGATTTTCTTCGTCAGGTACACAAAGTCTACCTTTACATCATAAGGCTCTGTCTGTACTGATACTCCAGATCTCTGGCTCCTTGGCTGACATCTTGCCAAACCATAATTTCAAATTTTTTGTCATTTGTTGAGCCTCTATGATACGATTATCAAAGTTGGATGTACCATCAAACATCCGAAATGCTGTCTTTCCATTGGTTCCACTGGCTGAAGCTCGAATTCAGCTAACACTTCCAATGCTTTCCATTCTCGAATTAGTAATGCAGCGATCACTAGTCGAGGTTTACAACCCAGAGCGTCAGCTACGACATTTGCTTTACCTAGATGGTATTGCAATGAAAAGTCATAATCCTTGAGTAACTCCATCCATCTTCGTTGTCGTGTGTTCAACTCTTTTTCAGAGAACAAATACTTCAAGCTCTAATGATTAGAAAATAGATCAAACTTCTCTCCATAAAGATAGTGTCTCCATCTCTTTAGTGCAAACACTATTGCTGCTAGCTCCAAATCATGCGTCGGATAATTCTTCTCATGTATCTTCAACTGTCTTGATCCATATGCAATGATATTCCCATCTTGCATTAGCACACAACCAAGCTCTTGGTGCAATGAATCATAGTAGATCACATACCTTTCTCCACTCTTAGGTATCGTGAGTACTGGTGCAGAAGTCAATCTTTCCCTTAACTCCTAAAATGCACGCTCACGCTTGTCAATCCATTCATACTTCATCTCCTTCCTTGTCAAATTTGTCAAAGGTCCTGCTATCTTGGAAAATCCTTATATAAATCTTCGATAATATACTGCTAGACCAAGAAAACTTCTGACCTCTGTCGCATTAGTTGGTCTATTCCAGTTTAAGACTGCATCAATCTTAGATAAGTCCACTGAGATACCATCTTGAGATATAACACATCCCAAGAATTTGACCTCTTGGAACTAAAATTCACATTTACTGAATTAGCATACAGCTTGTTCTCTCGAAGTGTCTGCAGAGCAATCTATAAGTGCTCCTTATGATCCTCTTCTATTTTTGAGTAGATCAGTAAACAACTGAAATATATAAGCAGTATCACTATTACAAACATCAGAGTGGTCCTCAGGATCACAACAGGTCTAGAGACAACATATGCCCAAGTACCCGTTAACTATAAGTTCAACACAAATAACCGAAATATAACTAGATATAATTATCTTCAGATCTTCAGCTGGCATAAGGATAGTCGTTAGCATAATACTTCTCTCTAATATAACCGGTTCAGTGGGGCCACCCTCAGCATAATCCAACTCCAGGTAGTAGCCATCACCGTATGTTCCATCACATGCATTGGTAGGGACATGGTAGTCTGGACGGGGAATGTCCAGGCAATAAAGGCTATCAGCTTACTGAATGCTGAGTGAGAACAAGCTACCACAGTCTCATAGAAATAATGAAATTACCAGTTATGCACAATATAAAGTAGTGATATGAATAATATCTCTTCCTTATTTAATTCGACAAAACATTTACCGATTCGAATCGTCTCCCAACTCTAGGACTGACTATACCCAATACCAACTAAATGTACCCAACTGATTTTATGTCATCACAATATACTAGTGTTCTTGTTCACCGCTTTTAAGAACTCTTACTATTCACTGCTTTTAAGAACTCTTGCGAATACTATACATCGCTCTCATATAATGACCAAACTATGGACGTACAAATACTCATGTTCACCGCTTTTAAGAACTCTTACTGTTCACCGCTTAAGAACGCTTGTGAGTATCGTCTATTCATAATCAATATGTATTCGTACTCTTGTTCACCACTTTTAAGAACTCTTACTATTCATCGCCTTTAAGAACACTTGCGAGTATAATAGATAACGCTCACATCCCATATAGATGTGTTTATAACTGATCTCTGATACTGGCAATACTTTACCAGAACACTAAAACTCTGCTGACTTAATTACCAGGATTATCCAATGTTACCTATCAACATAACTCAAACCTTATCTCGTTATCGCATCATACTGTTACTAACGTTCCGAACCCTATTATGTTTCTCACCTTATCTTAATCCCATTATTGCATCCCATTACCTTCGTAATCCATATTATTGCAAAATAGAACATGAAATAACGATTGAACAATTACGCATTATGAACTATAAACTTAAGGAACATATCCATGTTTTGCTAGGTTCGATCGATTGAAGTCATCTCAATCGCTTGAGGAAAGTGATGTTCGATCGATCAAAGTATTCTTGATCGATTGAAGTCAAGGTGGTCTCGATCGATTGAAATCATTTTGAACAATTGAGACACAGGGAGGTTCGATCGATTGAATGCAGTTTAAACGCTCGAACTTCGTCTTTTCTAGATTCTGCAGTGAATGTCCAGAATTTGGTAGGTGTATTTGGGCCGTTATTAAACATACTCAAACTTGTAAAACACCATAACTAAGCTACTGAGTGAGTTTGGGACTCACTAAAAGATCGTAAGGACATGTTTGGCTTAGATTCCAACCTCGAGCTTTAATGGCCTCTCTCTCTCCTCTGCCTTGTCTCTATCTCTCTCTGTCTCTTCCTCTTTTCTTCTTCTACTTTTTCTCCTACTTCCGCTTCTCTCTCTCTCCCAAGATGTGAATACATATATATATCTATATAGATGTACGTGTATATATATAGATGCATGTGTATATATATTAACACACAAGCACATACACACTCTCTCTCTCAACTCTCTGATTTTCCAAACACAAAACACACACGAACACAATGTATAAATAGGGAAAGATCGGTGCAGGTGGTTGGTTTTGCAGGAAACCTGGGAATTCAAATGATTACAAGTTTGATCGATCGAAATATGTTCGATCGCTCAAGAGCAGACCGGTCAGGTTTGATCGATTGAAGAAAGTTTGATCAATTGAAGTAGGAATCACGTCATAAATGTAGGTCGATAGGGTTTCGATTGCTTGAGCAGGGTTCGACGGCTTGAACTTTGGAAATGCTCGATCGCTCGAACGAAATTCGATCAATCGAAGGTAGAATTTCAAATATGATCAAGGGAAGTATATAGAATCTCTGTGCATAAATACTTATTGAAAATACAGGGTATTACAAAATCATCTTCTAAGTTAATAGAATAATTCATTTGAGTAAATTCAAGAGCTCTAAAGTTGGTAAATCCTAAACGTTCTCTTCTAGTGATTAGTCAAAACGAAGAAGAAAACTGAGACTTTCAACGAATTACAACGCTTTTCAAAAAGTAAGAGTAATTTTATAAAACCCTCAAAAAACAAGGAATGGCTCAAAAGCTCACTTGGGTTATTAGTCTCCACTATAGTCTCTCAAGATAACTAAGCTATGCTTACTAATCCATTTGAGCTAAATACAAGGTTGTCACAACGTGCTCAAGTTGTTTGAAGATTAAAAAGCATAAAACATACTATAACTAAGATAGTAAAGAAACTACCTTAGTGCATCACATACTAATAACATACTGAAAATAACACTAATGCATCGTAGCTAACTCCATTTACTAAGAGAGAAATACGAGAACCATCTTATTATATTAAAAAAATTGAATTTTTTTTCTTCAGTTTTTAACTTATTGATTTACATATTGCTAAGCAGGTATATGATACTAAAATACAACAAAAAGATATGAGGCATGAAATGACTCACTCTCCCCCCCCCCCCCCCCCCCCCCCCCCCCCCCAACTAAAACTAAATATTGTCCTCAATGTTCTAAACTAAGCACATTGACATGTAAAGTAAAGCGAGAGAAGGAAGGATGTTACCTCGAGGCACTAATATCCAATGTGTATTTATTTATTTAGTTACCTACAAAATCATTAGTAGCAACAAGAAAAAATAGAGAATATAATACAACTACTCAGTAAATAAATTCGGTTAATCAAGATTTTATCATAAAGTAATAACCAAAATTTTTGAGGATCTTCCCAGTGAAATAATTTAACAGTAAGAAGAACATTGGGATCCTCATAAAAATGCAACTCCCCCCAACTAATGACAGTCTCAAGGTCAGAGGAGATGATGCAAAATCTATGGCTTCCAAATATTTTGTGCACAGTTATGAGAGGTACACCACACTTTTTAGGAATTATATGCAAGAAACAGTTTTTGGTGTTGGTAGTTCCTATAACGGCCTCTATTTTAATACTAGGGGGTGGCCACGGTTTAATAAAAGGGGCAGGGTCTAAGTGATGTTCTAATTTAGCTTCATCACCCTCCTCTTGTTCTAGAACATAATCTATGGAGATATGATCATATATGCACATGGTTTTGGACTGGACTTGGATAAAGCTATCTATTTGAGCCTCAATGTCATTATTACTCAAGAAGGTCAAACAGGCTAGAAGATTACTAGCCTCTTGTTGAAGTTTAAGATCATCTAATGTGGGCTCGAAAGTTTCTAAGTCCTCACTCAAAGAATTTTGAAAAATAAAATTTTGCAAAGTACATGTGCTAGAATCCTTACCATCCTTCCACAACACATTCTATTAGTTCAATATTAGGGTACACGTGATTTTCAAGCTCGGGATGAGAGCTTTAATTGATAGAGAGGTTAGGTGATAGGCAACTTGGTGACACCACCTCTTCGGCCGAAAGAGGTGAGGGTTCATGAATATCACAAGAATCTAGATCAGATTTAGATTTTTCAGTTATGTCCTTCCTAGGGTCACTTTCAACGGTAGGGGTAGAGTCAACAGGTAACTCCACCTTTCCTAGTTGTGCGCAATCACCTAAACTCTTATCATCTTTTAAAACCTCATTCTCATCCTTATAACTCTCCTCACTATGTATGTCATCTATTAAGGTGCTCTGGATAAAGAGATTGTGCAATTTTATCCAGGTAGTGAAGGAGTTGATGTCTGGGGTTGTATATTGAGGAGCAGAATGTTCTACAACTTCATGCTCAATGGTTTGGTTTTGGAGTTCTTGTTGGGTTGTCACTTTCTCGAGTGAGTTGTTAACAACATTCGGTATAAACCCGCCATAGTCCTCCATTTTCATTCCATTGTTAGTGTCTTGAAATTTGGGTTATAGTGTCGAAGGACTGGTATAGTCTTCTATAGGTTGGCTATCAAATGCTTGCTGATATCTCATTTCTAATTTATCAAGTGCACTATCTAGCCTTTTTATTTCACTAAGTAGTAATTTTAACATACTATTATCCTTAACTTGGTTAGTCTCCTCATTATTACTATACAAAGTTTTGCCCCATTGTTATTGATGATAGGCCCCTTCCCATTACGTTTGTGGACAAGGCGTGCCAAAGGGAAAGTCTTGGTATGTTTGGTAATCATGGGAACTACTACTATATCCTACATTATTATTTTGGTTATATCCCCATTGCGGTTGATAGAACTCTTCATGCGAAGGTTCTTGATACGTTTGATAATACGGGGGACTACCACTATCATTTTCCCATTGTGGTGATTGGTAGCACTCAGGTTGATAATGCGCGTCATAAGTGGGTGCTTGCCAACTTGGGGGATAATTATATTGATTTTCAAGTGTGTACCTATTGGTGGCGTTTGTGTTTGTGTTTGTATGGAAGGTAATATGGATAAGACATGTTCACCCAAATTTATAAACAAAATAATTTTTATTTTTATATTTTTTACTTGTGAGAGAAAAAGTCCAAGAGTTGTTTTTTTTTTTTTTTGTTTTTTTTCCAGAGTAAGAAAAATTGGAAATAACATGGTAAAATCCTAACCTAGTTGCCTTCCCGGCAACGGCGCCAAAAACTTGACACGACTATAAAGTTGTGCGCTCTTGTGCAACACCCAAGTGTATGTGATCATCCAAGTAATATTGGATAAGTCCAAGTCGATCCCACAGGGAAGGAATAGGAAGAAAAAATACTAAGTTACAACATAAAGAAAAAGAAAAGAAAATAAGAACGTAGGAGTGGAAGTTCTAACGAATCCTAATTAATTAAATTTAACTAAAAAATAAACTAAAGTATAAAGAAGCATAGCAAGTTAAACAGATTAATTAAAGGTGTTGGAAATATGAGAATCCGCATTGATCCTAACTTTCTACCATGCATACTCATTAACATTCTATGGAGTTCATTCCTTTTCAGCATTCCGTATTTTTCTAAAGATAAGGAATCAATAGCCCTTACATGACTGGGACTACATCATCATAGTTGATTTAAAATACCTGGAAGCCAGTTTAAAACAATGGTTATTACTTGCAGTCTAAATGGTGTTAGCATTCAAAGTGGTTTTCAAAAGTCATTGAAGAAAATAGCCTTAAGGCTTTAAGTTCTAAAAACCGTTGTGACAAACTGAGCATATAGGGACAATTTGATAACATATTTCAGAAACTAAAAGTCATGGAATACAAAAAGGGATCATCTCAAGATTCTGCGAGTTCGATGGATCAACATGTTCTCGATCGATCGGACTGCATCATCCTTTAATCGATCAAAATGTCTTCAATCGCTTGACTATGGCTTTTGTTCAATCGATCGAAATACTTTCGATCGATCGAGCCCAAGGTTTCTAAAGATTGCATGGCAGAGGCTAGGAATCAATGTTTTATCACATATTCCCAACGTCTAAACTACGAAAACATAATAAAATAGGTGTAGAAACAGTAACCTAGAGCAATCATAGCATATGAACTAATAAATAATCAAATAACAAGGATTGGAAAGAAAAACCTGGAAATAATCTGAAATAAACTTGAAATCTTTAATAATCTTTAGTATATTAATGAAAAAGAGAAAGAAAAAAATGAATCTAACCTAATCTACTCCTTATCTAACCCTATAACTACCCAAAAACTGCTATTTTTCGCGTTCTGGCGCGTCCTCCCTTCTCTGCCATCAAGACGACTTATTTATAGGGTTCCTATTGAGTGTATCCAACTTTTGGGGGAAAATAATGTTCAATAGATCGAGCTTAGTTCGATCGATCGAAGTCTCAATCGATTGAACTCTCCTCAAGTCCTTGAACTTCTCTGATTTTGATAACTCTGCGCACCGATGGGAGAATGGCCATATCTTTTCACTCGAACCTCGGATCGACCTCTCGTTTAGGGCCACGCGACCGTAACTCAAAGATATACATTTTATATTTCTAGGGAAATCTTCCAAATCGGAAGTCCTCAATGTCAAAAATGACATTTGCTCAGCTGTATCTGTTACTCTCTCCACCATAATCACTTTCTATTCAACAATTACTTTCCATGACCTGTAAAATAGTGTAAAAACACATGTTTGAGTCTCAACATCATAGAAAACACTTAATCATTGATATACATCTAAATCTAGGAACTTGGAGATAAAAGTATGCATAAAAGACCATATAATACGCTATGAATATGCACTTTACACATCTAATCAATAACTCCGGATACTTCTCTTGTATTTCTGATTTCGTCCCCCAAGATGCTTCTCTCACGTCATGATGGCTCTACTATACTTTCACCAAGGGAATCTCCTTGTTTCTCAACTTCTTGATCTATCTTCTCAAGACATGCACCGGCCTTTGATGTCCTTAAAGTCAATCACTGGTGCTAATTCCCTAACATACTTATATGAAAGATGTTGTGTACTCCAAACATTCTCAACAGTAGTGCAAGGTTATATGCAACCTTGCCCACACGATCAAGAATCTCAAAAGGTCAAATGCAGTAAGGTGATAGCTTCCTCTTCTTCCTTCTAAATCTGACCACACCTCGTACTGGAGACACCTTAACCAACGTGTGATCTCCCACACTGAACTCAAAATCCTTCCGACGTTTGTCTGTATAACTTTTCTTCCTGCTCTGGGCAGCTTTCATCTTCTCTCGAACAATGTTGATCTTTTCATCAATTTCTCAAACCATATACAGTCTGAGAAGTTTTCCATCTCTGACTTTGGCCCAACATAGTGGTGAACAGCATAGTTTCCCATACAATGCTTCAAACAGTGCCATCCGTATGCTCGAGTGATAACTGTTGTTATAAAAAAACTTAATTAAGGGCAAGTGGGTCTCCTACAGACTCTCAAAGTCAATGACACAATCTCTGAGCATATCTTCCATAACTTGATTCGTGCGCTCAATCTGTCCATCAATCTGTGGATGAAAAGTAAAACTCAATCTCAAGAAAGTCCCCATGGCTGCTTGTAGACTCTCCCAAAATCTTGAGCTGAACCTCGAGTCACGATATGTCACTATCGAAACTAGAACACCATGAAGTCGAACTACTTGCTGAACATACATCTAACTAAATTTCTCTACGAGATAAGTCATGCTATAGGCAATGATGTGAGCAGACTTTGTCAATCGATCTACTATCACCCAAATGGCACCGTGACCTTGTTGCGACCTTGGAAATCCGAGCACAAACTCCATGGTAATATGCTACCACTTCCATTCCAGAATCGGTAACGGTTGTAGGAGTCCAGACGGTGTCTAATGCTTTGCCGTGACTTGCTAACACGTTAAACACTTGGATACATGTTGAGCATCCTCCCTTTTCATGCCTTCCCACTAGAAGTTCCTTTTTAGATCCTTATCTTCGTACCTCCTAGGTGAACAGTCAGTCTAGACTTATGTGCCTCTTCCAATATGTCTGTCCTCTGCTCTCCCACATTATAGATACCCCAATTTTGATCGACCATCAAATTCAGGAGATGGTTACCTCTAGGCCAATGATGACAATGACTAGTAAAATTCGAAGACTTTTTCAAGTGATTCAAGTTCTTCAAAAGATTCTTCAAATTGAGCTTTTAAAATTGAGAAAAAGAGGAAAATTAGGTGATTCGAAGAAACCCGAATATGAAATATGTATGAGAAAGAAACAGTCCCAAAAGTCAATTTAAAATTAATTATATATATACATTAGAATTTTGAAAAGAAAATAAAAGAAAAGAAAAGAATTTTAAAGAAAAGAAAAGAATTTTGAAAGGAAAAAGAAAGAAAAAGAAAAGAAGAAAAAGATATAGTAGAATACTAACATAGTCTACTAAAATGTATTAGTATAAGTATAAAGTATATATACCTAGCATATAATTTGAAAAATGAATAATAAGGGGATAATACCTTGGTTGGGACATATGGCATAGGCGGCAGCACTCGCTGAGTGTCGCACCGACACTCAGTGACTGTCGTAGCGGCACTCTCTGAGTGCCGGAACGGCACTCAATGAGTGCTGCAGACAACTCAGTGAGTGCTGCCCACTGTAACAACCTATTTTTCTCAAATACATATGGAATATTTGAGCATGAGTTTTCTACCTAAAATTACCCAATTGCCCCTCAGATGGTGGCCTATATAGGAGGCCTTCACCTCCATTACAAGGGGCCTTTTCTTCTCCCTTAATCCTCTTCTTCCATCTTGCAAAATATATAGAAAACTAGAGAGATTTAAGAGAGAAATCAAGAAATTTTGAAGAATTCAAGAGTTTTCCTTGAAGAATTTGAAGAAGAAGTTGAAGAAATTGGAAGATCTTCACCAACAAATCAAGTAGTTCTTGAGGTTATAGAGGTAACCTTCTAATTCTATCTAGAATTAGGCTAAATTCAATCACAAACTCATAGATTTAGGACTTTTACACATTTTCAAAACCTTTATTCTTACCCCATTTCATCACACACCACATAGATTTGTGATTGAATTTTTAAGTATTATTTTTATTAGTTTGGATCTAGACATAGCCTTGGATTTAAAATGAAAACAAATTGCAAAAGCATTTTTACTTGGATTTTATGTAAACCTTAATTTTACTTCCTTTTGTCTCTATTTTCTCTTTGAAATCCATGAGATCTTCTATATCTCATTGGGGTCTCCTTTGGTATTGATCTATTAGTCTCTCATAATATCATGATTTATGTGGAGATTAAGATGGGTCCTAGTTACATCCATATGATTTTTGTTGGGTCTAAGTCAAACCATAACTTAAGTCCTTCAAGTTGAGTCTCATAGAATTATTTCTATATTCTATGAGGTTCATATGATTTTGAGTCATATGTTAGTCTCCAAGGACCATTAACTTGGGAGGAGAACAAATAAAAATGGATCTAAATTCCTCAAGGAACAAGTATTTGGGAGAGGAATTAGGTGTAGTTTAGTTTTAGTTAAGATTTTGAATACCAATTCCACAATGGAGCTGTGAACTCATGAACTCATTGAGGTCAAAGATTTTTAATTATATCATGGTCAGTGAGAATTGACTGAGACCAATTGGAGAATGTTCATAACCTATATTTGAGTCACTAGAACTTTTGTTTTGATGAAATCCTATACTTAGGATGGTTTAGTCTTATGATTTGTGAGTAAGTTGCTCTCTGTCCAAAATTTCAGAATAGTAAGTGCATATTAAAATGGGTAAATCAGAGCTTTAATCAAGTTTTCTTGACCTCAAATAAATTTTTCTAGGTAGTTCAATGTGTTAGGAAGATACTCTAAAAAGATCAAAGTGATTCTGATTGTTTTACTATTTTTAGAAAATCATACAAAAACTCTAGACAGAGAGTGGAAAATTTCTAAGTAATGTCTGGTGACAAGTGGGGGTATTTGTAAAATACAACCGCGCTAAAAGAAGAAAATACACTAAATTAGTTTACAATTTCCCTGTTTACCTGCAATTTGAATCACAATGACAGTTTTGTATAATATGATTAATCTATGATAAGTGGTATTGTTTTAGTGGTTATATGTGCAGATTACCGTTGCAGTGTGGAGAATTCGAAGATAACGATAAAAGGAAGTGCTGGGTTTCAAAGAAGATATTTCAAAGCTGAAGTACAGAGTTCGAGCGATCGAAGAGGGTTCGAGCGATCGAGGTTTCGATCGATCAACTTGAGTTCGAGCGATCGCAGATCCCAGAAGTTCAATCGACCGAGAGATGTTCGATCGATCGAACATGCCTTTTATAAAAACATACGCGCACGCTGCGGGGACAGTGGTTGAAACCCTAGTTTTAGGTTTTTTCTATATATATCAGTTGTATTCATGAAAAGAATGGCGCCCACATTACTTTTTCATCAGCTTTAGAGAGAGAGATAGAGGTTTTTCATGTTTTGTAGGTCTTGGAGTTTGGATATTGCTTTTGGATTGCTAATCTTATAGTTTAATAATAGTTCTTCATTCCAGGGTACTATTTTATTGTTTATTTGCATTCTGCACGTAGTTTAGAACAATATAATCAGTTATCACGTAGTTTGTATGCTAGATAAATTTTTACCATTAATTTTTGTAATTTTCATGATTAAATCACAAACAAACACATCCTTAATGAATCTTTACGTTGAAAATAACTCTATGTTACTCCAGACTATGTCTGAGTAGTCCCCAGGTTGGGAGATCACGATAAAACCGTGATCTTAAGTCTCTGCCATGCAGCAGAATAATTCCTGTGTTCGATCGATCGAAGTTAGTTCGATTGATCGAAACAAAGACATTGTCAATCGATCGAGAGATGAAGATGTTCGATCGATCAAAATCGCGTCGATCGATCAAACTCTTTGACTCTTGAGAACATTCTATGCAGTATTCCTAGACTTTCTGCTTTACTGATTTGTTATCAAACTGTCCCCAAATGCTCAGTTTGTCAAAACAGTCTGTAAACTTAAAGCCTTGAGGCATTTTTCTTCAATAGATTTTGCAAACCACCCTCAATGCTAACACCATTGAAGGTGCGAGTCTTAACTATTGTTTTAAACCGCTTTTATGTATTTCAAACTTAATTATGATGACATAGTCCTGGTCATGAAAGGACTATGGATTCTTTACCTTTAGATAAATACGGAGTACTGTAGAGAATGTGCTCCATTGAGCTTCAACGTAACTGCATGGTAGATAGCTAGGTTGCGGTGAATTCGTGTAATCCCAACATTTTCTTTTATTAAGAAAAACACATTTTAAAATATCATTTTAATTTGCTAGTTAGTTGTTAGATTAATTTAGTTTGATTGCTTTATCGTTAGTAGTTGATAAACCGTGGAACTTAGTGTTCTACATTTCTTAAAAAGTATTGATTTTTGTTTCCTTTTTAGAGTTTAATCTAGGTTTTAGTTTAACACCTTCTCTGTGGGATCGACCTAGACTTAACCAGACTACTACTTACACGATTACCTATACTTGGGTATAGCACACAAGCGCACACAGAAAAATTCTCATGTCAAGTTTTTGGCGCCCTTGTCGGGGAAGGCGACAAGCTAACGCTTAGATTACCTCAATCTATCATTATCTCTTTTTGTTTTTCATTTTCTTTTATTCTTTAGATCAAAAACTACTTAGGTTCTTTCCCTTTATGTCCGATAATTCCATCGAAGGAATTTACGGAAACCCATTCTATTCATCCAATTCATCTAGTTCTATTAATCCCATAGTTACACCTATTGATTCAATGGCCGATAATCAAAGTGAAAACGGTGATAATGTGGTTGTACCAATCGACGATTCACTTCATCCTTTGTGCGATCTCATGACACCTGAACACACGCCTACACTTTCTTGTATTCTCATTCCACCCCATGCAGGCGAATTTCAATTTTGAAATGGAATGATTCAACTCCTTCTTACCTTCCATAGAATGGAGAGCGAGAAGGCGTATCTATATGTCAAGGACTTTGAGGATGTTTGTAAAACATTTTCACAGAATTGTCCTGTAGACGTGACACGTCTAATGCTATTTCCTTTCACCCTGAAGGATAAAGCAAAAGCGTGGTTACTCACCTTAAAGCCAAATTCAATCTACACCTGGCATGCGATGAACACCGCTTTTCTGAAGAAATTCTTTCCACCCCGCATGACCACTGAGCTTAAACGACAAATAAACTCTTACAAACAAAAGAGCAATGAAACCTTCACCCAAACTTGGGAGCTTTTCAAGGATTTGCTTCTCTCATGCCCACATCACGGGTATGAGAAATGGCGAACCATAAGCTACTTCTATGAAGGGTTAAATGGTGAAACCATGAGTTCAGGGCCATTTCTTCGCAAAAACACTGAAGAAGCTGAAGCTCACTTTGAGTGGTTAGCTAAATATGGCCATGAGTTATCAAACTCAGAAGATGTCCCACGCTCACAGATATCCTGTGTGGAAGAGAAAAGTTTATACCAACTAAAAAGTAAGGATCATCTGATGAATAAATATGAAGAACTAGTGAAGAAAGTGGAAGAGTTGGAAATGAAAGGAGAGAGTTCTAGGCAGGTTTTGCCTGAAGAACCATGCGGCACATGCAACATGTTGGGAGATACTAGCCAATACTGCCCTAATGTGCCGTATTTTCAAGAACAACCCCCCATGGAAATGAATTCCATGCAAGGGTATAGGGGGCGGGGAATTCCTACAATAACTACAATTCACAACATAATAACAATAGATGGAAACACCCTGGGTTTGATTGGAAAAACAATGCTGGGACCCAAAATCAATATAAACAACAGCCCTATAATAACCATAACCAATATTAAGGGCAATTCAATAGGCAACCCCAGCCATTCAATCAAAATAGACCAAATAACTACAATCAAGCTCAACCCTCTAATAATCAACAGCCAAATGTGTACATTCCCCCACACAAAAAGTCGCAGGAGGAAGATCCACTTTCTAACGTGAATCTAACGCAGCAGTTAATTCAAATCATGAGCAAGGTGTCTGCAACGTTAGAGAGGATGGATGCACGACAAGAGGGATTGGGAGGAATATTTCCTGCCCAACCACTTCCAAACCTTAAGGGATTCAACAATGGTCCCAATAACCATGAGTAAGCCAAAGCCGTGACAACTCTGAGAAGCGGCAAGGTCATAGGGCAAAACATGCCTCATTCTACTCCCGAGGAGTATGAAGAGGAGGAAGTGGCAATTAAGAGCAAATCATCTACTCAGGAAGAGGAGCAACTCAGTAATAACGAACCATTGGTTGAAAAAGATGATGCTCCTAAACGAGTAGAAAAAATTGAGAGAAGGCCCGAAAAGGAGCTTGCTAGTGACAAATTACAAATATGCCCTTTCCCTGCGCCTTACCCTCAAAGGCTTAAGAAACCCCAAAACGAGGCATGGAATTAGGAGTTCTTGGAACTGTTCAAACAAGTCAAAATCAATCTTCCACTCCTTGATGCAATCAAACAAGTGCTGGCCTATGCTAAGTACCTCAAAGACTTATGCACTGTCAAGAGGAGGCAAAGTGTGAAGAAACACGCCTATGTCACTTGCCAAGCAAGTGCAATCATCCAAAATGAATTACCTCCAAAGCTTAAAGACCTTGGCACCCCAACTGTCTCGTGTCAGATTGGGAATCAAAGGATAGACAACGCACTCCTTGATTTAGGAGCAAGTGTAAACCTATTGCCATATTCAGTCTATAAACAACTAGGGTTGGGTGAACTCAAACCCACCCAAGTTGCGTTGCAACTGGAGGACGTTCTGGTGCAGATAGACACTTCTGTCTTCCCGGTTGATTTTGTGATATTGGATACTGAACTCGTGTCTAATCCATGTTCACAAATCCCGGTGATTTTTGGACGTCCATTCCTCAACACCATAGATGCCACAATCAAAATAAGAAGTGGTATCATGACCATCGTATTCGGGAATATGACCTTAAACATCAAAATATTTTCAAATCCTCGACCTGCAGAATATGAAGACGAAGAAGAAGTTAACTTCATCGAAACGATCATCGAAGGTGAGGCTGATTTTGTTGACTATAAAGATCCTTTGGAAGTAGTAGTGTCATAACTTGACGCAGTCTACAAACCTAACGATTCAACTCCATTGGACACTGCCGTAAATCATGCCTGCCTCATGGTGGATACGCAAGAGGAGGATAGAGCTGAATGCATGTGGGTCACACCATATGAACCTTTGCCTCCAAAAACGAAGTTAACTATGCCTTCAAACTTTCAGTTTCCCGATTTTGAATTAAAGGAGCTTCCAAAAGAGCTCAATTACGCTTTTTTAGGGACTGAAAAGACTTATCCTGTGATAATTTCATCCACGTTGAACTCTAAACAAGAGGATAAGTTAATTCAAATGCTCAGACAGCACAAGGGAGCATTGGGATGGACTATGGCCGACCTAAAAGGCATAAGCCCATCTATTTGCACACATAAGATATATCTGGAGGAAGACGCCAAACCTTTGCGACAAATGCAGAGGTGTCTGAATCCCAATATGCAAGAAGTTGTGAAAAAGGAAGTCCTAAAAATTCTGGACACTAAGATTATATACCCTATCTCTGATAGCTCTTGGGTTAGTCCAACCCAGGTGGTGCCCAAAAAGACTGGTATTACAGTTATCCCAAACAAAGACGGCGAGTTAGTACCAACACGCGTCCCCACCGGATGTCGGATGTGTATTGATTATCTAAAGTTAAATACTGTGACTCGAAAAGACCACTTTCCATTGCCATTTATGGATCAAATGATAGAAAGAGTGGTGGGTCATAAATTTTATTGCTTCTTGAACGGATGTAGTGGCTATAACGAAATCAAAATTGCTGCTGAAGATCAGGAAAAGATGACTTTCACTTGTCCGTTCGGTACATTTGCCTACCGTCGTATGCCCTTCGGCTTATGCAATGCACCTGCCACCTTTCAGCGGTGCATGTTAAGCATATTCAATGACATGGTCGAACAGACACTCGAGGTCTTTATGGACGACTTCTCAGTGTTTGGCTATAGTTTTGATAACTGCCTATAAAACCTTGAGAATGTGTTAGCAAGATGCGAGGACAAACACTTAGTACTAAACTGGGAAAAGTGTCACTTCATGGTGACCAAGGGAATTATCCTCGGCCACATTATTTCTGATAAGAGTATCCAAGTCGATAAAGCAAAAATTGATATAATTTCAAATCTACATGTTCCTCGTACAGTCCGAGACATCCGATCTTTTCTGGGATATGCGGGATTCTATCGTCGCCTCATCAAGAATTTTAGTGCAATCTCCCGACCATTGTGTCAACTGTTGGCTAAAGACATGCCATTCGAATGGTTAGAAAACTGTCAAACATCTTTTGACGCACTAAAAGAACACCTTACCTCCGCACCAATAATACAGGCACCCGACTGGAGTTTGCCTTTTGAGTTAATGTGTGATGCTAGCGACTATGCCATTGGCGCAGTTCTAGGACAGAGGAAGGACAATAAGCCTTATGTAATATACTATGCCAGTCGTACACTTAACAAAACTCAAATGAATTATACGACTACCGAGAAAGAGCTACTGCCAATAGTTTTCGCTCTAGACAAATTCAGGTCTTATCTAATAGGGTCCCCAATAGTCTATTTTACAGACCACTCGGCCCTCAAGTACCTGTTATCTAAGAAAGATGCAAAACAAAGGCTCATCCGCTGGATACTCCTACTCCAGTAATTTGATATCACTATTAAGGATAAAAAGGGAGTAGAGAATGTGGTCTCCGATCATTTATCTCGGTTGACATTTACTGATAACACTGAGCCCGTACCAATAAAATATGAATTCCCAGACGAGCAACTGACGGCTGTTTCCAGTTTGCCTTGGTACGCGGATATAATAAATTACCTTGTTACAGGAGAGACCCCAAGTCAGTGGTCAAACTAGGACAAGAAAAGTTTCCTTTCGTTCGCACGTCATTTCTTTTTCGATGACCCCTACTTATTTAAGTATTGTACTGATCAGGTCATCAGACGTTGCGTTTCGAATGAGGACATCATTATAATTTTTACCTCTTGTCATTCTGAAGCCTGCGGTGGTCATTTTGCCTCCCAAAAGACTGCACATAAAGTCCTACACAGCGGCTTCTATTGGCCCACCGTGTTTAAAGATGCCTATGCCTTTTGTAAATCGTGCCAATGATGACAAATACATGGTACAATTTCGAAAAGGAACTCTATGCCCTTAACCCCTATTATCACAATTGAAATATTCGATTATTGGGGCATAGACTTTATGGGCCCTTTTCCTAAATCTAACAACTGTGAATATATACTCCTGGCTGTGGAATATATATCAAAATGGGTAGAAGCGATACCGACGAGACGCAATGACCACAAAACAGTAATGTCCTTCATTAAGGAAAACATCCTATCGCGTTTCGGGACCCCAAAAGCACTAATAAGTGACCAAGGCAAACACTTTTGCAATAGGCCTTTGGAGTCACTACTCAAGAAATACGGGGTGAACCACAAGATCGCTCTAGCCTACCACCCACAAACAAACGGGCAGGCAGAGTTAGCTAACCATGAAATCAAGCATATATTAGAAAAGACGGTTAGTTTCAACAGAAAAGACTGGGCTTATAAACTGACTGATGCTCTTTGGGCATACCGTACTACCTACAAGACAAATCTGGGGATATCCCCGTATAGGTTAGTGTATGGTAAGGCATGTCACCTTCCTGTCAAAATCGAGCACAAAGCATATTGGGTGACACGCTTATTAAACTTCGACATTAAAGAGGGAGGTCATCTCCGAAAACTCCAGTTGGCTGAACTGGAAGAAATTCGTCGAGATGCATACGACAATGCTAAACTCCACAAGGAAAGGTTGAAGGCTCGCCATGATAGAACGATTTTTCAAAATCTTTCGAGCAGGGACAAAAAGTTTTATTATACGATTCACGCCTTCAACTCTTCCCAGGAAAACTCTGATCTCGGTGGACAGGACCCTTCATAGTCAAATCTGTCTTTCCACATGGGGCCGTCGAGTTATTTAATCCTAAGAACGACGGAAGTTTCAAGGCCAATGGCCAAAGGTTAAAACCGTTCTTAGAGGATTTCCAACCCGAGGTCGAGCACATCCAACTAGATGAGCCTGACTATGCCTCAACCTAGAACGCTCAAGTGCGTTTTCACAATGTTGTTGTACTCTTTCTTTTACTGCTTTTTGTTTTGTTTTATTCTTTTGTTTATCTATTTTCGAGTGTGACCTCAATTTTAACCTTCTATTCAACATTCGAGATGATGATGTCCACTCAATTGATTCTGAATATCATAACCCCCCGTGGACTAATGATGAAATCGCATTCTGCTTATCTCCATACCAAGGGCCAGGGGCAGAATATGTCATTGACTTAACCCAAGGATACATCCCATACAACCCTGCTCTCCTCCAGATCAATCCTTTTGAGCACATGGAATTTCCTGAAGAGGAGGGAGAACCAGAGGGATATGTTGTTTGGGAAGTCGATGATGCTCTGATGGACCAGTAGGAGAATGATTCAATGTGGGAACCGTGGGAAGAAGAGGATTTACAGGATGTGGTGCCAGAATGCCATCATGCTGTATTCATATACGTTGTTGACTTTCTTGTCATCCAAGTGGTTCCCTACATGTATGTGCACTTGAGTTATTTGTTGTTCCGGCTTCAATGCCCCCTACGTGCTAGTGCACCTGGTGATATCAGGCCAATAGTGAGGTTAATTCTTGGTCACATTCCCAGTTTTGTTTATTCTTTTAGTTTTTTTTCATTTGTCTATTTAATTTCTTTCTTTTTATGCTCGTTTATTTTCCTTTTGTCAGGGGTGTCACTATGAATCAAATGATACAGCCGCTGTTCCTTCCACATCAGTTATTCCATGGAATTGGACCACACATAAGGTCTCTGGGTACTCTGCCGCAAGAGGAGAGTCCGTTGCGAACTTACACACCGTTATCACTATCTTCATCCAGTTCAACTCTTGAATGCGCGATCAATTCTTTGGAGAGTTCAGACTTGCTCAATGATGCCCTGGATGCTTTCCGGCTATTCTGGAAAAGGGAATCATCAAATTTGGACCCCACATTCGAAGCTTTGGCGAAGATAGAAGTTGTGGAAGAAGAAATCTTTATACTTGAAGAATAGTGCTTCACTTCAATTGTGTTATGTCATTTCATATTTCTTTCATCAATTGAAGTGTATCCCTAGACAAAGTTTTATTAGTTTCAGTTTCGTTTAGTTTTTCTTTATCAATAAGGTCTTAAATACCATGTTGGGGGCAATAATGTTGCAAATGGATGCAAATATATTATTTTATCTATAAAATATTTGCCATTTTTTATTTTGAAGATGACTTTTTTTGGCTTACATGTCCTGTCACTGAACTATTTTTATTACTTTCCTATATGTCCAGAACAATATTGGTTAGTTGGGGGTGTATAATCCTTTAATTCAATAATATTATAAAATTTCAAGGTTCGATCGATAAGCGCTTCAGCAGGTCTCAATTGATCGAAGGTTCGATCGATCGAACTTTGTCGATCGATCGAGACCTATATTTAAACGAGGCATCGTCGCTACACCTTCTCAGTTTCTCACTCTCTCTCTCACGTTCGAGCGATCGGAGACAGAGGAGAATCACGCGATTTTTGGACCCCCATGCACAACCACATCACTTGACGGACCCCTCGGATCATCATCTTCAACCTCCTCATCCCCTTTATCGCGTGTATCTCGAGGTGAGGTCTCGGTACACCCCCTTGTGTCTTTCTTTCCATTAGAATTGTATTAGGGGTGCCACCAATGGGTATTAATCCTTTATTTGATGCTTGTTTGCTTAATTTTGATGTTCGCGGGCTATTCACGTTTTCTTTAGTTGTCGCTGCACCTTCGCTGTGCTCGATCGATCGAATCAAGGTTCGAGCGATCGAGCTCAGCCATAGTTCAATCGATCGAGATAGGTTCGAGCGATCGAAACCAACCCTCTTCTTGATCGATTGAACATGGCTCAAGCGATCGAACCAACAATTTTCTCGATCGATCGAGTATCCGTCGATCGATCGAAGTGCAGCAATTTCTTTTTCTTTTCTGTTTTTCCTGTTTCACTAATTTTTCTGATTATTTCTTCCATTTCAGGGCTTTACAATGAACCCTATCACAGGGTATCACAAGTCCAAGCCGCTTGACCTAACCATACCTGATCCTATACCTGATCACGGGTTTAGAAATGAGGAAGATCGGGTGTGGTTCACTAGATATTTCCAGTCTCGAAAGGTTATGCTCGAACGACCACTCGAGAGAGCATGGCTTTCCACTCCTTGGTATCTTGCACGGATATGCGCTATACTGCAGTGGTACGCGCTCCTCTCCCAGCTAAAGCACGTTAATTTATCCTAGATTAGGGAGGCATGTGCGACGATGGTCAGGGATCCGACTACTCCATTCACACTACGATCATTTTTTCGTGGTCGGGAGATCATCTTTAGTCCGGCCACTGTCTCCGCTGCTTTAGGGGTACCTGAGGTACCTGACTCTGTTTGTCCACACCGTGCTGACACACCGCTGCTCTCACCGACTATTATTATCAGAGAGATCACTGGGGGTGCTCTTCCGGGTAGGGATGGTGAGGCCCTTATTGCTGACTTCTACCTCACAGATAATTATCATATGCTACACCACGCCCTCAGCAATTGCCTCTTAGTGACATCTTATCGGGAGAAGATTGCAGCATGGTACGCACGTGTGTTATATGCGATCGGGACATGGCAGCCTGTCTATTTGCCTCGCCTTTACATTAACTTTATGAGGCACCCTACATGATACATTTAGGCCAAGAAGCATTTGAAGGGTGCTTGGGCCATTCATCGGGTTATTGAGTAGGCAGGTCTCCTTCTGTTGGCGAGTGATGCGACTGTACAGTCTCGCAGTCTTTTTCGCGAGACTGCTTCTCGCTGGTCTGATGCGCAAAAGAGAAAGAGGCGAGGTAAAGGGAAGGCTAAGGTTGGCGAGAAGAGGAGGAGGCACTGATACGGAGGGTGCTGCTTCTGGGATTCCCACAGAGGCTGAGGAGCATGAGTTTGAGGAGGAAATGGACCCTATTAAGGAGGTTGCAAGATTTGAGCTGAGACAGAGATCTCAGGCTCATGCCCAGGGAGAGTCTTCTTCTGCGCCTCTCCCGACTATTCACGAGTTACTACTGGAGGAGAGGGAGGCCCGGATTAGACTCGAGGGCAAGGTAGATAAGATGACAACTTTGTTGGAGGCCATCTTGATCCAGATCGGAGTCGATCAGTCAGTTCACGCCGCTTCTGCACCACCGCCCAGCGATCCAACTACAGCTGCTCCCGCTGCATCCACCGTCCCACTTACCACTTCTGATATTCCATCATACACCATTAGCCCATCTGTTCATGTTTCTGATCCTACCGCTCCCTCTATTTCTTCAGCTCCACCAGCACCGAGTGAGCCTGCAGCTTCATCCATGTCTGCGGCGCCGCTTACTACGGAGATACCACTTTCACCTCCTCATGTCGTGGCTGACACACCAATATCTACATCAGCTGCTACGACAGAGAGTGTCCCAGCTACGACCACTACTGTGGGTGAGGGTGGTGATGGGGATGTTCCAGCTGCGCCGATCGAGATATTATCGGACGTCGCTGACGATGTATAACTTATGCTCGATCAGTGTTTGTGGATGTTGGGTGGTTTTGGTTGCTAGTGACTGTATTCTTCTCTTTCATGTTTTTTTTTTCTTTTCTTCTTATGGTTTGGTGGGCTATGTGGATTTTTGGATATTGTTGATTGGTTTTTGGTGGATTGGTTGGTGTTGGATATAGTGGATTTTAGTTTGTATGGAGTATGTTATCACTGTTCTGTTCTTTCTCTTTATTATCTTTCCAGTGATTAGTTCTGTTTATATATGGATCCTCTGCTTTATTTTTTATATATTATATTATATTTGATCCTGCCTGTTTGGAGTTGTATGCTTTCTTTACAGATTGCGTTCCTTGCAGTTATTGTGTGCTTTATCAGGTGATATCTCTCTATCTATTTTTGAAAATCAACTTCTGAGGACATTGTTATTTTCAGTTGGGGGTGTGATGTAGATAGATAATTACCTGTGCATATTTATACATAGCAATCTGGATTACTTTATTGCAAATGTCATACAATCTCGAGTTTGAATTTGTGAAGTTAAGAAAAATTTAAAAATTTAAGAAAAATTTTAAAATGTTAAAAAAATTTAAAATTTCCAACAATTGAGCAAGGTTTGAATTAAATTGGTAGAATAACTCTGAATATTCACTCCTACTTAGCTGTTATCAAGCAATGACACAACCATTTTATTCTCATCCTTTTATGAATTAAGTTCACGCGTTTTTCTAGTTTCTCTAGGATGAATGCATATGTTGACCATTTTTGTATCCAAATCATTTGCACATGTTAATAGCTATGCAGAAAACTTAAAATAAGAGTTAATATGACTTTCGTACTTTAAGGAATAAAGTAGTGGAAACTAGTCCCTTAGTGTGCTTTTGAATCCATTCTTCAATCTTGAGGGAATTATCACATCAAATTTGAATTGTTCTTATTGAATAAGCGTATTGAATTCGTTGAATAGTCTCTAATTCTTCATTTTGGCTTCTTAGTAGAGGAGAACGTTCAGGATTTACCAACTAAACTCAATGAACATTGACGTGTGAAAATTAAGAAGTTGAGAAAATGATTTAAGCCATCGTTATTTGCTCCTTACCTTTCCATATACCTGTATTGATATTCCAGAATATGCATTGTTCTCAACCCCACACATAGTAAATAATGTCGAATCTATTATGAAATCTCAAATTCCTGATTTTATACTTTGACCTCAATACACCCCATTGCACACCCAATGTGATTCAATTCATGAAGTATGAGGAAGGAGCAGTAGTGGGAAGAGATGCATAAAAGAAAAGAAAGGGAAGGAGAAAATCTCCAGGTTAAAAAAAAAATTGATAAATGGAGAGGATGGTTGGAATGAAGTAAAGAAGAAATTACTGAACACAATCACATGCAGAAAAGGTGCAATTTCTTACCCCTCTAATATCTACCCTACTAAATAAAAACTGTCAAGTCAAAGCCTTAATGATTTTCAACAACTTAGTTTAACCACGAATGTGTAAATTGAGTTATCCACGGTATTTCGCTCCTCTAGTAAGTAGTATTCCTTTTGCGAGACTATACACTCTAAATGTTCGTCTTTCATAGAGTTGAGTATGAAAGCATTAGTATCCGAAAAATCACTCCTATCAAAGCTTTCATACCATGAGCGATCATTATTACCCAAGTTTGTGTGGGATATTCATTTTTGAGTGTGAACCCATGTGAGAATTGAGTTGAAACTACAAGTTCTGAGAGTATGATAGTTTAAACAACTCTAAATAAAGTTTGATGTATAGCTGTTAATCTCGCACACACACGGATGCATGGATGAGATGCATATGTTGTTCTTTCTTGGTGGCATGCGGAACATGTGTATTTCTTTCATGGTTTGAATGAGGATGATATAACCAAACCAAACCAAACCAAACCAAGCCTTGTGTCCCAATCAATTGGGGTCGGCTGTATGAATCCTTTTCCTCCATTCTGCACGATCAAGAGCTATATGCTCATTTAAATTATATAAATTCATATCTTGTTGCACCACATATTCCCAAGTCAGTCTAGGTCTGCCTCTCCCCCTAGCCATTCCAGGCACTACGATCTTATCACTCTTTCGCACAGGTGCATCTACAGGTCTTCGTTGCACATGGCCGAACCATCTAAGTCTATTCTCCCTCAACTTATCCTCAATATGTGTCACTCCTAAAGTCTCTCGGATGTACTCATTTCTAATTCTATCTTTCCTAGTCTTACCACACATCCATCTTAGCATCCTCATCTCCGCTACACTCACTTTGCTAATGTGTTGTTTCTTAGTTGCCCAACACTCTATCCCGTAGAGCATAGCTGGCCTAATAGCTGTCCTATAAAATTTTCCTTTCAATTTTGCTGGTATTCTCCGATCACATAATACTCCAGAAGCACTCCTCCACTTAAGCCAGCCCACTTTAATTCTGTGGGTATATTCACTGCAAATTCTCACGAGACAACACTCGTCCACTAGGGGAAACCTAAGGGTTTAACGGCTTGTTGCATTCGCTAAATGTAACCGCGATTCCTGCAAAAGTGAGTTAGGTAGTTTTTTTTTCTTTTTTTTTTTTAGATTAGTTTGATTTGATTTTAATAAGCTTTATTTTAGTATTAGTTTAGCTTGTTTTTATTTCGCTCTATTGCTAGGGACTAGTAAATCGCTAGTTGGGGGTTGTGACAAGTGGGGGTATTTGTAATATACAACTGCGCTAAAAGAAGAAAATACACTAAATTAGTTTATAATTTCCCTGTTTATCTGCAATTTTAATCACAATGCCAGTTTTTATATAATATGATTAATCTATGATAAGTGGTATTGTTTTAGTGGTTATATGTGCAGATTACCGTTGTAGTGTGGAGAATTGCAAGATAACGATAAAAGGAAGTGCTGGGTTTCAAAGAAGACATTTCAAAGCTGAAGTACAGAGTTCGACCGATCAAAGAGGGTTCGAGCGATCAAGGTTTAGATCGATCGACTTGAGTTCGAGCGATCGAAGATCCCAGAAGTTCAATCGATCGAGAGATGTTCGATCGATCGAACATGGCTTTTATCAGAACATACGCGCACGCTGCGGGGATAGTGGTTGAAACCCTAGTTTTAGGTTTTTCTATATATATTAGTTGTATTCACGAAAAGAATGGCGCCCACATTACTTTTTCATCAGTTTTGAGAGAGAGATAGAGGTTTTTCATGTTTTGTAGGTCTTGGAGTTTGGATATTGCTTTTGGATTGCTAATCTTATAGTTTAATAATAGTTCATCATTCCAGGTTACTCTTTTATTGTTTATTTGAATTCTGCACGTAGTTTAGAACAATATAATCAGTTATCACATAGTTTGTATGCTAGATAAATTTTCACCATTTGTTTTTGTAATTTTCATGATTAAATCACAAACAAACGCATCCTTAATGAATATTTACGTTGAAAATAACTCTGTGTTACTCCAGACTATGTCTGAGTAGTCCCCAAGTTGGGAGATCATGATGAAACCGTGATCTTAAGTCTCTGCCATGCAGCAGAATAATTCCTGTGTTCGATCGAACGAAGTTAGTTCGATCGATCGAAACAGAGACATTGTCAATCAATCGAAGTCAGTTCGATCGATCGAGAGATGAAGATGTTTGATCGATCGAACTCTTTGATTCTTGAGAACATTCTATGTAGTATTCCTAGACTTTCAGCTTTTCTGATTTGTTATCAAACTGTCCCCAAATGCTCAGTTTGTCAAAACAGTCTGTAAACTTAAAGCCTTAAGGCATTTTTCTTCAATATATTTTGCAAACCACCCTCAATGCTAACACCATTGAAGGTGCGAGTCTTTACTATTGTTTTAAAGCGCTTTTATGTATTTCAAACTTAATTGTGATGACATAGTCCCGGTCATGAAAGGACTATGGATTCTTTACCTTTAGATAAATATGGAATACTATAGAGAATGTGCTCCATTGAGCTTCAACGTAACTGCATGGTAGATGGCTAGGTTGCGGTCCCAACATTCCCTTTTGTTAAGAAAAACACATTTTAAAATATCGTTTTAATTTGCTAGTTAGTTGTTAGATTAATTTAGTTTGATTGCTTTATCGTTAGTAGTTGATAAACCGTGGAACTTAGTGTTCTACATTTCTTAAAAAGTATTGATTTTTGTTTTCTTTTTAGAGTTTAATCTAGGTTTTAGTTTAACACCTTCCCTGTGGGATCGACTTGGACTTAACCAGACTACTACTTGCACGATTACCTACACTTGGGTAAAGCACACAAGCGCACACAGAAAAATTCTCGTGTCATCTGGTCATGACCCTTTTCCCAGAGATTCAACCGTTGGATTTTTTATTTTCTTTTTGGGTTAGAAACTAGGCTCAAAGAGTCATGACATACTCAAAAATCATTAAGATCAAACCGTTGGAAGTATTTTATTTCTATTTTTGAATGTCTGATATGGTCTCTGTAATGTTCGCAATTTTGATAAACCTTCAATAACTCTCATCTAATGGACTCCTAATGTCATAAGATCTTAACCATATCTTAAATAATGTCCATTAAGTTTAAATCTAGAGGCTAGATGATCCAATCTAATGAATATCACATATCTTATGTTCATGCATTCATTTATATATATTGATGCTCATAAGTAGGACTCATTTCTGGTTTAAGTTGCACTTAATTAAACCTAATTGAACATGACTAGGGGTTCCTTATGATCTGTTGGGGCTATGGCATCTCTATATGGACATTACATTGGCTCCTAGTTGAGACTTGTATATCTATAGAGGTGCTATGGTTCCAACTAGTTAAAAGGAATCCATAGTTATGTCAATTCCTCCTCTATTTGGTAGATTTAAGCTAGAAGTTTAGGATTGATTACTTGATATCATATTTGACGCATGTGGAATAATCTTTGTTTTGTGGTACAATTTCTCAACTCTTTCTTTAGTTTATTTATCTCTTGATTTTATTGATTTTCTACTCTATGTGCGACACTTTAGAATTAGAATTTGTCTTATGCGTTTATATGATTAGAGACCCTTTTTAGGATTTTTTACTTTTGTATGCATTGCATGTTTCAATATTCATGGCTGGATCCCAGGTAAGTTCCCTAGTTCCCTATTTGCATTACTTGCTACTTGAATATGTGGTTTATGAATGATATTTTGTCATTAGCAATCTTACACCCTTTTAGACATGCTTTTGTAATGTATATTTATACATATGTATTAGTTGAGGGCATGCTTATATTAATAATTCGATTAAAAAGGATGTTGAGTATAGGCCTATCACGAGATAGGATGCGAGGGGGTGTTTTAGTTCGCCGGGCTCCTTCCCCTCTCATTCCATAATCTCCGGACCTAGAAATCTCTGGTTTCCAAAGATCGGTTTGCTTTTAAAATGGTTTCTTAATTTTCCTTTTGAAAAATTAAGTGGCGACTCTTTGAATTTGTTTTTTTGAAAAAATTATTTTTTAAAAAATGGGCGCAAATGCTGGTATCCACACGCATTGGGTACCACAAGTCAACTTCTGCTTCTGAATCCTCCATCCTATCTGATACTCCATTTTTCCGGTTCCTTCGCTGAAACTTTGGCGAACCACTTCTTCAACTCTTCATCCTTCTATTGAGCTTTCAAGACACAACCGATGAGTGTTGGCTATACTACAAGATACCCAAAGTGTCAACCCTTTCCTGGCTATGCGGGTTAAAGATCGAATTCTGCTACGGTCTCCAATCCTTTCCATTCTCAAATCATAAGAGAAGTAAAAAATCCCATGAGGTCATCGAATTAGCGCGTTTGCAACTACATTTGCCTTACCAGGATGGTATTACAAAGTTAAGTCGTAATCTTTCAATAATTCCACCTCCTCTGTCTTATGTTGAGTTCATTCTGCGAAAACAAATACCTCAAGCTCTTATGGTCTGAAAAATAAATCAAACTGCTCTCCAAAGAGGTAATATGTCCAGATTTTCAAGGCGTAAATGATTGCGGCTAACTCAAGATCATGCGTAGGATAGTTCATCTCATGTGGCTTCAACTGTCTCGATCCATATGCTATAACCTTCCCAACTTTCATAAGAATATACCCTAATCCTTGGTGCGATGTGTCACTATAGATGGTGTATCTCTCACTGCTCTTCGGAATTGCAAGCATTGGTGCTGAAGTCAATCTTTGTTTTAACTCCTGGAACACGCGTTCGTGCTTATTTTCCCATTTAAACTTCAGATTCTTCTTCATAAGTCCAGTAAATGGGACTATAATTTTGGAGCAACCTTCAACGAATCTCTGGTAATAGCCATCCAAACCAAGAAAGCTCCTACCTTCTGAGGCTCTTTTCCATTCTAATATTGCATCGACCTTCGTAGTATCCACAGAAATTCCATCTCGAGAGACTTCATATCTCAAGAAGTTGACTTCCTCGAGCCAAAACTCGCACTTGATGAACTTTACGTACAAACGATAATAATCTCTGAGCATATGTAGTAAAATCTACATATATTTCTCGTGTTCTTCTTTAGTTTTGGAATAAATCAGAATATCATCAATGGAGACGATAACAAACTAATCTAGGTAGGGCCTGAATACCATATTCATTAAATCCATGAACGCTACTGGGGTATTGGTTAACCAAAACGGCATGACAAGGAACTCATAATGACCATATCTGGTTCTGAATGCCATCTTTGGCACATCTTCTAGTCTAACCAAAAGCTGATGGTATCCGGATCTCAAGTTGATCTTAAAAAATGTCGTCGTTCTATTAAGCTGATCGAATAAATCATTGATCCTTGGCAATGGGTACTTGTTCTTGATGGTAACTTTGTTAAACTCTCTATAATATAGGTAAAGTCAAAATGTTCCATCTTTCATTTTCACGAACAACATCCGTGCTCCCCACGGTGATGTGTATGGTCAAACAAAACCCAAATCTTCTGGGTATTGTACTTGCTTCTTCAACTCTTGCATCTCTGTCGGTGCCATTTAGTACAGAGTCTTAGATATCAAAGTTGTCTCAGGCACCAATTCGATGCTGAAGTCTATTTTACGCTTGGGTGGTAACCCTGAGATAAGCTTGAATACATCCACGAATTCTTACACCGCTGGGATCTCCGTGACTAAACTCTTTGAACTTGTGCCCTCAATGGCAGCTAAGCGGCTTATGAGAAAAGCGTTGCTCAATGGGTTAAACTAAAAAGTAAAGGGTTGGCTTCCAAGCAATGAGAAAGTAATTGACTTGCCAACATAGTCCAAGTTGGCATGGTACTTAGTCAACTAGTCAATTCCTAGGATAAGGTCGAACTCTCTCATCGATAATACTACCAAGTCTGCTAGTAGGTCTCTATCCTCTAGGTTAATGAGGCAATCCTTACATATTTTACCCAACCTTATAGATACTCCCAAAGGGGTAACGGTGTTCAAAGCTACGAAAAGTTCTGGGGTACTAGACCTAAGTCTTGCATAGTTCTACTAGCAATAAAGGAATTTGATGAACCAGTATCAAATAAGGCTTTAACTCTATTACTGTAGAGCATAAGCGTACCTTCTAGATTCTTGGTCTCGACATCAAATATTGCTACCTCTTGAATGATTGCATTCACATGGGTCCGAGCATTCTATCCTTGGGCCATGGGTCCATAGTATCCTTGGCGAGGTGCCTTGCAGTCTCGAATTAGGTGGCCTTTCTTACCACAATTATAGCAGACGATCTTGTCCTGGTTATAATTCTTGGGAGCACGCCAGTGCCTAGCATGATGACCATGTATATTATAGTTGAAACAATTTTTTGGATATTCACCCTGGGCTGCTGGGTGTGCCGTAGGTCTGTTTGCTAGGACAGATGCTTTGTTCTGAGGCAGCTGGGGTCAGGGGATTACTGTTCGAGCTTGTTGAGGTCTCTAGTGAGCATTCTGAGGTCTCCATTCCAAGCTCTCTTGGTTCCTTAATAAGATGATAGGTTCCCTAATCCTGGTTGAACCTCTGTGGTGGTTAGATTATCTCGATTCCTGACAACCACCATTCTCCAATCTTGAAGCTAAACGGACCATTGCTTCAAAAGGTTGGTTCAGCTGTGTCATCGTCATGGGCCTAAGGTGGGGATTCAGTTCTCTATGGATTATCTTTACCTTCTTCTATGGGGTATCCACCATATGCGGGGCAAAACTGGATAGTCATTCGAACTGGGTGGTGTATTCCCGAATCGACCTATTGCCTTGGACCAAACTGATGAATTCCTTCTGATTCTCATCTTTTTCTTCCTCAGGAAAATACTTCTCTAGGAAGATCTCCTTAAAATTGGCCCACGTCATTCCTTCAGTGGCATCAATTCCAATAGTTTCCTTCTCGGCCTCCCCACCATTCTGCTACTAAGTAGGTAAGCTAGAAAGTGGCCAATCGGCGCTTCTCAACTTCATTACATCCTACCATATCAAAGATGGTTTCCATCTCATACACCCATTGTTCTGCCTTCCACGACTCACCCAAACCATTAAACTTCTTTGGGCAAAGAGTGCAAAACCTTTCCAACGTTCGATCTCCAGCTTGTCCATGGTGTGCACAATGGTGGTTGTTGTTTCCATTATTGTTTACCCGATTCTCCATATTTCCCATCGTCGCATTGGCTCTTTCAATTCTCCCTACTAGAGCTTTGAGTAATCCTGTTGGATCTATCTCTGGTGGAATTGGGTTGGCTAGTCTTGCTCCATTATGGTTCCTCTCTCCTTAAGTATTGGGTGCCATTATGACTTGAATACCAGTGCATTAATCTAAGCACTTTTGGTGGATACGAAATCTTTTAGTTGGTGGATTGCATTATAACACACTTAAGAGGATGCCTCATAAATTAAATAAGGAAAATAATTGCCGACTGAAAATATTGATAAATAAACTGATCTCCAAGGCTTATATAACGTGGTTATATCTAGAACCACAAGCGACCTGTAAATAAGACTATCTATAGTCTATACTAGCATGAGGTATCTTATGTTCAAGAAGTGTAGGACAATTGTTGAGCTCACCTAAACCTAGAGCTCTGATACCACAAAAACTCTATCATGCCCTGAAATGGCAAAGTAGGGAAAAATTAATTTCCTACCTTTGAACCCGTGGACACAGGACTGGTTGGAGATGCTCCTAATTGTCCTTGACAGAATATTAGCAAGAAACATAATAATATTTGGAATGTATCTAATTCATTAACACCATAATAATATTAAACATTAAACAGTCTTAAGATAATATTTATATTACAGGCCCACAAAAAGAAACAAAAGAAAATAGTCTGGTTACATCTAGTGTCACAAGGTCTAACATTAACTAAGTTATTACATTACAATATAAAAGATAATAGAGGAGTAAGAAAATTTATCTTCAACTAGCGAATCCATAGAGATTCTTGTAGTAGTCCTTTCCCGAATACTCATCATCATAGTGGCCCTTATCCGTTTTCCCGCCAGTTCGGTTGGTGCCTCCGGGTTGAGCCTCACCTGCTAATCCTGGCATCACTGAACGTGGAAGGTCTAGTGGCATAAAATGCCGTCAGCTTGAATATAAGTTGAGTCAGCATAAATTCTAACAAAGCACCGTTAGCAACAGTCATGGAACACTTAGGCTCATTATCCTTAATCGGTTTATCAATGTCTTATATGTTATCAAAGAATTATGATAAACTGGACCATGATATGAAAATTAAAACTTGAAATGTTTCATGCCTTGCAATCAAAAAGACCGATCAATAACCATTTCTCCATAACCCAAATTCATCTACTACAACTCCTTCCTCGTATCCGGCATAAGCCGTTGGTTTATGATAAAACTGCTTTAATAGCTACTTGGTGAGTAAACTACAGTGCCTTAATGACCAAAGAGCGTAGTGAAAGTGCTTTAACGGCCGACTCAGCCAAGAGATCCATGGTCCATGACCTTTTCTCATATGAATAAGAAAGTGCCTTAACAACCGCTTGGTGTGTAAACTACAGTGCCTTAATGGCTGAAGTGCGTAGTGAAAGTGCTTTAACAACCTACTCAACCAAGGCATATTCATTTCCGGATTCCATTCCCATCATCAATCCTCAATCATCATTCCCATCATTACCACCAATACTGACAACCATAACCATCTAAAACTCCCATGACTCAAAGATACTCAGAAGACTCTCAACAAATATACGCATCCAACTCAAGGAAATTGACTGAAGTATAATGGTATGTTAAGCATGGCACAACGAATAAACAGAAATTAATTTATAAGCTCTGATCTTTTTATGCGTATATTATTCCAGTTATCAAAATCGTCGCATTACAGAAGTCATCATCGATATAAAATTCAAGACCAATGCTCAAATCACCACATAGGCATAATTAACAACTCAGCAAATATCTTAAGTGCGTGTGTGTCCAAGTAAACACACAAAGCCTGAAGACAAAGTCATCCTATATATAGGGAACCACAATCTCAAGAAACATACAACAATAAGAAACATAACAAAACTAGCAGGCTCGAGCGCTCAGGAAGCTCGAGCGCTCTCACTAAGCGCGAGTGCTCAGGTTTTTGCAGTAAAACATATTTTCTATTTAAGGTTACATGCAAGGACTAGAATTCGTTCCAAGGACACATGCAAGTCACAAAAATTTGCATAAGCTTTGTCACAAGACATCTAGATGAAAATCTATATCCAACATAGTTTATGGCGTGCTTGGATGATGATTAAAATCACCAAAACTTATGAAAAAGAATTTTATCATGAATTTTCCTCACATGCAAGGTCTATAACCTCAAATAATTCACATGTTGACATCTAAACATGTAACACTATTTTTAAGGGCATCTATGCTCACAAAGTACTAGAGAGTGTTTGGATGATGAAAATTGTTGAGAAAGAACTTGAATTTGAGGAAAATAAGCTTCAACTCTTCTTCTTTAGAACTAGATCATGTAAATAATCAACATCTGGACTTCTCCTTCATGATTTTCTTGAAATTTCCAACAGCAAAGTGTATAGAGAAGATGTGGGAGTGATGATCATGCAAGAAACATGATTGTATGTGTGTGGATGAGTGTGTGGAGATGATTTTCTCAAAATTTCTCTCAAGAACAGTCACTTTGGTTGTAAATGTACAAAATGTAGGGGAAAGTCTGGTATTTATAGACTTTAGATGAACCAGGGACAAAATGGTCATTTAAGAGCTCGAGGATACTTTCTCAGCAAAGTTTTGCCAAGGCCTAAAACATACCAGCAACATACATAGATCAAATTGAACAGACAAAGAATAAGAAAATAGATCTTGTTATATATAATAAAGAGTATTACAAGGAGAAATACAGAAATTTGGGATAATAGTTAGGAAAATACAGGTGCTACAATCGGCAAGTCCAAAGTCTATCAACCGTGATGCCAATGGCAAGCGCAAAGTCTATCAACCATTGCACCCGACTGCTCTAGCAAGGTCGGTTCCCAAACCAAGCAAGTAGCCATCGCTACTATAATTCTCAAACATTAAGAGGCGTACCCCCGCATGAACTTTTATGAAACTCCCCTTTGAACCACATAGCTATTTAGCATGCTCACATATGAGCCTCATTTAAGAGAAGCTGAGACTAAAAATAAAAAACGAAAAAATTAAAAAACAAAAATGAAAACTTTTTTGAACGCATTGACAAAATTGTAAACGATAAACATACGTAATTTGTAGCTTTGTTTTATGGTTAGTTGAGATCCTTGTGAAATTTTGTTTGATTTTTTATTTTTTTTTATATCCCCATTCCTTACCCAAAATTCATATCAAATACCAATTCACGACATGTAAAGGAGAATAATAAAAAGGGGTAATTAAATAAGGAAATACTTTATTAAGCTTCTTCGCATTAAAGGTAGTCGCCAGATCCATTTTGTTTAAACAAACCTACACATACACATAAGATCAGTTATGGATGTGAATGAAATAATAACATTAAATAAGTAGCACATATTCAAATTGCAAAAACAATTCACAGAAAGCTGTAGAAATTTGAACTATAAGAAAAAAAATCCAAAATTAATCAAACTAATCGAATCAAATTGCATATCGCTGGGGTAATAGTAGCGTTGCCTGAACCATCACCGTCACATTGTGGTGATGTCTTTGTGTTAGGGTTTGAGATCGAAGTTGAATCCAAAGGCACAGTAGGAGATCGTCGGCGATTGCTTGATGTTGGTGGAGGGGTAGGTAGGGGATTGGGTGTTGGTCAAGAGCATGAATGTCACGACCCAAGTCTTGCTCAGTAAGATATTGTCCGCTTTGGGCCCAAACCCGCACGGATTTGTTCTTGGATCACTACCCAAAAGCCCTCTTACTAGGGAGACTTGAAACCACACATATATAGCACATTACTTTTCCACACCCAGGCGATGTGGGACAAACTTCCCATAGTGTGTAGCCTGCCAGCACTTACTGCAGTCACAAAGGCACCTACAGCAGCCCGCCCACAACACCAGGGTCGTTACATTCCACCCCCCTTAGGGCCCAACGTCTACGTTGGCACACTTCTGGCTGGGTCAAGCTCTGATACCATTCTGTCACGACCCAAGTCTCGCTCAGTAAGATATTGTCCGCTTTGGGCCCAAACCCGCACGGATTTGTTCTTGGATCACTACCCAAAAGGCCTCTTACTAGGGAGACTTGAAACCACACATATATAGCACATTACTTTTCCACACCCAGGCGATGTGGGACGAACTTCCCATAGTGTGTAGCCTGCCAGCACTTACTGCAGCCACAAAGGCACCTACAGCAGCCCGCCCACAACACCAGGGTTGTTACAATGAAGGTTTTGAAGATGAGTAGGAGAAAGAGAGTTAAGATGTGATTTAGAGAGAAAAAAGAGTAACTCTATTAAAGGAGATTCAAGGATGAATCTAGAAGAGAGAGAGAGAAAAGGAAAAAGAAGGAAAGAAGAAACGGTCTATTAAGAGAGGAGATGAAGAGCCGTATTCAATTTTTGGGAGAGGAATTTCTAAAGACAGTTGTTTGATGACGGCGTAGGGAGAAAAGGTGATAAGGCAGAAAAAGAGAAAATAGGGGAAAAATAAAAAAGAAGGAAAAAGAAAGCCACGTTACATGGCATAGGAATGAGTTTTAGGTCAGCTTTTATATATGTACTAGCCAACCACTCATCTAAATGCATGAGAATTTCTTAGAAAATCAAATAAACAGAAAAGGGAAAAATAGGCAATGTTACATGGCACTATAGATATTACTCTGCCAAATATAGCTAAAAACAATTAGAAAATAGAAAATATGTATTGTTCTAAAGCTTAATATAAAAGTGTGAAGAAGGATTTTCTTTTTTAAGTACATTTCAAAATTACCCCTAATGATTCAACACATCAGTAAGTTTTGAAGTAAGCAAGGATAACTTTTGAAGAAAAAAAACTCGCTATTTATGCCATGTGAATTTCAATCATGATGTTCTGTTGAAAATTTGAATTCTCAAAAAAGGACACACAAAATGACATAGAGAGTAGTGATCATAAAATTCACATATTGTGATTCTTAATTAAAGGAAGCGTTGGATTCTGATTTACTTCTTGGTTAGGGTTCTAATATATTTATCTTCTTTCTCCTTGCACAAAGTAGCAACAAATAAGAAACATCATGAACATAAGTGATTTTTAAGTACCTTAGATTGGCTCTAATGGTAAACCAACCAATGGATCTTATCCACGTACATAGCAATCTAACAAAAATAATGAAAACCCTCCTCTGATCATAACAATTTGACACTAACTATTTGCAAACACCAAGTACATTTAAGGTACAATTGAATTTACTGTTTACACCACCCAAAGAATTTTCTACCTACTTACCACATCAAGGACTAATATTTGATCAATTAGCCACTAAATACTCTAATCCACCAAATCAATATCAGATCCAGAAAAAAATGAAAAAACAGAAGGGAAAGCAAAGTGGCATTTTTTATTTTTTGTTATACAGGTTAAGTGAAAAAACAAATTCCTCTGGATGATCACCCACAACCACATGAGAGACTTAATCAAGTATACATAATATTAGTAAAACAACAAAGCACCACAAATAATCACATAAATCCATCTTTATATGTAAATAGAAAAAAATATGTAGACAGAGAGAGAGGCTAGAGTCATATAACTGGAGGAGACTCCGCTGCTTTATTTCCAATGTAAAGGTCAAATTTCTTGTTATGTATTTACATATAGAAAATGGTTCATTTTTCTTTCGTTGCTCAATTTACTTCTCTGTTCCCTCACTTTCCCTCTCTCTATATATGTCATACATATGCACATACACATGTAAATATGGCAGCCATGGTAATTGAGGGAGAGGGAGAAGGAGAGGGAGAGGAAGAGGAAAAGCCAGTGTCCAAAATGTTTGGGGGAGAGAGACGACCAGGTAATTTCTAGAGGGAGTATTAAATTCTGAGATATCGACATCTGTCAATCGAATGAGATTGGGGAAATCATGAACCATAAGAGAGAGATAGAGGGCCAGCTAAAGAGGAGTTGTATTGCCACATTGGATTTTTTGGGTAAGGAGAGAAAGGCCACGATAGCCTTATAGAAGGCTTTGGCTTTAGACATCAGTTTTTTTAGTAATTTTAAAGGCCACCAACTACTATATATCTAATTAGTATTCAGTTTGAGTAAAGATTGAGACACATCCAAAGACACAATTTTTGGGACATAACCCAAAAGATGTGTTTATATCTCTCATGTGATGTCACTAGACCGCACAGTAACACCGGAAAGAGATAGACACATCTCTTGGATTGTGTCCCAAAAGTTATGTATTTGGATGAGTCCCAAGTATTACCCATTCAGTTTTGGTCCTTTTGAGAAACTTATTAATTGTTGTGCATTAATTGACACAATAGATGATGTGGTAACAATATATCAATCTTGGGCTTTGTGAAATGGCTGAAAAGTGTATATGAAATCATGGTTTTTTGTGTACCACATGAATATAAGGAAAGAAGAAAGAAAAAAAGAGAAGATGCCATATAGGAAAAAAGAAAATCATACATAATGCCAAGTGGCAAATTATGGGAAGGGAATTGGTTTTGCTTTTTATATATACTAGTCAATAACCCGTGCTATGCACAGGTTGTATACCATGAAACAATGGCCAGTTATGTTGCAAAAATAAGTACATCTTCACATAGAGTTAATTCGAGGAAGGTAACAAAAAATGAAAATTGTGAAATAGCTTCAAGCAGAGCAGCAAATGTCGGACAACATTGAGCTTTTGATGAAACAAAATAACTTCTCACTCACAAAATAGAAACATAGTGAGGGACCTGAAAATAATCTGCATTATGATGTTACTTTGTCATAGTTCTTATCTTCAATTCTTCATCCTAGTAAATGGCAAGCCATCTAAACTTGAAAGGATTGAAGTAGTTATTATTTTATAGTGTTTACATTGGTTTGGAAAATTATATGGGATACATACAATAATGTTTGGAGAAAGCAAAGCTCATCTACCATACCGAGGAATGCCTAGTTGATATAGGGACCGTGTGATTTGCATGCCTGTCTCGACCGCTAGACCAGGCGTCCCGAGTCTCGACCAAATAGGTCTGGATTGCAATGCTAGCCCAGCCCGCCATGGATACGGCACGGACCTGCCCCAAGACATGATCCAGAATGTTCTAGATAGTTTCCTATACAAGTTAGAAGACTAATGGAAAGTGTAAATCGTTTCCTAATCCAATTAGGAAACTCCCACGATTTGGCCCAATCAATCCCAATCGGATTGTATTGCCTTGTCAAATTACTTGCCATGTATTAGGAGGTCTCTTAAACTATAAAAGAAACCCCTCACCCCCATAAAAGGGGATCACAATTCTTCTTATACGCACATATACATTTCCCGGCCGGTTTTTAGTAACTCTATCCCTTTGTTGCTTCACCAAAGACCACCGGTGATTTCATATCATTGTATAAGTGCTCAGACACACCACGAGGATATGGGTCTCTTGATTAACAAGGCCGAACCACATACAATTTCCCTTGTATACTTCTTCTTATCTTTAATGCAAATTTTGGCATCATCAGTTTTGCTGCCGTCTGTGGGAAACGATAGTTATCCATCAACAAATATATTGATTAATCATTATGCCACAAAAGAAGAATAAGAACACTACTCAGCCAACAAATTGGGCGGATTCACCGGTCGCACAACCGGCGATTCCCATGACTCCAAAGCAGCTCACTGCGGCTCTTGCACAACTTCTAGAGGGTCAGCGTCAAACCCAGATGCAAATCAACGCTCTAATGGCCCAATAGAGTAAGCCCCCCTCAAACTGAGGAATAACTCGGGAACGATGAGTATGGTCGGGTGCCCATATGTACCCTACAACGTGGCCGAACTACACCAGCATCCCCTTAGGTTGTAGGATAGCCCAGGAATGATGAGTGTGGTTGGGATCCCATACGAACCCGGTAACGTGCCCGTGTAACACCCTGTATTTTCTTATTTTCATTAATAAATAAATATTTCATTTTAATTCTATTTATAAATATTTGTTTGGGGTCAAACCATAATATTTGTAAATATAGAAAATACTTTCTAAGGATTTGAAAACTATATCTATACTTTTGTACAACCCAGGATTTAATTCCTACATTAATATGGTGATGATGCCAGAATTTGGTAAGGGTAAAGTAGAGCAATTTTAGGAGAGAGAGAGAGTGAGAGAGACTATTTTTTGTATGTGGTTTGGCCCTGTTAATGAAGGTACCTACGTCCATGGGTATGTCTGAGCACGTTCACTAGCAGATCACCGGCGGGCCTGGTGAGCCAATAAAGAGGGGCGACACTACCAGTAATACCAGCCGGGTGTATGCGTATAATGGTGAATTTTATAGAGGTTCTGTGTAGACTAAAGAATTGGCCCTTCCATGGGGATGAATGGTCTCTTTTATAGATGTAAGAGACCTACTCGTACATGGATAAGGAAACATAATCCAATTAATATAGATTGGCATTAATTGTGGGGGTTTCCTAATTGTATTAGGAAATAGCTTGCACTTTCCATTAGTCTTCTAGCTTGAGTAGGAAACTGCCCATAATGCTAGGGATCACGCCTGTGAGGCTCGGGATCATGCCTGTGGGCCCAGATGGACTGTTCCCACGGTGGGATGTGCCTGTGCGGTTTTCCTGACCTATAGGCCGGGTCGGAGATGAACCGCTCAGGATGATGAGTAGACTAGACCGCTCAGGATGATGCTTGTCTGAGGAGTTGTGCACGATTTGACCGGGACATGGACTCGCTGCTGGTTTGAACCGTTCGGTCATAGGATAGAGCCAGATTTGGGTGTATCAACTGCCCCCCATTTTAAAGGTTGGCCAGATGCTATATCGGGGCAAGTTTGGAAATTAGTTTGATGTTACTTGCCACTGTCTGAGTGCTTGGAGGAGCTGCCTTGGGGCTTCTAAGCCTGGTGAGTCCTCAAGAACTGGCTAATAAGAGTTGAGACCCAGCCTACCTCGGGACCTTTAGGTGCTCGGGAACTGACTGAGAGTTGAGACTCGGCCTACTTCAGAGTCTTTTCTACTTGAGTTAGCTCCCAGGATGGTTATCTTCTACCCGTAAACTTTCGTCAACGTTGTGGGTGGAAGAATTTGACCATGTTGGAGAAGCCGACTTAAAGCGTATTGCTTTAGGGTCCTTTTATGTTAACTCCCCAGGATGGTTATCTTCCGCCCAGTTAGCCTTCGTCAAGACTGTTGGGAGAAGAGCTTGACCATGTTGGTAGAGCCGACCTAAATCATGTCGCTTTAGGGTCTTTTTGCTCCTCTATCGTCGGCCAACCTAAGAGATTTTAGTCACCTCTATCGTCGGTTTAGACCTAAGTGGAGTTAATGCCTCTGAGTACTGTAGGTGCCCGGGTTGTCCAAGATTTTAACTTGGTTATCCGTGAGGCCTGTAGATACCCGGTGTGATTGCCTATTTAGTTCACTGCGCCATCTTGGCCCCTAAGCTTTTGCTAAGACGAGGGTCTTACAGAGGCTATGAATTGTAGGTAACCGACCTGGAATATGGTGGTTGCAGGGTCTTTTGAAGCTTGCCGTCATCAGCCACCTAGGGGGTTTGCCCCCATCGTCGGTTGGACCTAAGCGAAGTCGGTGCCTCGGGCGTGACCCCGAGGTCTTTGGTGTCTGGGTTCGGAGCCCGAGGTCATTTTAGTGCCTGAGTTCGGAGCTCGAGGTCTTTTTCGTGCCTCGGGGTTAGGCCCGAGGTCTTTGTATGCCTCAGGGTTAGGCCCGAGGTCTTTGGATGGGCTCTCTAACAATCGGTGGAGCCTCATGTGGTGAGCAAGCAAGTACCACTATAATCAGGCTTATGTAGACAGATGGAGACAGGTGGTCGAATTAGGATCGTCGGGCCCCTGACTTCTCTGTGCTGGAGGCAAAGTCGGAACTGCTTGATCCTGACCGATGTGAACTGGAGGTCGGATCTGGGCAGCCAGACTCAGACCACTGTGAACTAGAGGTCGGGTCTGCCGGACTCAGACCGCTGTGAACTGGAAGAACTGTCAGAACTCTCGGGTTGATCTCACTTTTGCTTACTTCTGGAAGACTCGTTGCTTTCTTGCCCGATGTCTTTGGTCTTCAAAAACTCTTCAGTGTCAATGTAGAGCAATTTGGTCTATGGTGATGCTGCCAGAATTTGGTAAGGGTAAAGTAGAGCAATTTTAGGAGAGAGAGAGAGTGAGAGAGACTATTTTTTGTATGTGGTTCAGCCCTGTTAATGAAGGTACCTACGTCCACGGGTGTGTCTGAGCACGTTTACTAGCAGATCACCGGTGGGCCTGGTGAGCCAACAAAGAGGGGCGGCACTACCAGTAATTCCAGTCGGGTGTATGCGTATAATGGTGAATTTTATAGAGGTGCTGTGTAGACTAAAGAATTGGCCCCTTCCATGGGGGGTGAGTGGTCTCTTTTATAGATGTAAGAGACCTACTCGTCACATGGATCAGGAAACATAATCCAATTAATATAGATTGGCATTAATTGTGGGGGTTTCCTAATTGGATTAGGAAATAGCTTGCACTTTCCATTAGTCTTCTAGCTTGAGTAGAAAACTGCCCGTAATGCTCGGGATCATGCCTGTGGGCCCAGATGGGCTGTTCCTGTGGTGGGATGTGCCTGTGCGGTTTTCCCGACCTATTGGCCGGGTCGGGATGAATCGCTCGGGATGATGAGTAGACTAGACCGCTTAGGATGATGCTTGTCCGAGGAGTTGTGCACGATTTGAACAGGACATGGACTCGCTGCTGATTTGAACCGCTCGGTCATAGGATAGAGCCAGATTTGGGCGTATCATATGGTTTTCTGTATTTTTATTTCAACCCTAAAACACCAGTTTATGTTTTAATCAGCGTTTATACCGCGTCTTGGGTGAGGGAGCACGTAAGCTCAACCTCACCGGGTAATTCCTCTTTTTCTTAGAGGATACCCAACATCAATTTATATATATGTATATCAGTGTCTCTCCCTCACAGACAGTTTCTCTTAAACTCTCAATTCCTCTCTTTCTCTTTTATTCTCTATGAACATAAACACACACATACAATAGATTCATATACATACACATAAATACATGTACATAGTTCAAGAGAACGGAGGAGTAAATTTCTAATGACGGAATTTTTGGCAGAATTCTCGATCTCAAATTCTCTGAATAATCACCTTTGTGAGTAATTTAAACTCATTCACCATGTTTATATAAGATATTTCAGTTTATATATGTGTGTACATGTATGTATATATAGATACACCATTAGAGCTTGAAAAAAAAAATTGAGTTTTAGAAAAGTTAACCAAAATCAATTCCATGAATTGGGAATGAAAGATTTTAATCCCAATAAGCTACGGTTCAAATCCTATAAAGTAATTTATTCGTATCACGACATACTGTTGATTTAAAGTTTTGACACCCTTACTTTAATCGCAAATATCTAGAGATACAATCCATTTTTGTTTAAATTAATCACATATTCTTAATCTATACGAAAAACCAAAAAGATCCATATATTGCACGACATGTTTGAAATAGAATCTAAAAATGGGTCTGTGACAGTTTTTAAAATTGAAAACAGGGCAAAAATGAAGAAGTTGAGGTTTTGCAACAACTCGCGCGCGACCCGCTCGCGCAAGCCTTGCTCGCGCGGTCCGCTCGTGCAATTTTTGGCAGAAAAGGGAATTTTAACAGATCTTTCGGAAAAAGCATAATCGCGCGCGCGACCTGCTCGCGCGACCCCCCCCTCGCTCGCGCGACCTGGGCATTTTGAGTAGTTTTTGTATTTTTGTATAAGGGACTATTTGGAAAAGTTTTTGAAGAACTATTTGACAGATATATAGTTTTAAAGGCTCACTGTTAGAAATTGGACTTATAAGAACGATTAAGGTCGAGATCTATGTTGAACGAATATCCAGCTTTGGGATTAATAACTATTACTACAAACTATGAACATTGACATACATATTAGGGGCAAGGTTGTGTCAACATTCATGTGTAAGAGAAAGCGTGAAAAGAATAAAGAGTGGCGGTCTGGTGTGCGACCTCAATATCGATCTGATATTATTCCTGGTATTGGAGGCGACAGTATTGTGTACGACTTAGATATCGATCGGATATTATTCCTGGTATCTAAGGCGCGCGTTTCGGATATCGATCGGATATTATTCCTTGTATGCGAAGCGATGGTTGGTCGTGATCGACCCAGATATTGATCGGATATTATTCCTGGTATCTGAGGTGATAGCACTGTGTGCGACCTCAATATCAATCGGATATTATTCCTGGTATTGGAGGCGACAGTATTGTGTACGACTTAGATATCGATCGGATATTATTCCAGGTATCTAAGGCGCGCGTTTCGGATATCGATCGGATATTATTCCTGGTATCCGAAGCGATGGTTGGTCATGATCGACCCAGATATCGATCGGATATTATTCCTGGTATCTGAGGCGATAGCGTAGTGTGCGACCTCAATATCGATCGGATATTATTCCTGGTATTGGAGGCGATAGTGTTGTGTACGACTTAGATATCAATCGAAAATTATTCCTGGTATCTAAGGCGCGCGTTTCAGATATTGATCAGATATTATTGCTGGTATCCGAAGTGATGGTATGGTGTGTGGTTTGGATATCGATCGGATATTATTCCCAATATCTGAGGTAGTGGTTTGGTTGAGTCGAGTTTGTTGAGGGAAGAGAGTCAGAAAGATGAGATGTTACATTGTTCATGCATGGTCTCATATTGATTGCTCATTATTATCCCTCGTGACTTATGTGAAGTTGGAACTTTGAATCTATTGTTCTATCAGTTTATATTACACTATGGTTATACATGTTTATATATACATTACGAGCACTTGCTTATTTTGCTCACCAGCTTTCATAAGCTGACGGCGTTGATGCGTCCTGGACTCTATGTCCAGATTTTCATGGTCAGGAGCAGCCAAGGTATTTCGACTATGCTAGTTAGAGGCAGGGGACTTTCCAGGAGGATGCTTTATATTTCTTATGTCTTTTATTTTGGAGTTGTAATAGACTTTATGATAGATTTGAATAAGGGAGTTTTTGCCTAAGACATGGACTTATGTAATAGTTTAGTAAGTTTTAATTTCGGAGCTTATGTTTATTAGTATCCTTTTCTTTAGAAATGTTGTTAAGTTATTTGTTGCAGGAACAATTGGTCATACTCACTTGTCACGACCTACGAGTCCATAAAGGAAATTAAATGCTTTCCTGTATTATGCTACGTCAGGGCGTGACAGGCTTTTTGGTATCAGAGCCAGGTTATGGCTCGATCAATTGTCCAGAAACACATAGGATCTCCAATTACGATAGAATCAAGATAAGATAGTTCGACTTCATTCCGTGTTTAGTCGCTTTCTATCGTTGAGAATTTTCTTTCTTCTCGAGTGATTGACCAAATTCTTGTTGATCAATGGATAGGTATTATTCTCTCGATTATATGGCTGGAAGAAATCTCAGGAATCGTCCCGCTATTGAAGCTGTACCCCCGGTAGTAGACCCAACCGGAATGTTTGATGCTTTTATAAGGAGATTGGAAAGGGTTTGCGATCAGAACACAATGAACAATAATCAGAATGGGAATCATAACGGTAATGGAAGGCAAGCCCACCAGACTGGAGAAGCTTCTTAAGGAGTTTTGGGCTCTATGACCTGAGCATTTTGCTGGGATTGATGTACCCTGGCAAGCGGAATAGTGGCTACGCTAGATGGAGCGTATCTTTGAGACCATAGAGTGCACTGGTCTGGAGAAGAAGCGTCTGGCTATATTTTAACTGTCATAAGCATCGGCTAATTGGTGGGATGCTAAAAAGGCGACCATAGGGGAAGAATCTGCAAGGAGAATGCCGTGGGTGGTTTTCAAGGAAAGATTTCTCGAGAAGTATTTTCCTGAAGAAGAGAAGGACAAGAGAGAGAAAGAGTTTTTGGAATTAACTTAAGGGAATCTGACTGTCCATGAGTACACTACTCGATTTGAGCGTCTGTCTCGCTTTGCTCCACATATGGTGGACACACCCCAGAGGAAAATCAAGAAGTATCACCGGGGTCTCAACTTGTCTCTCCGACATCTGACTATGGGGCATCTGGGCCTATCATTTGAAGCTCTGGTAAGATTGGCTACGGGGTTAGAGAATGATGGTTGTCAGAATTTGAAGCCATTTGGAAATCGACCTCCACAGAAGGGTTATTCCGGACAGAAACTAGGGTACCCTCAGGGACAGAAAAGGACCTGGGATGGAGGGAAGAAACCTCAACAGACACAAGCAGTACTGACACGAGAATTTTCTTGTGCGCTCTTGTGCAATACCCAAGTGTAGGTAGACGTGCAAGTAATATCTGGTAAGACCAGGTCGATCCCACAGGGAAGGTGTTGACCTATCGAGTTAGACTAACCTATAAAGAAAACAAAATAAAATAACTAAGGTTGAATGATGGTGCAGAACACGAAGTTCCACAAACTAGGATTACTAATGAAAATAATTAAAATTAACTAAACAATCTAACTAGCCAATTAAAACAGTACTTAAATTTAGGGTGTTTAACTTTAGAAAGAAAGTGTTGGGATTACACGAATCCGCAGTAACCTAGCCATCTACCATGCATTTACCTTGAAGCACAATGGAGCATATTACCTACAGTTTTCCGTATTCCTCTAAAAATAAAGAATCTATGGCCCTTTCATGACCGGGACCATATCATCATAGTTAAATTGAAATACACAAAAGCGGTTTAATCCAATAGTTAAGACTCGCATCCTCAATGGTGTTAGCATTGAAGATGGTTTGCAAAATGTATTGAAAGAAAATGCCTTAGGGCCTTAGTTTTAAAACTGTTTTGACAAACTGAGCATTTATTTGGGACAGAATGATAACAAGTCCTAAAACAAAAAGTCCTGGAATACTGCAGGGAACATCCTCAAGAATCTGAGAGTTCGATCGATCGGCGCGCTTTCGATCGATCGAAGACCTTCATCCCTCAATCGATCGAACTGACTTCGATCGATTGACTGTCTCTGGTTCGATCGATCGATCGAACACAGCGATTATCCTGCTGCATGGCAGAGGCTGGAGATCACTGTTTCATCGTGATCTCCCAACTTGGGACTACTCAGACATCGTCTGGAGTGTCACAGAATTATTTTTAACGTAAGAAAACATTAATACCCTGTTTGATTGCGAGTTATTCATAAGAAATCTAAAAAAACTATGATGTTATCAATATTTAGCATGCAACACTATAAACTGAGCGATTAAACTATGCCTATGAATTGCAGAATGTAAATGACAATATATAAATAACCTGAAGTGAATGATACTTGTATTAAACTCAAGAAAATCCAGTCCACAATGTATAGATTCAAGGAAAACCTACAAAAACAAACACAACTCTCTATATCTCTCTCTAAAACTGTTAAAACAAAAAGTGGGCGTCCTTATGGACGTGCAAAATACTCCTATATATAAGAAAACCTAAGACACTAGGGTTAAAACCCGTATTCTGCTGCGCACGCAAATGTTACTGGAAATACCCCGTTCGATCGATCGAACTGCTTTCGATCGATCGAACCCTTGATCTTCAAGCGCTTCAACACTCTTCAAGCGATCGAACGCTCGATCGATCGAACCCTCTTAGAGCGATCGAACTTCACATTTTAGCTTTGACTTCTTTTGTTTGCATTCCAGCATTCCATCTATTCTGATGTTCATCTGTTCAGTCCACACAGCAGTAATCTGCACAACCAACAGCTAAAACAATACAACTTATCATAGATTAATCATAGTGTATAGAAATTAGCCTTGCAATGCAAATTGCGGATAACATGGGAAGTTGTGATAAAAATTAATACAATTCTTTCCTTTAGCGCGGTTGTATTTTACAAAAACCCCCGCTTTGCACAACCCCCAACTAGCTTATTGCTAGTCCCTAGCGATAAAGCGAAAATAAAATAAACTAAAAAAAACAACCTAAACTAAGATAAAAAGAAAAAAAAATCCTAACTCACTTTCGCAGGAATCGCGGTTGCATTTAGCGAATGCAACAAGCCGTTAAACCCCTAGGCTCCCCCTAGTGGACGAGTGTTGTCTCATGAGGGTTTGCAGTGAATATACCCACAAAATTCCAATTTTAAGCTCAAAAAGATTTAGAACAACTTGTAGAATTTCCCCTTCCATTAAGCTATTAATTCAACTCTACAATAATATAATATCCTCTATCAACCCATGAAAGAGATCCACATGCTCTCCCATATCACCAAGTAAAATATACAAATGTATTACCATCATGCACCCGTGTGTGTGTGAAATTAACAACCATGCGTCCAACCCTTATTAAGAGTTATCCAGAATATTATACTTTGAAAAACTTGCAGTTTTAGCTCAATTCTCACATTGGTCACACTAAAAAAGAACGTCTCTCAGAAACTTGCTTTACAATGATCGCACATCGTATGAAAGCTTTTATAAGGATGATATTCTAAGTGCTAATGCTTTCATACTGGACTCTATGAAAAACGAACATTTAAGAGTGTATAGTCTCATGAATGGAATACTACTTACTAGAGGAGCGAAATACCGTGGAGAACTCAACTCACACTTCCATGTTCAAATCAATTATTGAGAATCTTCAAGACTTTGACTTGCGGCTTTTATTTAGTAGGTGGGGGTGTTGTAGAGAAGAGTGTGCTTTTTAGTATGTGATGGAATTTCTTCTCTTTTTATTATTTATACTTTTCTCCACCCAATCTCCCATTCATTTCATATACTTTTTTTTTTTTTTTTTTTTTTTTTTTTTTTTTAAACCTCTTCATTCATCATCAATTTTTTTTTTTTTTTAACCTGGAACATCCCCACAACAACTTCCTTCCATTTCACATACTTTGATGACTCATTCTCAATAAATTTATCAAACGGTTCAATGAGGTCAAGGTATAGATCAAAGATTTGGATTCTTGTGATTTTATTGGAAATATTTAATTGAGGTGGGATCAGGGGTGAAACGATTCAATGAATGAGGGTGAGCTATATTAGGTAAAGGAATGGGTAAACGATGGCTTGAATCATTTTCTCAACTTTCAATTTTTAGCACTTAAGTGTTCATCGAGTTTAATTGGTAAATCCTGAACGTTCTCCTCTAACAAGCAGTCAAAACTTTAAAGAAAACTGAGACTTAACAACGAATTTACCAAGTATATGCAAGAAAAAAAAACATTCGACAATGTATGAGAATCCCCTCAGAAATGATGATTGGCTCAATAGCTCACAAAGGGTTATTAGCTTCCACTACTTGTTCTTTTTCGCACAATATTCATTTTAACTCCATTTTCAGATTTTCTACATGGCTGCCAATTAGTGCACAAAAGTGTTGGGTACATAATAGCTTTACAGATGCAATTCATTTCAATGATACAGAAAAACCGCGTGGATTTAATCCATAAAAAGATAAGAATACTACAAATGTATCATTGTCTAATTAACAAGCAGGAGAGGTTATTCAGAGTTATTCTATCAATACTATTCAATAAAAATTTTTCAAATTTTAACAGACTGTGTTCTCATTAAATTTAAAACATATCTAAGTGCAAAACCTGATTATTACGGGTGTATACCTATCTATTGTCTCCTACCCCCAACTGAAAACAACAAAGTCCTCAGAAGTTGATTTTCAATAAATAGAAGAGATGGGTATCACCTGTATAGAGCAAATGATGATCGCAAGCAAAGCAACCTAGCATAGAAAAGTAGAACACAATCTCCAAAACAGACAGGATCAAAAGATAACAATAATACAATAAAACCATGATCCAATCAATCGAAACCACTGGAATATGAACAGAATAAAATAAAATACAATCAGTGATAAATACTGTCCATACAATACCAACTAACCAAATAATACACCCAAAAACCACCAACATATACAACCAACCAAAAATACATAAATACCACCTCCCCGACTAAAACTAATCGACCCCAGATGGCGTATCATCGGCTATATCAGAAGGGATGTCGATAGGAGCAGGCGTCAATACAGTAGTAGTAGGAGTAGTAGATGGCTCGGAAGCAGTGGTCGAAACCGGATCAGTAGCCTCAGCAGCTGGGGCAGCAGATGATGGATCAGTAAGTGGTGGATCTGTAGGAGTAGCAACATGTGACGGATCAGCAGCAGGCGGAGCAGATGGGGTGGCTGTGGGATGGTGAGCAGAGTGAACAGCCTGATCAACCCCTATCTGAATCAAAATGGACTCCAGTAGAGTCTGGAGATGGTCTATCCTGCCCTCGAGTCTAATCCTGGCCTCTCTCTCCTCCAATAATAGCTCGTGAACTGTCGGGAGAGGCACAGAAGAAGAAGACTCTCCCTGGGCACGAGACTGCGACCGCTGTCGCAGCTCAAACTGCTGAACCGCAGCAACTGGATCATCCTCATCATCCGAATCAAGCTCCTCCACCTCGGTGGGTGTCCCTGAAGCTCCGGCCTCCGTATCGGTACCGCCACGCCTCTTCTTCCTCCCCCTCACCCTCGCTGTCCCTTTCCCCTTGCGCTTCCTCTTCTGGGCGTCGGAGCGGCGAGCAGCCGCCTCGCTAAATCGGCGGGGAGAAGGGCGGATATCATCTCCAGCGAGCTCGAGGAATCCGGCGTCCGCCATGACCCTCTGAATAGCCCAAGCACCCTTCAGGTGCTTCCTGGACGAGATATAACGGGTGGGGTGGACCATAAAATCAATATATAGGCGTGGTATACAAACAGGCTATCCCGTCCCCACAGCATATAAGACTCGCGCATACCAAGCCGCGATCTTCTCTCTATAGGACGTCACTAGGAGGCAATTGCTGAGGACCAAATGAAGCATGTGGTAGTCATCGGTGAGAAAGTGGTCCTCGATCAAAGCATCGCCATCCCAAGACGGAACGGCGCCTCCAGTGAGCTCCCTGATAATAGCGGATGGTGGGGTCACAGGTGCATCAGGCCGGTGGGGGCAAACATAATCAGGTACCTCTGGTACCCCCAACGCGGCGGAAACGGTCGCGGGACTGATGATGAATGAGCGACTCCGAAAGAAGGCATGGTAGGTGAATGGTGTAAACGGGTCGCTGATCATAGTCGCACACGCACCTCTAATCCAGGATAGGTTGACCCTCTTGGCCAACGACAGGAGATCGAACCAGTGAGGCATAGCGCGGATCCGTGTGAGGAACCATGGGCTCTCAGTCCAGATATGCTCAATAGGGCGCTCAATCATAACCATCCGTGTCTAAAAATACCGCTCGAACCAAACCCTATCCTCGTTATTCCGGAACCCGTGTGCGGGTACCGGATCTGGTATAGTACGGTCGAGGGGCTTGGACTTATGATAGCCCGTCACTGGATTCATCTGTCAGTCCTGAAAATAAGACCACACAAGATACAGATAAGAACAGGAAGAAAAAGAAACAAAACAAACACTGCTGGAGTTCGATCGATTGAACTGAGTTCGATCGATCGAACTGGAGTAGACTTCGATCGCTTGAACTTTGTTCGATCGATCGAACAACTTCCCTTCGATCGCTCGAAAATTGTTCGATCGATCGAACACAGCGGTGTTCAGCAATCGCAGAAACGAAAAGAAAACAGAAGTTACGCTTAACAAAAGACGATCCTAAGACCAAGAGGACACCCCCTTGGGATTTTCTAAGACGAATATTAAGGAAAAGGAAACTACAAATGAGTGGGGCCTACCTCGGGTAAGAACCTGCAGTGGGGATGGACGGATGATGAGATGAAGATGAAGATGATCAGGAGGTTAATCAGGGCATCTATTTGGATGCCAGAAATCGAAGTTTGCCGAGTCGCACCCCCCCTCTGTCTTCGAGCGATTGAAAGTGAGAGTGAGGGAAATGAAGTGGTGTCCTGAAGACGCCTCGTTTAAATGCCTCGTTCGATCGATCGAACTATGTTCGATCGATCGAACACAAATCCTTCAATCGATTGAACGTAAACTACAAGCGCTTGAACATTCAGGTTTCGATCGATCGAACTTGGTTCGATCGATCGAACACAAAAATTCCAAAATTCATTGGGGCATGAACCACATCACCCCCGACTATCAGAAACAATTCTGAACATACAGAGAGACTGAAAAACAGTTGAAGTACAAGCATGTATGACAGGAATTCATCCTCAGAATAGAAAATTGCAATTTATATATAAATATAAAACTTTATAAGTGCATCCAAATTGCAACATTATCATCCCCAACTGTGGTTAAAACCTTATTTAACTAAAGAAAACCAAAAATAAAACTAAAACTAAAATCAAAAACATTTTGTCAAGGATTACACTCCAGTTGCTAAACAAGAATTGAAATTGAACAGCAACAACTGAAATGTAGCACTAATCTTTGAGTATAAAGATTTCCTCTTCCACGATCTCTTCATAATCCGCCGAATCTTCAGACGCGAAGTCCAAACTCGATGATTCCCTTTTCCAGAACAATCGAAAAGCAGCAAGGACATCATCAAACAAGTCAGGCGTTTCCACAGAATTGAAAGCCCATGCAAGAGGTGATCCGGACGGAGACAAGGATAACGGAGTATGATTGCGCAACGGACCCTCCTCTTGCGGCGGAGTGAGTGGGGGCCTTATGTAGGGCCCAAGACCATGAATCAGTTGATGTGGAAGGAATACCGGGATGCCATTTAGGAACATAGTGACAATCCTGGACAAGAGACAACAAACTGAAATTAAACAACAGAACACAAGAAACACGAATTAACACAAAAAGAAAAACAAAGAATAGAAACAATAATACAAAGAAATGTGACAAGTTCCAACCTCACTATTGGCAGTGGTTCCCAAAATGCACTGGCTGGTAAGGGGCATTGGAGCCTGAATAGCAAGTAGCTCAAGTGCACGTAGCGGTATGGGACCAACTCAAGCACGAGGAAATCGTCCACGAAAACAAAGACAGCATTGTGGCGTTCTGGGACGACATCCTGAAGGACATGATCCTCCCATGGCTCCCACATGTCATCGTTTTCCCACTGCGCCATGAGTGTATCATCCACCATGCGTCCCATGTACAGGTCATCATCCTCCTCCACATCATCATCATCCTGAAATCCCATATTTTCGTATGGATTGATATCCAGGAGGGCTGGTGGATATGGAATGTACCCTTGAGCAGCATCAATAAGAGAATGAGCTTCAGGGTCCTGATGAAGCAAGGGGCAGGGTATGAGTTCACCCTCAATCCAGGTACCACAGCGACATTCTGAATCAGCCCAAGAACCGACAGAGTGAACATCATCACCTCGCATCTATGCACCTGTAACAGAGTGGTTAAAGGTATAATGGATTAGAACTAGATCACAAACACGAAATAAAGAACGAAAGCCAAAAAGAAGCAAAAGAGAGAGAAACTAAAGTGCAAGAAAAGAAAAGAAATACAACAACAATTTGGAATTCCACTTCGGATTTTTTAAGCGTGGGAATAGCTGGGCTCATCCAGCTGGATGTGCTCAACTTCAGAGTGGAAATTCTCCAAGAACAGCTTCAATCTTTGGCCATTGACCTTGAAACAATCATCGTTCTTGGGATTAACAATCTCGACCGCCCCATGTGGAAAAACAGTTTTTACGATGAACGGGCCTGTCCAACGGGAACGGAGTTTTCCTGGGAAAAGGTGGAGGCGAGAGTCATACAACAATACTTTCTGCCCCGGCTCAAATGATTTACGAAAAATCGTACGATCGTGTCGAGCCTTCAACTTTTCCTTATGTAACTTTGCAGAGTCATACGCATCTCGTCGTATTTCCTCTAGCTCTGCAAGTTGGAGCTTGCGTAGCTGACCTCCTTCTTGAATATCAAAGTTCAATGAGCGCGTTGCCCAGTAAGCTTTATGTTCAATTTCAACAGGAAGATGGCAAGCTTTCCCGTAAACCAATCTGTACGGGGACATACCAAGATTCGTCTTATAGGCAGTACGGTATGCCCATAACGCGTCAGTTAATTTGTATGCCCAGTCTTTTCGATTGGAACTAACCGTCTTCTCGAGAATATGCTTGATTTCTCGGTTAGCCAATTCTGCTTGCCCATTAGACTGTGGATGATAGGCAAGAGCGATTTTATGATGAACTCCGTATTTCTTGAGAAGTGACTCCAAAGGCCTATTGCAGAAATGCTTGCCTTGGTCACTTAGTAAAGCTTTCGGAGTACCAAAACGAGACAAAATATGCTCTCTTAGAAATGACATGACCGTTCTGTGGTCATTTCGTCTCGTTGGTATCGCTTCTACCCATTTGGATACATACTCGACAGCAAGGAGTATGTATTCACAGTTGTTAGACTTGGGAAATGGGCCCATAAAATCTATGCCCCAACAATCAAATATCTCAATTGTGATGATAGGGGTTAAAGGCATAGAATTCCTTTTAGAAATGGTTCCAAGCTTTTGACAGCGTTGGCATGTCTTGCAAAAGGAATAAGCATCTTTGAAGACTGTAGGCCAGTAAAAACCGCTCTGTAAGACTTTTTGTGCGGTCTTTTGTGACGCGAAGTGGCCACCGCATGCCTCAGAATGGCATGACGCTAATATGACGGTTATATCCTCATTAGGGACGCAACGCCTGATGACCTGATCAGCACAGTACTTGAAAAGGTATGGGTCATCAAAGAAGAAGTGACGCGCGAACGAGAGGAACCGTTTCCTATCCTGGTTCGACCACTGAGTTGGTGTTTCACCCGTGACGAGGTAGTTTACAACATCAGCATACCAAGGCAGACTACTTACTACCAGTAGCTGTTCATCTGGGAACTCATCTTTAATGGATTGGGATTCAGTGTTATCGGTAAAAGTCAACCGGGATAAATGATCCGCAACCACATTCTCTACTCCTTTCTTGTCCTTGATTGTTAAATCAAACTCTTGGAGTAAGAGTATCCAGCGAATAAGCCGTTGTTTAGCGTCTTTCTTTGACAAAAGATACTTGAGGGCCGAATGATCTGTAAAACAGACGATTGGCGACCCTATCAGGTAAGACCTAAACTTGTCCAGAGCGAATACTACAGCCAGCAGCTCCTTCTTGGTGGTAGTGTAATTCATTTGAGCGTCATTCAAGGTTCAGCTGGCGTAGTATATCACATGTGGCTTATTGTCCTTTCTCTGGCCTAGGACTGCGCCAATGGCGTAATCACTAGCATCGCACATTAATTCAAAAGGCAAACTCCAGTCGGGTGCCTGTATTATAGGTGCGGAGGTGAGGAGATCTTTTAGATCCTCAAAGGACTTTTGGCAACTCTCTGACCACTCGAAAGGTGCATCTTTGACAAGAAGTTGACAAAGGGGTCGAGAGATTGCACTGAAATTCTGGATAAATCGACGATAAAAACCTGCGTGCCCCAGGAATGAACGAATGTCTCGCACTGTACGGGGGACAGGTAGATTTGAGATTATGTCGATCTTAGCCTTATCCACTTGGATTCCTTCATCGGATATTATGTGGCCTAGAACTATACCCTTGGTCACCATAAAGTGACACTTCTCCCAATTCAAGACTAGGTGTTTGTCTTCACACCTCATTAAAACCTGCTCGAGATTGCTAAGGCAATCTTCGAAGCTATGGCCGAATACTGAAAAATCATCCATAAAAACTTCAAGGATGTTTTCGACCATGTCACTGAATATACTCAGCATGCACCGCTGAAAGGTAGCCGGTGCATTGCATAGGCCAAACGGCATTCGTCGGTAGGCAAAAGTACCGAATGGACACGTGAATGTGGTTTTCTCCTGATCTTCAGGAGCAATCTCAATTTGATTATATCCACTGTATCCATCCAAGAAGCAGTAATACTTGTGACCCGCCACGCGTTCTAGCATTTGATCCATAAATGGCAAAGGAAAATGGTCCTTTCGGGTCACAGTATTTAACTTCCTGTAGTCAATGCACATCCTCCATCCAGTGGGGACACGTGTCGGTACTAATTCACCCTCTTTATTTGGGATGACCGTTATGCCTGCTTTCTTTGCAACTACTTGGGTAGGACTAACCCAAGGACTATCAGATATAGGATATATCATCCCAACATCAAGTAGTTTAAGCACTTCCTTTTTAACTACTTCTTGCATGTTGGGGTTCAGACGCCTTTGCATTTGCCTTGAGGGTTTGGCGTCTTCCTCCAGATATATCTTATGTGTGCATATGGATGGGCTTATGCCTTTGAGGTCAGCAATTGTCCATCCCATAGCATCCTTATGCTTGGTAAGCATTTCCACTAGCTTACTTTCCTGTTCATGAGTTAAAACAGATGAAATGATCACAGGATAAGTTTTTCCAGTCCCTAGGAATGCGTATTTTAGCTCTTTGGGGAGCTCCTTCAATTCTAATTCCGGGAACTGGAAACTAGAGGGCATTACCAACTTGGTTTTAGGAGGCAGTTGTTCATATGGCTGTATCCACATGCAATCAGCTCTATCCTCCTCTTTCGTATCCATCATAAGACACGTCTGGTTCAAGTCAGCATCCAATGGGGTGGACTCTGCAGGCTGATAAATATCGCCAAATTGAGTCATCACAACTTCCAAAGGATCTTTATAGTCGACCAAGTCAACTTCATCTTCAATGACCGTGTCTATATAATGGATTTCTTCCTCATCATCGTATTCTTCAGGTCGGGGATTAGAGAAGATCTTGATATTCAACGTCATATTCCCGAATACGATAGTCATGATACCAGTTCTAATCTTGATTGTGGCATCAATGGTGTTGAGGAATGGACGTCCAAAAATAACCGGGATATGTGCACCAGGATTAGACACAGGTTCTGTGTCCAATATCACGAAATCAACCGGAAATACAAAAGTGTCTATTTGGACAAAGACGTCCTCCAATACCCCTCTAGGGTACTTTACAGATCTGTCTGCCAATTGCAAAGCAACTCGGGTGGGTTTGAGTTCACCCAACCCTAGCTGTTTATAGACTGAGTATGGCAGCAGGTTCACGCTTGCTCCTAAATCGAGGAGTGCGTTGTCTATCTTTTGATTCCCAATTCTACATGAGACCGTAGGTGTGCCGGGATCTTTGAGTTTTGGGGGCAACTCATTTTGAATGATCGCACTGGCTTGACATGCGACATAAGCATGTTTCTTCACGCTTTGCCTCCTCTTGACCGTGCATAGATCTTTGAGATACTTAGCATAGGCCGGCACTTGCTTGATAGCATCTAAGAGTGGAAGGTTAATCTTAACTTGCTTAAACAGTTCCAGAAACTCCTGATTCTTCGTCTCATTCTTGGGTTTCTTCAACCGTTGAGGATAAGGTGCAGGGAAGGGGCATTTTGGTGGTTCCTCCTTAACAGACTCCTTCCCAGGCCTTCGCTCAACTTCTTCCTCTACTCCAGGAGCTGCAATGTTTGCCTTGATAGGATCGTCATTGGTAGACTGCTCCTCCTCTTGAATAGATGGTAGCTCAACATCCTTATCCACCACTTCCTCCTCATCGTACACTTCGGGAGTGGACAGAGGCATGCCTTTCTCTATGATTTTTCCACTTCTCAGTGTAGTCACAGCTTTAGCATGTTCTTGATTGTTAGGACCATTGTTATGTCCCTTGGGGTTCTGAAGTGGTTGAGCAGGGAATGTTCCTCCTGAGCTCTCTTGCCGTGCATCTATCCTCTCTAGTGTAGCAGACATTCTACTCATCATTTGGATGAGTTGCTGCGTTAGATTGGCATTAGCAAGTGGCTCCTCCTCTTGTACCTTCTTGTGCGGGGGCACATAGGCATTGGTTTGTGGTGCATTGGAGGGTTGAGCTTGATTGTAATTATTAGTTCTGTTTTGATTGTAATGCTGGGCTGGCCTATTGTTTTGCCCTTGATATTGATTATTGTTGTAGGGCTGCTGTTGATATTGATTTTGGGCCCCAGCATTATTTCTCCAATCAAAACCGGGGTGATTCCATCTATTGTTATTTTGAAAATTATTGTTGGAATTCCCTGCCCCTCGAAAACCTTGCATGGCATTCATCTCTATAGGGGCTTGCTCTTGAAAATGTGGCACATTAGGACAATATTGAGTTGGATGTCCCAACATGTTGCATGTGCCACATGGTTCTTCAGGCAAGACTTGCCTAGAGCTCTCTCCTTTCATACTTAACTCCTCTACCTTCTTTGCCAGCTCTGCATACTTAGTCATGAGGTGATCTTCATTGGTTAGCTGGTATAGGCTTTTCTCCTCTACACAGGATATCTGTGAGCGTGAGATATTGTCAGAATTTGACCATTCATGAGCGTATTCAGCTAACCATTCGAAATGGGCTTCGGCCTCTTCAGTGTTTTTACGCAGAAATGGTCCCGAGCTCATCGTTTCCACCAACTTCTTTGTTTCACCATTCAATCCCCGATAAAAGAAGCTGATCGTTCGCCATTTCTCAAACCCATGATGTGGGCACGAGAGAAGCAAATCTTTGAAACGCTCCCACGCTTCTGTGAAGGTTTCATTGCTCTTTTGTTTATAGGAATTGATTTGACGCTGAAGGTCTGTGGTCATGCGAGTAGGATAGAATTTCTTTAAAAATGCGGTGCGCATCGCATGCCAGGTGAAAATTGAATTAGGTTTTAGGGAGTGGAGCCACGCCTTCGCTTTATCTTTCAAAGTGAAGGGGAATAGCATTAAATGCGCCACCTCCCTAGGACAAGTTTGCGAGAATGTTTTGCAAACATCCTCGAAATCGGTGACATGTAAATACGCCTTCTCGCTTTCCATCCCATGAAAAGTGGGAAGCAGTTGAATCATCCCATTGCGAAACTGGAATTCGCCATTGTGCGGTGGGATTTGAATGCAAGAGGGCGTAGGTGCATGTTCTGGTTGCATGAGATCGCAAAGAGGACGGAGTGCCTCATCGATTGGTACCACAACATTGTCACCGTTTTCACTCTGATGATCATCCATTGATGCAGTTGGAGTGGCTATGGGGTTGATGGAGCTTTCAGAGTCAGACGGATAGAAAGGATTTCCAAAAATTCCTTCAATGGAATTCTCGGACATGAACTGAGAGGGTCCCTAGGGTGAGAACTTACCCAAAAGAACTGAAAAGAAGAGAAAAATAAAAATAGAAAGAGATGAAGAGAGACTGAGGTAATCTAAGGAATTGATCGTCGCCTTCCCCGGGAACGGCGCCAAAAACTTGATCACGAGAATTTTCTTGTGCGCTCTTGTGCAATACCCAAGTGTAGGTAGACGTGCAAGTAATATCTGGTAAGACCAGGTCGATCCCACAGGGAAGGTGTTGACCTATCGAGTTAGACTAACCTCTAAAGAAAACAAAATAAAATAACTAAGGTTGAATGATGGTGCAGAACACGAAGTTCCACAAACTAGGATTACTAATGAAAATAATTAAAATTAACTAAACAATCTAACTAGCCAATTAAAACAGTACTTAAATTTAGGGTGTTTAACTTTAGAAAGAAAGTGTTGGGATTACACGAATCCGCAGTAACCTAGCCATCTACCATGCATTTACCTTGAAGCACAATGGAGCATATTACCTACAGTTTTCCGTATTCCTCTAAAAATAAAGAATCTATGGCCCTTTCATGACCGGGACCATATCATCACAGTTAAATTGAAATACACAAAAGCGGTTTAATCCAATAGTTAAGACTCGCATCCTCAATGGTGTTAGCATTGAAGATGGTTTGCAAAATGTATTGAAAGAAAATGCCTTAGGGCCTTAGTTTTAAAACTGTTTTGACAAACTGAGCATTTATTTGGGACAGAATGATAACAAGTCCTAAAACAAAAAGTCCTGGAATACTGCAGGGAACATCCTCAAGAATCTGAGAGTTCGATCGATCGACGCGCTTTCGATCGATCGAAGACCTTCATCCCTCAATCGATCGAACTGACTTCGATCGATTGACTGTCTCTGGTTCGATCGATCGAACTAACTTCGATCGATCGAACACAGCGATTATCCTGCTGCATGGCAGAGGCTGGAGATCACTGTTTCATCGTGATCTCCCAACTTGGGACTACTCAGACATCGTCTGGAGTGTCACAGAATTATTTTTAACGTAAGAAAACATTAATACCCTGTTTGATTGCGAGTTATTCATAAGAAATCTAAAAAGACTATGATGTTATCAATATTTAGCATGCAACACTATAAACTGAGCGATTAAACTATGCCTATGAATTGCAAAATGTAAATGACAATATATAAATAACCTGAAGTGAATGATACTTGTATTAAACTCAAGAAAATCCAGTCCACAATGTATAGATTCAAGGAAAACCTACAAAAACAAACACAACTCTCTATATCTCTCTCTAAAACTGTTAAAACAAAAAGTGGGCGTCCTTATGGACGTGCAAAATACTCCTATATATAAGAAAACCTAAGACACTAGGGTTAAAACCCGTATTCTGCTGCGCACGCAAATGTTACTGGAAATACCCCGTTCGATCGATCGAACTGCTTTCGATCGATCGAACCCTTGATCTTCAAGCGCTTCAACACTCTTCAAGCGATCGAACGCTCGATCGATCGAACCCTCTTAGAGCGATCGAACTTCACATTTTAGCTTTGACTTCTTTTGTTTGCATTCCAGCATTCCATCTATTCTGATGTTCATCTGTTCAGTCCACACAGCAGTAATCTGCACAACCAACAGCTAAAACAATACAACTTATCATAGATTAATCATAGTGTATAGAAATTAGCCTTGCAATGCAAATTGCAGATAACATGGGAAGTTGTGATAAAAATTAATACAATTCTTTCCTTTAGCGCGGTTGTATTTTACAAAAACCCCCGCTTTGCAAGTACAGTAGTGTCCGCCTCGAGCAACAGGAGAGAACAACAACAATAACTGCTTCCATTATGGTAATCCCGGTCACCGAGCTAAAGATTGCAGAGTAACTAGGCGTGCTGATCGTCCGAGAGTTGTGTGCTATAATTGTGGCATGCCAGGTCACATAAGTCTGAACTGCAAGGCTCCTAGAAGAGGTAATCATGGTCAGCAAGGACAGGCCCGCCTGAATGCTGTTATCCTCGAGGCTGCTAGTTATGAAGAAATAGAGTATGAAGAAGGTACTTATAAGGAGGGACTGCCCGAGCAACAGACAGTGGAAGGTACTCTAACCTTGTTTAATTCTCATGTTAAAGCTTTATTTGACACGGGTGCTACACATTCCTCTATATCTGTTAAGATTGTTCGGAAGTTGGGTATAGTACCGCAACATTTAGATGAAGCTTTGAGTGTTGTCTCACCCTTAGGGACCGCCGTCAAGTTATTACATGTATGTAAGAATTGTCCTCTATGGTTAGGAGACCGTGAACTTTTGGCAAGATTGGTGGTTCTGTTGATGAAGGAGTTTGATATAATCCTTGGAATGGATTGGCTCGAGAAGAATCATGCAAAGTTGGATTGTGCAAGGAAGAGGATCACATTCGTAGACAATGGGAATCGACCCTTCGATTTCTAATGTAACCCTTCGGGTGATATGTTCCTTACCAGATGCCTAGCAAACATTGAGGTTGTCATTACAGAGGTGACAGTGTCATTAATACCGGTGATCAAAGAGTTCGAGGAAATATTCAGAGATATATCTAGATTACCAGCTAAGAGGGACATAGAATTCTGTGTGGAACTGGTGCCAGGCACTCGACCTATAACCAAGGTTCCCTACAGGATGGCCCTACAGAGTTATTGGAGCTGAAGGAACAAGTTCAAGAACTTGAGAAGTTGGGTTTTGTTCGTCCAAGTACTTCACCCTGGGGAGGACCAGTGTTGTTCGTGAAGAAGAAGGATGGAACAATGCGGTTGTGTATTGACTACCGGGAATTGAATAAGGTTACTATCAAGAATAAGTACCCTTTACCTCGGATAGACGATCTGTTTGATCAGTTGCAAGGAGCCACGACTTTTTCTAAGATTGATCTACGGTTAAGGTACCACCAGTTGAGGGTGCGGAAGGAAGATATACCTAAAACTCTTTCAGGACGAGGTACGGACACTATGAGTTCTTAGTGATACCGTTTGGGATGACGAATGCTCCGGCTGTGTTTATGGACTTGATGAACAGAGTAATCAAGCCATACTTAGATCAGTTCGTTATTGTCTTCATCGACGATATTTTGATCTATTCCAAGCCAGAGGAAGAGCATGAACATCATCTACGGATTGTGATGCAGACTCTCAAGGATCACCGCTTCAGCAAGTGTAAATTCTGGCTTCAAGAAGTTAAGTTTCTCAGGCATGTGATCTCTCAACGAGGATTCACGGTTGACTCATCAAAGACCGATGCAGTGGCGAATTGAACTCGTCTAACCAATGCTACAGAAGTTAGAAGTTTTCTAGGATTAGCTGGTTACTATCAGAGATTTGTAGAGGGTTTTTCAAAGATAGCAGCCCCGTTAACTGGTTTGACTAAGAAAAATTTGAACTTTGAATGGACTGATAAGCATGAACACGCTTTTTTAGAATTAAAAGAGAGATTGACAACAGTGCCAGTGCTTCCGATACCAAAGGATGGTGAGAAGTTCACTATTTTTAGTGACACCTCTTATCAAGGATTGGGATGTGTCCTTATGCAAGACGGTAAGGTTATCGCCTATGGTTCACGACAGTTGAAGCCAAATGAATTGAATTACCCAACTCATGATTTGGAGCTAGCAGCAGTCGTGTTCGCACTTAAGATCTGGAGACACTACCTCTACAGAGAGAAGTTTGATTTATTCTCAGACCACAAGAGCCTCAAGTATTTGTTTACTCATAAAGAGCTGAATATGAGGCAACGCCGGTGGAAGGAACTGATCAAGGACTACGACTTTACATTAGAGTACCACTCTGGTAATGCTAATATAGTTGCTGATGCTCTAAGTCGAAAACCTCAAGGAATGATAGCTTCATTGATGGTAAGGGAATGGAAAGCCTTGGAGACAATCGCAGAATTTGATATGCAGATTTCTGAGGGAAGTGTCGGGCAACACTTTGGATGCCTCATGGTACAACCAACACTTGTGAGTCAAATTATCGAGGCCCAAAAGAAAGACGAGAAGTTTCAAGTATGGTTTGCCAAGATGTCAGAAAAGGACCCTACAGAATGGAAGGTTGGGACCGATGGAGGATACCGATGTCGAGACAGATTGTGTGTGCCAGATTCAGGAGATTTGAGTAAAGATATTCTCGAAGAAGCACATAAGTCGAGACTGATAGTACACCCAGGAGGAACAAGATGTATAAGGATTTGAAGAGAAACTTCTGGTGGGAAGGGATGAAACGAGAAGTAGCCGAGTTTGTGTCTAAATGTTTGACTTGTTAACAAGTGAAGGCCGAACATCAGAGACCCTCGGGATTGTTGCAACCCCTACCTGCTCCAAGATGGAAGTGGGAACACATAACTATGGATTTCGTGGTTGGACTACCCCGGTCACAACAGAATCATGACGCAATTTGGGTAATTGTGGATCGTTTGACGAAGTCCGCACACTTCATCGCCTACAATATGACTTACCCAGTAGAATGGATGAGTCGAATGTATCTACAGCAATTGGTTCGACTACACAGTGCGCCTGTGTCTATTGTATCAGACCGCGATGCACGTTTTACCTCGAGATTTTGGAAATGTCTGTAGAAGGCTATGGGAACTTCGCTCAAGATGAGTACTGCTTTCCATCCTCAGACCGATGGACATACCGAGCGTGTTAATCAGATTATGGAAGATATGCTGAGAGCTTGTGCAATCGATTTTGAAGGATCTTGGGAGACGCACTTATCGTTGTTCGAATTAGTGTATAACAACAGTTATCACTCGAGTATTGGGATGGCACCGTTCGAAGCCTTGTACTGACGACCATGTCGATCTCCGTTGTGTTGGGCTGAAGTGGGATACACAGAATTGTTGAGACCAGAGTTGGTGAGAGAGACTAATGAGAAGATTTCACTGGTCAGGGAAAGAATGAAAACTGCACAGAGTAGACACAAGAGTTATGCAGATCGACGTCGAAAGGATTCGGAGTTCAGTATCAGTGATCACGTCCTCCTTAAAGTTTCACCTATTCGGGGAGTAGTACGTTTTGGTCAGAAAAGAGGGAAGTTGGCACCTCATTTCATCGGACCGTTCAAGGTTTTGGAGCGAGTTGGAAAAGTGGCTTATCGACTCGCATTGCCACCAAAGATGTCTGGTGTTCATAACATATTCTATGTCAGTATGTTAAGGAAATACATACGGGATCCTTCACATGTGGTAAATTTTGATGATATTGAGACGAGTCAGAATGTTGTCTACAAGGATAGACCTGTGAGGATTCTTGACCAGAGTATCAAGAGGCTGAGAAGAAGAGACGTTCCTTTGGTTAAGGTTCAATGGAGGCATCATGACGAGGGAGAGGCATCGTAGGAGTTAGAGTCAGACATGAGGAATAAGTACCCTGAGTTGTTTCAAGATTAGTTAGCTCAGATTTCGAGGCAAAATCTCTATTAAGGTGGGTAGAGTGTAACACCCTGTATTTTCTTATTTTCATTAATAAATAAATATTTTATTTTAATTCTATTTATAAACATTTGTTTAGGGTCAAACCGTAATATTTGTAAATATAGAAAATACTTTCTAAGGATTTGAAAACTATATCTATACTTTTGTACCACTCGGTATTTAATTCCTACGTTAATATGATTTTCCGTATTTTTATTTCAACCCTAAAACACCAGTTTATGTTTTAATCAGCGTTTATTCCGTGTCTTGGGTGGGGGAGCACGTGAGCTCAACCTCATCGGGTAATTCCACTTTTGCTTGGAGGCTACCCAACATCAATTTATATATATGTATATCAGTGTCTCTCCCTCACAGACAGTTTCTCTTAAACTCTCAATTCTCTCAATTTATCTCTTTCTCTTTTATTCTCTAGGAACATAAACACACACATACAATACATTCATATACATACACACAAATACATATACATAGTTCAAGAGAACAGAGGAGTAAATTTCTAACGACGAAATTTTTGGCGGAATTCTCGGTCTCAAATTCTCTGAATAATCACCTTTGTGAGTAATTTAAACTCACTCACCATATTTATATAAGTGTATTTCAGTTTATATATGTGTGTACATGTATGTATATATAGATACACCATTAGAGCCTGAAAAAAATTGAGTTTTAGAAAAGTTAGCCAAAATTAATTCCATGAATTGGGAATGAAAGATTTTAGTCCCAATAAGCTACGGTTCGAATCCTATGAAGTAATTTATTCGTATCATGACGTACCATTGATTTAAAGTTTTGACACCCTTACTTTAATCGCAAATATCTAGAGATACAATCTGTTTTTGTTTAAATTGATTGCATATTCGTCATCTATGCGAAAAACCAAAGAGATCCATATATTGCACGACATGTTTGAAATAGAATCTGAAAATGGGTCTGTGACAGTTTTTAAAATTGAAAACAGGGGAAAAACGAAGAAGTTGAGGTTCTGCAACAACTCGCGCGCGCGACCCGATCGAGCGAGGTGTGTATTTCTGGGCAGAAAAGGGAATTTTAATAGATCTTTAAGAAAAAGCCAAATCCCGCGCGCGACCCGCTCGCGCGACCCCTCCCCCTCCCTCGCTCGCGCGACCTGGGTATTTTGAGCAGTTTTTATATTTTTGTGTAAGGGACTGTTTCGAAAAGGTTTTGAAAGTTTTTAAAGAACAGTTTGACAGATATACTGTTTTAAAGGCTCACTGCTAGAAATTGGACTTATAAGAACGATTAAGGTCGAGATCTATGCTGAACGAATATCCATCTTTGAGATTAATAACTGTTACTACAAACTGTGAACATTGACAAACATATTAGGGTCGAGGTTGTGTCAACATGCATGTGTGTGAGAAAGCGTGAAAAGAGTAAAGAGTGGCGGTCTGGTGTGCTACCTCAATATCAATCGGATATTATTCCTGGTATTGGAGGCGACAGTGTTGTGTACGACTTAGATATCGATCAGATATTATTCCTGGTATCTAAGGCGCGCGTTTCGGATATCGATCGGATATTATTCCTGGTATCCGAAGTGATAGTATGGTGTGTGGTTCGGATATCGATCGGATATTATTCCTGGTATCCGAAGCGATGGTAGGTCGTGATCGACCCAGATATCGATCAGATATTATTCATGGTATTTGAGGCGATAGAGTGGTGTGGAACCTCAACATCGATCGAATATTATTCCTGGTATTGGAGACAACAGTGATGTGTACGACTTAGATATCGATCGGATATTATTCCTGGTATTTAAGGCGCGCGTTTCGGATATCAATCGGATTTTATTCCTAGTATCCGAAGCGATGGTGTGGTTTGTGGTTTGGATATCGATCGGATATTATTTTTGGTACCTGAGGTAGTGGTTTGGTTGAGTCGAGTTTGTTGAGGGAAAAGAGTCAGAAAGATGAGATGTTACATTGTACATGCACGGTTGCATATTGATTACTCTTTATCCCTCGTGACTTATGTGAAGTTGGAACCTTGAATCTATTGTTCTATCAGTTTATATTACACTGTGGTTATACATGCTTATATATACATTACGAGCACTTGTTTATTTTGCTCACCAGATTTCATAAGCTGACAGCGTTGATGCATCCTGGACTCTATGTCTAGATTTTCAGGGTCCGGAGCAGCTAGGGTATTTCAACTATGCTAGTTAGAGGCAGGGGACTTTCCAGGAGGTTTCTTTATATTTCTTATGTCTTTTATTTTGGAGTTGTAATAGACTTTATAATAGATTTGAATAAGGGCGTTTGTGCCTAAGACCTGGACTTATGTAATAGTTTAGTAAGTTTTAATTTCGGAGCTTATGTTTATTAGTATCCTTTCCTTTAGAAACGTTGTTAAGTTATTTGTTGCAGGGATAATTGGTCATACTTACTTGTCACGACCTACAAGTCCATGAAGGAAATTAAATGCTTTCCTGTATTATGCTATGTCGGGGCGTAACAGCCCGAGCCAATCCAAACTGTTCAGGGCATGCCAGAAACATCATCAATGATAGGCGCGGGCCAGAGGAGAGTGGCAAGAGCGTTTGACCTGGAATTAGCCCATAATCGCTGGGCCAGGAGTTGAAGCAATCTTAGGCACACGATCAACCAGAGTTAAAGCGGAGCCTTATCCCAGAGGACAATGCACTTTGAGGAGGAAGCCTCTTCCTCTAACTCGAGCTATCATATTATTACCATGTGAGACACCGGTCGGGATGATATAGAAGCCTGCATCAATGACTTGGAAAAATAGATCAAGAAGCTAGGCTGAAAGCCAAGCCGCAATTATACCAATATAGAGACTAAGTCACCGTTCACCGACCATGTCATAAGATTTTCCATTTCGTGCAAATTTAAACGGCCTCATCTTGATTCTTACGACGGTTTGGGAAGTCCGGTCAACTATGTCCGGACGTATAAGGCTCATATGGAACTAGCGACCAACGTCAATAAACTACACTACTTAGCCTTTCCCAACACTCTAAAGGGTCCAGCCGCACAGTGGTTCCACTCCCTAAAGTCCCGATCAATGGATGACTTCAAGGAACTGAACAGGCTTTTTGTCAGCTAGTTTGTGGGTATGCTAGGCCGACATAGCCAAACACCTAGCTACTAGCTGTCAAGTAGCAAAAAGGAGAGTCCCTAAAGGTCTACGTCGATCAGCTCAACCAACAAAAGCTTCAAATTCATAACCTAAATGAGATGGTCGTAATCACAGCCTTCTGCTTGGAGGTTCAGAATACAAGGTCACAACGTCGTTACACTATCAACGACCAGGAAGCTTTGTTGAGCCCTCAGAAAGGGTTAGAAAATACATCGACATCGAGGAGTTCTTAAAGTCCAAGCGTTCAAACTTCATAGAAGTTGATTCTCTAAGAAGCAAACAAAAATGGAAGGGCTCTCAGAAGAGCTCGGGAAAGAACCAAAAATAGGATCAGCAACGGTGGTCGGGATCCGACCCCGATTGCCTTCACGCCACTTTCCTGGCCCATCCACGAAGTCATGGTAGCTAGCGAGGCTCAGAAGCTACTCAAGAAACCCACCAAGTTGAAGAGCCTGCCCGAGAAGAGGAATCGAGACAAGTATTGCCGGTACCACAAAGGCGACAGCCATGATACTGAGGATTGCTTCAAGCCCAAAATTGCTATAGAGAAACTCCTCAAGTAGGGTCACCTAGCTGAGGTTGTCACTACAAATAGACGACCGCGACAAGACGCCCGGGCCCCTTATCAATAGCAACCCCTCGGGCATTTCAACATGGTCTCTGGAGGAACATCGAGCGGAGGAGACTCGCAGTCAGGAAGGAAGAGACATGTTCGGGCATCCCGAACAAATGTCATACAAGTCCAACTAGTCAATTGCCCTCCAACTGATACCCTGACCTTCTCATCGAGCGATATCCAAGATCTGTACTACCCCCATGATGATCTGTTGGTGGTAACGCTCTCCATAACCAATTACATGGTCAAAAAGGTACTCGTGGACACGGGAAGCTCCTCTGACATACTACTTGCTTTTGCATTCGATTAGTTTGGAATATCAAGGGACCGGCTCCGACTAGTGGCCACTCCATTGGTGGGATTCAATGAATCTAGCACACAACCACTCAGGATGATCAAGCTTTCAGTTCTACTGGGGACCTACCCCCAAACAGGCCTCCGTGCTCATAAACTATATTATGGTAGAGGCCACGTCGACTACAATGTCATCCTTGGGAGGCCAAAACTCAACAAGGCCAGAGCTGTTGTGTCAACTTATAGCCTAATCGTCGAATTCCTGGCCTCGCAAGGACTGGGAAGCCTGAAGGGAGATCAAGCCACTGCCCGGAGTTGTTATGTCAGTTCCTTACGTAAAGGTATGATTTTAGAAGCACTGAACGTGGAAGAGATGAACCCAAGGGACGTTCGGGATGGAGTCAGCCTAGTTGAAGAACTCAATCAAATAACATTGGACCCTGGGTTTCTCGACTAGTCCGTTTAGACACCCCAATTTTGACCGAACTATTAAACTTATGGGGATTTACCTCTAGAAATCAATGATGAATAATGTCCCAACGATTTTCTTCAAGTTCATTGCTTCGACTTCTGAAAAGCTTCAAGTTCCCAAACCTTGCTCCTAATACCTCTAGATTTGGCCGATCATTGACCATCTGTCTCGAGCTCACTGGATCATGGGTTACTTTCTAAAACAAAAATGGAATAGATTAAATAATAATAATAATAATGATATTTTCTAAAAATAACATTGTTTTTTTTATTATATATTTTTAGATTCAAAAAGTAAAAAGAAAAATATTCTATTTGGCGACTCATATGATTGATTTAGATTTAAAATGAAAAACGTGTCTATGCATACTTATATATATATAAGGAAAGGAAAATAATAAAAGAAAGTATCCCATGTGATTTGGAGAGTTAGAGATTCCTTGACATATTCCTAATCTAAGCAAATACCCAAAGAACCCTTTTTTGGGAACTAACCTCCCATGTGCTTTGAAGAAGCTCTAGAATGTTCCTTTATTCTATCCAACTTAAATGCCTTTCATGTTTCTTGGAATTACATAGAAGTGCCATGGAGAGTTAGAGATGCCATAGAATATTCCTAACCCACCCCAAATTGACCTATCTATCCTTATCTTAGCCACATAGGAAATGAAAGTCTACAAAAGTTCATTTCTCTCATGAGGGTAAAAGGGTGGACACTTGAATTATATAGAGAAATATATTGGGAGAGCTTTAGAGGAGAAAAAGATAGAGAGAGAGACTCTACCAAATCTCATACCCAAACCCCACCAAACTCTACCCAATTCATACAATCCATCAAATCACCATTGAAGGAGTTTGAAGCTTGAGGAAGAAGAAGAGAAAAAACTTGAGGAATTCAACATCTCTATAAATTTTGAGAAGTTCTAGAGGTAAAACCTTCAAATCTATATATATAATAATTCAATCACAATTCATAGATCTAGGATCTTTACACATTTTCAAAAAGTCTCTTCCTACCTCATTTCATCACACACCAGTAGAATTGTGATTGAATTTCATTTTATTTCTCTCATTGAATTGGATCTAAATAGAGCTTTGGGTTTAAAATAAAACTAGTTTGTAAAATGAAATTTCACTTTGATTTTTCAAATAAACTTTGATTCTACTTCCTTTTGTTTATATTTTCTTTTTGAAATCCATGAGATCCTTAATATCTTATTGGATCATCTTGAGTTTGATCCTCTAGTCCCCTATGATCCTATGATTTATATGGGGAATAAAGTGGATAATAGTTTTATCCACACATGATTGGTTGGGTTCAAGTTTCAATTCATGACTTGGACCCTTCAATTTGAAATCTCATAGAGTTCTTTCTATATTCTATGAAGGTTTATGTGGATTTGGGTGATATCTAATCTCCAAGGACCATTAATTTGAGAGGAGAATAGGATATAATAAGTTCATATCCCTCAAGGATCATCAACTTGAGAGAGGGATTGACTTGATAACTTTTATGACTCAAATGCTGGTATTGGGGCAGTGAATTCGTGAACCCACTGTGATCAAAGATTTTAACTAAATCATGGTCCGTGAGAATTGAGTGAAACCAATTGGAGAATGTTCATAACTTAAATATGTATCACTAGAATTTTTGTTTTGATGAAATCTCATATGATGGTTTGTGAGTAGGTTGCTCTCTGTCAAAAATTTCAGAACAGTAAGTTCGTATTAAAATGAGTAACTCAGAGCCTTAATGAGGTTTTCTTTACCTCAAATAAAATTTTATAGGTAGTTCAATGTGTTAGGAAGATACCCTAATAAGATTAAAGTAATTCTGATAACTTTACTATTTTTAGAAAATCATACAAAAACTCTGGACAGAGAGTTGAAAATTTCTTAGTGATGTCTGGTTATGACCCTATTCCCATAGATTTAACCATAGGATTTTTTATTTTCTTTTTGAAATAGAAACTAGATGCACAGAGTCATGACATACTCAAAAATCATTAAGATCCAACCGTTGAAAGTATTTTATTTATATTTTTGAAAGTCTGGTCTGCTCTCTGTAATTCTTGCAAATCTGTCACAGTTTTGATTAATCTTGAACAACTCTAATCTAATGGTCACCTAATATCCTAAGATCTAAACCATGTTTTAAAAAAAGTCAGTTAAGTTTAAATCCAGAGGCTAGATGATCCAAACTAATGAATATCTTATAGCTCATGCTCATGCATTCATCCATACATATTGATACTCGTAAGTAGGACTCATTTTTGGTTTGAGTTGCACTTGATCGAACCTAATTGAACATGACTAGGGGCTCCTTATGATCATGTTGGGGTATGACATCTCTATATGGACATTACATTAGCTCCTAGTTGAGACTTGTATATCTATAGAGGTGCTATGGTTCCAACTAGTTAAAAGGAATTTATTGTCATGTCAATTCCTCCTCTACTTGGTAGATTTAAGCTAGAAGTTAGAATTGATTACTTGATATCTTGTTCAAAGCATGTGGACTAACCCTTTATTTTGTAGCGCTATCGAGGTACAACTTTTCAACCCCTCTCTAGTCTATTTTTGATTTTTATTAATTTTCAACCCTATGCACGACACCTTAGATTAGGTCTTGCCTTATGTGTATATGTGATTAGAGACCTTTCCTTGGGATTCCTATTTTCGTATGCATTGTACGTTTCCCATATCGCAGCTGTATCCCGAGTAAGCTCTCTTGTTCCCTATTTGCATATCATGTTGCTTGCTAATTGAATTATGTGGTTTTGAAAGTTTTTTTATCGTTAGCAATCTTACACCCTTTTAGACATGCTTTTGTAATGTATACATTTATATCTATGTATTAGTTGAGGGCATGCCTAGATTATTAATTTGATTAAAAGGATGTTGAGTACATGTCTATCACGAAATAGGATGAGAGCGGGTGTTTTAGTCCGCTGGGCTCCTTCCCCTCTCATTCCATAATCCCCGGACCTAGAAATCTCTAGTTTTCCAAAAGATCAGTTTGCTTTTAAATTGGTTTCTTAATTTTCCTTTTAAAAAATTAAGTGGCGACTCGTAATTGAATTTGAAAGTGTTTTAAAAGTGGGCCCAAAATGTGGTATCCACAATATGGTGGCTCTGCTGGGGATCGAACCCAGAATCTCTGGTTTCGCAGACCAGAATTTCTGATTTTGGGCTCATTCGAGGATTAGACTTGAAAGCATCCATTTAATCGGATTAATTAATTTTTGTGTGCCCATTGCATTGCACTTGCATGTCTAGCCAGTCGATTGCATGGAACTATGACGTTAGAGGCTTGGGGCAACCCGGTCGGTCAAGCCATCATGGAACTATGTGATCACCCTTGATCTCGTACCATGTATTGGTATATGAAGCATCTTATCGGACGTGTGTCAAGGGTCCCTTATTTGACCGAAACCCGGCCTTTGTATAATAGCTTCTATAGAATCTTTTAATATAAGGAAATCAATTCGTAATTAGGATTATGTGCTAGGAAGTTTTGTATCCCCGGAAGGGATTATTTGAGATGATGATGATGCTTGCTTGATGTAGGACGTGTAACCTCCTAATCACATTTTGACCAAATCCCCTTTATGTCGCGTGACATTTGGGAAGATGCCAAACTATGATTTTAAGATTATACGTCTTATACCTTATTAAGATAAGCATCATTAACCTTGTATGCATCTGAATTCATGAAAAGTACATTGGTAATCCAATCATATGATCCTTCTACTCTAAACAAAATTTATTTTTTCCATCTTTGAAAGCAAACAGATTTTTGCCATCTTTTTCGAAAATCTTTGGAGTTCAGTTTTTGATTAAAATTCCAAGTCAACCTTTGTTGAGGTATATTTTCACATTTTCATCTTCGAAAGAAGAACCCAATTCTTAGGAGTTATTTTTGAAAAATTTTCGCCAACTAAAGAAATGTTTTTTCAAATGAATTTCAAAGCAAAGTTTCAACCCAATTATCTTTTATTAAGAAATATTTTTTTGCCTTTATAAGAAAAATTCAAAGTTCTTGAGAATTTGAAATACCCCATCATCTAGAGAAATGCTTTTCAAATGAATTTTAAAAATTTTAAAAAAATTTCAATCTTTGAAGGGGTAATGAGGATCACAATGAAAGGAGAAAATTGACACACTTGACATGGATGAGGATTTTATGTGCTTATGTGTTTATGTGTTAGGATTAGGATTTTCTTTTCTTTGGCATATACAGCAGGCGCACACACACACACACACACCCATGCATTGCATCCTTGTGACATATGAATCATTCATGAACATTTCACTAAGCATTCGCAACAAATAATATAAAAGAAGTATGAAAATACAATGGCAAAACAAAATAGAGAAACTAATAAATCACAATTTATTTTGAAAATCAAAATTGATTAAAATAAAAGGTGATTGTAGGAGAGATAACACCTGGTTCGAGCACTAAATTGTATAGAGATTCCGTAGCAAGGTTAGTAAGAAGACAAAAAGTCAACACTGAGATGACACAAGAAACAAATAATAGGGAAGTAGCTGAGTTGAAAGCAATAGTGGAGCAGCAAGCTGAACAAATGAGTCGCATGATGACAATAATGGAAACAATGGCACGGTAGATATCCGTGTAGGAAAATCATGTTTAAGGTATTTGTTTTAAACGCGTACCGGAACGGTTGAGTTTGAAAATTTTGTTTGGTAGCCCAGGATCTACTACTCATCAATTCCATAGATGCGTATTCTAAAGAGGGAGAAGAGTTATACCTTAGGTCTTGAACCCAATTCTGATTTCTTCTCCTTGATGATGCAGCACCTTCCACTAGGTTGACTTCACCATTATGACTCCTGCGGATGCTTCCCGGGAAGACTAGAGATTGTGGGATCTCTAATAAGGAGGATGGAGAAGGTTTGGGAGCTCTAAAAATAGTTTCTGCAGCTTCTAAAGTATTAAAACAACAAACTATTTTTTCTGGACACAACTGCCCTATTATAGATTCCCAGAATCGACCAAACATTCGAGTGATCGAAGAGGCTTCGATCGATCGAACCACTTTTGAGCGATCGAACCTTTCTAGACTTCAACCTCATTTGTCTTTCCAAGCATCCTAGCGGAGCTAAGAGTGGGACCTCCTAGGCTCTTTATTGTTGGCTCAGATCAGTAGTTAATTACCGTGATCAAACTCTTTAATCAACAAACTAACCAACTGATCAGTTAATGTTTACTCCACTATAAAACGATAACTGAACTCCAACACAAAAGAACATATCCGAAGCAAACTAGACTTGTATGGTGTACTAATGTCCCTCTACCTTTAGCATTCATAATCATGTTCAGGTAGTCGGATAACTATTACTGATGATGCCAAACATTGGGTAAGAGTAATTAAATGAAAGAGATGAACACAATGAAGTTTGGATGTGGTTCGGCCCCATTAATGAGGTGACCTATGTCCATATGTGTGCCGGTGCGCTTTCACTAATAGGTCACCGGCGGGGACTGGTGAGCCAATAGAGTAGGCGTCACTACCAGAAAAATTGACCAGGTGTATGCGTATGAATTAATACAATATGCTATCCTTTAGGTTCAAGATGCGACCCCCATTAAAGGGGGTGGGTGGCCTCTTTTATAGGTGTAAGAGACCACCCGTACAAGATAAGTCTGCAAATTAGGAAGCTTAATCTGACTACTTACACGAATTTAGGAGAGTTTCATAAGTGGTTTAGGAAACTACTTGCTCCTTCCATTTAGTCTTCTAGCTGGGATAGGTAATTGCCTGGTTGCCCGCTGGGCAAGCAACCTTGCCTTCTGGAGGCGCGCCCATTTGGGGCTAATCTGGAGTGAATGCCCAGGCTTCTGACAAAATCGGGCAGTTTTATACAACGGCTCAGCAGGATTGAACAGTAGACTTGGACTCAAGGTGACTTGACTTCTCTTTAATGAGGTGGCAAGGTTTGACTTTAACCAGATATTTTCGTACATATCAGCTGCCCCCCATTTTTGAAACTAATGGGATGCTCTGTCTGATGAGGTTTGAAAATTAAGACTGCTTCTGAAAAATCGTTCGGGAAAGAGGCCGAGACCCCCGGGACGTGACCGGTCGCGCTTGTCTTCCAGGGTCTGGACCGAGCAGTGGCTATATGGACCCGGGACTGGCTACTTCCATGTGTCAACTGGTCACTGGCCTGGTCAGGATCCAATGAGGCCGGCGTGAAAGTCACCAAGTAATTGCGTGGTACCCGGACCATCCCATCGCACATTTAATGTGCGCATCTTTTGAGGCGGTGGTTCACGTACCCGAGATGACAGTTATCGGTCGGTTTTGGCGGGAAAGCTCCTTGACCGTTAGATCCAATCTGATCTGGGCCGTCCGTGTCTCCTATATAAAGAACACTTGCTCATTTCATTAGTTCCTACTGACAAGAAGTAGAGACTATCAAGCGGTTTTGAGAGCAAGACTTTCCTGGCCAAGTTTCCCGACTCCTTTTCTACGTTGATTCTTGTAACTCCTTCCTTTCCAAGCTTCCATTTGTTGCATTCCACCTTCCTTTTTTTCTTTTTCTTTCCTTCTGAGTGAGGCTGGAGGGATCAAACCCAGTAGGTTTTTCCCGGGACTGGGACTTCCTTTTCCTTAGGTTCATTTTTGTTCTCAGGTCAAGTCACCCACCTTAGTTGTAGAGCGGTTGAACCGATCGGGTTACCATGTGATACACCCAAAATTGGCTCTATCCTATGACCGAGCGGTTCAAATCAGCAGCCAGTCCATGTCCCGGTCAAATCATGCACAACTCCTCAGACAAGCATCAACTCGAGCATCAACCCGAGCGGTCTAGTCTACCCGAAACTCATCATCCCGAGCGGTTCATACACGACCCGGCCAACAGGTTGGGAAAACCGCATGGGCACATCCCACTGCGGGAAGAGCTTATCCAGGCCCGCAGGCATGATCTCGAGCATTACAGGCAGTTTCCTACTCAAGCTAGAAGACTAATGGAAAGTGAAAACTGTTTCCTAATCCAATTAGGAAACCCGCACAATTAATGCCAATCTATATCAATTGAATTATATTTCCTTATCTATGTACGAGTAGGTCTCTTACATCTATAAAAGAGACCTCTAACCCCCCATTGAATGGGCTGACTTTTCAGTCTACACAACACTTCTATAGTATTCATCTACATGCCTGGGCGGCCTACAGTAGCTCCAGACTTATTGGTTCACCACAGGCCCCCGGCTCTTTACAGTATAGTGAACGTGCTCAGACACACCCGTGGACGTAGGTACCTTCATTAACAGGGTCGAACCACATACAAAAAAAGTCTCTCACTCTCTGTCTCTCTCTTAAAATTGATCTACTTTACTCTTACCAATTTCTGGCATCATCAGTTTGGCGGCGTCTGTGGAAAGCGACAAGTCTTCTCATCAACAAATTTCTTAACTGAGCGTCATGCCACCGAAGAAGGGTAAGAAGGTTGGTCAGCAGTCCAACCGGGATGTTCCTCCGGCCCAGGCACCGGCTGCGGTGGCCATGTCATCTGAGCAGATCACCGCGACCCTCATGCAACTCCTGGAGGGCCAGCGTCAAATCCAGCAACAGATCGAAGCCCTGCTAGCCCAGCAAAGCAGTCGTCCAGAGGCTGGGAAACGAGCCGGGAACGTTGCATACGGTCGGGAACCTATCTTCATCAGACAATGTGCCCGAGCTAACCCATCCCATGTTGAGGATGCTAGAGACATCAACAATGGGCGTACTGCCCGAGAGGAAAGGCAGAAGCATATGGCTCGGGAATCAGTCCAGGGTCACTCGGTCAAGAGCTGAGTTGTCCCTAGGCGAACGGTTACCCGGAATCATAGCCGAGCCCAATCCCAGAGGATAGCACACCGCCATGAAGAAGAATTCTCTTCCATCAACCCGACCAGCCCCTCAGATACCGCTCAGGAAGGAGTGGAAGCCCAAATCAAGGACTTGCAGAAGCAAATCGACGGAGTGGCCAAAAAGCTTGGTCAAAACCGTGTTCCGAATCAAGCCAATACCGAGACAGAGTCACCGTTTTCCAGCCAGATCACGAGGTTCTCCATCCCGCAAAAATTCAGGCAGCCTCGCCTAGATCCCTATAACGGCTCGGGAAGCCCGGTCGACCATGTCCGGACCTATGAGGCTCAGATGGCCCTAGTCACCAACTCCGATGAACTACACTGCCTAGCCTTCCCCAGCACTTTGAAAGGCCCGGCTGTGCAATGGTTCTACTCCTTGGAGCCCCGATCGGTCTGCAGTTTCAAGCAACTCAACAAGCAGTTCATCAACCAGTTCATCGGTATCCATGAACAGCCAAAGCCTGACATGCATCTACTGACACTCATACAAAGGGATAATGAGACCCTCAAGGAATTTACCGACCGGTTTAGTCAAGAGAATCTCGGCATCTATGATCTTGATGAAACTGCCGTGATTATAGCCTTCTGCTCAGGAGTCAACACACTAAGTGCGCCACGTCGTTTCACAGAAACTGACTGGTAACCTTGCTTGAACTCACAGAGAGGGTTGGAAAATATATTGACACTGATGAATTTCTACATATCAAAGACCCCGGGCAAGAAAGCAACGAGTCTTCCTGAAGTAAGCGAAAGCGAGATCAGCCCGGGAGTTCTAACCGTACCTCCAATTCATAGCAGTTTGAGTCCGGCAGCCCTGACCCGACCTGCAGTTCACATCGGACATGATCAAGCAGTTCCAACTTTGTCTCCAGCATAGAGAAATCTGGAGCCCGACAATCCTGATCCGACCTCCTGTCTCCATCATTCTAGATGAGCCCGACTACAGTGGTACTTGCCTGATCACTACATGAGGCTCCACCAATTGTCAAAGAGCCCATACGAAGACCTCGGGCCTAACCTCGAGGCATACAAAAGACCTTGGGCCTAACCCCGAGGCATCAAAAGACCTCGGGCTTCAAACCCAGGCCCTAAAGACCTTGGGCTTCGAACCCAGGCACTAAAGACCTCGGGCTCCAAACCCAGGCATCAAAGACCTCGGGGTCACGCCCAAGGCACTGGCTTCGCTTAGGTCCAACTAACAATGGGGGCGAACCCCCTAGATGGCTGATGATGGCAAGCTTCAAAAGACCCTGCAACCACCATGTTCCAAGTCGGTTACCTGCTTTTTATTGCCTCTGTAAGACCCTCGTCTTAGCAAAAGCTTGGGGGGTAAGACGGCATAGTGAACTAAATAGGTAATCACACCGAGTATCTACAGGCCTCGCGGATAATCAAGTTAAAATCTTGGACAACCCGAGCACATACAGTGCTCAGAGGCATTAACTCAACTTAGGTCCAAACCGACGATAGAGGTGAGTAAAATCTCTTAGGTTGGCCGACAATAGAGGAGCAAAAAGACCCTAAAGCAACGTGATTTAGGTCGGCTCCACCAACATGGTCAAGCTCTTCTCCCAACAGTCTTGACGAAGGCTAACTGGGCGGAAGACAACCATCCTGGGGTCTTAACATAAAAGGACCCTAAAGCAATGCGCTTTAGGTCGGCTTTTCCAACATGGTCAAATTCTTCTACCCACAACCTTGACGAAGGTTTACAGGTAGAAGATCACCATCCTGGAGGCTAACTCAAGCAAAAAGACTCCGAAGTAGGTCGAGTCTCAACTCTCGGTCACTTCCCGAGCATTCAAAGACTCCGAATTAGGCCGGGTCTCAACTCCCGGTCAGTTCCTGAGCACCTAAAGGTCCCGAGCTAGGCTGGGTCTCAACTCTCAGCCAGTTCCTGAGGACTCACCAAGCTCAGAAGCCCCAAGGCAGCTTCCTCAAGCACTTAGACAGTGGAAAATAACATCAAACTGATTTCCAAATTTGCCCCAATATAGCATCTGGCCAACCTTGGAAATGGGGGGCAGCTGATACACCCAAAATTGGCTCTATCCTATGACCAAGCGGTTCAAATCAGCAGCCGGCCCATGTCCCGGTCAAATCATGCACAACTCCTCGGACATGCATCAACCCGAGCGGTCTAGTCTACCCAAAACTCATCATCCCGAGCGGTTCTGACATGACCCGGCCAACAGGTCAGGAAAACTACACGGGCACATCCCATTACGGGAACAGCTCATCCAGGCCCGTAGGCATGATCCCGAGCATCACAGGCATGATCCCGAGCATTACGGGTAGTTTCCTACTTAAGCTAGAAAAGTAATGGGAAGTGCAAACTATTTCCTAATCCAATTAGGAAACCCCCACAATTAATGTCAATCTATATCAATTGGATTATATTTCCTTATCCATGTACGAGTAGGTCTCTTATATCTATAAAAGAGACCTTTCAACCCCCATTCAAGGGGCTGACTTTTCAGTCTACACAGTACCTCTATAGCATTCATCTACATGCCCGCCCGGCCTATGGTAGCTCCAGACTCGTTGGTTCACCACAGGCCCCCGGCTCTTTACAGTATAGTGAACTTGCTCAGACACACCCGTGGACGTAGGTACCTTCATTAACAGGGCCGAACCACATACAAAAAAAGTCTCTCACTCTCTCTCTCTCTTAAAATTTCTCTACTTTACTCTTACCAATTTCTGGCATCATCACCATGTAGCAGTGTTGACCGAGTGTTGCTTTACATTGGGTACCCTTTACACTTTCCCCTTTTGGTTCGTCACTTTGCCCATTGTACCTCAGGCTAGGAGTTCCTGACCCATATCAAGTTCACCAGTTACTACCTTTCCCAGCCTCTGGTTCTTTAGGGATGTGCCATTTAGGGTTCAACTCGTCTTCCCGGTCTGAAGATGAGTAGTCCCACTCTGGGACCCCTGACACCAGCCTAGACCTACCTTCGGTATCCCCATCGGACCAGCATAGTAAGGGTAAGATTCTTATCCGGTGCCTGATGATGAGGGGGTTCATGATATGTTTGTTACCTTGGCGTCTAGGAGGTAAGACACCGAGGAGTCTGTTCTGAATAGTTTGGGCATGGTGTGCATAGCGTATTGTTAGCACCTTATTCTCTACTGACCTAGCTTGAATTAGGGAAAAATATAACGTTCCCGACCACTTCTCCTTAGGTGTGTATAGCGACGTGGCTCACCTTCACCAGTCAGGCTTCGTCACCCTGTTCGAGGATGCCCTTATAGTGGGCCTCCGTCTTCCTCTACATCCCACTACTCGGGATGTGATATACCTCAAGATCTCGCCTGGGTAGCTCACCCCGAACTGGTGGAAATTCTTAATGGGGTCAATCTTCTTATGGCCCCAAGCTCTAGGTTACGAGCTCACCCTAAAGGAGTTCTTTTGGGCCTACCGGCCATTCAAAGTGAACGGGGAGGCCGATTTCTTCTCGTTATCCGCTCGACAGGGTAGGAAAATAATAATTAACTGCCCAAGCAACAACAGGGGGTAGAAGAAGAAATTCTTCAAAGTATCCACCCTCGGGTTCTGTGAGGAGGCGCAGGGGAGTTGAGGAGTAAGCCTTCATCCTTTCTTGTGTTTTACTTCTATTTTGCTGCTATTACCAAACTGACTACTTTTGTCATGCAGAGGGATCGGTCAATCCGTCCAACATTCCCTACAAATTCCAGGCAAGGATTCTGTCCTTGGTCGAGGACCCCACTGACATCAGTAAATTACTGACCTGGGCAGGGGGTCAGAAGACGTCCTACAAGCCCAAGCATCGCCTCGAGGCTCCCAAATTCTTCCTGATCATTCCTAGTACATAACTCGATTTCATCCTTAGATTGCTTTGCTATTTATTCAACTCCATGCATAACTGACTCGTCCTTGATTGTTTGACAGAGATGGCCTCGAAAAATGCGACGACATTAAAGGAGAAGGAGGCGACCCTGCTAGCCCAGGCGGGGATCAAGAGGAAGAAGCAGGACCCTACCGAGGGTCAGAAGTTGAAGAGGATCTCCCGGGGGATCGCCATCCGAGCCAATAAGGAAGCGGTCGGAACCTCAAATCCTAGGGTCATCGTTATTGCAGCACTGAAACTGCCCCCCACTGCCACACCGGCCATGGTGTCGTTCCCAACCTTAGACGAACCAATGCTCCCGGGACCTCGCGCAGAGTTATTCGCAATGCCAGCAGTGGAGGCGGCTGATGCTGTCAGAGGGAGAGTCTGGCTTGGGTTACTGCAGAGTCAGGTTGACAAATGCTCTCTGTTGGGCCCTGAGGCCTTGGTCGGCTGGTTGTACAGTGTCAACCACATGGTAAGTTTCCCTTTACATATTTTGTGTTTTTATCTTCTCTGCCCAGGAACTTATACTTCAAAACTTTTCCTATAGGTCGGCTGCTTGGCAGCGGGGGCTGAGGCTACCCTATCCGGGATGGCTGAGAAACTAGCCGTTGCTGAGCCTACCCTATTAGAGGAGAAGGCTGCTCGGTAGTCTGCAGGGTTTGCCCTTTCCGTGGAAGAGGAAAAGTCTAGGGCTTTGGCCCTTGAACTGGAGGAGGCCCGGGACACTATCTCCACTGAGTGGGCTACTCAAAATGTCAAGAAGGAAGCCGAGGAAAAGTCTAGGGTTGTGGATTCAAAGGCCGGGAGGGTGGCTGTCAAGAAGGAAGCCGAGGTTCTGACAGTGACTCTGGCTGAGGTTACCGCCACTCGGGATACCGAGGCCAGGGAAGCCGAGGAAGAATTCAAGTCAGGCTTTCTCAAGGGCTATGCCGACCTAGCCGCTCGGGACTCCTCAGACCACCTGGAGTGGGACCTCTCCGGGTACTCCTAGGCTGACTCCAACTTCTGGAAGGAGATGGCTCAGGATGATGAGGGGGCCGCTGCTACTGCTGACGACGATGTGCCGGCCGGTGGGGATGTCACAGGTAACGATGTGGACAACATCGACATCTAGTGTAGTAGTCGGCCTACACTAGAACACTTAGTTTTTTTTTGGGGGGGGGGGGAGGCTACTACAACTGCCCCCCCAGTCAATGTAAATATTTTTGTTTTTAATTAATGAAAAGGTCCTTTGAGGCCACCTTTTGCATCAATTGTTTTGTATTTTGCACTTGTACATGTATACTTGTTTGCAATTGCCAATACCCACCGGGTTGTTAGGCAATCTAAATCCCTGTTTTAGCAAAAGTTTTAAGTTTGTAATCGGTATAGAATACTTGGTCTTTTAGGGACCTGATAAGTAGGTCCCGCTCGGGTGTAATGTAGGCTTGTGACCTATTCACTACCCGAGCAGTTTCTCTGGGTACTGTAGGTACTTAGGAATATTAGGTATTCTAGGACTCCAAGTCCTGTTAGTGCCCGGTGTGATTTTCGATTCAGCCTAGTCCCCTGCCCCCTAAGCCTTTGCTAAGGTGAGCGTATGGAGGGAGTTATAGTAGGAAACCAACCTAGAACGTGGGTGGTTCAAGGTCTTTTGAGGCTTGCTATCATTAGCAACCTAGGGGGATTTGCCCCCGTCGTTGGTTGGGCCTAAGCAAAGCCAGCGCCTCAGGGTTCAACCCGAGGTCTTTTGTGCCTCAGGTGTGATCCCGAGGGCTTTTCATGGAACACTGGTAGTATAGACACCCCAATTTTGACCAAATGTCGAGTTAAGGGGAGTGATACCTCCAAGATCCGATGATGACAATGTCCGGCTAATCTTGGACTTCTAAAGATGATTCAAGCTCTTCAAAAGACTCTCCAACCTAAACAAAAAGCAAAAAAAATGATGATGAAAGGAAAAAGGAAAAAGACACAGAATGGTACTTAAGCCAATTTGCGGCAGTCTCTGGACTGCCGGACGACAATCTTTGAATGCTGCGAATTTCAGCAAGTGCCGCAAAAAAATGAATTTTTACAAAAAAATGGCAGTCCCTGTAGTTGTTCGCGGCATTCATTAAGTGTCACATCAGCATTCAGTGAATGCTGCAACGGCAATCACTGAGTGTCGTTCTGGCATTCAGTGAGTGTCGCTTCCATCTCCATACAACACATTTTGTACTATCAAAAGAACGCCTGAATTAGGATTTTCTGCTTTGAAATGACTGAAATACCCTTCTAAATTTGCCTGTAAATAGAGGATGAATATCCTCTTGCAAAAGGTGGGATTTTCTTTGAATCTATAGGTTATATTAGTATTCTCTTTATATTAACTTTAAAAAAGCTTTCTTAAACACAATTAGAAGTAGGTTTTGAGAAGTTTTAAGGGGTTATTTGAGTAGAATTAGAGTGGACGAGCTTGATTAGTCTTTGGAAGTTCTCCAAAAATCACCAAGTTGAGGATACTTTGGAGGTAAAACTCTAGAATAATTAGTCTTTGTTCAAGTTTAATTATAGCATGCATAGAGTTCTTTAATTTCACCTTTAATTTGTTGTCTTCATCCCTTGGGTTCATAAGGATTTCAATGCGTTACTTGAATCTTTTGGCTTGAATTCCCTTAATCTCTTTGTAGTCTTATGATTCATGGGAGGATTACGATTGATACAAGAATATCTAGCTAATGGAGCCAAACCTATCTTCATGGTTTGAGGTTTGTTGTGACTGAGTTTCATGAAGTTCTTCTATACTTCTTTGAAATTTACAAATATGAATATCTTTAGTCTCCAATGACCATCAAATGGTAGGAGAGTTAGCTTTATACAAGCCCAACTCCATGGCCTATTTGTCTAAGTTGATAAGAATAAGATGAACTAACCCGATGTGCAGTGAGTTCACAATCTGTTTTTGATCGTAGATTTTTAGTTGAACATCGAAATGTTGGAACTGAATTAAACCAACGGGAAAGTGTTTATAACTCAAAGTTCTACCGCTGCAATTTTTGTTTGAAGGTAGTTTCATGTTTTGAGTGGTTTGATCAAGGGTTTTGTGGAACAACTATAATCTGTCCAGAGTTTTAGAACAGTGACACTCTTTTTAAATAAGCAAATCAGAACCTTAATCAAGCACTCTTGACCCAAAATTAATTTTTAGAAGTCATTTAATGTGTTAAAAGCTACCCTAAAAAGACCAAAAGCCTTTATGATTTTTTTGCTATTTTTAGAAAATCATACAAAAACTCTGGACGGGGAGTTGTAAGTCTCTGAGCTCTGAGTGATGTCTAGTGTTTGTCCAATTCCCGGAGATCTAACCATTGAAACTTCGATTTTCTTTTTGGGTCAAACACTAGACACACAGAGGAATTTTGTGTCCAAAATTCATTAATATCGAACCATGGGAACCATGCTTTTTATTTCATTGAAGTTCTAATCTGCTCTCAGCAATTTTTAGAATTCTATAGCAACTTTGATCAATCTTATAAATAATGATTTAGATAATATTTTCATGAGCTAAGGTTCAAACCATGTTTCAATAATGATTAGTTAAGCTTGAATTCAAGGTCTAAGTGACATAAATCGATGAGTAATTCATAACTTGTTCTTGTACATATTCACCCATATGGCTTGACACTCGTAATTAGGGCTTGTTTGCTTTAGGTTAATCACATTTGATAGATCTAAGCTAGAAGCCTAGGATTACCATCTAATTTTCTATCTTGTACATTATGTGGAATAACCCTTGTTTTGTAGCGCCGATGAAGTATGACTTTTCGACTCTACCTTTGATTAGCTTTTCTTTGATTTTATTGATTTTTCGACCTCATGTGGCACACTGTAGAATTAAGATTTGCCTTATGTGTATATATGTGTATTAGAGACCCTCTTCTTAGGTTTTATTTATTTGCATGCATTGTACGTCTAATATTATCGGCCGGATCCCGGGTAAGTTCCCTTGTTCCTTACTGAATATCATATTGCTTGCTATTTGAATTATATGGTTTTTGAATGATATTTTATCACTTGCAATCTTACACCCTTTAGACATGCTTTTGTAATGTATATTTATACATATGTATTAATTGAGGACATGCTTAGATTATTAATTCGATTAAAAGGATGTTGAGTAGAGGTGTATCACGAGATATGATGAGAAGGGGTGTTTTAGTCCGATGGGCTCCTTCCCTTCTCATTCCATAATCCCTGGACCTAGTTTAATCTTTGGTTTCGCAAAAAGATCAGTTGCTTTAAAATGGTTTCTTAATTTTCCCTTTTAAAAAAAAATTAAGTGGCAACTCATTGTTTTGTGTTTTAAATTGAAAAAGATTTTAAAAGAAAAGCTATGGGTAAAAGAAGGAAAAATTGAGATATCCACAATCTGGCGACTCCACTGTGGATCGAATCCAGAATCTCTGGTTTCGTATACCAGAATTCTAATTTTGGGTTCACTCAAGGATTAGACTTGAAAGCATCCTTTTAATTGGATTAATCAATCTTTGTGTGCCTGTTGTATTTCACTTGCATGTCCAGCCAGTCGATTGCACGGAACTGTGACCTTGGAGGCTCGGGGCAATCCATTCGGTCAAGCCATCATGGGACTGTGTGGATCACCCTTGATCTCGTACCATGTGTTGGTATATGAAGCATCCTATCAGGTGTGTGTCAAGGGTCCCTTATATGACCAAAACCCAGCTTTTGCATGGTCGCTTCCATAGAACCTTTCAAATCTTAGGAAATCAATTCCTGATTAGGATTTATGTGCTAGGAAGTTTTGTATGCCTGGAAGGGATTACTTGAGATGATGACGATACTTGCTTGATGGAAGATATATAATCTGATAATCACCTTCTAGCAATTTCTCCTCATGTTCCACGACATTTGAAAACTATGCCGAACCTTGATTATAAGATTATACTTCTTATATCATGTTAGCTAAGCATCATTGACCTTGTATGCATCCAAATTCAAGAAAAGTACGCTGACAATCTGATCGTGTGATCCTTCTACTCGAAAGTTTCAAAATCCACTTTTGAGAGCAAACAAGATTTTGATAAACCACCATTCTTTATCCCAAAATATTTTTCGGTCAACTAAAGCTTCAAACTAACCTCTGTTAAGATATATGTTCACATGATCATCTTCTAAGGAAAATCCAAAAAAATTTTGGGAACTGTTTTTGGGAGAAATGCTCTTCAAATAAACTTCAAAGAAAAATTTCAACCCAATCATCTTTATTGAGAAATATTTTCACATCCTCATTTTTAAATAAAAAATTCAAAATCATTGAGAATCATTTTTGAAAGATCTCATCATTTAAAGAAATGCTTTTCAAATAAATTTAGAAAATTTGTTGAATATCCAACCTTTGGGAGGGTAGTAAAAGATCACAATGAAAGGAGAAGTTGGTGCACTGGACATGGGTGAGGATCTTATGTGCTTATGTGTTTATGTGTTAGGATTAGGATTTTCTTTTCTTTGGCATATAGAATAGGCACACACACACACATGCATTGCATCCGTGTAACATATAAAAGAAAGTTTTTACCAAGGGTCTTTTAAAACAATATATATATATATATGTGTGATAAAAGGAAGTAGATAAAAGTTTTTAAAAGAAAAATTTAAACCTTTTTGTAGGGGCAAAAATATCATCAAATCAAGCCTGTTTTAGGGATCCCACAGCGAGGTTGGTAAGGAGAGAAGACGCTGAAATGACATAAGAAAGGAACAACGAGGAAGTAGCCGGGTTGAGAACACTGGAAGAACAACAAGCAGAGCAAATGAGGCGGCAAGCCGAAAATATGAACCGTATGATGGGAATGATAGAGGCACTGAACCGCCGACCACCATATGTAATTTTGCCGATTGTGGACCCACCTCTAGGGGGGAAGGAGATTGGTTTGATGATCAAGAGGCACAGTGGACTGATGCACTGCAGGCCAACAGAGAAAGGGAGAAAGCTGAGAGAGAGAGAGGCTACTGACCGAGAAGATTGAGAAGCTGGAAAGGGTGATGCGTAAGGCTCAAGGGGTCGACACTTATCTGATGGAGTTGGAAGGTCTGTACGATGGAGTCCACGAAACGCTGTCGCCCGGCTTTAAGATGCCAGTTTTTGATAAGTTTGACGGAACGGCAAACCCTCGCAGTCATGTAAGGATTTGTATCGGAGCATTCCAACCAAGTAAACTAAGCACCACCGTGATGGCCGTCTTATTCCAACAAACTTTAACTGGAGCTGCCTTATCCTGGTACCTCACTCTCGAACCAAACAAGACCCAGGTTTGGGAAGAAGTGATCAAAGCATTCGTGGCACAATATGAGTACAATCAGTACCTGGACATTACCGTCAGAGATCTGGAGACTACCAAGCAGGGAAATAGAGAGTCTTTCGCTGAATACTTGAGCTGTTGGATAGGGAAGGCGGCTAAAATGGTACAGAGGCCGTTCGAGAAAGACCAGATCTGAATGTTGATGAAGAACCTTTAACCTGTCTATCAAGAGAAAATGAGATTCCAGTCGATCAACACTTTTGCTGAGGTATTTGATGTAGGGACTCGGATCGAAGATGCAATCCAAGAGGGAGTGATAAAAAAGGAGGAACAGCCAAACTAGTACAGAAGGACGAACTATGGATCCAATGGAGGACAGTCGGGAGGGCATTCTGGCCCCACCGATGTCAACGCACTGAACGGGCTGGAAAGAAAATTTGACATAAAACCAAGGAGAGGGGGGGACAAAGCACCGAGAAAATTCTCAGATCTGGGAGTGTCACTGTCAACCGCTCTCGACAGATTGTTAGCGAAAGGGCATCTCCGTCAGTTGGAACCTCGACCTCTACCGAATCTGCCTCTGCCAAATTTTCAAGGGGATCTCTTTTACAAATTTCACCAACAGAAGGGCTACTCAACGGATCGGTGTATGAGGTTAAGGCATGAAATCCAAGATCTAATCGATAACAAGGTGATTTCAGAACCGCCCGTTAGAGCTCTAAATGTCACAAGAAATACACTACTAGATCACCATACTGTACCACCACCACAAGGCCTCTATTACTTGGGGATAGAAGAAACCATCTTCGATCCGTCTAGGCTAATCACTAGGGCTAGGATGTAGGAAAAACCGATTTAAAAAATTATTTTAAACACGCAGCGGAAAAGATTCAGTTATAATAACTGATTGGTATCCCAGGATCTACTACTCACTAATTCTATAGATGCGCACAAGAGGGGACAAGATTATACCTTGGTGTCTTGAACCCAATTCTGATATCTTCAACCTTGGTGATGCAGTAGCCTCCACTAGGTTGTCTTCACCCTTATGTCTCCTGTGGATGCCTGCCGGAAAGACTAGAGATGGTGGGATCTCTAATATAGAGGATAGGAAGGTTTAGGAAGACTAAAACAATTTCTGTAGCGTCTGGTTAATAAAAACGACAAACTACTTTTCCAGAACGCAGCTGCTCTATTTATAGATTTCCAGAACCGACCTAGACTTCGAGCGATCGAAGATCTTCGATCGATCGAACCTTCGATCGATCGAGACTGCCAAGACTTCAATCGATCGAACTTGTCTTGACAACTTCCTCATGTGTCTTTTCAAGTATCCTGGCGGAGCTAAGAGTGGGACCTCATAAGCTGTTTATTGTTGGCTCAGACCAGTTTGTTAATTACCGTGACCAAACTCTTTGATAAGCAAACTAACTAACTGGTCAGTTAACATTTACTCCACTATAAAACGATAACTGAACTCTAACGCAAAAGAACATTTCCGAAGCAATAACTAGACTTGTATGTTGTACTAATGTCCCTCTACCTTCAGCATTCGTAATCATATTCAGGTAGTCGGATAACTGTTACTGTCAACCTGAATCATGGTTACTTCTTGTATTCCTTGAGTCCCATTCACCTCTCATGATTACCAAACATGTTGATAACTCTTATCAACAAGACTGCAGTACTTAGTAATCGACTTGGTGACATTCTCAAGGGAATGCTTACTCTGAAATAGTGGGTAGATTCTGTCTTGACAATATATGTTCACAACCCTATGAATATGATATACCCAAGATACCCAGGTGTTGATCTTCTATAGACCTCACTGATTGGTAAGTCAAAGCAGCCATATCCACAGTCTGTGTTCATAATCGTCTCAAGATTAAGAACATGTACCTTATACAAGTTATGAGTTCCTATCGACTGATTGACAGTCTTGAGTGTCAATAGGAAAGCTCAGGTCCGTCAATGCACTATAAGCACTAGCATGTTAACTAAGAGTTATACTCTAGTGATTGAGATTAATCACTCCATCCAATGGTAGTTAATCATGCTACAGTGTAAACCTGATGAGATATCCAGTCTCATCATCCACTGTGACACATTCTGTGGATACCGGAAATGGACCACTTCTCTTGTTTGAGATTGTTTTGAAATTGATTTGAATCAAAGAAAGAAAATAGGTCTGTTGAAAACAGATACAGAGTCGCCACTTGGTCTTTAAGGAACCAAGAAACCTAATTTTGACTCACCCAAATGGATAAAGGGCACCGGCCCTTCATAACCAAAGAACTTGGTTCGGGGTTTTGGTACGAGAGAGGAAGGAGCCTTTGTCGCGACTAAAACACCCTCAACTCGCCCCATCTTTCGACAAGCCTCAATTAGCATCCAAATAATCATCTTATACCATGTATGGTTCGGCAATTAATACTATGATAGTATATTACATTACATAAGAAACTTGAAAATGGAAGATCTAAAGATAAAATATCATTCATAAGATCTAAATCAAATATCATGCAATGTAAAGTGAAAGATCACACAAATAAACCTAGGAAAAATCGTCTAATCACGCTTCAAGTAATTAAGTTTCCTTAATCTAAAAGGGAACATGAATCGTTATTGAAACAAATAAGCAAAGAAATCAAAATATGCTTAGCAAGCTAGTATGATGCGTGTTAATCTTTGATAAAAGAAGACCTCTCAATCCCCGGGACGGATGAGAAAGGATGATTAGATCAAGGGGAAGCATGAACGGGTGATCGAGTTCATTCCTTATAATCTCCTTAGATTAAGAGTTACAAAAACCCCAAATCTTGCATGAATGCAATGTATGTATCTAGAATGTGCCAAGGTTGTAGTGTGCTTTGTGTTTATGGATTCCTAGAATGACTTAGAAGTCTAAAATGTGTATGAATGGATGGATAAAATCAATATGGGATATGTACAAATGTAGTATGAACTACTTCCTAAGATATGAACTAATTTGGAATGCATATGAGCATCAAATCAAAGAATGAAAGTTGAAATATACTTGCTGTGAATAGTGGACAGAACAGTAGCATGATCTTTTGGAATTTGAAAAGAGGGTTTAGGAATGTTTTCAATGCATGATTTTTTATGGAGATGTTCCTTATTGTGTCTAGAACACAACCCAAAAGGCCAATCTTGAATAGCTATCACAGATTGAGAGAAATTATATAAACAATAGGGGTCACTCAGAAACAGAGTTCGTACTGTTGACTGAAATGTTAGAAAATCTTAGAAAATGAAAACGAAAGATCTAGAGGCCCATTTTATACAGAAAGTTTCCTAAGACATTGAATATTAAGGGAAAAATAATTTAGGACCACCCATTTTGGAAAGGTTTTCTGGAAAAGAGGTCGTAAGTTGACCTAGCTGCTGTGACAGCAAAAACAGAATGTTTGGAAGGAATGTTGGGACCCAAATGGACCATTTCCAAGTACTTCCAAGTCAAACCAAAAATCATGGGTGTTCTCCAATGAGTTAGGAAGACTTTCCAAGTGGCCTTGTATCCATATGTTGAGTATTGAGTTCTAGAAAAATCTTTGAACTCAACTCACTCACTGTTTTGACTCATTGTTTTGAAGATTTTGGAGAAAACAAAGTTTTGTTTCTTGAAACCAAATGAGAGGGATTGAGAGGGGTTTTGAAATAGATGTTTTGAAAACATGTTTTCAACACTCAATAAGGATCATAGCCACTAGAATACCTACATCAAACTCATCATTTAAGAACCTCCAAGATTGTTGGAGAGATTTATTTTATTTTTGGACATAACTTCAATACATTCCAAGAATACCTTGGAAGTATTGAGGTTATGATCATCATCTATCAAACATGTTTTTGAGGTCAAGAGCTACTATCCATAAGGATTCACTCACCCCAAACTTCATGTCATCACTTAGATGATGATGAACTAGTAAGTAAATAAAGAAAAGAAAAAGAAATGAGATAAGGAGAGATGAACATATATATAATCAAAGCAAGTAAATAGCAATCAATAGATGATAATCAATGTGATTTTGGACTTGTAGCTTGGTGTTTCACTCATAGATTTTGACATTTGGACATGGAAGTAGCTTCCTATCTCATGAATGCTCAAGAATGAGGGTTGGAGTGGACTTTGAATGTGAAGTATATAGAAGGATGATGGAAGAAAACAAGAATAAAACTCACTTTCTTATGGAAAATCAATGGGAAAAGCTCCCTTTCTCTCTTCTAAACCTATCTCTATCTCTCTTCTTCTCTACAACTTTTTAAGCTTTGCACTTGCCCCCCCCCAAAATGAAGAGCAATGGAGGGTTTAAATAGGCCAATTTGGGGTGGTTTTGGGGTTTTAGAAGTACTCCCATTGGTCCCAAACAACTGTGAACATAAAACTATGTCGTTTTGGCTTTCAATTAATCAAATTGGACCCCCAAAAAAATTACAAAAATGGACTATGCGAGGATTGAGTGCCGCGGCGGCACTGGGCCAGTGCCGCGGCGGCAGTGCTCCTCTGAAGCCCAGAAAATTACGTTCAGGCCCCCAGAGGTTCCGGTATTTGCGAAAAGGCCCTATTTCGTCCGAAATTCACAGAAAATGCATACGAACTCCAAATTGAGGTTGTGATATACCGTTGGAAAGGTAATGGAGTCTACTTTACATAAAAAATAGTTCGGGGATAGGTCACTTTGAAAAGTTTTACGGTATTCGTGATAAAAGCCGATTTGATCGCCTTTTTCGCCTTTGGAAATTCATAATAAACTTTTTTTAAAGCCGAAAATTATGTGCGATATACCGTCGGAAAGCTGTTGACCTCTAGTATCCATGAAAAATATTTGAAAATTTTCACGGTGCCCCGGTTCTAAAGTCAAATTCCGGTCAAACTGGTCAAACTTGGGATTCCCGGGAAGTTCTGGAAACCTCTGGGAGTTCCCGGGAGCTGATGTTTTTGCTCGATTTTCTTTTGGAACTTGTTTTAATACTTTTCTCATGATTTAGAATGATTCTGGTGAATTCGGACGATTTCGGTCAAACTTGGTCAAACTTGGTCAAACCTAGTCAAACCTTGGTCAAACCTTGGTCAAAACGGTCAACGGGGATTTTCCGGGAGCTTCCGGGACTTCCGGGGGTCTCTGGGAGCTGACGATTTCACCCGATTTTCTCTTAAAAACTCATTTTATCGCTTTTCTTACGACGTAGCATGTTTTTAGAACTTTGGGACCAAATCTGGGAGTTTTCGGGCTTTCAGGGGCATTTTGGTCATTCTGAGCATTCTGAGAGATAGAGCTGACTTCCGAGAGTCCTTTTGAGTCTTTTATGATCATTGTCAACCACCAAGCTATGGGTCTCCTAAATCTGATAGCCGACAAAATGGGGTGTCTACACATTCTAAGTAACAAAGAATAGTAATTCGTATCTCACTTGTATGTATCTCATACATACACGAATTACTTACTATGATACTTAAGGATAACAATCATCTCATGAAAGAAACATACATAACTAAATGTAAAGCTGATATCCATATATTAAAACGTCAATGTCTCATATATAAAGTAATGGTTTGAGGGCACAAACCCAACATAGGACACCAAGAAGGCCTTATCAGCTAATGGAGAATCCAATAATTTGTACCTTGGAGGGTGTTTCGAAGGGATGTGAAGAGGAAAAAGCAGAACAGATGGATTGGTGGGTTCAGGAAACGGCCAATATAGATCAGATTGAGGATGATTTGTGGTACAAGAGTGATGAAGAGGAGGGAACCGAAAATGAGAATTCAAGAAAGGTTTCGGAGGCCGACAATCTATGGATGAGAGAAGAAGTCAGTCATCTGACCCAATCAGGCAGACACTTCAAGCCGTACAAACTGGAGGAAGATCACCCAGGGAGGGATCTAGATAAGGGAAAAGGAAAAATATATGAAGAAGCAGAGGAAGACAGGGTCCTAAAATAATTAAAGAAAACTCAGGCTAACATCATTGTTTGGGGCTTACTGATCACTTCAAAACGTCATAGGCAGGCAGTCTTGGATGCTTTGAACCAATCCGACGTTTCCATCGATGCAATACCAGAAGACCTCGTGGGAATGATCAGTAGGATTCTGACTCTGGCTATTACCTTCTCATCAGACGACCTACCTCCAGGAGGGCCTGCTCACAATAAGCCATTGTATGTCACTATTGAATGCCTGGGGAACACTGTACCTGCCTGTCTTGTTGACAATGGATCCGCTCTAAATGTGTGTCCATTTCGAGTAGCCAAGCGCATGGGTTTGGATGAAACGACGTTCGTACCGTCCGAGCAAAAAGTAAGGTCATACGACAACACTCAGAGAACAATCATGGGAATTATTCTTCTCCATTTAGCTGTCCGGCCTATGGAAAAGGAAGCTAAATTTCAAGTCATCGACATACCTGCTTCTTTCAATTTATTGCTGGGAAGGTCGTGGCTAGACAGTTTGGGTGTCATACCATCTACGGTTCATCAAAAAGTCAAGTGTGTTTGGAAGAGCAGGGTCTGTGATGTTCTTGGGGATAGTTGGGTTCGTCCGTCTGAAGCTTCATCAAGCACGCCGGTTTTGGAGGTACGGTTCCAAGAAGAAGAGACAGGTCTGAGAGGGTTCAAATTCATTAATATTTTGGAAGGTGAGAAGCCAAGAGAGTTCCTGCCACTTTACTTCGATCAGTAAGCAAGCCCGTTGGTCCCAGGGATCATGAAGAAGATAGGTTTCTTTCCAGGCATGGGATTGGGTAAGAATCATCAGGGTCTGTTGAAATTTTTGAGTATCACCACTCAGACTCACACTCATGGTCTGGGGTATCAACCGTCAAAGAAAGAATTGAGAGAGAAAAAGAAAGCAACTGATGCACCGTTGGACCCTTACCTGAAAACACTCAATGGATACTTTGTGAAGTAAGGAGAAGATTTCCCCTTTTGCAGCTTCCCAGAACCATGGGTGGATCAGAGAGATAAGTGTTTGAAGCCCGGGTTTGAGATCTTCTTCCCCCATGAGTTCTCTGCGTATGAAGATCCATACTTGTAGATGCCCGTTAAGTTGGTTACTACCAAAGATTGGATTGGTGCGCTAGATGGCTCGATCATGAAAGACTTGTTAGGCGAAAGGAGCACAGAAGTTATGGAAGCGGGTCATGAAAAGGCTAAAGAAGAATATGTTGAGGGTCTGGTTGAGGAGAGAGCTGAGAGTGAGGATTTTTGGGAAGATCAAGAGAAGACCGACAAAGGAGGACCTGGGAAAGAAGAGATGGAGGAAATTACCAAGATAGGGGATCTGGAAGAATGCTTCATCACTGATCTGGGAGGAGAAAGCAAGAAAGAGGTGTACCCTGTGTCAACAAGCCTTTGATAAGATCAAGACTTACCTCCAAAACCCACCTGTCCTGTCACCACCCTCGCCCGGGAGGCCTTTATTGTCGTACCTTTCTGTGTCCGAGGATTCAATGGGGTGTATGTTGGTCCAAGAAGGGAAATAGGGGCGTGCGGAAAAAGCCATTTATTATTTGAGCAAGAGGATGACCGGATACGAACTGAAGTACTCACCCTTAGAAAAAGCCTGCTGGGCCCTAGTTTGGTTCACCCATCGTCCTAATCTCCCGAATGGACCCACTCAAATACCTATTTGAAAAGCCTATCTTGACCAGTAGAATTTCCCGTTAGACCATGATGCTGGCCGAATACGATGCCAGATATGTCACATCTAAATCTGTTAAAGGAAGAGCCGTTGCTGAATACCTAGCTGACCTTGCCATAGAATTTGGGGAGAAAGGGGTGTTCAAGTTTCCCAATGAAGGGGTAATGGAGTTGAGAGAAGATCAATGGAAGATGTATTTTGATGGAGCTGCCAACCAATTAGGCTACGGGGTTGGAATCATTCTCATAGTACCTGATGGAACCCCTACCCCACTAGCCGTCAAACTCAGGTATGACTCGACCAATAACACCACAGAGTATGAAGCATGCATAATTTGGATGGAAGCAGCCTTAGCCCTAACTGTTGGAAGGATCGACATTTTTGGAGACTCTAACCTGATCATATCCCAAGTGCGAGGTGATTGGAGGGTGAAGCATGAAAAGTTGAGGCCTTACCATGACTACCTAGAGAGCCTAAAAGTATAATTCAAAAAGATATCGTTCTACTACCTTCCCCGTGAAGAGAACAAGTTGGCCGATTCCCTAGCAACCTTGGCCTCAATGATACAAATCCCTTCGGGAGTCACCATGATACCGTTGTCCATAAAAATCAGAAACCAACCTTCATTCGAGATGATGGTAATAATAGAGGGAAGAAATGAGTTGCCTTGGTACATAGATGTTTGGAATTTCATTAAGAAAGGAGAATACCCCGAGGGAGCTTCAGAGAAGGACAGAAAGGCGATCTGAAGGTTCTCCGCCCAATTCGTGATCTATGCAGATAAGTTGTGGAAGAAGTCATATTCCGGATTCAATCTGGAGTGTTTATATGGAAGGGAGGCTAGGAGAATGATGGAAGAAATACACGAGGGAGTCTCTGGGCCCCACAAGAATGGACATATGCTACCCAAGAAGATAATCCGACAGGGGTATTACTGGACCACTTTGGACAAAGACTGCTGTGAGTACGTCAAAAGATGCCATAAGTGTCAGATCCATGCAAATCTAATGCATACCCACCTTCCCAGCTCTATAGTATGACCACACTGTGGCCTTTCTCTGTTTGGGGCATTGATATCAATGGTGAGATAGTTCCAAAGGCATCCAACGGACATCGATAAATAATCCTGGCAATTGATTATTTCACCAAATGGGTAGAGGTAGCATCATACGCCACTTTAAAGGCCAGGATGTGGTGAGCTTCATAGAAAAGAACATAATTTGCAGATATGGAGTCCCGAATGAGTTCATTTCTGACCATGGTAGCCATTTCCAAGGAGAAGTTATCCCACTCCTAGAAAAGTACAAAATCACCCACCATCAGTATTCCCCCTATAGGTCTCAAACGAACGGAGCGGTGGAAGCAGTAAATAAGAATGTTAAAGCAATCTTGGGGAAAACGACTGATGCATACAAAGATTGGCATGAGAAGTTACCGTTTGCATTATGGGGATACCACACCTCTGTAAGAACTTCCACGGGAGCTACGCCGTACTCATTGGTTTACGGGATGGAAGATGTTCTTCCAATTGAAGTAGAAATACCTTCTTTGAGAATCTTGGCAGAGTATGAAGTGACTGAGTTGGAATGGATGCGAGGGAGGTATGAGGAACTAATGTCGCTTGATGAGAAAAGGTTGGCTGCAATAAACCATACTCGGGGGTACAAAAAGAGGATAGCTTGTGCTTTCAACAAAAAGGTCCGCCCAAGGAAGCTTGCTGGGGGTGACCTGGTCCTCAAAGAACTGAAAGTGCTCGTTTATGACCCCAGAGGAAAATTCAAACCCAACTGGGTCGGGCCGTACATCATTAAGACTCTTTTCTCTAGAGAAGCGGCCTATCTCATGGACCTAGACGGGGTTGAATTAAAACAACCAATCAATCTCGATCGCCTCAAGAAATACTTTGCTTGAAACCACTTCTTTCAAAACCTCCTACATAGATGAACTACGCTTGACCTGATTCCCGCTAGGGGATACCTAGGCAACCTGCTCGGTTCGGTCATTAATCATTGCTTAAAAGGCACTTTCCGTCGAGCCTAAAAAAATTGAACTACTGCAGACCTGATGCTCGTTCGGGGATAAGTAGGCGGGCTCCCCAAGAGCCTCCGATCCTCCAAAATCCAAAAAAAAAGAGAAGAAGAAAGAAGAAGAACCCTGTACTAAACTAGGGGCAAACTAGCGTTTACCCCGAACCATTTCAAAGCCCCAAAACCAGGGGCAAACTCCATTTGCTATCCGAAGAACCCAGATATTTACCTTGAATCCATCTCTGGATCTCTTGACTATCATGAGTACTGTAAAAAAGCAAACATGAATTCACGACATAAAATGAGTAAAGCTTCAAGCAAGATAAAGAGCCAAGAAAAGACATTAAAAAGGAAAATTTTTTATAAAGGATTAATCGGAGGAGTGAACACTTTGATTGAACATGTTGGAACTGTTCCTAAAAGCATGAAAGCACTTTTCGAAAAGGGAAATAAGAAAATCACATTCAAAAGCATACAAAGATGGGCAGGACTTGTCTAAAATTTTGCAAAATAAAGTTCTGTGCTGTTGTTTTATTTTCGTCCATGAATGTCTACAAAGTTTGTCCCTGAACCAGGGTGAGGTACTCAGTAGTAGGCACAATTGAGGCAGGGACCTTCTGGAAAGGAGTTGACACTCTGTCATGCCAAGCTTCAATGAAAGCCCTCATAGTAGAGGAGCGTATGATCAAACTCCTCGTGAAATCCATAGTAATATCTTCAGTAACATCCTGAAGTAATCCGTACTGACGGACCACTCAGCTGGGAATATAGAAAGTAGTGGCATGCAAACTAGGCAACCAGATACCGGGCTTCCTGGGAAGCCGCACTGCAATAGAGTGATAAGACCAATCTGGGTAAAACCAGCAAATATCACCTAGAGAGGGGTCTTTGAGCCAATTAAGCCATGCGTCATCCGAGCAGAACAAATGGTGAACCTCAATGTGATCGTAGGGAATCGACCCACGAAGGTGTCAAGGATGCACAAAGAGATCCAAGCGCTCCATGAGCCAAAGCTGTAGGACGAAGGGGGCTGCCACAGATAACATGGCCCTGGTGGCATGAGCCCGATCCAAACCTATCAAGGTTTTGCCAAGACCTAGCATGACGGCACTCTTCATCTCTCGCAAACCACAGGCAATGGGTATGAGAATGTCGGAAGACGACTGGAAGAGGAAGTAAGAAAGCATGGAAATCGATAATGCACTACGCCGGATAATCTGATATCCGCCGTCATAAGGATCCCCCATGGGGGCATACACAGAGGAAAGTCGCTCAAAGTCAATCTGTCTGTCACATATAAAAGAGCTCGCAACATTACGGGATATATGGAGTAGGATGGCCAAGTCTTGAACATAGCCCGCCTACACTGGGGGAACTATCAGATCCACAAAGGGGTCGGTGTGGAGAATAGTGCTGAACTCCTCAAATAAAGGGCAGACCTTATGGGAACCAAAGAGAAAGACATGAAGGGAGGGATCCCAGCACTGAATCGTAGCTCGAAGCAAGCCTTCATTCAAAAACATTTGGCGGAAGGAGAAGAGATCATTTAGTCTGAAACACTAGAAATTTAGCCTGTCAATGCCCGAGAGAGCATCTATCCATGGGAAGAGGATTTGAGAGCTAACGGGGCCCATTTTGGGAAGAAGTGAACAAGAGAAAATGGTGTTTTGCAGAGTATTGGGGGAAGAAAGTGGTATACATAGGAGAATAAAGCTGCTTACCTACCTGCGGCAGTTAATAAAGCAGATCGGCACTCAGTGAAGTGCCGCGCGGCAGTCCGTGAATACCGTTGCGGCATTCACTGACTGTAGTTACAACATTCACTGAGTGCCGCAGAGGCCTAACCGAGTGCCATTTTGAGTTTTATTTTGGCCAGGGTCTGTTTGTAACATTTTCAACGCACTTGCAAACAAAAAACTAAATAAAGAACAATAAAACGTGCGCATCATGCAGCACGTGCAAGCAAAACCAGGCCATGGTGGCATACATTCATTCATTCATTTATTCATTCGTTCATTCATTTCAAAATAAATAAAGGAGATAGAAATATTCAAAGTTAAAATAAAGGGGGACCAAGCTATGGTCCCACATACGGTAAGAGTTCAGTGAAAATAAAAGGACCAAGCTATGGTCACACATACGGTGAGCAGCATTGAAAAGCAAAAAATGATAATAATAAAGGTGATGCAAGTGCCTATTCTACTGTCTATCCTGAAGCCGTCATCAAGAATAAGTATGTACATATATATACAATCATCCAAATAAAAGTATGAGTCTTCTCTAGAAGCACTCAAAGCATAAGAAAAAAGAGAGTGATCTGCCCTGGCCCTGGCCTTGAGTCTGGCGAGTGACGCGTCTGAGAGGCTCCTCCTCTGACTCTGTGCCGCTCCTGCCACGACCGCCTCCTCCTCTGCCTCTATCTCTACTGCTGCTAGTGCCCATACCATTGCCTACACCACGTCCAGTGCCGTTTCCTCTAAGGGCATCACTGAGAAGGATGCTAAACTGCTGAAGCCGCTGTTGGAGCACTCCCACCTGCCCGGACAGAGCCCCAACCTGTTCCTCCTGAACGGATGGAACAAATCAAATTACCAGGTTATAATAGAATTGATTGGAAAGCTAAAAGAAAAATAAAAGGAGCATTTATTTTAACAGAGCTCTCGTATGAACCTCAGTAGCTGCCCGCTCCCCGTCAGCCGGAGTCAAAGGAAGAAAGGTTAGAATGTCAGAATAAAACTACAGTTTTAAAACAAAAGTAAAATTTAGAAATTACCCTCCACTCTCTACCATAAATCCACTCTCTCATACTGTGAGCGTAGAGCAAGCCCTCCTCCGCATAGTCCCTTGGGACATGATCATACTAGAGCGGAATGGTAGGAGCACCCGCCTGATACCTGGGGACCATAGTAGTGGTCTGCTCACCATAAGAGACCGTCCTAAGGCTCCAATCCCAAGGCAAAAAAGTCAGAGCCCGGGCTACAGTAGGAACGTGCTACAAAGAAGAATGAATCAAATAATGAGATAAACACGCATGTTTTAAAAATTCAAATAAAGTTTGAAGAAACTGAAAGAAACTCACCCGGGTCACCTCCATTGGAGGGAAGTTCCCCATCAGCTTCGTAGTACAAAAATCTGTGTATCCCTCTAGAGACTGCACGAAACCCTAAAGAGATAATCCGGCTAGGGCAACCGTGAGCGCAAAACCCTGGAGGGTATCCGTTGCACTCATGGACTCAGGTGGGGGATATGGCACAAAGAAAGACTTGGCCGCCAATGACTGTCTAGTCACCCTCTCTCCCAGGTACCATGCCCAAGCCTCTGGTCTGTCTAGTAGGATCCTCTGTGGGTCATACCCAACCGACCCACGTATCGCCTGGGAGACCTTGGGGAGCACGTCGAGCCAAGGCTACCATCGAACGTGCGACTCTCGTAGATTCGTCAGGAAGTTCCTAAACGAGATGAAATCATGAGCCCCGGTCTTCCGCCCGGCCCGATCCTTCACCCACTTCTGCCCCTGGGGCATGATGAGGGCATTCGCTGGCCGCGTATCAGGCGACATCATATACAAGTACTCATGGGACCAAATCTGCAAGGAAGAGAAAAGAGCATAAGTTTTGAGAATCATGAATAAAGAAATTTGAAATAAGAATGCAAAAATTTGATTCAGGAGAAGTATACCTCCCAAGCCCTCCAGAAGCTGCTGGTAGAGGCTGGGCGATCCCGGAATATCTCTCCCATGTGCTGATACATGATGGCTAATCCTGCACCAGCCCAGTCATACTGGTATATTTGCCCCATGTCCTCTAAGGACCCCAGTAGTGCCATGGAGATCCAGTCTCCCTTGGTACTCAGCAGGGAGCACCCCAACATGTACATGATAAAGCCCCGAGCCATCTGCTCTTCTGTAAATCCCTGCTGTCCTCTGAAGCTGTCCATAAACCACTTGGCTGTGACCAAGGGCTCCTCTGGAAGTACTCCTAGCAGCTCCTACACCCGATCCTACTCGGTGACAGTGTCTAGATATCGTAGGAGCTCTCCGCCGAATGGGATCCCCGTAATTATGCTGAAGTCGAGGGGAGTCATCATCATCCCCCCGAATGAAAAGTGGAAGGTGTTGGGGTATCCCACCACCGCTCGGCCAATTCGTGAATCTGCTGCAAGTCGTTGGAGCTCTTCGTCAAAAGTTTGACGAAGTCCCCAAAACCGACAGCTCTAACAAATCCCTGCACAGTCTCGCTCAACTCCCCGTACCAGGTGAAGCCATGAGCCAAGCTATCGTGCCCTTTCAGCACGTCCTTCGGCAGCTGTAAAAGTTAAAAGATTCAAAGTCAGTATATGAATAAAGAAAGAAAAAGCAATAAAAAATATATATATATAATAAAAGAAGAGGCAAGCAATGAATTGTAAACCAAATAAAAAACGGAGAGTCTGGATTTCACGAGCATGGCACTCATTTCCATTCATATAAGGTTTGGTAGTCATTTGCAGAATAATAAAAAGAGAAATGAATAATGAAAGCATTTTAAAATAAAGAGAAAAAGAGAGAGAAAAGAGTGTTCACATTCTTGAAAAAATAATAATAACATTTGAAGTTTCAAAAGAAATTTAGGTTTGAAAGTATCCAAGTCCAAGCTTTGAAATAAGTGAAAAGGTCACTACAGCGCTAAAAAAATAAACATGGCAGTCATTATTCTTTGAGGGATACGCAAATATTTGATTGGCATGCGGCACATTCAAAAGTCCTTAAGATAATTTGAAAAGGAAGAGAGTAAAATTAAAATGCGCGTAGATACACCCCGAAAGTCATAAGCATAGCATTCATTTCTATTCGGAAATTTCATCTCTGCATTCATAAAGTTCATGGGAAGTAAGATAAAAATGCAAAAATTTTGAATAAGCGTTGATTAAATATTTGAAATGCATGAGAATGCTACAAGCATGGCATTCGCATTTTAAATGAGACATTCAAAGTTATGTTCATTATACATTCCACTCATAAAGTTCATATGGAAGAAGGATTACAAGAAAAGAAAGGGAGAGGCATGTATACCTCGCGCTTGAACGCGCGAGCGGATAAGTGCACATCTGGGTCCCAGAATAAGAACGTGGGGTTGGGATGAGGAGTGGCCCGATACTTGGCTTTCTTCCGGCTGCCATAACCGCTCGCCATAATCTATCAAAGAAAGAAATAAATTTACATGTTAGATTTGTGGAAAATTAAAAAAAACAATGAAATAAAGGGGATTAATTGAGTTTTGATCATAGGGAACTAACTTGGTAGCCCTGATAGATCGATCCAAGCAAGAAGAAAGAAATAAAAAAACAAAATTTCCAGAGGAATTCACGAGAGAAGAGATGAGAGAATGAATGAAATATTGAATACAACCCTCGGTATAAGCCACTGCTGCTCAAACACGGCACTTGGTTTTTCGTGCGCGGCAGTTGATGAACTGCCGTGCGGCACTCACCAAGTGTCGCAGCGGCACTCTGTGAGTGCCGTACGGCAGTCATGGACTGCCGCTCTTTTCAAGCGTGTGCCGCGTTTAAGTCGGTTAAAAGATATTTTGTTTTCCCCCAAAATTCAAAATTGGGTCCCAAGATTTGCATTTAAACCCCAAAATTTGCCTTTTTTTTGCAGTTCGGTCCCTAAAAGTAATAAATAAGGCAACTAGCTCTTGTTTTGCAAAAACTTTTGAGTCCGTGTAACACTTTTTCAAGAATGTGAAATATTTGAGTCTTTTGACTCGTGATTTGTCAAAAAAAATGGAAACTAAGATTCTTGTATTTAATTTTGAATTTTGAAATTCAAATTAAAGTAGGGTCTGATTGACTCATAATTTTAAAGGTTGATCTGGATTAAAAGCATAATTTGATTCTTGATCTTGAAAGTGAATAGATTGGGGTTTGACCGACTCCGGGCTTGGAAAAGATTTGGATCGGGGTCTGACCAAGTCCCAAAATTTTTGTTGAAAGGTTGGATTAAAAATGAGTATGTTGACTTCAAAATTTTGAAAAATTAAAAAGAATTTGAGTCTGTTGACTCTGGAAAATGAAAAAAATTCTCTGAGTCTGTTTGATTCCCGACTTTAGTTTGGGTCTTTTGACTCTTGTTTTTGAGATTTGAGTCTGTTTGACTCCCGAATAACCTGAATATGGTTGCCCCACTTTTGGGAATGTAACAGACTTACATTCTCGACTTTTGCAACAGATTTGCATTAATCCTTATTTTGAGAATATAACAGATTTGTATTCTCGATCCTCGTAATAGATTTACGTTGGTCCTTCGGAGTGTAGCAGATTTGCATTCTTCGTTCTCGTAACAGATTTGCGTTAACCCTCGTTTTGGGAATATAACGGATTTATATTCTCGATCCTCGTAACAGATTTACGTCGATCCTTCGGAGTGTAATGGATTTGCATCCTCCGTTCTCACAACAGATTTGCGTTAACCCTCGTCTTAGGAATATAACAGGTTTATATTCTCGATCCTCATAACAGATTTATGTTGATCCTTAAGAGTGTAATAGATTTGCATCCTCTGTTCTCGTAATAGATTTGCGTTAACCCTCGTCTTGGGAATGTAACAGATTTATATGCTAGATCATCGTAATAAATTTATGTTGATCCTTTGTTTCAGAATGTAACAGATTTGCATTCTCGATTCTCGCAACAGATTTGCGTTAACCCTCTTCTTAGGTGTATAACAGATTTATATTCTCAATCCTCGTAACAGATTTACGTTGATCCTTTATTTGAGAGTATAACAGATTTGCATTCTCAGTTCTCGCAACAGATTTGCGTTAACCCTAGTTTTGGGAATATAACAGATTTATATTCTTGATCCTTGTAACAGATTTATGTTGATCCTTCGGAGTGCAACAGAATTGCATTCTCCGTTCTTGCAACAGATTGGCGTTAATCCTCGTTTTGGGAATTTGAAAATGCATTTTCTCGACCCTTGCAAATGAATCTTTGCATTGGTCAACATTTGATAAATCTCCTCTGACTAAACGCATCATGAAATATGCATCATAAATAGAAAAGACATAACATAGAGTAAGCATGGCACTTGCTCGATCGAGTTTATTTGAAAGATACCATTGCATGAACATGTGCATCACGACAGGATAAGAGCATTCATCTGTATGATTACTTGTGCTTGTGTATGCCTGACTCCTACCCGAACTACGTCTTGGTCTGATTCCTGATGGGATACGTAGGCAGCTCATCATGGAGCATGACCAATTGGAATTTTATTGCGTGATGATTTTCTTTTTTGCAATGCATTTTATTTTTTACCCGAACCCGACTATTTGGTCAAAGGCTTGTCTTCACACAGGCTTCGATGTTCACTTGTGGATTGCGTTGCTCCACAAGCTCCGTCGAAGAGGGGCAAACTATAGACACCCCAATTTTGACCAAACGTTGAGTTAAGGGGAGTAATACCTCCAAAATCTGATGATGACAATGTTCGGCTAATCTAGGACTACCAAAGACGATTTAAGCTCTTCGAAACACTCTCTAACCTAAACAAAAAGCAAAAAAAAAATGATAATGAAAGGAAAAAGGAAAGAGAGGAAGAAAGGCACTTGAGCCAATTTACGCCAGTCACGGGCTGCTGCTGCGGCAGTCTCTGGACTGCTGTACGGCATTCTGTGAATGCCGCGAATTTCAGCACGGTCTGCAAAAAAATGAATTTTTACAAAAAACAGCAGTCCCTGAAGTTGTCCGCAGCATTCATTGAGTGCCGCATCGGCATTCAGTGAATGCCGCAACGGCAATCACTGAGTACCGTTTTGGCATTCAGTGAGTGCCGTTTCGGCATTCAGTGAGTGCCGCTTCCATCTCCATTGAGTGCCGCATTTTTGTCACAGACACCTGTAATACAGCACATTTTGTACTATCAAAAGGACGCCTGAATTAGGGTTTTCTGCTCTGAAATGATTGAAAGACCCCTCTAAAATTGTCTATAAATAAAGGATGAATATCCTCTTGCAAAAGTATAGATTTTCTTTGAATCTATAGGTTACATTAATATTCTCTTTATCTTAACTTTAAAAAAGCTTTCTTAAACTCAATTAGAAGTAGGTTTTAAGAAGGTTTAAGGGGGTATTTGAGTAGAATTAGAGTGGAAGAGCTTGATTAGTCTTTGAATGTTCTCCAAAAATCACCAAGTTGAGGATACTTTGGAGGTAAACTCTAGAATAATTAGTCTTTGTACAAGTTTAATTATAGCATGCATAGAGTTCTTTAATTTCTCCTTTCATTTGTTGTGTTCATCCCTTGGGTTCATAAGGCTTTCAATGCCTTACTTGAATCTTTTGGTTTGAAATCCCTTAATCTCTTTGTAGTCTTATGATTCATGGGAGGATTAAGATTGGTACTAGAATATCTAGCTAATGGACCCAAACCTATCTTCATGGTTTGAGGAAGTTTCAAGAAGTTCTTCCATACTTTTTTGAAATTTACAAATATGAATATCTTTAGTCTCCAATGACCATCAAATGGTAGGAGAGTTAGCTTTAGACAAGCCCAACTCCATGGCTGATTTGTCAAAGTTGATAAGAATAAGATGAACTAACCTGATGTGCAGTGAGTTCACAATCTGTTTTTGATCGTAGATTTTTAGTTGAACATCGAACTATTGGAACTGAATGAAACCAATGGGAAAGTGTTTATGACTTAAAGTTCTACCACTGTAATTTTTGTTCTAAGGTAGTTTCATGTTTTGAGTGGTTTGATCAAGGGTTTGTGGAACAACTAAATCTGTCCAGAGTTTCAGAACAGTAACACTCTTTTTAAATAAGCAAGTCGAAACCTTAATCAAGCACTCTTGACCCAAAATAAATTTTTCTAAGTAGTTTAATGTGTTAGAAAGCTACCCTAAAAAGACTAATGCCTTTCTGATTTTTTACTATTTTTAGAAAATCATACAAAAACACTGGACGGGGAGTTGTAACTCTTTGAGTGATGTCTAGTGTTTGTCCTATTCCCGGAGATCTAACCATTGAAACTTCAATTTTATTTTTGGGTCAAAAACTAGACACACATAGGCATCTTGTGTCAAAGATTCATCAAGATCAAACCATGGAAACCATGCTTTTTATTTCTTTGATGTTCTGATCTTCTCTCAGCAATTTTTAGAATTCTATAACAACTTTGATCAATCTTATAAATAATGGTTTAGATAATATTTTCATGTGCTAAGGTTCAAACTATGTTTCAATAATGATTAGTTAAGCTTGAATTCAAAGTCTATGTGACCTAAATCGATGAGTAATTCATAACTTGTTCTTGTACATATTCACCCATGTGGCTTGACACTCGTAATTAGGGCTTGTTTGCTTAAGGTTTAATCACATTTGATAGATCTAAGCTAGAAGCCTAGGATTACCATCTAATTTTATATCTTGTACATTATGTCGTCTAACCCTTGTGTTGTAGCGCCAATGAGGTATGACTTTTCGACTCTCCCTTAGCTTAGCTTTTCTTTGATTTTATTGATTTTTTGACCTCATGTGCGACACTGTAGAATTAAGATTTGCCTTATGTGTATATATGTGTATTAGAGACCCTCTTCTTAGGTTTTATTTATTTGCATGCATTGCACGTCTAATATTCGCAGCCGGATTCTGGGTAAGTTCCCTTATTCCTTATTACATATCATATTGCTTGCTACTTGAATCATATGGTTTTTGAATGATATTTATTGCGTTCAATCTTACACCCTTTAGACATCCTTTTGTAATGTATATTTATACATATGTATTAATTGAGGACATGCTTAAATTATTAATTCGATTAAAAGGATGTTGAGTAGAGGCCTATCGCGAGATAGGATGAGAAGGGGTGTTTTTTCCGATGGGCTCCTTCCCTTCTCTTTCCATAATCCCCGGACCTAGTTTAATCTTTGGTTTCGCAAAAAGATCAGTTACTTTAAAATGGTTTCTTAATTTTCCCTTTTAAAAAAAAATTAAGTGGCGACTCATTGTTTTGTGTTTTAAATTGAAAAAGATTTAAAAGAAAAGTTGTGGGTAAAAGAAGGAAAAATTGTGATATCCACAGGTAGGTATCATTGCTTGTAGTTAAAACAGAAAACCTTTATTTCCTTTGAGAATTTATAGTAACTGCTCAAGCAGAGCTACAAAATTTCCTAACCAGTGTTAACCCGTTTGCAGCTCAGCATTACTGAAAATACTTTCGAAAATGTTGAATGTGCCAAGGGTGAGGAAGATCATGCCCATCTAGCGTTTGTAACCAATAGGTCCCCGGACGGTTGACCCACGTGACTTGGTAAGGTCCTTCCCAGTTTGGCCCCAACTTCCCATGGCTCAGGATCCTGGTAGACTGATTTACTACCTTTAGAACGAGATACCCGACCTGGAAAATCCGGTGCTTAACTTTGCTATTGAAGTACCGGGAAACTCTCTGCTTGTAAGCTGCCACTTTTAGATATGCTCGGTCTCCTTTTTCTTCTACCAAGTCAAGTTCTGCTCAGAGGGCATCTTCATTGCTCTGCTTGCTAAAATTTGCCACTCGGTATTTAGGTAACTCATGCTCGGTGGGGACCACTGCCTCAAAGCCATAGGTTAGTGAGAATGGTGTCTCACCTGTTGCAGCCCGAGGAATGGTACGGTAGGCCCACAGAAGGGTCGACAATTCCTCTACCAAAAGTCCCTTGGCATTTTTGAGTCTGATCTTGATTGAATGTAGAATAGTCTGGTTTGTCACCTCGACTTGACCATTGGCTTAAGGTGCTCGGGTAAAGAATAGTGATTGGATATCCCGTAGCCCGAACAGAACTGCCTGAATACCGGAGTGTCAAATTGTCTGTAGTTATCGCTGACCAGAACCCAGGGAATGCCGAATCTATAGAGGATGTTTTTCTCGATGAAGCTTTCCATCTTTTTCTCAACAATTGTTGCTAAGGGCTCAGCCTCTGGCCACTTGGTGAAGTAGTCCACGGCGATAACAGCTAACTTAACTTGCTCTTTTCCCATCAGGAGGGGACCGACAATGTCGATGCCCCACTGAGCGAACGACCATGGGCTGAGGATGGGTGTTTGGAGTTCTCCCGGGTGGTTAATCATGGGGGAGTATCTTTCGCACTTATCGCATCATCTGACACACTCCTGGGAGCCCGAGCCGTTGTCGCCCAGTAGTAGCCCTGCAGCACGGCTTTTCGGGAGAGCTCTCGACCTCCTACGTGGTTACCGCAAACACCTTCATGGATTTCATGTAGTATCGCTTGGACCTGTGTGGGGTGGACACAGTGAAGATATGGGATAGAAAACCCCCTATTGTAGAGGATGCCATCGACGAGGTGATATCTAGCCGCCCGGTACTTTATCCGACGGGCTTCTTCCCTTTCGTTCGGTAGCGAGCCGGTTTTGAGAAGTGTCGTGATCGGATCCATCCAACTAGGGCCTAAGGTGACCGGATCGATCTCCATGCCTTCCAAGTTGATCACACTTGGCACGGGTAAGTATTCAACCCTTGTTCCGGGCAAGTCTGACTCGGAGGATGAGGCGAGGTAGGCTAACCGATCGGCTCTCGTATTCTCTTCCCTGAGGACCTGTATTATGGAGAAGCCATCTAATTTCTTCGAAACTGTTCAGATAAGGGCCAAGTAAGCTACCATGTTGTCTGCCTGAGTTTCATATTCCTGGGTAATTTGATTGACTATGAGTGGGGAGTCACTGTACCCCTGGACTTGCCACGCACTCATCGATGTGGCCAGTTGCAATCCAACCAACAGGTCTTCATACTCGGCCTCATTGTTGGAGGCCTAGAACCGGAACCGCATTGCATACTCAAGCTGGATTCCGTTGGGAGTAGTCAGGATGATCCCTGCCATATTGCCTTGCTTGTTAGAGAACCCATCTATGTGAAGTATCCAGGTTGGGATGTCTTTTTGCAGCCCGGACGGTAGATAGGGCGGGTCATCCTCTTCCACCAGGTCTTCTGTGCATGTGAACTCCACAAAAATATCTGCTACGGCCTGTCCGTTGTTCGCCGTATGGGGTCTGTAGGTTACTTTGAATTCTTCTAACTCCAAGGCCCACTTAACGAGCCTTCCGGATGTTTCAGGCCTGCTCAAGATCTAGTTGAGCAGCTAATCTGTGAGGACCACGATAGCATGGGCCTAGAAATACAGGCGAAGTCTCCAGGCAGACGTGACGAGGGCAAAGGTGAGTGTAGACACCCTATTTTGTCGGCTATCAGATTTAGGAGGCCCATAGCATGGTGGTTCACAATGATCGAATAGACTCAAAAAGGACTCCTGGAAGTTAGTTCTCTCTCTCAAAATGCTCAGAATGACCAAAATACCCCTGAAAGCCCGAACGCTCCAAGATTCGGACCAAATGTTCTAGAAACGCGCTACATCATAATAAAAACAATAAAATGAGTTCTAAAGCAAGACCAGATGAAATCGTCAGCTCCCAGAGACCCCCGAAAGTCCCAAAAGTTCCCAGAAAGTCCCCATTGACCGGTTTGACCAAGTTTGACCAAGGTTTGACCAAAATCTTCCAAATTTGCCAAAACGTTCTAGAATCATTCTAGATCATGTGGAAAGTATTAAAATGAGTTTTAAAAGAAAATCGAACGAAAACGTCAGCTCCTGGGAGCTCCTAGAGGTTTACAGAACTTCCCGGGAATCCAAAGTTTGACCAGTTTTGACCAAAAGTTGACTTTGAAACTGGAGCACCGTATCATTTTTTAAATATTTTTCATTGATACTAGAGTTCAATAGATTTTCAATGGTATGTCGCACATAATTTTTGGATTTAAAACGAATTTATTATGAATTTCTGAAGGTGAAAAAGGCGATCAAATCAAGCTTTTATCGCGAATACCGCAAACATTTTCAAAGGGACCTATCTTTGAACTATTTTTTTTTATGTAAAGTAGACTCCATTAACTTTCCAACGGTATATCTTAACCTCAATTTGGATTTCGTATGCATTTTCTGTGAATTTCGGACGAAATAGGGCCTTTTCGCGAATACCGAAACCTCTGGGGGCCTAAAAAGGATTATCTGGACGAATGAGGAGCAGTGCCGCCGCGGCACCAGCCCACTGCTGCCGTGACACAGGCCCAGTGCCGCCGTGGCACTCTCCCCCAGAATGGTACATTTTTGTAATTTCTTTTGGGGGTTCATTTTGATTAATTGGAAACCAAAACGACATAGTTCTATGTTCACAGATGTTTAGGACCAATGGGAAGACTTCTAAAATCCCAAAACCACCCCAAATTGGCCTATATAAACCTCCCTTGACTTCTCATTTTGGGAGCGTCAAATGCAAGCTTTGAAAAGTTTTAGAGAGCATGTTGTAGATATAAGGTTAGAATAGAGAGAAAAGAAGCTTCCTTCTTTGATTTCCAAACAAAAGAGTGAGTTCTAAACTTTGTTTTTACTTCATTACTTCCATTCACTTCATATTCAATACACTCAAACACCATTTTTGATACGAACCCCGCCAACAATGTGACAAAACCCGTAACACGAATAATGCCTCGGACCGTTCTATTGTCAGATTCAAATGGAAACCGCGACCCAACACCTATAACAGATGCGAACCTTGGTATAAAGGATGAAGACGCCACAATCAAAGATGGAAAACTCGATTGATAAGTCCAGGTATGAACGCCACAGAGTAAATCTGATAAGTTCGAATAGTTCTTCAAAGAACCAAAGAGAAAACTCTCACAATATTATTAATGATCAAAACTGAATATTACAAACCCTAAATTGTTTAAATAGCTGAGGCGTACAGTTGGGCCCTATAAGCCTACGAAATATTATGGCCCAATATAATTCACCCCAAAACTAAAATAAAAAACAAACTAACAAATATGAAAAGTTCCTAAGTTGGCATGCAAGCCTATAATTTATTCTAGAGCTTGAATCATGGACACCCAACCTTGTGGATCACTAGTATCTTCCTTTGGGCCACAAAGATTACTCTCAACCCAAATTTGTTGAACCAGCCCATTGAGATTGTCCTTGAACCGTTTTTCTCGCGCCCTCGTAACTGGACCAATTGGCACGTGGTTCGGGTCCGCATTCCACCTTGTGCTAGCCGCCATGTTCTCATCATTCCCCTCCTCTTGAAAAGGATTTGTCCTCAAATCGTCAACTACATCAAAAGGAGATAAATCAGCAACATTGAAAGTAGTACTAACATCATACTCACCAGGCAACTCTAGCTTGTAGGCATTATCATTGATGCGCTCAAGAACTTGAAAAGGACCATCGCCTCGGCGAAGCAATTTAAAACGCCTTTGTGCAGGAAATCTTTCTTTTCACATGTGTACCCAAACCCAATCTCCGGGTTCAAAGATGATATTGCGTCGCCCTTTGTTAGTTGGCATTGCATATTGCTCCGTTCTTCGCTCAATATTGAGCCTTGCTTTCTCATGAATCTGCTTAACAAAATCTGCTTTCTTTTTGTCATCTAAATTAACACGCTCAGTAACAGGTAAAGGAGATAAATCCAAAGGAGTTAAAGGATTAAAACCATACACAATTTCAAAGGGTGAAAATTTAGTAGCAGAATGGATGGTATGATTATAAGCAAACTCAACATGTGGTAAACATTCTTCCCATATTTTGATGTTCTTTTTAATAATAGCCCTTAACAAAGTAGATAAAGTCATATTTATTACTTCGGTTTGACCATCAGTTTGTGGATGACAAGTAGTAGAAAATGATAACTTAGTCCCCAACTTACACCACAAGGTCTTCCAAAAGTAACTCAAGAACTTAACATCTCTATCTGAAACAATGGTTCTAGGCATACCATGTAATCTCACAATCTCCTTAAAGAACAAATCAGCAACATGTGAAGCATCATCAGTTTTGTGACATGGAATAAAATGTGCCATCTTGGAAAATCTATCCACAACCACAAAAATTGAGTCTCGACCATGTTTAGTCCTAGGTAAACCTAACACAAAATTCATTGAAATATCAATCCATGGTTCACTAGGAATTGGAAGAGGTGTGTATAAGCCATGGGGTTGTACTCTAGATTTCGCTCGCCTACATGTGACACATCTACCACAAATCCTCTCAACATCTTGTCTCATACGTGGCCAATAGAAGTGTTCTTGCAAAACGGCTAATGTTTTAACTACCCCAATATGTCCCATTAACCCTCCCCCATGTGGCTCTCTCACAAGCAACTCTCTCACAGAACAATTCGGAATGCACAATTTATTTTCTCGAAATAAAAACCCCTCATGCCTATAGAACTTATTATGGGCAATTTTTTCACAAGATTCAAACTCTTCACTAAAATCTAGGTCTAAAGGATACAATTCTTTAATATGCTCAAAACCAAGAATCTTAGCATCAAGAGTGGAGATTAGAATGTACCTTCGAGAAAGTGCATCAGCAACGATGTTCTCCTTACCTTGTTTATATCGTATGACGTATGGAAACGTCTCAATGAATTCAACCCATCGTGCATGTCTCTTGTTCAGTTTGCGTTGGACTTTAAGGTGCTTTAAAGACTCATGATCGGTGTGAATCACGAACTCTTTTGGCCACAAGTAATGCTGCCATGTCTCCAAAGCTCGAACCAATGCGTACATCTCTTTGTCATAAGTGGGATAGTTTAAGGCAGCCCCACTGAACTTCTCACTAAAATATGCAATTGGTCGTCCTTCTTGCATAAGCACGGCGCCAATACCTAATCCTGAAGCATCACATTCAATTTCAAAAGTTTTTGTAAAGTTAGGTAAAGCAAGTAAAGGTGCATGAGTTAATTTTTCCTTGAGTAATTGAAATGCCTTCTCTTGCTCTTCCCCCCATTTGAACCCAACATTTTTCTTGATGACTTCGGTTATTGGTGCAGGTATACTAATGAAGTCTTTCACGAACCTTCTGTAAAAACTAGCAAGTCCATGAAAACTTCGCACATTACTTACACTAGATGGGCTTGGCCATTCTTGGATAGCACGAATCTTTTCTTCATCAACCTGTATTCCTTGTGCACACACAACAAAACCAAGAAACACAAGCTTATTGGTGCAAAAAGTGCACTTCTTTAGGTTAGCAAACAACTCTTCCTTTCTAAGTACATCTAACACAAGTTTTAAATGCTTCAAATGCTCTTCCAAGTTTTTGCTATAAATAAGGATATCATCAAAATAAACAACCACAAATTTTCCAATGAAAGCACGCAAAACATGGTTCATCAATCTCATGAAAGTACTAGGAGCATTAGTTAATCCAAAAGGCATAACTAACCATTCATACAAACCATATTTGGTTTTAAATGCAGTTTTCCATTCATCACCTTCCTTCATTCTAATTTGATGATACCCACTTTTCAAATCAATCTTAGAAAATATACAAGAACCATGCAACTCATCTAACATATCATCTAAGCGAGGAATAGGGTGTCGATACTTTACCGTTATGTTGTTGACGGCTCGGCAATCAACGCACATTCTCCACGTCCCATCCTTCTTAGGAACCAAAATCACCGGAACGGCGCATGGACTCATACTTTCTCTTACGTACCCCTTTTTCATCAACTCACTGACCTGCTTTTGTAGCTCCTTTGTCTCCTCGGGATTGCTTCTATAGGCTGGTCGGTTTGGAATGGTAGCACTGGGAAGATGAGTTAATTGGGTTTGTGTTTAAAAATGCCTCTTTGTACAAAAGTACAATCATAGGCTGATTAGAAAACAATGCTCGTTTGATCTCACTCGATTTTGCATAAAAATTCTTTTGGTTTTCCTCTAATTTTCCATCAATGGCTGCATTTTTCTTTTCTTTTTCTCTCTCGATTTTCTCACTCTTTTTCTTTTGTTCACTCTCTTTCTTTTGATCACTCTCTTTTTGCAACCTCACTTGATCTTCATAAACTTGCTTCGGTGTCAAAGGCACTAAGGTGATTGTCCTTTGATTAAGCACGAATGAGTATTTATTTGTGAAACCATCATGCTTAACACGTCGATCAAATTGCCATGGCCTCCCTAACAACAAGTGTCCAGCTTGCATCGGAACCACATCACTCAAAACTTCATCTTCATATTTCCCAATACCAAAAGGAACTAATACTTGTTTAGTCACCCTTACTTCTCCACTATCATTGAGCCATTGCAATTTATAAGGCTGTGGATGCTTGATTGTTGGCAGCCCTAATTTCTCCACCAGATTTGTGCTAGCAACGTTAGTGCAACTCCCCCCATCGATGATCACACTACACACCTTATCTTTGATATGACATCTCGTATGAAAAATGTTCTTCCGTTGTGCCTCATCATCTTCTTTAACTTGCATATTTAGAGCTTTCCTTGCCACTAACAAATCCCCTTCGGCAGCGTACACTTCATCATCGGCATCCTCCAACGGTGGCACAGATTCGTTGTCAACTTCATCTTCAGTTTCAATCTCACCATTATCTCGTAACACCATAACTCTCTTGTTCGGACATTGGCTAGCTATGTGTCCCCTACCTTGGCACTTAAAACACTTAATATCACGGTTCCGAGAAGTAGACGAATCGAATTTACCTTGATTTCCATGGTTGGCCACCTCTTGTTTTTGCCAATTTTTGGCTTCACCAAAGGCTGCTTCTCATCTCTTTTCCAATTATTTGGTTTCCAAGCAGATGTATTAGAATTTTGGCTTGGACGTGTGCAGCTTCCCCTCCTCTTGAGTTGATTCTCAATTTTAATAGCCATGTGTACCATATCCTCCAATTCAACATAGTGTTGCAATTCCACTATATTGGCAATTTCCCGATTCAACCGAACTAAGAATCTAGCCATTGTAGCCTCTCGATCTTCCTCTACATTCGCTCGAATCATAGCAACTTCCATCTCCTTATAATATTCTTCTACACTCCTATTACCTTGCCTCAAACTTTGCAACCTGTTATACAACTCCCGATAGTAGTAGCTTGGAATGAACCGCTTCCTCATAACAGTTTTCATCTCCTCCCATGACTCTATTGGATGCTCCCTATTTCTCCTCCTATTTAATGCCAATTGATCCCACCAAATAACAGCATAATTGGAAAATTCAATGGCAGCAAGTTTTACTTTCTTAATCTCCGAGTAATTATGGCAATAGAATACTAATTCCACCTTCTTCTCCCATTCAAAACTCCCGATCATTTTCTTCATCAAAGTCTTCCCCAAAATACTCCTCATCTTCAACTCTCACTCGCCTTGGTTGAACTCTCTCCCCTCTTTGTACATTATGAACATTTTGGTGTTGCCTCTGCGGTGTACCCTCTTCAACTCAATCCAATCTCTCATGTATCGGTTCCAATTCTGCCCTCATCATCCGCCTCATCTCCCCCACTAAAGCTTGCATTTGTAGATTCGTAACAACCGGCTGTTGAGCCTCTTCATTTGTGACTCTTCCCTGATCTTGAGCCATAATCCCTGCAAGAATGGATTAGAAATAGAACAGATCCTCACTACACTCCCTCACGTGTTTCACTCAAGAATATGATTCACTTGTGTTTACACTCAAAAATCAAGTCGGCTTTTACCCTCCCTTGTGAGTCAAATGTTGACATTTTGGGTGGTTATAATCTTCATTAAGTATTGAAAATATGTTTTCAAAACTCCCATTTCAAAACCCCCTCTTAAAACCCCCATTTTGATTTCAAGAAATAAACCTTGTTTTTCTCAAAACCTTCAAAACAGTGAGTCATTTAACTTCAAAGAATTATTTTGAGTTCAATAATCAATATATGAATGCAAGACCACTTAGAAAGTCTTTCTAACTCATTATAGAAAACCCATGATTTTTGGCTTGACTTGGAAGCACTTGAAAGGGGTCCATTTTTGTCCAAACATTCCTTCCAAACATTCTGCCTATGCTATCACAGCAGCTAGGTTGACTTTCAACTTGTTTTACAGAACACTTGTCCAGCAAGAGTGGTCCCAACTTATTTTTCCCTTGAACCTCAATGTCTTAGGGAACTTTCTATATAATATGGGCCTCTAGATCTTTTGTTTTCATTTTCTAAGATTTTTTAACATTTCAGTCGACAGTACGGACTCTGTTTCAGAATAACCCCTATTGTTTATATGATTTCTCTCAATCTGTGATAGTTATTAAAGATTGGCTTCTTGCGTTGTGTTCTAGACACAATAAGGAAGATCTCCATAAAAACTCATTCATTGAAAACGTTACTAACCCCTCTTTTCAATTTCCAAAAGATCATGTTACTGTTCTGTCCACTATTCACAACAAGCACACTTTTACTTTCGTTCTTTGATTTGATGCTTACATGCACTCCAAATTAGCTCATGTCTTAGGAAGTAGTTCATACTACATTTGTACATATCCCATTATGATTTCATTCATTCATTCATACACATTTTAGACGTCTAAGTCATTCTAGGAATCCATGAACATAAAACACACTACAACCTTGGCACATTCTAGATACATACATTGCATCCATGCAAAGATTTGAGGTTTTTGTAACTCCTAATCTAAGAAGATTATAAGGAATGATCATGATCACACGTTCATGCTTCCCCTCGATCTAATCCTCCTTTCTCATCCATCCCGGGGATTGAGAGATCTTTTTTTTCTCAAAGATTAACATGCATCATTTTAGCTTGCTATGCATCCTTGTTTTTCTTTGATTTATTTGTTTCAAGAACAATTCATGACCCCTTAGATTAGGAAAACTTTATTACTTGATATGTGATTAGATGATTTTTCCTAAGTTTGTTCGTGTGATCTTTCACTTTGCATTGTGTGATACTTAGCTTAGATCTTATGAATGATATTTTATCTTTAGATCTTCAATTTCAAATTTTCTTATGTGATGTAATATACTATCATAGTATTACTTGTCGAACCATACATAGTATAAGATGGTTATTTGGATGCTAATTGAGGCCCATCGAGAGACGGGGCGAGTTGAGGGTGTTTTAGTCGTGACAAAGGCTCCTTCCTCTCTCGTACCAAAACCCCGAACCAAGTTCTTTGGTTATGAAGGGCCGGTGCCCTTTATCCGTTTGGGTGAGTCAAATTAGGTTTCTTGGTTCCTTAAATACCAAGTGGCGATTCTGTATCTGTTTTTAACTGACCATTTTCTTTTCCTTTTCAAAACGACTTCAAACAAACGAGAGGTGGGATCCCGCGTGTCCACAATCTGGCGACTCTGCTGGGGATAAATTATTTTCAAAACAAAATAATACAGAGGTTTGACTCATAAGAAGCATCCTTAAAATCACCTTTTAACTGTGTTTGGTTCACCGCATTGCACTTCTGCATTTCCCCTCTGACTGTGTCTAAAACACGGCGCTGACATTGTTCAGGTCTTGCTGTGCCAAGGCATAAGTCTCCGTTGATACTATACCTTTCAAGGTATATCAAAAAGAGTAAAAAACCTCCGTACTGTCTCTCTGATGGTATATTGGAACTATTGTCAATGGACCCTCTTTGACTAAACCCATCCTTTGCATATAGATTCCTGTAGAACCTTTCATAGGACTGATCATTTATCTTTTCAGATAGGACAATGTGATATAACTGTTGTATGCCCTGACGGGATTACCTGCGAGGTGTAGACGCTTATGTGGCATGAGCCAGAACCTCTTTCTTATGATTCCCAAGGCAATCACTCACATTTGATCACATTGAGTTGACCTGCCTAGGAACCATGACAAGGATGTATGCTCCGTGCTCACAAAGATATACACCGCAAACCTTGTCCGTCAGTCCTAAGACATAGGGGTATGAAAACCTGCTAGACAGTATGATCACCATCATCATACGCTCCCATTATATCAACTAGTTTATCCCAGAAACTCTCTCCAGATATCCCAGATATAACCGCATTAACTAGTTTCTCTGACAGACTCTGTCCAGATATCCCAAATATAACCACATTAACCAGTTTCTCCTAGAAACTCTGTCCATATATCCCAGATATAACCGCATTAACCAGTTTCTCCCAAAAACTCTGCCCAGATATCCCAGATATAACGGCTATATCAACCTGTTTCTCCCAGAAACTCTGTCCAGATATGCCAGATATAACCGCTATATCAACCAAGTTTCTCCCAGAGACTCTGTCCAAACCAACCAGAAATGCCCAGATATGCCAGTTTCTCCAAGAGACTCTGTCCAAACCAACTAGAAAATGCCCAGATGTGTCAGTTTCTCTCAAAAACTCTATCCAAATCAACCAAAGATGCCCAGTCTCTCCTAGAAGCCTTCATAAATCCCTGGAAACCCTTGTTATCCCTTGGTGATCATACTGGAAAGTAAAGTTGGCACACTCTATATGGTTAGGACCTTAGTTGTTTAACTGCTATCTGTTAGAAATAGGAGCATCATATAGCTTAGGGCTTACATCCGCGTGCTTGTCTCATTTACATGCACCATTCCTATCGGTCTGCACGCACTGTCTCAGTCAGTCTTACACAAGTCATGTCCACATCTGTTAACATCACTGTCATTTGTCTATCAAAAGTCATCACTGTCAGAATCTGATACAAATCCTCTTAAATCTGTAGGGTCACTGTAGATTCTCAAAGCCAGCAACTGGATCTTCATCCTGGGTCAGAAATTCAGATAATCGTTTTGGTCAGAATCATCCCAACAAGTCATTTCAGCATGAATCAGGAAGAGCTAGAAAGCAAGGTCATCGAATTAGGAGCCACCATAAGCCAGCAATCTGACAGCCTGGCCTAGGTCCTGAAGTTTACGGAAGAACTAAAACAGCAGAGGCAACAGTGTCCCCCTGAGTTTCCACCACCACCGTTCGGATTCATACCGCATCCCGAGAATAATGGAGAAGAAGACTGGTTTCAAGGGGCCCTGCCGCCCGCATATGAGAAAAAGTTCCAAGAGAAAATGGACAAAGTCGACAAGCTGGAATGCATATTGAGGAAAAGTAAAGGGGTTGATGATTACATGCTAGACTTGGAAGGACTTTTTGAGCCTATTAAGTTAAAGCTGCCGAAAAACTTCAAGATGCCTGCCATTGACCGTTGTGATGGAATCGGAAATCCGAAGAGCCATATAAAGCTGTGTATGAACATTTTTCAATCAATGGGGTGCACTCATGAGCACATCGTAATGTTGTTCCCACAAACTCTCGTGAAGTCTGCACTGTTATGGTTCCTTACCTTGGAAGCTTCTAAAACTCGAGCATTGGAAGACATAGTTCGGGTATTTGTTGATCACTATTCCTACAACCAAGAACTTGATGTCACTATCAGAGATTTGGAAACAACTCGACAGAACAACAATGAATCATTCGCCGCATTTCTGAGCAGATGGAGGAATAAAGTAGCTCAGATGACCCACCGGCCGATTGAAAAGGAACAGGTAAGGATGCTAAACCAGAATTTGCAACCGCTCTACCATGAAAAATTGTTTTATCAGTCCATCTCCACTTTCGAAGAGCTATTTGAAGTTGGAACTCCAATTGAAGACGCTATTAGGGAAGGAAAGATCAAGAGGGAAGAGCCTCCGAGTCAGTCAAAAAGGCCCATCTACTCCCGCAATCCTTTAGATGTCAATGCTCTTAGCAGTCAACCCATGGCGTACCCCCCTAGGCCATACCACCCCCTTAACCAGGCAAACTTGCCCAATTGTCCTTTCCAGAAAAGCCTCCTCGTAATTTCGCCAAGCTAGAAATCTCCCTCTCCTCAGCCTTAGATCGTCTCCTCAAAAAGGACCACCTCCAACCTTGAAATACGCCGTTCCCGCCGAATTGCAATATGTCCAAAAAGATGCACCTACAACCAAGCCCCTAGCCACAACACCGATGATTACATGTGCCTTCGCCATGATATCCAAGACCTCATTGACCAGAATATCATTGAGCCACCTCCAAAGCAGCCCCATATCACTTAAAATCCTCCACCAAACCACCAAAATATCAGCCTCATTGAGTCCAACCATGTATCCTTCAACCCTGCTACCTATATCACCCCCTTAGGTCAACCTTTACCCCTCATTGACATCCCAGAATCTGTGGGAATTCATCTGATTGAAGGAGGGGATAATGAGTGGCAGCAACAACTGGCTGATGAACAAGATCTATTCTTCTTGGAAGAACACGATCTACGGGTAGTGGACCTCAAATGGTATGATCCCAACAATGAAAGTGATGCTTCTATCTGGAACAAGCCGGAGAAACCATTTGTGGGAACAGATTGTGTCTGGTTCAAAGAAGATGGGACTGTAGAGGGGCCTACTCCTGCTGAGATTGATCATCTGACTAGGTCAGGCCGTCATTATTAGCCACCACAGCCTACCACTGAAGCGATCAAAAAAAGTCTGGTTAAAGACAAGGGGAAGGGAAAAATGGATGAGATCATCGAAGAAGACAATGAGTTGGTAAAGCAGTTGAAGAAAACCCAAGCACATCTCTCGATGTGGGACATCATGGTAACATCCTACAAGCATAGGCAAGCTGTGTTGAATGCCTTGGCTGGATTGAGGTCCCCATCGACGCTGCACCGGAAGACATGGTGGCTTTCTTGGGTGCACTTACCCCTGACCCAATCATTACATTTTCTGATGAAGACCTGCTGCCGGAAGGGTCTACACATAACAAAGCTTTGTACATCACTATTGGATGTAAGAGACAGTAGGTGCCATTCTGTCTGGACGATACGGGCTCCACCCTAAATGTTTGTGCTCTAAAGACTGCCACAGCCTTGGGGGTCGATGTCCTTGACATCACACCATCTGTGCAATCCATGAGGGCTTACGATAACACCAAGAGAAATGTGATGGGGACTATTTCTCTCCAAATCCAGGTAGGATCTTTGGTTAGCACTGAAATTTTTCAAGTTATGGACATACCTGCATCGTTCAATTTGTTGATCAGGAGGCCCTGGCTGCATGTCAACATAGTTGTATCATCCACTGTGCATCAAATGATCAAGTACATTCATGAGAAGGAGGTGAAAATCATCCTCGGCAATAGTTGGGGTAATAAGGCTTTCCCAAACTACGCTCCCATCTTTGAAATCCAAATACTTGAGCTGAAAGAAGGATAAATCGGGGGATTCTTCATGGAAGAAGTCCACATGATCAATGATGAAGACAGGTTCTCCAAGATACACTCTGCAGTTGTCAACATCGTCCACAAAATGAACTACTTCCCTAGAATGGGATTGGGCCAATGCCAGCAAGGGATTCGTGAGTTCCCTCAGATTAAAGGGCAACAAGGCACTTTTGGGTTGGGATACAAGCCCAATGAAGAAGACGTCGAGCTATAGAGGCCATGGAAGAAAAGAGTGAGGAGTCTCCCTCCATACCGCAAAGCCTTGAATGGGCAATTCATTAAAGAAGGGGATGATTTCCCCTATTTTGGGTTCCTAGAACCTTGGATCCATCAGGCCACTGGAAAAAGGCACCCTAGGCTTGAAATCTTCGCCGACTGCGAAAAGCCCCCCTATCAAGATCCGTTCTATCTTGAAGAAGTTGAGAAGACCCCGGAGGAGGACTGGTTGGAGTATCTGGACACTGAAGCCATCGAGAAAATGTGGGAAAAGTTCACCGAAGAAAAGGAAGAAAAGAGGGCCAAGAGCCAAGATGATTAGATCAAGGCTGTAGAGTCATCTGTCTCCCAATCCCCTGTTCCCCAAGAGTCTGTACTTCAAATTATCGAGTCTGTACCAGAGTCGGCTGCTGTAAGCCCACCACTGTCTAATGTAATCACTCCGCCTATTATGAATGAAATGAAGACAATTCTGCTTACTCTGCTGTGTCTAATACTTGTGAATGCACAGATCCCTCCGAGGATCTCCCAATTGAACTAAAGCAACTAATTGAAAAACCACCTGCTTATGAAATAATTGAAGATACTTTATCGGTTAACCTAGGTGAAATCGATAATCCATAAATTTTGCAAATTGAGAAAAATAAAAATTGACTCTCTCGCTAAAAGAATTCAAAGATGTTTTTGCTTGGTCTTACGAGGACATGCCTGGGGTCGATACTGACATCGTCCAACATTGCATTCCCCTCCTTCCCAATTCTAAACCCATCAAGAAGAAACTTATGCACATGAGACCAAAATGGGCACTCAATATCAAAGAAGAATTGGAGAAACAATTCAAGGCAGAGTTTATGTGTTGCCAGTCCCCCAAAAAGGATGGAAAAGTTCGTGTGTGCATCGACTTCCGTGATCTAAACAAAGCCAGTCCTAAGGATGACTTCCCGCTTCCCCACATCGATGTCTTAGTAGATAACATTGCGGGACATGAGCTACTGTCATTCATGGTTGGCTTTTCAGGGTACAATCAGATTCTAATGGCACCAAAAGATTGGGAAAAGACGATATTCACCATACCTTGGGGAACCTACTGTTATACAGTAATGCCTTTCGGACTCAAGAATGTTGGAGCAACCTACGAAAGACTGTCACCACTCTATTGCATGACATGATTCACAATGAAGTAGAAGTATACATAGATGACATGATCGTGAAGACCAAGGACAAAGAAGGACACCTGGTGGCACTGGAAAAGTTTTTTGAAAGGTTGCGTAAATACAAGATGAGGTCGAATCCAAAGAAATGCACTTTCGGTGTGACCTCCGGCAAGCTCCTGGGTTTTATCATCATATAGAGGGGGATAGAGGTGGATCCCTCTAAGATCAAGGCAATCCTAGAAATGACACCACCACAGAATGAAAAGGAAATGAGAGGATTTCTCGAAAGATTCCAATTTATCAGCCGCTTCATCTCGAAACTCACAACTACATGTGATCCTTTGTTCCGATTGCTGAGAAAAGGAGAGAAGTTCCAATGTGATGACCAATGCCAAGCCGCTTTCGACAAAATAAAAGCCTACCTTGAAAATTCGCCTGTCCTTTCACCACCAGCTCCTCATAAGCCCTTATTTCTTTACCTATCTATCTCTGAAAATGCCATGGGTTGCATGCTAGCCCAAGAAGGAGAAGAAAGCCACCCCAAAAAAGCTATATATTACCTTAGCAAGAGGATGACTGGGTATGAGCTCAACTACTCTACCCTCGAAAAAACATGTTGGGCATTGGTTTAGTGCAATTTTTGACTGAGGCACTACATGCTGGCCTTCCCAGTTAAGCTCATATCCTGCATAGATCGTCTAAAATACCTCCTCAAAAAACCCGCCCTGCCCGATCGTATATCCCATTGGTTACTTCTACTGTCCGAATTCGATATCAAGTATGTGACAAGCAAATCAGTAAAAGGGAGAACTATAGCTGAACATCTTGTTGAACACGCCATTGATTCTGAAGTAAGTGGAGATTTTCCGTTCTCGGACAAGAATATCATGGAAATCAAGGAAGAACAGTGGAAGTTGTACTTCGATGGAGCAACCAACATGAAAGGCTACGAAGTAGGAATGATTCTAGTGTCACCAAATGGGGATCACACCCCACTGGCAGTCAAGCTCAATTATAACTCCACCAACAACACTGCTGAATACAAGACAATGCATTCTGGGGATGGAAGCAGCTGTAGAACTGAAAGTTTAGAAGTTGAATGTCTTCAAAGATTAAAATCTCATTATATCACAAGCTAGAGGAGAATGGAAAGTGAAAGAAGAATGGCTGAAGCCCTATCATGACCATCTCGATGGACTCAAGAGACAGTTCAAGAACATCACATTCTTCTACTTGCCAAGGGAAGAGAACCAGCTAGCAGATTTGTTGGCTACCTTAGCCTCCATGATCAAAATTCCCGTGGGAGTCAAGATGATGCCTTTGGTAATTGAGCAAAGACACGAGCCTTCATTCAACATGGTCACCGCGATCGGAGAAGAAGAGAACGAAACACCATGGTACCAAGATGTTTGGGACATCATAGAAAAGGGGGCATATCCCCTAGAATCTTCCGAGAAAGACAAAAGAGCAATTCGAAGGTTCACAATACAGTTCATCATTTGCGGGGGAAAATTGTTGAAGAGAGGATACAATGGTCACAATCTAACTTGCCTGTTCGGGAAGTGCGCCAGAAGAATGACGGAAGAAATACACGAAGGGGTGTGCGGTCCACACATGAATGGTCACATGCTAGCCAAAAAGATCGTAAGACAAGGGTACTATTGGATAAAATTGGAGAAAGATTATTGTGAATACGTGAGAAGGTGCCACAAGTGCCAGATCCATGCAAACATGATGCATGTACCACCATCTCTGCTCTATAGTATGACCTCCCCGTGGCCATTCTCGACTTGGGGAATCGATATCGTTGGCGAAATCATCCCGATGGCTGCAAACGGGAACCGATACATTTTGGTGGCCATTGCCTACTTCACAAAATGGGTGGAAGCCACATCCTACAACAAGTTGGGGTCTAAGGAAGTGGCCAAGTTCATCAAGAAGAACATCATCTGTTGCTATGGAGTCCCCCATGAGATCATTTCAGATAATGGTAGTCATTTCAAAGCTGAAGTCAAGGATCTGTTTGAGGAATACAAAATCACTTATCACAAGTCATCACCATACTGGCCACAAACTAATGGGGTAGTCAAAGCTGCACACAAGAATGTCAAGGCCATACTGCAAAAATCGGCTGATACCTACAAAGACTTGCACGAAAAGCTACCATTCGCACTTTGGGGATACAGAACATCGATAAGGACGTCTACAGAAGCAACTCCTTACTCACTGGTATATGGAATGGAAGCAGTACTTTCAATTGAGATAGAACTACCGTCCCTGCGCATGATGGTTGAATGTGAAATTTTAAAATCGGATTGGTTAAGGGAAAGGTACGAAGAATTGGCTCTCCTAGATGAAAAGTGCCTAGCGACAGTCGACCATGTTCGAATCTATCAAAAGAGGATAGCCCGTGCTTTCAACAAACGGATTCGTCCTAGAAAAATTGTCGAGGGTGACCTTGTCCTTAAGGAACTGCGAGCCCCAATCTTTGATCCACGCAGAAAGTTCAAACCCAAATGGGTCGGCCCTTATATCGTCAAAACTATCCTTTCTGGAGGAGCAACCTACCTTATGGACCTCGATGGCATTGAATTCAAAGAACCAATCAACATGGATCGCCTCAAAAAGTACTATGCTTGACCATTCCCCAAAACAAATTTTCTTTCAAGACTTTAGCCTGAACTATGCTCGACCTGATTCCCACTCGGGGATACATAGGCAACCGCATCTGTTTGGTCGACACCATCATAATCAACCCCTTTCTTTCAAGACTTTGGCCTGAACTACGTTGGACCTGATCCCCGTTCAGGGGTACGTAGGCAGACTTTCCAAAAAAAGAAAAGAAGGATGACTCGCTAGGTTGAAAAATTCGAAAGGACGCCTAGGCAAAAGTTAGAGTTAAATCCAAAGTGAGCAATAACAAAAGAGAGAAAAGAGCTGGCTAGGTCACCTAACTGGTGACTAGGCAAAATTATGAGCTTGTTAGAAAATAAAGTCGCAGTCCTTACCAAAACCCAAAAATCACCCTTCACACTAGCGGCAAACTTCGGCCACCCGCCTCGTTTTCCTGAACCTCCTCTAAACTAGGGACAAACGTCGGTCATCTACCTCGTTTGCCTCACAACCATACATATCCCAAACTAGGGGCAAACTTCGGCCACCCGCCTCGTTTGCCTCTAATCGTCCTAGCATGCCCAAACAAGTACCAAAAGCAAACATCTGATTAAAATCATACTACAAATGTTTTCAGAAAGCCAAATGCATAAAATAAGGTTCTCCAAGTAACCAAGATTCACCGATAAACAAAATTCAAATATTACATAAGCAGGGATAAATGAAAAAACAAAAAGTTCTTTCAGAAAGCAATCCCAAATATCAAAGACACTTGGAGGAAAGAAGCATAATCAGTCAAGTCTAGTTTTATTTTGTGTCTTTTATTTCTTCAAAGGTCTCTAGAAATAGGCTCTTGCTCGACCGGCCCAGCTCCTGATGAAATCAGCAATAGTAGTGGCTTTGACTCTAGAAGCAAAGACCTTCTCAGTAAACCCCCGGGAGACCTCTTGAACTCGCCCGTACTGTCTGGCCAATCGGCGAGGATGATAGAAAGAGGTCTCTCTTAGATCCATCAACCACACTCTCCGGTAATCCCCGAGACTAGTGGTCACAGCATGAAGGCCCCAATGCTTCACCATCCAGCAAATGTCGGCCTCAGATAAAGTACCCATCATGCCAACCCAATCAGCAGAAGTGTAATGAGGATGAAGCACAGCCCTGCAGAAGTAAACTGGCGGCACACTACTAGTCCATAACTGAAGGTGCTCGTAGAGCCAAGCCTGTAACACCAAAGGCGCCCCAGAAAGAAGAAGCATTACTTGATTGAAAGCGCGATCCAAACCATTCAGGATTTCAACCAGAACCATGGCCATGGGATTCCTGCTAAATTTCAACCCAAGGCACATGTGCACCAAGTCGATAGAAGCACTCGAGAACAGAAAGTGAGAAGTCATGCAGAATATTAGAACGGCCCCGCGGGTAGCATCATATACGCTAGGATTCCCAGGACTAGCATACCGGGCGATGATGGTAGCAATGTCAAGAACCTCACCATGAATTAGCCGGCGGGAAATAGTAGTAGAACAATTCAGGTATTCAGCCAAGCCTCGTATGGAACTGGGGGTATCAGCAGAAGGGAGAATCAGGTCAGAGTCAGAATCGAAGCCAAGGATAGCACAAAACTCCTCAAACAGGGGGCATATCTCCAGGCCGTTAAAATTGAAGACATGGTTCACTAGGTCCTAGTGGACAATAACGGCACGTATGAACTCTGCGTTCAAAGCCATCTGGCAAAGAGAGAATAGCTCGGTCAGACCATAGCTGAAGTGGTTGATCCGCTCCACACCATCAGTGATGTTCAGCCAAGCTGTGAGTTGAGCAGGATCATACAATGCCATATTTTCTATCGCGGCTCTAGCAAAATTCAAAATTTTGGCACCACCTCCCCGTTTCATGGACTATCCCACCTACAAGGCAAACACACTCACTATCACAAGGCTGCTCATCGTAGTAACATCAACAATCACAGAATCACAATGCACAACCACCAACCAAAATAACCACACAACTACGCCTTCAAATCGAAAACTATCCGGCTCGAAAGGCAAGACATCATAATACGCTATCAAGGGTGATAAATCATCCTACACATCATCCTACACATTGTCCAACAGTCACATTATTCACTAGTACAACCCAATTAAAAACATTAAATGGAGATAAAACAAAATTCCCGCTTAGGAGGCTTCAGTCTTCCTCTTCTCCGTCCTCTGTCGGGCCACCCGGAGTATACTTCGGCGATGGCCTCCTCCTGCCACCTCTGTACCTCAGCCCAGTCCTCGATGAGCCAGCACCACCCCACGATACTGCACACACAAATAAAATAAAAGCAATCAGTAGAGAAACAACAAAAAGTACAAAAACGAAGTAGAGTCAGAAACTTACCAAGGACGCCATCTGACTGGTGGAAAACTACCGCATACCATCCATCTGTCAAGGGCAAAATCAGGGTTAGGACCTCATAACCTTAAGGAGCACAAAATTAGAGACATACCCGATGGTCACGCTTGAGGACCAAAGACCGTAAACTAGCTACCAAGGCGTGGCCCTCCTCAGCATAACTCCAAGGGACGTTGAGGATGCCTGCTGGCTGGGTAGGATACCCACATGTGACCCGCAGTACCTCCATAACCTAGGGAGAGCCATCTGTAGCCAAAACATTAACGGTCCAATCCCAAGGAGGGATAGGATCAGAAACTAGGAGAACCTGTCTCCTGTACATCTCGTGAAGCTGTAGGCACAAAATAAGTTGGGGAAAAGATGAGTCAAAAACATAGGCAATGGATAGAGACAAAAATGTAAAAGAAACTCACATCCAGGAGTGGGAAGTTGGGCATCAGAAAGCTGCCACGGTAAGCCTCATAGCCAGTCTCAGAGAAAAAATGATCCCAAACATCAGTACCAGCTAAGGCCGCCAGCAAAGCATCACCAGGAAGGTCATTAGCATCAATCACAGGAGGATTACGAGGGACGCGATACCTCGAACCGCCAACCACCTACCGAGACACTCGCTCGCCAAGGAACCATTGCCTGCTTTTGGTACTTTCCATCAAAAGTCGGCAAGAAGAAAGGGGCCTGACCGCCTGTATTTCTTCTGGGGCAGCATAGGCAACGCACTCCCAAGGCGTCCAATCAATGCTAGCTGCTGTCAGCTCAGATAAGAAGTTTCTGAGGAGAACAATCTGATGAGCCCCGCTCTTTACCCTGACAACATCCCTCCACCATCTCAAGCCCCGGGGGAACAAAGGCACAGGAGCCATGCCGTCCTCATCATTACCTGATTCATCAACAGGAGAAGGAGCCAACATCTTCAGGTACTCAAAGCTCCAAAACTGTACAGACAAAGGGAAAATCTAAAAAGACAAGAAGTATGGAAATCAAAAAACCGAAAGATAAAAGAGGTTTAGTACATACCTCCCAAGCTCGCCAGAATCCCCCCATCGATTTGACATCGCCCTGGGAAACTTCACCCATATGCTTGTAAAGGTAGGTTAGGGCAGCACCGCCCCAGTCATAAGAGGGGATCTCACCAATGGTCGCCAGGCAAGAAAGAAGCCTCAAGCTCACCTGGTCATTATGTGTCGCGAAGATCGAGCAACCAAGGACATACAGAAGAAATACCCTCAAAAGTTGAGAATTATTCAGGTTGTGATTCCCTCTTCCATAAGCCCGATAAAGCCAGCCACAAGGGAACCAGTGCCTCTCCAGATTAGGAGGAACAGCCCCAATCAACATCTCATCAGCCTCGGGATCAATCTCATAGAAGTAGTCCAGAATCAGGCACTTTCCGCCAACTCTCAAACCAGTTTCATGGAAAGATCAAAAGGCATCATTGTCATCTCACCAAATGACAGATGAAAAGTATTGGTGGTGTCCCACCATCTCTCAGCAAGAGCGTAAAAATGCATCAGATCGTTGGTACTCTTTGAAACTAGGCAGACAAAGCCGCCAAACCCTGTATCGTCTACCATTCTCTTGACGGCAGGCAAGAGTTGGATGTACCACAGAAAAGCATGAGCAAGGCTACCATGGCCCTTTAATGTCACTTCTGCCACCTACACACATCAAAAATGACAAAAATTGAGCATAAAATCACTATTCACGACCCAAAGTCCAACTTCACAAAATCAACATACGAGCACAAAACAAGCTTCGAACAAACTCTAAGTGCACACTACAGTTCATACAACCAGCAAAATGCACAAAATAGTCCTAAACTATCGAAAGTTTTACATACCAAGCTCGCTAGAGCCGCGACTGAAAGATGATGTTGGGGGTCTCGTAAAATCAAGTCCGGGGTTTGGCTCTCGATTTTCATTCATTCCTTGGCCTTCTTAGACGGTCTCCTTGAGCTCGAAGCCATGGATCTGCAAGAAAATGGAAGACTAAAACCAAACTTTCTTCTTGAAAAATGGAACAAACCAAAACACCAATCAAAATTCCAATCATGGGAAAATATTACACACCTGAGCGTGCACAACCTGCACCAATAACCTAAGTCATCAAGAAAAATGTTGGTTTCAAATGGGGGGAAGAGCAAGAGAAGGCATTTCAATTACTCAAGGAAAAATTAACTCATGCACCTTTACTTGCTTTACCTAACTTTACAAAAACTTTTAAAATTGAATGTGACGCTTCAGGATTAGGTATTGGCGTCGTGCTTATGCAAGAAGGAAGAACAATTACATATTTTAGTGAGAAGTTAAGTGGGGCTGACTTAAACTATCCCACTTTTGACAAAGAGATGTACACATTGGTTCGAGCTTTGGAGACATGGCAGCATTACTTGTGGCCAAAAGAGTTCGTGATTCACACCGATCATGAGTCTTTCAAGCACCTTAAAGTCCAACACAAACTGAACAAGAGACATGCACGATGGGTTGAATTCATTGAGACATTTCCATACGTCATTCGATATAAACAATGTAAGGAGAACATCGTTGCCGATGCACTTTCTCGAATGTACATTCTAATCTCCACTCTTGATGATAAGATTCTTGGTTTTGAGCATATTAAAGAATTGTATCCTTTAGACCTAGATTTTAGTGAAGAGTTTGAATCTTGTGAAAAAATTGCCCATAATAAATTCTATAGGCATGAGGTGTTTTTATTTCGAGAAAATAAATTGTGCATTCCAAATTGTTCTGTGAGAGAGTTGCTTGTGAGAGAGTCACATGGGGGAGGGTTAATGGGACATTTTGGGGTAGTTAAAACATTAGCCATTTTGCAAGAACACTTCTATTGGCCACGCATGAAACAAGATGTTGAGAGGATTTGTGGTAGATGTGTCACATGTAGGCGAGCGAAATCTAGAGTACAACCCCATGGCTTATACACACCTCTTCCAATTCCTAGTGAACCATGGATTGATATTTCAATGGATTTTGTGTTAGGTTTACCTAGGACTAAACACGGTCGAGACTCAATTTTTGTGGTTGTGGTTAGATTTTCCAAGATGGCACATATTATTCCATGTCACAAAACTGATGATGCTTCACATGTTACTGATTTGTTCTTTAAGGAGATTGTGAGATTACATGGTATGCCTAGAACCATTGTTTCAGTAAGAGATGTTAAGTTCTTGAGTTACTTTTGGAAGACCTTGTGGTGTAAGTTGGGGACTAAGTTATTATTTTTTACTACTTGTCATCCACAAACTGATGGTCAAATCGAAGTAGTAAATAGGACTTTATCTACTTTGTTAAGAGCTATTATTAAAAAGAACATCAAAACATGGGAAGGATGTTTACCACATGTTGAGTTTGCTTATAATCGTACCATCCATTCTGCTACTAAATTTTCACCCTTTGAAATTGTGTATGGTTTTAATCCTTTAACTCCTTTGGATTTATCCCCTTTACCTGTTACTGAGCGTGTTAATTTAGATGGCAAAAAGAAAGCAAATTTTGTTAAGCAGATTCATGAGAAAGCAAGGCTCAATATTGAGCGAAGAATGCAGCAATATGCAACGCAAGCTAACAAAGGGCAACGCAATATCATCTTTGAACCTGGAGATTGGGTTCGGGTAAACATGCGAAAAGAAAGATTTCCTACACAAAGGCGTTCTAAATTGCTTCCCCGAGGCGATGGTCCTTTTCAAGTTCTTAAGCGCATCAATGATAATGCCTACAAGCTAGAGTTGCCTGGTGAGTATAATGTTAGTACTACTTTCAATGTTGCTGATTTATCTCCTTTTGATGTAGGTGACAATTTGAGGACAAATCCTTTGCAAGAGGAGGGGAATGATGAGAACATGGCAGCTAGCACAAGGTGGAATGCAGACCCGAACCACGTGCCAATTAGTCCAATTACAAGGGCGCGAGCAAAATGGTTCAAGGACAATCTCAATGGGCTGGTTCAACAAATTTGGGTTGAGACTAATCTTTGTAGCCCAAAGGAGGATACTAGTGATCCACAAGGCTGGGTGTCCATGATTCAAGCTCTAGAATAAATTATAGGCTTGCATGCCAGCTTAGGAACTTTTCATATTTGTTAGTTTGTTTTTATATTAGTTTTGGGGTGAATTATATTGGGCCATAATATTTCCATAATATTTCGTAGGCTTATAGGGCCCAACCGTAAGCCTCAGCTATTTAAACAGTTTAGGGTCTGTAATATTCAGTTTTGATCATTAATAATATTGTGAGAGTTTTCTCTTTGGTTCTTCGAAGAACTATTCAAACTTATCAGATTTACTCTGTCGCGTTCATACCTAGACTTATCAATCGAGTTTTCCATCCTTGATTGTGGCGTCTTCATCCTTTATACCAAGGTTCGCATCTGTTATAGGTGTTGGGTCACTGTTTCCATTTGAATCTGACAGTAGAATGGTCCGAGGCATTAATCGTGTTACGGGGTTCGTCACATTGTTGGCGGGGTTCGTATCACAATCCCTCCTTGGGACTAGACCGTCAACGTTTTGGGTGCCGATGGTTCCCCCCAAGTCATGGTGGTGCCACGAGTTACATGTGGGTATCCCACCCAGCCAACAGGCATCCTCAACATCCCTTGGAGTTATGCTAAGGAGGGTTACGCCTTGGTAGCTAGCCTAAGGTATTTGGTCCTCACGCGAGACCACAGGGTATGTCTCTAGTTTTGCGCTTCCTAAGGTTATGAAGTTCTAACCCTAGATTTTGCCCTTGACAGATGGATGGTATACGACAGTTCTCCACCAGTCAGATGTTGTCTCTGGTAAGTTCCTGACTCGACTTCATTTTGTACTTTTGATAGCTCGCAGTTGACTATTTTCATTTTATTTGTGTGTGTAATGTCACTGACACGAATATTTTTCTGTGCGCTTGTATGCTATACCCAAGTGTAGGTAACCGTGTAAGTAATAAACTGGATTAAGTCCAGGTCAATCCCACAGGGAAGGATGAGAATTAAATTACTTAGATTAGACTCTAAAAGAAAAGAAAATTCAATGTTTTAAAAGAAATGTAGAACACAAAGTTCTACAAATAACAACTACTAAAATTAAAAGCAACTAAATTAAATTAACTAACGATTAACTATTTAACTAAAGTGAGATTTTAAAAGCAGTTTTTCTTAATAAAAGGAAGTGTTGGGATCACGCGAATCCACTGTGACCTGGCCGTCTACCATGCAATTACAATTAAGCTCAATGGAGTACATCTTCTACAGAATTCCGTACTTCTCTAAGGATCTAGAATCAATAGCCCTTTCATGACCGGGACTATATCATCTCAATTAAGTACGAAATACATGAAAGCGGTTTAATTCAATAGTTAAGACTTGCACCTACAATGGTGTTAGCATTGAGGGTGGTTAGCAAAATGTTTTGAAAGAAAATGCCTTAAGGCCTTAAGTTCAAAGACTGCTTTGACAAACTGAGCATTTGGGGACAGTTTGATAACAACTCCTTAAAACAGAAAGTTTTGGAATACTGTATTGGATGTTCTCAAGAATCTGAGAGTTCGATCGATCGATGCGCTTTCGATTGATCGACAATCGTCATCTCTCAATCGATCGACATATCTTCGATCGATTGACTATATCTCTGTACCGATCGATCGAACTAACTCCGATCGATCGAACACAGGTATTATTCTGATGCATGGCAGAGGCCTGAAAATCACAGTTTCATCGCGATTTCCCAACCTTGGACTACTCAGACATGGTCTGAAGTGTCCCAGATGCGTTCTTAACGTAAAGGTTCATTAAGGTGCCGTTTGGTTGTGAGTTTTTCATTAAAACTATGTAAACTTGAGATTTTAACTTGTCTAGCATAAAAAAAACAGTAAGATTAAACCCTAAACTACCATTAACTAAGTGCAGTATGTAAATAAAACGATAACTTAGTAACCTTGAATGAAGAACTCGTATTTAAACCAAAGAAAATCCAAGCTATCAATGTAAACTTTGAGTAACAACCTACAAAACAAGAAAACTCTCCCTTCTCTCTATGAAAACTGATAAGAAGTAAGTGGGGGCGTGCTCCTGGACGTAAACAATACAAGTTTATATAGTAAAATCCTAATGCCAGGGTTAAAACTCCGTCTTTTGCTACGTGCGCGTATTCTAATAAAAGGTATGTTCGATCGAACAACCCTCGATCGATTGAACTTCTAGAATCTTCGATCGCTTGATAAAAGTTAGATCGATCGAAGCCTCGATCGCTTGAGAGGAATTCGATCGCTCGAACTTCAATTTTCAGCTTTGAGTTAGCTTCATTAAAGCTAAGCACTTCCTTTTACCCTGCTCCTTCAATTATTCACACAGAGATAGTAATCTGCACAAATCACAGCTAAAACACACAACTTATCATAGATTAATCATAATGTGTAGAAACTGGCATTGTAATCCAAACTGCAGATATATGAGGGAATTGTGAACTAAACTAGTGTATTTTCTTCTTTTAGTGCGGTTGTATTTTACAAATACCCCCGCTTGTCACAACCCCCAACTAGCGAATTGCTAGTCCCTAGCAATAAAGCGAAAATAAAACAAGCTAACTACTACTACAACGACTAGAATAAACAAAATAAAACTAAAGCAAAATAATCTAATTAGAAAGAGAACTACCTTACTCACTTTCGCAGGAATCGCGGTTGCATTTAGCTAATGCAACAAGCCATTAAACCCCTAGGTTCCCCTAGTGGACGAGTGTTGTCTCGTGAGGGTTTGCAGTGAATATACCCACAAAATTCTCTATTTTAAGATCAAAAAGATATAGAAAAAACTTATAAACATTACTTCCTATTTGGCTATCAGTTTAGCTCTACAAAACATATCATCCTCATACAAACCATGAAGAAATTCACATGTTCCTCATGTCGCCGAGGTAAATATACATATGCAGTCCATCCATTTAACCGTGTGTGTGTGAAAATAACAGCTATGCATCCAACTTTATTTTAGAGTTGTTTAGACTATCATACCCTTTGGAATTCGTAGTTTCAACTCAATTCTCACATGGGGTTACGCTCCAAAATGAACATCTCACAGAAACTGGTTTAATAATGATTGCTCATGGTGTGAAACTTTAATAAGAGTGATGTTCTGGCTACTAGTGTTTCACACCTAACTCGATAAAGGATGAACATTTAGAGTGTATAGTCTCATGAAAGGAATACTACTTACTAGAGGAGCGAAATACCGTGGATACTCAAATTACACGTTCATATTCAAACTAAGTTGTTAAAAATCATTAAGACTTTGACTTTTTGGCGTTTATTTAGTAGGATAGAACTAAGAGGGGCAAGATGTGCACATCCTTAGCATGTGATAGAGACTAATTTATTTCTTCTTTATTCTAACCATCCTCTATTCTCATATACATTTATTTCTTTTTACTCCTCCTTCCTTCAATTTTTTTTTTTTTTTTTTTTTAACCTTGATCTCCTTGCATATTTTTTTTCTTTTCTTTTATAACGTCCTTCCCACGACTACTCCCTTCTCATCACATACCTCAACAATTTTAATCAAATTAGATGTGCAATCGAGTTTTTAGAGGTTAAAGTATCAGATGAAGGGTTTTAGGCTTTCATATTGGCAATATTTAATCTGTGTGGGGTTAAGAGATTCTTGGATGTTGATACAGGTATATGAAAAAGGTAAGGAATGAATAACGATGGCTTAAATCATTTTCTTAACTTCTTAGTTTTAGCACTTCAGTGTTCATTGAGTTTAGTTGGTAGATCCTGAACGTTTTCCTCTATTAAACAGCCTAAATGAAAAATTAGAGACTACTCAACGAATTTAAAATATATTCAAGAAGAACAATTCGAATTTATTGTGATAAGTTCCTCAGAATTGAAGTTTGGGCTCAAAAACTCACTAAGGGTAACTCGTTTCCACTACTTGTTCCTTAAAGCATAACAGTCGTATTAACTCTTATTTAGGTTTTCAGCATAGCTATTAAAATGTGCAAATGGATGTTGGATACTAGAATGGTCAACATATGCATTCGTCTTGGTGACACTAGAAAACACACGTGAATGTAATTCATAAAAGGATGAGATTAATATGAATATATCATCGCTGGATAGCAGCTGAATAAGAGAGAATATTTACAAGTATTCTACCGATAAAGTTCATAATAACAAAAATTTCAAAAATTGAAATGTAATATTTGTTCTTTGCTTATAGCTCAATTTTCAAAATTTCCTCGTTTACGTGCGCATTTGTGATTGTATTCAATGTGCAATAAAGTAAATCAGATTGCTACATAACGTAAAACATGCTCAGGTGATAATCTAGTTACATCCCACCCCCAACTGAAAATCGCGATGACCTCAGAAGTTGATTTTCAACAATAGATTAGAAGATATCACCTGCTAAAGCAACGCAATAGCTGCAAGCGTAACAATCTGTAAAGAAATATACAATCTCCAAGCAACCAAGATCAAACGAAAGATATACAAGGGTACAATCAGCGTATGATATATGAATAAAAACAGAAACGATCACTACAAAAGTAAAGCGCTAGAAATGACAAGGCAGTGATAATAGAGGTCATACAATCTCAAAACATCCACCAGTCCAAAAATAACCACCGACAGTCCCACATAATCCAACAACCAAAAATAAATAAAGAGAGCAGAGAGATAGAAATAAGAAAGAAAAGATACAACAAAACTCTCCAAACACTCTCAACGTCAATACCTAAACATCATCTGCGACATCTGATACTATCTCTAACGGCGCAGCGGGGGTATCCTCAACTCCATCCTCAGCAACAGTACGGGCCATCGCCGGGTCACTCTCAGTCATGACTGGAGGTGGTGGAAGTGGGAGCTCTGCAGAAGGTGGTGCCGCGGAGGATGATGGTGCAGCAGGATCAACAGGTGGTGGTGGGGGATCAGATGTGGATGGATCAGTAGTAGGATGTGCAGTAGGGGGAGTAGTGGTAGGTGGGGGAGTATGTAATGACTCGTCAACCCCCAACTGAATCAGAATGGCCTCGAGCAATGTCGTCATGTGGTCCACCCGACCCTCGAGTCTGATCCGAGCCTCTCTCTCCTCCAGTAATAACTCATGAACAGTCGGAAGAGGCAGGATGACGAAGACTCTCCCTAGGCGTGAGTTTGAGCCTGAGATCGCTGTCTCAGCTCAAACTGTGCAATCTCCACCCGAGGATCAACCTCGTCATCAGAATCAAGCTCCTCAGCCTTTGTCGGCGTCCCTGAAGCTGCACCCTCAGTATCGGTGCCATCAGCTCTCCTCCTCTTCTCTCCAACTTTCGCTTTCCCTTTACCCTTCCTCTTCCTCTTCTGAGCATCAGATCGGCGAGAAGCTGTCTCGCCAAATCGACTTTGAGCCTGAAAGGTCGCATCATCAGGTAAGGAAACGAGGCCAGCCTGCTCGATCACCCGGTTAATGGCCTAAGCACCTTTCAGGTGGTTCTTGGCAGCAATGTAGCGAGTGGGGTGCCTCATAAAGTCAATGTACAGGCGAGGCAAACAGACCGGTAACCCCGTCCCTATGGCATATAACACGTGCGCATAGCAGGGTGCAATCTTCTCCCGGTAAAAGGTCACCAATAGGCAGTTGCTTAGAGCAAGGTGGAGCATGTGATAATTATCGGTCAGATAAACGTCAGTAATAAGGGATGTACCATCCCAGCTTGGTAGCGCACCCCCGGTGAGCTCTCGAATGACTACAGTCGGTGGGAGTACTGGCGTGTCAGCACGGTGCAGGCATACACAGTCGGGCACCTCCGGGACCCCTAGAGCAGCTGAGACGGTGGCCGAATTGAACACAATCTCCCGGCCGCGAAAAAAATGATCGTAAAGTGAATGTGGCATCGGGATCTCGGATCATCGTCGCACAAGCCGCGCGGATCCATGAAAGATTCACTCTTTTTGCCTGAGAGAGAAAATCGTACTAGTGTGGCATGGCTCGGAGTCGGGCGAGATACCAAGGAGTAGTGAGCCATGCCGTCTCAAGTGGGCGCTCAAGCATGACCTTTCTGGACTGGAAATAGCGCGTGAACCACTGGCGGTCGGGGGTGTTCCGGAAGCCGTGGTGCGGGACCGGGTCAGGAATAGCGAGGTCAAAGGGCTTCTCCCTGTGATACCCTGTAATAGGGTTCATTGCGAGGATCCTGAAATAGAAAAGGAAAAGAAACGATAAATGAAAACAGAAAACTAAAAAGAAAATAGAAAACTGCCACTGCCATAGTTCGAGCGATCGAACGTTTCTCGATCGATCGAACAATAGTCTTCTTCGATCGCTTGAGCCTAGCTCGAACGATCGAGCACAGAGATGCGGAAGCGACGAGGAAAAAAATGGAAATGAAAGAAAAACAATCATAAGATGACTAAAACACAAAGAGAATGTTCATAGGACCAATGGGGGGCACCCCCATCAAGATTTGAACAAGAAAATGGAAAGAGGGGGTGGTTCGAGTCTTACCTCGGGTGTATACGCAGAGGGGAGGACGAGGGTGATGATGATAATGGAGATGATGAGTGGAGGGACCAGGGGCCTTCGAAAATGGTGTGGTAGTAGGGGGTTGTGAGAATCGCCCCAAATCACCTCTGTCGCCGATCGCTCGAAGAGAGAAGGAGATGAAGAGAGACTGAAGGAGGTGTACGCAAGACGCCTCGTTTAAATACAAGTCTCGATCGATCGAGATTTGTTCGAGCGATCGAACATTCGATCGATTGAGATGTTTCAAGCGCTCGAGAAAGTGATACGTTCGATCGATTGAGAAACTTTCGATCGATCGAACCTAGACCTTCCAAAACTTCACAGAATGGAAAAATTAAGTACCCCCAACTGACCTAAGTTATTCTGGACATACAGTGGAAATGATAAACAAAGCTGTGACAGGACATGTAAGCCAAAAACTCATCCTCATAATAGAAAATTGCAATTTTTATTTAAATGAACTTTATAATAGCATCCATATTGCAAAATTATTGCCCCCACTTGATATTTAAGACCTTATTTAACTGAAGAAAACTAAAAATACAACTAAACTAATGAAATTGTTTGTCTAGGATTACACTTCAATTGATAACAGAAAGACCAATGACAAAATACAATTGAAGCGGACACTACTCTTCGAGCAAGAAAATTTCTTCTCCCACCATTGCTTCATTCTCCGCTAAAACTTTGCATGTGGATTCCAAACAGGATGATTCCCTTTCCCAGAACAGTCGGAAAGCAGCAAGGATATCATCGAGCACGTCTGAAATCTTTAAGGAATTGAAAGCCCATGCAAGAGGTGATCCGGATGGAGACAAGGATAGCGGAGTATAATCATGCAACGGACTTTCCTCTTGTGACGGAGTATTTGGGGGCCATATGTATGGTCCAAAGCCATGAACCATTTGATGTGGAAGGTAAAGAGGCGGGAATGGTGGATGCATAGTGACAATCCTGACAAAGGAAAAAAAAAAGAAAAAAGAAAACAAATGAAAGCAACAAAAAAAAAGAAAAAATAAAAAGAATTAAATAAGAACTAAAGGAAACGACAACAGAAAGAAAATAACAAAATAAAGAAAATAAGAGAAAGACAAGTGACAACGAATTAACCTCACTATTGGCATGATACACGCATATGCACTAGCAGGAAGTGGGCATTGAAGCCGAAACAGCAAATAGCTCAGGTGCACATAAATGTAGGGAACCACCTTGATGACAAGGAAGTCATCAACATAGGTGAAAACAACATTGTGGCGTTCGGGCACCACATCCTGTAGGTCTTCTTCGTCCCATGGTTCCCATATGGAGTCATTCTCCCACTGCTCTAAGAGAGCATCATCCACTTCCCCAACAGCGTACCCTTCAGGTTCTCCTTCCTCACCAGAAAGGTCCATATGCTCGAAGGGGTTAATCTGGAGGAGGGCAGGGTCATAAGGGATGTATCCATAGGTAAGGTCCACGACATCATCCGCCCCTGGTCCTTGATAAGGAGATAAGCATAATACTATCTCGTCTGCAGTCCAAGGTGGGTTCTGATATTCAGAATCAGCCCATGACCCTATAGAGTGAATATCATCATCTCTCATATTGGAAAGCCTGCATAGGAAAGATAATATGAAACAACAGATTAGAATCGAAATCACTTGTAGAGAAAGATAGAAAGAACTAAAAATTAAAAAACATGAAAAGTAAAGATATACAACAACAACGTGAAGAGACGCTTAATGTTTGAGATCAAGAGTAGTCGGGTTCATCCAGTTGGATGAACTCAACCTCTGTTTGGAAATTCTCCAAGAACGGTTTTAGCCTTTGGCCATTGACCTTGAAAACTGCATCGTTCTTGGGGTTTATTAGCTCGACCGCCCCATGTAGAAAGACAGATTTGACTATAAATGGTCCTGTCCACCTAGATCGGAGTTTGCCTGGGAAAAGGTGGAGGCGGGAGTCGTACAGTAAGACTTTCTGCCCCGGCTCGAATGATTTACGACAGATTGTTCTATCGTGGCAAGCCTTCAACCTTTCCTTATGTAATCGATCATTGTCGTATGCATCTCGACGTATTTCTTCTAATTCAGCCAAATGGAGTTTTCGAAGATGCCCTCCTTCTTTACTATCAAAGTTCAATGAGCGTGTCGCCCAATAAGCTTTGTGTTCGATTTTGACAGGGAGGTGACATGCTTTTCTGTAAACTAACCTATACGGAGACATTCCTAGATTTGCTTTAAAAGCCGTGCGGTAAGCCCATAATGCATCAGTCAGTTTATATGCCCAATCCTTTCTGTTGAAACTAACCGTCTTTTCGAGAATATGCTTAATTTCTCGGTTAGCTAACTCTGCTTGCCCGTTTGTTTGTGGATGGTAGGCGAGAGAGATTTTATGATTGACCCCATATTTCTTGAGGAGTGACTCCAAAGGCCTATTGCAGAAATGCTTACCTTGGTCACTTATTAAGGCTTTCGGGGTTCCAAAACGCGATAGGATATGTTCCTTAAGAAAGGGTATGAATGTTTTATGGTCGTTGCGACTCGTTGGTATCGCTTCCACCCATTTTGACACATACTCCACAGCTAGGAGTATGTATTCACAATTGTTAGATTTAGGGAACGGGCCCATGAAGTCTATGCCCCAACAATCGAATATTTCAATCGTGATAATAGGGGTTAAGGGCATGGAGTTCCTTTTTGAAATTGTACCCAGCTGTTGACAGCATTGGCACGTTTTGCAGAAAGCATAGGCATCTTTAAACAAGGTGGGCCAGTAGAAACCGGTATGTAGAACTTTTTGTGCTGTCTTTTGTGATGCAAAATGGCCACCGCATGCCTCAGAATGGCATGATGCTAAAATGACGGTTATATCCTCATTTGGAACGCAACGTCTGATGACCTGATCAGCACAATACTTGAATAAGTACGGGTCATCGAAGAAGAAATGGCGTGCGAAAGAGAGGAACCGCTTCTTGTCTTGATTTGACCAATGTCCAGGAGTCTCTCCCGTAACCAGGTAGTTCACTATATCTGCGTACCAGGGTAGTCCCGAGACTGCCATAAGTTGCTCGTCTGGGAATTCATCTTTGATTGGTACAGGCTCAGTGTTGTCAACAAAAGTTAACCGAGATAAATGGTCAGCCACCACATTCTCTACTCCTTTTTTATCCTTTATAGTGATATCGAATTCTTGGAGTAGGAGTATCCATCGGATAAGCCTTTGTTTTACATCTTTTTTAGATAGCAGGTACTTGAGGGCCGAGTGGTCTGTAAAACAGACGATTGGGGACCCTATCAAATATGACCTGAATTTATCCAGAGCAAAAACTATCGCCAGTAGCTCCTTTTTGGTAGTTGTATAATTCATTTGAGCTTCATTAAGTGTACGACTGGCGTAGTAGATTACGTAAGGTTTATAATCCTTCCTCTGTCCTACGACTGCACCAATGGCGTAGTCACTAGCGTCGCACATTAGTTCGAAAGGCAGACTCCAGTCGGGTGCCTGGATTATCGGTGCGGAGGTAAGGTGTTCCTTTAGTGTGTCAAAAGATGTTAGACAGTTATCTGACCACTCGAAAGGTGCGTCTTTGACTAAAAGTTGGCACAGTGGTCGGGAAATTGCACTAAAGTTTTGGATAAAGCGACGATAAAATCCCGAATGCCCCAGAAAAGATCGAATGTCTTTGACTGTACGAGGGACAGGTAAATTCGAGATTATATCGATTTTAGCTTTATCAACCTGGATACCTTTATCAGAAATGATGTGGCCGAGGACAATTCCCTTAGTCACCATGAAGTGACACTTTTCCCAATTCAGTACTAGGTGTTTGTCCTCGCATCTTGCTAGCATGCGTTCAAGATTGTTTAAGCAATTTTCGAAACTATGGCCAAACACAGAAAAGTCGTCCATAAAGACTTCGAGTATTTGTTCGACCATGTCGCTGAATATGCTTAACATGCATCGCTGAAATGTAGCTGGTGCATTGCATAGCCCGAAAGGCATACGTCGGTAAACGAAAGTACTGAACGGACACGTGAACGTAGTCTTCTCCTGATCTTCAAGAGCAATTTCCATTTGGTTATACCCACTGTATCCGTCCAAGAAGCAGTAGTACTTATGACCTGCCACTCATTCTAGCATTTGATCCATGAATGGTAATGGAAAGTGGTCTTTTCGGGTCACAGTATTCAATTTTTAGTAATCGATACACATCCGCCATCCGGTGGGGATGCGTGTTGGTACTAATTCGCCGTCTTTGTTTGGTATGACCGTTATGCCTGCCTTCTTTGGCACTACTTGGGTTGGACTAACCCAAGGACTGTCAGATATTGGATATATGATCCTAACATCAAGTAGTTTTAGCACTTCCTTTTTGACTACTTCTTGCATGTTGGGATTTAGACGCCTTTTTATTTGTCACGAAGGTTTAGCGTCTTCCTCCAAATATATCTTATGGGTGCACACAGATGGGCTTATGCCTTTGAGGTCGGCAATAGTCCATCCTAATGCTCCTTTTTGTTGTTTCAACACCTCGATTAACTTATCCTCTTGTTCAGAATTTAACGTGGATGAGATTATGACAGGATACGTCTTCTCAGTCCCTAGGAAAGTGTATTTGAGCTCTTTTGGAAGCTCCTTTAATTCCAATTCGGGAAACTGCATGTTCGAGGGCATGACTAGCTTTGTTTTAGGAGGCAGTGGTTCATACGGTGTTATCCACATGCATTCAGCTCTATCCTCCTCTAGTGTATCTAACATGAGGCAAGTGTGATTTAAAGCAGCATCCAATGGAGTAGACTCTTTAGGTTGATAGATAGCATCAAATTGTGACACGACTACCTCCAAAGGATCTTTGTAATCAACGAAATCAGCCTTATCTTCTATTACAGTGTTGATGTAATTCACTTCCTCCTCATCATCGTATTCTTCATATCGGGGGTTTGAGAAAATTTTGACATTTAACGTCATATTCCCGAATACGATGGTCATTATACCACTTCTCACTTTTATTGTGGCATCGATTGTGTTTAGGAACGGACGTCCAAAAATGACCGGGATTTGTGAACCTGGATTGGACACAGGTTCAATGTCTAAAATGACAAAATCAACTGGGAAGACAAATGAGTCTATTTGAACGAGGACGTCTTCCAAAACTCCTCTTGGGTACTTAACCGACCTATCTGCCAATTGCAATGCAACTTGGGTGGGTTTATATTCACCTAGCCCTAGTTGTTTATAAACTGAGTATGGCAGAAGGTTTACGCTAGCTCCTAGGTCGAGGAGCGCGTTATCTATCTTTTGATTCCCAATTTGACATGAGACAGTGGGAGTGCCGGGGTCTTTGAGTTTAGGAGGCAATTCATTTTGGATAATTGCACTTGCTTGGCAAGTGACCTAAGCGTGTTTCTTCACACTTTGCCTCCTTTTGACCGTACATAAGTCTTTGAGATACTTAGCGTAGGCCGGCACTTGTTTTATAGCATCAAGGAGTGGGAGATTGATTTTAACTTGTTTGAATAATTCCAAGAACTCCTGATTCTTTGCCTCATTTTTGGGTTTCTTTAACCTTTGAGGATAATGCGCGGGGAAAGGGCATTTTGGTACTTCATCATTAATGGGTTCCTTTCCGGGCCTTCTCTCAACTTCTTCCACTTCTTTAGGAGCTTCAGTGTTTGTTTCTAATGGCTTATTACTAGTAGTGGGCTCCTCTTCTTGAGTCGAATGTTCATTTGTATTCACCACTTTGTCCGCCTCATACTCTTCGGGAGTAGAGAGAGGCATGTTTTGCCCTATAATCTTGCCGCTTCTCAGAGTCGTCACGGCTTTTGCTTGTTCGTGATTTGGGGGACCATTGTTGTATCCCTTAGGGTTTTGAAGTGGTTGGGTAGGAAATGTTCCGCCCGATCCCTCTTGACGTGCATCCATTCTATCTAACGTCGCAGACATTTTACTCATCATTTGAATTAATTGTTGAGTTAGGTTGACATTAGAGAGAGGATCTTCTTCTTGCACCTTTTTGTGCGGTGGCACGTACACATTAGAATGTTGATTAATGGAGGATTGCACTTGGTTGTAATTATTAAATCTATTTTGATTATATGGTTGGGACTGCCTATTGTATTGCCCTTGATATTGGTTATTGTTATAGGGCTGTTGTTGTTGATGTTGATTTTGGGTCCCAGCATCATTTTTCCAATCAAAACCAGGGTGATTCCATCGATTGTTATTGTTTTGCGAGTTATTATTGTTATAGGAATTCCCTGCCCCCCTATACCCTTGCATGGCATTCAATTCCATGGGGGGTTGTTCTTGAAAATACGGCACATTAGGACAATGTTGAGTGGTATGTCCCAACATATTGCATGTGCCGCATGGTTCTTCAGGCAAATTCTGCCTCAAACTTCCTCCTTTCATGCCTAACTCCTCTACTTTCTTTGCTAGTTCTTTATATTTAGTCATGAGGTGATCTTCACTGTTTAGTTGGTATAGGCTTTTCTCTTCTACACAGGATATCTGTGAGCGTGAGACATCATCCGAATTCGACCATTCATGAGCGTATTCAGCCAACCAATCAAAATGGGCTTCAGCCTCTTCGGTGTTTTTACGTAGAAAGGGGCCTAAACTCATGGTTTCCACCAACTTTTTCGTTTCACCATTCAATCCATGATAAAAGAAACTGATAGTTTGCCATTTCTCAAACCCATGGTGTGGGCACGAGAGAAGAAAATCTTTGAAACGATCCCATGTTTGAGTGAAGGTTTCATTGCTCTTTTGTTTATATGAATTAATTTGGTGTTGAAGGTCAGTGGTCATGCGAGTTGGATAAAATTTCTTTAGAAATGCAGTGTTCATCGTTTGCCAGGTGAAGATTGAATTGGGTTTTAAGGTGAGTAACCACGCCTTTGCTTTATCCTTCAAGGTGAAAGGGAATAGCATTAGACGTGTCACGTTCACAGGACAATTCTGTGAGAATGTTTTGCAAGCATCCTCGAAGTCCTTGACATGTAAGTACGCCTTCTCACTTTCCATCCCATGAAAGGTGGGAAGTAGTTGGATCATCCCATTGCGAAATTGAAATTCGCCAGCATGTGGTGGGATTAGAATGCAAGAGGGCATAGGTGCGTGTTCTGGTTGCATGAGATCGCATAAAGGTCGTAGCGCCTCATCAAGTTGTGCAACCACATTATCACCATGTTCACTTTGATTATCATCCATTGATTCAGTAGGAGTAGCTACAGGGTTAACAGAAGTAGAGGAATCTGATAAGTAGAGTGGATTTTCGAAAATTCCTTCAATGGAAGTGTTGGACATGAACTAGGAGAGTTCCTAAGGTGAGTGTTTACCAAAAGAACTGAAAAGGAAAAGAAAACAAAAACAGAAATAGATGAAGAGAGATTGAGATAACCTAAGTATTTACTCGTCGCCTTCCCCGGCAACGGCGCCAAAAACTTGCCACGAATATTTTTCTGTGCGCTTGTATACTATACCCAAGTGTAGGTAACCATGTAAGTAATAAACTGGATTAAGTCCAGGTCGATCCCACAGGGAAGGATGAGAATTAAATTACTTAGATTAGACTCTAAAAGAAAAGAAAATTCAATGTTTTAAAAGAAATGTAGAACACAAAGTTCTACAAATAACAACTGCTAAAATTAAAAGCAACTAAATTAAATTAACTAACGATTAACTATTTAACTAAAGTGAGATTTTAAAAGCAGTTTTTCTTAATAAAAGGAAGTGTTAGGATCACGCGAATCCACTGTGACCTGGCCGTCTACCATGCAATTACAATTAAGCTCAATGGAGTACATCTTCTACAGAATTCTGTACTTCTCTAAGGATCTAGAATCAATAGCCCTTTCATGACCGGGACTATATCATCTCAATTAAGTGCGAAATACATGAAAGCGGTTTAATTCAATAGTTAAGACTTGCACCTACAATGGTGTTAGCATTGAGGGTGGTTTACAAAATGTATTGAAAGAAAATGCCTTAAGGCCTTAAGTTCAAAGACTGCTTTGACAAACTGAACATTTGGGGACAGTTTGATAACAACTCCTTAAAACAGAAAGTCTTGGAATACTGTATTGGATGTTCTCAAGAATCTGAGAGTTCGATCGATCGATGCGCTTTCGATCGATTGACAATCGTCATCTCTCAATCGATCGATATATCTTCGATCGATTGACTATATCTCTGTACCGATCGATCGAACTAACTCCGATCGATCGAACACAGGTATTATTCTGATGCATGGCAGAGGCCTGAAAATCACAGTTTCATCGCGATTTCCCAACCATGGACTACTCAGACATGGTCTAAAGTGTCCCAGATGCGTTCTTAACGTAAAGGTTCATTAAGGTGCCGTTTGGTTGTGAGTTTTTCATTAAAACTATGTAAACTTGAGATTTTAACTTGTCTAGCATAAAAAAACAGTAAGATTAAACCCTAAACTACCATTAACTAAGTGCAGTATGTAAATAAAACGATAACTTAGTAACCTTGAATGAAGAACTCGTATTTAAACCAAAGAAAATCCAAGCTATCAATGTAAACTTTGAGTAACAACCTACAAAACAAGAAAACTCTCCCTTCTCTCTATGAAAACTGATAAGAAGTAAGTGGGGGCGTGCTCCTGGACGTAAACAATACGAGTTTATATAGTAAAATCCTAATGCTAGGGTTAAAACTCCGTCTTTTGCTGCGTGGGCGTATTCTGATAAAAGGCATGTTCGATCGATCGAACAACCCTCGATCGATTGAACTTCTAGAATCTTCGATCGCTTGATAAAAGTTAGATCGATCGAAGCCTTGATCGCTTGAGAGGAATTCGATCGCTCAAACTTCAATTTTCAGCTTTGAGTTATCTTCATTAAAGCTAAGCACTTCCTTTTACCCTGCTCCTTCAATTATTCACACAGAGACAGTAATCTGCACAAATCACAGCTAAAACACACAACTTATCATAGATTAATCATAATGTGTAGAAACTGGCATTGTAATCCAAACTGCAGATATATGAGGGAATTGTGAACTAAACTAGTATATTTTCTTCTTTTAGCACGGTTGTATTTTACAAATACCCCCGCTTGTCAGTCACGGCGGTGGCGCTTGTTCGTCAAGATCCAGGCCGAGGTGCAGGTGCGGTAGGAGGGAGTCGCCAACGTGTACTTTAAGTGGCCCAGTAGAAGATGAAGAGGAGGAGGACTGAGGCCTCCAGGGCTTGGACTTTTGTTTTGTCTCCATTTTATGTTTTCGATTGGGTTGTATCAATGTATTCTATGAATGATGGATGATGTGTATGATGGTTTGTCACCCTTGACAGAATATTCTGTTGTTTCCCTTTTTAGGCCAGATAGCTTCCAGTTTGGAGGCGCGGTTGTGTGCTTATTTTATTTGGTGATCGTGTGATGATATATATATATATGTGCACTGTGATTCTGTGATTGTTACTGTGATGAGCAGCCTTGTGATAGTGAGTGTGTTTGCCTTGCAGGTGGGATAGTCCGTGAAATAGGGAGGTGTTGCCGAAATTTTGAATTTTGCTAGATCTGCGACAGAAGATATGGCATTATATGATCCTGCTCAACTCACGGCTTGGCTGAACATTACAGATGGTGTGGAATGGATCAACCTTTTTTGTTATGGCTTGATTGAGTATAGACACCCCATTTTGTCGGCTATCAGATTTAGGAGACCCAGAGCTTGGTGGTTCACAATGATCGAAAAAACTCAAAAAGGACTCTTGGAAGTTAGTTCTATCTCTCAAAATGCTAAGAATGACCAAAATACCCCTGAAAGCTCTAAAACTCCCAGATTTGGACCGAAAGTTCTAAAAACATGCTACATCATAAAAAAAATACTAAAAATGAGTTTTGAAGCAAAATCAAAAGAAATCGTCAGCTCCCAGAGACCCCCGGAAGTTCCCAGAAAGTCCTCGTTGGCCGGTTTGACCCAAGTTTGATCAGGTTTGACCGAAATCATTCAAATTCGCCGAAAATTTCCAAGATCATTATAGATCATGTGAAAAGTACTAAAATGAGTTTCAAAAGAAAATCGGATGAAAACGTTAGCTCTTGGGAGCTCCCATAGGTTCCCAGAACTTCCTGCTGATCCCAGGTTTGACCGATTTGACCTAAAAGTTGACTTTGGAACCGAAGCGGTGTATCCTTTTTCAAATATTTTTCATGGATACTATAGGTCAATATCTTTCCAATGGTATATCGTACAAAATGTTTGAATTCAAAATGAATTTATTATAGATTTTCGAAGGTGAAAAAGACGATCAACCGGTTTTTATCGCAAATATTGTGTTTTTATGTGAATTTCAATGGTATATTCCAATGGTATATCCCAAACTTTTTTTTTATGAAAATGAGACTCCATTATGTTTCCAATGGTGTATCACAAGCTCAATTTGGAGTTTGTATGCATTTTCTGTGAATTTCATATGAAATAGGGCCTTTTCGCGAATACCGGAACCTCTAGGGGCCTAAACATAATTTTCTGGGCATCTAAGGAGCATTGTTGTGGCAGCATTGGGCCAATGCCGTAATGGCACATGGCCAGTGTCGTGGCGGCACTCAACCCCTGCAGAAGCCATTTTTGTAATTTATTTTGGGGATCCAATTTGAATAATTGAGAGCCAAAACGACGAAGTTTCTTGTTCAAGGATATTTGGGAACAATGGGAGCACTTCCTAAATCCTAAAACCTCCCCAAATTGGCCTATATAAACCCCCTTTGGTCTTCATTTTTTTTTTTTTGGGGGGGGGGGGGGGGGGGGGGGGGGGCAAGTGCAAAGCTTTAGAAAGTTGTAGAGAGAAAGAGGGATAGAGATAGGTTTAGAAAAGAGAAAGGGAGCTTCTCCCACTGATTTTCTATAAGAAAGTAAGTTTTAATCTTATACTTCACATTCAAATCCTCCCTAACCACCATTCTTGAGCAATCTTGAGTTAGGAAGCTACTTCCATGCCCAATATCTATTGATTGCCATTTACTTGCTTGTTTATATATATATGTTCATCTGTTCTTCCCCCATTTCTTGATTTTTCTTTGATTACTTACTAGTTCGTCATAATCTAAGTGATGACACGAAGTTTGAAGTGAGTGAATCCTTATGGTTAGTAGCTCTTAACCTCAAAAACATGTTTGGTAGATGATGATTAAAATCTCAATACTTCCAAAGTATTCTTGGGGTTATGCCCAAATGGAAACAATGTCCTCCAACAATCTTGGAGGTTCTTGATATGAGTTCAATGTTGATATTTCAAGTGGTCATAACCTTCACTTAAATGCTGAAAATGCACTCTCAAAACCTCTATTTCAAAATCCCTCATAACCCCCCCTCCCCTTTTTTTGGTTTTACCTTTTTGATTTCAAGAAATAAAACCCTATCCTTCTCAAAAATCTTCAAAATAGTGAGTGACATGAGTTCAAAGATTTCTCTAGAACCCAATACTCAAAGAATTAACGTAAGACCACTTGGAAAGTCTTCCTAACCCATTAGAGAACACCCATGATTTTTGGTTTGACTTGGAAACACTTGGAAGGGTTGTATTTTGACCAAAACATTCATTCCATACATTCTGCTTTTGCTGTCACAGCAGCTTCGTTGACTTTCAACTTGTCTTTTAGAAAACTTTTCCAAAGGGAGTGGTCCCAACACATTTTTCCCTTGAACTTCAGTGTCTTAGGGAACTTTCTGTATAATATGGGCCTCTAGATGTTTTGTTTTCATTTTCTAGTTCAACATTTTAGTCGACAGTACGGACTCTATTTTTGAGTAACCTCCATTGTTCATATGATTTTTCTCAATCTGTAATAGTTATTGAAGATTGGCTTTTTGGTATATGTTCTAGACACAATAAGTATGGTCTCCATAAAAATCATGCATTGAAAAAATTTATTACCCCACTTTTCAATTTCTACAAGGTCAACTCACTATTTTGTCCACTATTCACAGCAAGTATACTTTTACTTTCATTCTTTGATTTGATGCTTATATGTACTTCAAATTAGTTCATATCTTAGGAAGTGGTCCATACTATATTTGTGCAGATCCCATGATGATTTCCTTCATACATTCATTCATATTTTAGACCTCTAAGTCACTTTAGAAAGTCCATGTACACAAACACACTACAACCTTTCCACATTTCAGGATCATACATTGCATCCATGCAAGTTTTTGGAGTTTTTGTGACTCCTAATAAGAAGATCATAAGGAAAGAAATTGATCACCCATTCATGCTGCCCCTCAATCTAATCTTCCTTTCTCATCCATCCCGAGAATTGAGAGATCTTCTTTTCTCAAAGATTAACATGCATCATACAAGTTTGCTAAGCATATTTTGATTTCTTTGATTTTTTGTTTCAAGAACAATTCATGTCCCCCTTCTAGACTAGAAAAACTTGATTACTTGATATGTGATCAGACGATTTTTCCTAGGTTAATTTGTGTGATCTTTCACTTTGCATTGTGTGATATTTGGCTTAGATCTTATGAATGATATCTTATCTTTTGATCTTCCATTTCAAGATTCTTATGTAATGTAGTATACTATCATAGTATTATGTATCGAACCAATCATAGTATAAGATGATTATTTGGATGCTAATTGAGGCCCATCGAGAGATGGGGCGAGTTGAGGGTGTTTTAGTCGTGACAAAGGCTCCTTCCTCTCTCATACCAAATCCTCGAGCCAAGTCTTTTGTTATGAAGGGCCGGTGCCCTTTATCCATTTGGGTGAGTCAACATTAGGTTTCTTGTTTCCTTAAAGACCAAGTGGCGACTCTATATCTGTCTTCAACAGACCTTCTTGACCTTTCTTTTCACCTTTTTCAAATCAATTTCAAACCAAAACTAAAAGAGTGGACGACCGGTTCCGCGTGTCCACAATCTGGCGACTCTACTGGGAATTTTGATTTTCAAAACAAAATAATACAGAGGTTTGACTCATAAGAAGAATCCTCAAAATCATATTTTTATTGTGTCTGGTTCACTGCATTGGACTCTGCATTTCCCCCCTCTGATTGTGTCTGAAATGCGGCGCTGACATTGTTCAGGTCTTGCTGTGCCAGGGCACAAGTCACCGTTGATACTGTACCTTCCAAGGTATATCAAAAAGAGTAAAAACTTCTGTACTGTCTCCCTGACGGTATATTGGAACTCTCGTCAACGGACCCTCTTTGACTACACCCATATAGACTCCTATAGAACCTTTCATAGGACTGTTCATTTGTCTTTTCAGATAAGACAATGTGATTAACTGTTGTATGCCCTAACGGGATTACCTGCGCGGTGTAGACGCTTATGTAGGCATAGAATAGAACCTCTTTCTTATGATCCCTAAGGGAATCACTCACATGTGATCACATTGAGTTGCTCTGCCTAGGCACCATGATAAGGATGTCTGCTCTGTGCACACAAAGATATACACCGCAAACCTTGTTTGTTGGTCCTAAGACATAGGAGTATGAAAACTTGCTAGACAGTATGATCACCATCATCACCTGCTTCTCCCAGAAACTTTGTCTAAATTTCCCAAAAATTCCAAAATATACCAGTTTCTCCCAAAAACTCTGCCCCAGATTTCCCAGAAATTCCCAAAACACTCAGAAATTCCCAAGTATCCCAATTTCTCCCAGAAACCCTATCCAAATTTCCCAGAATTATACAGACATGACCACTTTCTCCCAGAAACTCTGTCCAACTTGCTCAGATATAACCAGTTTCTCCCAGAAACTCTATCCGGATATCCCAAAAATACCCAGATATAACCAATTTCTCCCAGAAACTCTGTCTAACTTGCCCAGATATAACCAGTTTCTCCTAGACACTCTGCCTGAAAATCCCGAAAATACCCATATATAACCAATTTCTCCTAGAAACTCTGTTCAATTTGTCTGGATATAACCAGTTTCTCCTAGAAACACTGTCCATATATTCCAGCATTATCCAGATACGACCAATTTCTCCCAGTTTCTCTATCCAACTCATCTAGATATAACTAGTTTCTCCCTTATCCAGATATAACCAGTTTCTCCCAGAAACTCCGCCCGGATATCCCAAAAATACCCAGTTTTCCCTAAAACTTTATTGAAACTTCTTTATATATTCTGGAAACCCCTGTTATCCCATGGTGATCATATTGGAAGGTAAGGTTAGCATACTCTATATGGCTAGGACCTTATTTGCTTATCTATTATTTGTTAGAAGTAGGGGCATCATGTAGATTAGGGCTTGCATCCGCATGCTTGCTTCATCAGTCTGCATACATTGTCGGTCTATACACAAGTTAGTCCTCACTTGTCAAAGTCCAACACACAGTCCTTTCACATCTATATGTCAGTATAAGTTCTGAGCACCCAGGATCTGCGTTGTGGGTTAGAGGATCAGGGAGCCACCTTATCCATATCACTCCACTGAAAGTTAGCTTTATGGATCCAGAAGGTTTGAAAGCAAGAATGACAGAAATGATCAACCAACAGACTGACCAGTTGGCCCAAGTTTTGGCCTTCATGGAAGAATTAAAACAGTAGCAGCCACAGTATCTACCTGGGTTCCCACAACCACCGGGCTCCCGTCGGTATACATGAGGATAATGTAGATGATGACTGGTTCAATGGTGCCCCACTGTCTGCACTTAACAAGAAAATTCAAGAAAAATAGGATAAGGTTGACAAGCTTGAGAACATAATGAGAAAGAGTAAAGGGGTCGACGATTACATGTTAGATCTAGAAGGATTGTTTGTGCCCAATAAATTAAAGCTACCTGAGAACTTCAAGATGCCTAAAATTGACCGTTTTGATGGAACTGGGAATCCGATGAGCCACACAAAGTTCTGCATGAGTGTTTTCCAATCAATGAGCTGCACCCACGAGCACATCGCAATGTTGTTCCCTCAAACCCTCGCCAAGGCTAAATTATCCTGGTTTCTGACCTTAAAGGTTTCTAAGATGTGGACTAGGGAAGATATAGTTTAGGTCTTCGTTAATCATTACTCCTACAACGAAGAGCTCGATGTCACCATCAGGGATCTGGAGACTACCCGACAGAACTTCAATGAGTCCTTTGTTGTGTTCTTGAGTAGATGGAGGAACAAAGTGGCCCAAATGACCCACCGACCAGTCGAAAAGGAACAAGTCAGGAAATTTATCAAGAATCTATAGTCGCTGTACTATAAGAAACTATTCTACCAGTCTATCTCAACATTTGAAGAACTGTTTGAGATTGGGACTAGAATTGAGGATGCCATCAGGGAAGGGAAGATAAAAAATGAAGAATCACAAAGCCAGTCCAAGAGGCCCGACTACTCCCGAAACCCTTCGGATGTCAACACCCTTAGTAACCAACCCATGGCCTATTCTCCCAAACCATACCAGCTCACAAACCAAAACAACTCACCTAGCTACCCTTACCAAAATAGAGTGCCCCGTGAATTTTTCAAGCTAGACATCTCCCCCTCCGTAGCCTTAGGCCGCCTGCAAAAAAAGGGGCACCTCCAACTCCTTCAGCCTCGTGCCGATCCCCCATCACCTAACTGTGACCTATCCAAATACTGCACCTACCACTAAGGCCCTGGCCATGACACCGACCGGTGCATACGTCTCTGCCATGATATCCAAGACCTTATTGACCGAAGAATTATTGAGCCACCACCCATCCAACCCCATGTCACCCAAAATGTTAGCTTCATTGAACCTAAGCCCCTGGCCTATCCATTCAAATGATTCCCTTCGCTGAGGCAAATGATTGTTGAAGCTACGCGGTAAAGTGATGGTGTTTGGAACCTCTGCTAAAAAAAAGTATAATAAAAAGAATAAGCAAGTCACCATGACACTCCATTTGAGACCAAGTCGAGTCTGTTCTATGTTTTGAGTCTATTTCAAGTTTGGTCTTGTAGTTGAGTCTGCCTGTCATCGAGTTGCTATGGGTCTGTGTCGCATAATGTAATCCTTCTCTTTTGATGGAATGAAATCTCATTTTGCTTACTCTGATGTTTCTAGTCATAAATGCATGAATCATTGAACTGAAAATGTCACTTTTCAAATTACCATGGATATTACTTTGGTAATTTATTTTTTTGGCATAAAAAAAAAAGAATCCTGAAAAGGTCGAAGTTAATTTCACGCTGACCCTGAAGAAAAGCCGAGAATTGAATAGTCTTACTTTAAGAATTTAAAGATGCTTTTGCTAAAATCTCGAAACGACATACTTGAAGCTGACTTGGGGCTTGCCCAACACCCTTTTCCCACCATTTCAAAGCCTTGAGCCCAATCTAATGGGGAGCCATACAATCTCTCTCTTGAAAGTAGTGCAGACTTAATCCTTGATGGTAGCCAAACACTTTCAATGAGTTTCTTCTCCCCTTTCAAAACAAAAAAACAAAACAAAACAAAAAAAAGAAAAAAAAAAGAAAGAAAAAGAAAGAAAAGAAAATCTCGAAAGGTTTAAAACACGAAAGGGCACCTAGGCAAAAGTTAAAGCTGAAAAGGTGTTGGTTTCCAAGATCTGACCTTAGCCAATCAAAATGATGGAGAAAATGAAAGAAAAAAATTTGGTGAAACAGAGAATTGTACACTTCAAGGTATATCATAAGAACATGCCAAGATCACATTTTAAAAGGCTCGGAACGACCGCAAATAAATTCTGAGAACTAACATGCACATTCTGGAATTCTGAGATTGTGATCAAAAGATCTCACAAGAATCAACTACATGAAAAGTAAAACTGTCTGGCTAGGCAAAAGTGAAAAGGATCAATCCTCAAAATAAAAAGAAAAGAAAAGAAAAGAAAAGAAAAGAAAAGAAAGGGAGACCGAATCTGAATCTTCCTATTCAAGGCTACCACAAGTGAGATAAGTTTGAACTTCTTTGACGATTGGTTTGAAAAACCCTCAACAAATTTCTTTCAAAGCCTTGCCTTGAACTATGCTCGACCTGATTCTCACTCGGGGATACGTAGGAAACCGCATCGATTTGGTCGACACCATCATAGTCAACCCCCCTTCTTCCAAAGCCTTGGCCCGAACTACGTTGGACCTGATCCCCACTCGGTGGTATGTAGGCAGACTTTCAAAAAGAAAATAAGGATGGCTCGCTAGGTCAAAAATCTAAAAGGATACCTAGGCAACAATTAGAGCTAAGTCCAGAGTGAGCAATAACAAAAGAGAGAAAATAGCTCGCTAGGTCACTTCACCAGTGCCTAGGCAAAAGTTATGAGCATATGAGAGATTAAAGTCACAATCCTTGCCTCAAGCCAGATATCACCTTCCACACTAGGGGCAAACTTTGGATACCCGTCTCGTTTGCCTGAATTTTACTATCTACCCTTCATACAAGGGGCAAACTTCGATCACATACCTCGTTTTCCCAAAACCTCCAATAAACCATCACCCAAACTAGGCGCAAACTTAGGTCACCCGCCTCGTTTGCCTATGAATTCCACTTTCTACACCTTAAACTAGGGGCAAACTCCGTAACGCAATCCCTTCGGGGCAAGTTTTCAAGTCATCAAGTTATTTTGAACAATTTTAAAATAGAGCATCTTTTGTTCTATAATCTAAGGCACTAATTCTAAGTACATCTTGGGAGAATCAAAGGATTGATTAGATCAATAGGGAGGAACTTTCAAAAATCAGATTTATCAGCAAAGTACTATCATATTAATATGAGGAGTAAACATAAAAGATGAGCGGTACATCATTTATGACAGAGGCACATTGGATCATGGCGATTTGAGAATTTTATGTCCGAGTCAATACTTCTTTGTTTGAGTTAGTAGTAATCTAATCAAAAGTGTGTCAGAGATTGAGGTTTCATGAAAACTAACCCAACTTTCCTTTTCATCGTCATTCCTGTTAAGTCTATTCGTCCTGATAGTCTCAAATGTGTGGGTTTAAGGTGATTCCCAATTATAAAAAAATGTTGATACAAGCAGAAGTACCAAACATCATTACTGCACCAGTCAAGGTCGCAACATGTGAAGTGTCCCAAGTATGAGTGGCATAAACTCATCAGTGGTTGCAAACTACAAACTGATAGTTGTTTCTTAAGGTGGCTGATCGAAGAAAATATCGCCAACATCAAGAAATTATTGCTGATCTATTTAGAGTACAAATGTATTGATAAGGAGTGTCGGTAGACACCCCATTTTTTCGGCTATCATATTTAGGAGACCCATAGCTTGGTGGTTCACAATGATCGTAAAAGACTCGAAAGGACTCCTGGAAGCCAATTCTATCTCTCAGAATGCTCAGAGTGACCAAAATGCCCCTGAAAGCCCAAAAGCTCCCAGATTTGGACCAAAAGTTCTGGAAACATGCTACGTCGCAAGAAAAATGATTAAATGAGTTTTTAAGTAAAATTGAATGAAATCGTCAGCTACCAGAGACCCCCGGAAGTCCCGGAAGTTCCCGGAAAATCCCCGTTGACCGGTTTGACCAGGGTTTGACCAAGTTTGACCAAGGTTTGACCAACTTTAACCGAAATCGTCCGAATTCGCCAGAATCATTCTAGATCATGAGAAAAGTATTAAAATGAGTTTTAAAAGAAAATCGAGCGAAAACGTCAGCTCTTGGGAACTCCCGGAGATTTCCAAAACTTCCCGGGAATCCCAAGTTTGACCAGTTTGACCAGAATTTGACTTTAGAACCGGGGCACCGTAACAATTTTCAAATATTTTTCATGGATACTAGAGGTCAATAGCTTTCCGACGGTATATCGCACATAATTTTCGGATTTAAAACGAGTTTATTATGAATTTCCGAAGACGAAAAAGGTGATCAAATCGGCTTTTATCACAAATACCGTAAAACTTTTCAACGTAACCTATCCCCGAACTATTTTTTATGTAAAGTAGACTCCATTACCTTTCCAATGGTATATCACAACCTCAATTTGGAGTTCGTACGCATTTTTTGTGAATTTCGGACGAAATAGGGCCTTTTCGCGAATACCGGAACCATTGGGGGCCTAAACAGCATTATCTGAACGGAGGAAGAGCAGTGATGCCGCGTCACTCTCCTCTAGAATAGTATATTTTTGTAATTTATTTTGGGGGTCCAATTTGATATATTAGAAATCAAAACGACGTAGTTTTGGTTCCCAGCTTATTTTGGACCAATGGGAGACCATTTTAAACTTTTTAAAATCCCATTTACCACCCCTCATTTGCCTATAAAAGAAGCCATTTACTTCCATTTAGAGGAGAGACATGGAAGCTTAGAGAGAGCTTAGGAAGAAATTCAAGAGAAATATAGAGAGAGAAAGAGAAGAAGTAGTCTTCTTCTTCTATTTTCATCCATCAAAGTGAGCTTTCCTTTTACTTGAGTTTGCTATCAAAACTTCAATCATCCAAACATTTCTTTCAACCACCATTCTTGAGCATCCATGAGGTAGGAAGCTACTTCCATGTCCAAATGTCACCATATATGAGTGAAACACCAAGCTACAAGTCCAATATCTCAATGATTATCAACTATTGATTTCTATTTGAATGCTTGTTTACTTTGATGTTCATCTCTCTCTTAACCTCATTTCTTTTTGACTTTTATTTGATTATTTAGTTGTTCATCATCATCTAGATGACATGTTGTTTGAGGAGAGTGAATCCTTATGGATAGTAGCTCTTAACCTTAAAGACATGTTTGATGGATGATGATTCTACCTTCAATACATTCATATGTATTCTTGAAGTCATATTCTCAAACAAAACTATGTTTATTTAAATAATATTGGGAGTTCTTTGATGATTCAAGGTTGGATGAGGTTCTAAGTGGTCACATGGTCATCTAAAGAGTTTAAGTTCATGCTTTAAACATCTATTTCAAAACCCCCAATCAAGAACTAAAACTCTATTTCAAAACCCAAATCCATTTTCTTCAAGAATGATTCAAAACAGTGAGCTGTTCAGATTCAAAGATTTGTTTTGAATTAAATACTTGAGTTATGATGATGAAACCACTTAGAAAATATTCCTAAGACATCATAGTTTGTCTCCAATTTTCCCATCAATTATAGAAATGTGAAAGTATTATTTTTGAATTTAAGAAGTTCATATTCATAATCTGCCTCTATTCTCACAGAATGTTTACCTGACTTTTTGCACTTATTCTGGATATTTTCGTCACTGTACATATATCTTTTCTATTTGTTTTATGAAACTTGGGTGTCTTATGAAACGTTAGGTATATAATGGGTCATCATAAACCCTTTCTTTGATTTATGAAAAATCATACAAAATCAGTCAACAGTGCAGCTTTTATTTCTGAGTCATGTGTACATTCTGATTTATTTCTTTTAATCGGTGATAGCTATTGAGGTTTGGATTTTTGGGTTATTTTATAGACACAATAAGGATGATCTCTGATTGTTCCCACAATTTCCTAGGCATGTTTGACCTCCCATTATAATGTTATAATGTAATGCATACAGTCTGTCCACTATTCACAGCATTTCACTTTTTTGACTTTCACACTTTGATGCAACACTCTCTTGTATCTAGATGAACCCATATCTCATGCACATGTTCTTTACCACTTTTAGCATGCTATATCATATGATGTATCATCTATCCTCTCATGTATCATACTCCCATAGATTCTTGAGTTTGGTTTCCAAATATAACCAAGTTTTGGAAATACTTGGGAAGTTCTTGAAATGAGTTAGGAATTGATATTCCAAGTGGTTAGAATATTCATCCATGTTCTGGAAGTATACTTTCAAAACCCCCATTTCAAAACCCCCCTCTTAAACCCCTCATTTTGATTTCAAGAAATAAACCTTGTTTTTTCCCAAAATCTTCAAAATAGTGAGTCAAAACAGTGAGTGATCTGAGTTCAAAGATTTCTCTAGAACTCAATAATCAATGTATGGATGCAAGACCACTTGGAAAATCTTCCTAACTCATTAGAGAACACCCATGATTTTTTGTTTGACTTGGAAGTACTTGGAAATGGTCCATTTGGACCCAAACATTCCTTCCAGACATTCTGTTTTTGCTGTCACAGCAGCTAGGTCCACTTCCAACCTCTTTTTCAGAACACTTTTCCAAAAGGGGTGGTCCTAACTTATTTTTCCCTTAAACTTCAAAGTCTTAGGGAAGTCTCTGTATAAAATAGTCCTCTAGATCATTTGTTTTCATTTTCTAAGATTTTTCAACATTTCAGTCGACAGTACGGACTCTGTTTCTGAGTGACCTCTATTGTTTATATGATTTCTCTCAATCTGTGATAGTTATTAAAGATTGGCTTTTTGGGTTGTGTTCTAGACACAATAAGGGCGATCTCCATAAAACATCATGCATTGAAAACATTTCTAACCCCTCTTTTCAATTTCCAAAAGATCATGTTGCTGTTCTGTCCCTTATTCACAGCAAGCACATTTTAACTTTCATTCTTTGATTTGATGCCTACATGCACTCCAAATTAGCTCATGTCTTAGGAAGTAGTTCATACTACATTTGTATATATCCCATGATGATTTAATCATTCATTCATACATATTCTAGACTTCTAAGTCATTCTAGGAATCCATGAACACAAAGCACACTCGAACCTTTACACATTCTAGATACATACATTGTATCCATGCAAATATTTGGGGTTTTTGTAACTCCTAATCTAAGAAGATTATAAGGAATGATCATGATCACACGTTCATGCTTCCCCTCGATCTAATCATCCTTTCTCATCCGTCCCGGGGATTGAGAGATCTTCTCTTCTCAAATAGTAACATGCATCATTCTAGCTTGCTAAGCATCCTTGTTTTCTTTGATTTATTTGTTTCAAGAACAATTCATGTCCCCTTAGATTAGGAAAACTTTAGACGATTTTTCCTAGGTTTATTTGTGTGATTTTTCACTTTACATTGTATGATATTTGACTTAGATCTTATGAATGATATTTTATCTTTAGATCTTCCACTTCAAATTTTCTTATGTGATGTAATATACTGTCATAGTATTAATTGTCGAACCATACATAGTATAAGATGATTATTTGGATGCTAATTGAGGCCCGTCGAAAGACGGGGCGAGTTGAGGGTGTTTTAGTCGCGACAAAGGCTCCTTCCTCTCTCGTACCAAAACCCCGAGCCAAGTTCTTTGGTTATGAAGGGCCGGTGCCCTTTATCCATTTGGGTGAATCAAAATTAGGTTTCTTGGTTCCTTAAAGACCAAGTGGCGACTCTGTATCTGTTTTCAACAGACCTTTTCTCTTTCTTTGATCCAAATCAATAACAAACAAAGCATAACAAAAGTTCTCCAGACTTGATATTCCAAATCAATAACAAACAAAGCATAACAACTACTCCCTAGACTCCCCAGATATCCATGCACCTAACCACCAACCAATGGCCTACCCTCTCCGTCCATATCAGTCCATTCCACCAAATTGCCCTAAAGGCCCTCGCAAATTCTCCAGACTTGATATTCCCCTCTCCACAGCCTTAGACCATTTACTAAAAAAGGGCCACCTGCAGCTCCTCCCTCGCAAACCACTACCGGATCCCATACCCTCTCACTACAACATGAGCCTACAATGTGCTTACCACCAAAATCTAGGCCATGACACCGACCAGTGCATACGTCTCCGCCATGATATCCAGGACCTCATCGACCAAAACATCATTGAGCCACCACCCATTCAAGCCCATGTCACCTAAGCCCCTGACTTACCTATGCGAATGATCCCCTTCGCTGAGGCCCATGAATGTTAAACCTGTGTCGGTGAAGTGATGCTGTTTGGGACTCTTTCTAGAAAACCAAATGAAGATGCTCTTTAGAAAAAAAGAAATAAAAAGAATAAGTGAGTCACTGTGACATTCCATTTGAGACCGGATCGAGTCTAGTCGAGTCTGTCTGTTTTAAGTTTAGTCTTGTGGTCGAGTCTGTCTGTCATCGAGTTGTTAATGAGTCTGTAATCCTTCTCTACTGATGGAATGAAGTCTCATTTTGCCTAATCTGATGTGCCTAGTCATAGATGCATGAATCGCTGAACTGAAGTGTCACTTTTCAAATTACCATGGATATTACTGTGCTAAAAAAAAGGTAATTTTTTTTACTCAAACAAAAAAATCCTGAAAGGTCAAAGTCAATTTTGCGCTGACACCGATGAAGAGCCGAGAATTAAATAGTCTTACTTTAAGAATTCAAAGATGCTTTTGCTCAAATCTCGAAAAGACATACTTGGAACTGATTTGGGGCTTGCCCAACACCATTTTCAACCATTTTAAAGCCTTGAGCCCAGTCCAATCAAGAGCCATGCAAACCTGTCCAATGCAGACTTAGTCATTGTTGGTAGCCAAACATTTCAATGAGTTTCTTTCCCCTTCAAAAAAAAAAAAAAAAAAAACAAAAAAAAAAAGAAAAAAAAGCTCGCTAGGTTGAAAACCCAAAAAGGGCACCTAGGCAAAAGTGAGAGCTAAAAAGGTGTTGATTTCCAAAATCTGACCCTAGCCAGTCAAAAGGTTGAAGAAATTTTTGATGAAACAAATCAGAGAATCGTATGCTTCAAGATACATCATAAGAACGTGCCTAGATCACATTTCAAAAGGCTCGAAACGACCACAAATAAATCCCCAGAGCCGACGTGCACATTCTGGAATTTCGAGACTATGATCGGAAGATCTCACATGAATCAACTATGTGAAAAGGAAAATTGACTGGCTAGGCGAAAGTGAAAAGGATCAATCCTCAAAGGAAAAAGAAGAAGAAAAAGAAAAAGAAAAGAAAAGAAAAAGAAAAAGAAAAGAAAAGAAAAGAAAAGAAAAGAAAGGGAGATGGAAATTGAATCCTCCTCTTCAAGGCTACCATAAGTAACCCAAGTTTGAATTTCTTTGATGATTGGTTTGAAAAACCCTCAACCAATTTCTTTCAAGACCTTGCCCGAACTACGCTCGACCTAATTCCCACTCGGGGATACGTAGGCAACCACATCGGTTCGGTCGCTCCACCCACAAAAATAGCCCAATTTCTTTCAAGCTTCGACCTGAACTACGTTGGACTTGATCCCCGTTCGGAGGTACGTAGGCAGACTTTGAAAAAAGAAAAGAAGGATGGCTCGCTAGGTTGAAAATCTGAAAGGACGCCTAGGCAAAAGTTAGAGCTGAATCCAAGGTAAGCAATAACAAAAGAGAGAAAAAAAAACTCGCTAGGTCACCTCACTAGTACCTAGGCAAAAGTTATGAGCATTGGAGAGATTAAAGTGACGGTCCTTGCCTCAAGCCAGAAATCACCTTCCACACTAGGGGCAAACTTTGGCTACTCGCCTCGTTTGCCTAAATTTTACTATCTACCCTTCATACAAGGGGCAAACTTCGGTCACCCACCTCGTTTGCCCAAAACCTCCAATGAACCTTCCTCCAAACTAGGGGCAAACTTCGGTCATTTACCTCGTTTGCCTACCGATCCCACTTCATGCCCTTCAAACTAGGGGCAAACCTTGTTTGCCACCCAATCCCTATACACAAATGGGAAGCCTTCAAGTCACAAACATTGTCTTGAATAGATGGAAACAGAGTATCTTTTATTCTATAAGCTAAGGCACTAATTCAAAGCACATCTTGGGAGAAGCAAAGAAATTTATTAGATCAGTAGGGAGGAATTTTCAAAAATAAGATTCACCATCAAAGTGATGCCACGTTAAGGTGAGAAGTAAACATGAAAGAGAAATGGTACATCATTTATGACAAGAGCACATTAAGTTTGGGTAAGTCGAGCTGGTTTCATTTCAGTGTCGAATGTGTCGTCCTCGTGTGTCGATGTCTGTTAGTCGTCAAGTCTATCGTAGTATCAAATAAGTGAGTTGACAGTGACTAATAATGAATTTTCTAAATAAAGTTATAAATTTTTTTAAGAGCATTCCAATGACAATACAAGCAGGAGTACCAAACATCATTACTGCACCAGACAAGGCGTCAGCATGGGAAGTGTCCAAACTTAGGACAAATGCAAATTTCATCCCTTTCCAAACTGCCAAAAGTTAACCATCATCTTCATGCAGCATAAGTCCATGAGTGGCTGTTGATCTTTCGTCTTTCTTCATGCAACATAAGTCCATGAGTGGCTGTTGATGATCTTCCTTTCTTCTAGCAACATAAGTCCATGAGTGGCTGTTGATCTTTCATCTTTCTTCATGCAACATAAGTCTATGAGTGGCTGTTGATGATCTTCATTTCTTCTAGCAACATAAGTCCATGAGTGGCTGTTGATCTTTCATCTTTCTTCATGCAACATAAGTCCATGAGTGGATGTTGATGATCTTCCTTTCTCCTAGCAACATAAGTCCATGAGTGGTTGTTGATCTTTCATCTGTCTTCATGCAACATAAGTCCATGACTGGCTATTGATGATCTTCCTTTCTTCTAGCAACATAAGTCCATGAGTGGCTGTTGATCTTTCACCTTTCTTCATGCAACATAAGTCCATGAGTGGCTGTTGATGATCTTCCTTTCTTCTAGCAACATAAGTCCATGAGTGGTTGTTGCTCACCTTCGTTCATGCAACATAAGTCCATGAGTGGCTATTGATGATCTTCTTTCATCCTAGCAACATAAGTCCATAAGTTGTTATTGATTATCACCCGCCATCAGTGTCAAACCACCGCAAATCATCTCTGTCGCATACAAATGATACCTTGACTCCCACTTAATGGGCGTATTTCCTTCTTCCTAGCAGAGTACATTATCCTTTAGCTCCCGAAGGCCCTAACCGGCTCGTTTGGATTGAGCATTACAGAATCTGACCAACCACGAGAGATTCAGAGATGGATCCTGGTTCTAGGTCAAGAATTGAAGAGAAATTCTCAGAGTGTCCATCAGCTCTCGAAGGTCCTAACCGGCTCTTTTGGATTGAGCATTACAGAATCTGACCAACCACGAGAGATTCAGAGATGGATCCTGGTTCTAGGTCAAGAATTGAAGAGAGATTCTCAGAGAGTCCATCAGCTCCAGAAGGCCCTAACCGGCTCTTTTGGATTGAGCATTATAGAATCTGACCAACCACGAGAGATTCAGAGATGAATCCTAGTTCTACGTCAAGAATTGAAGAGAGATTCTCAGAGAGTCCATCAGCTCCCGAAAGCCCTAACCGACTCTTTTGGATTGAGCATTACAGAATCTGACCAACCACGAGAGATTCAGAGATGGATCCTGGTTCTAGGTCAAGAATTGAAGAGAGATTCTCAGAGAGTCCATCGGGTCCCGAAGGCCCTAACCGGCTCTTTTAGATTAAGCATTATAGAATCTGACCAACCACGAGAGATTCAAAAATGGATCCTGGTACTAGGTCAAGAATTGAAGAGAGATTCTCAGAGAGTCCATCAGCTCCCGAAGGCCCTAACCGGCTCTTTTGGATTGAGCATTGCAAAATCTGACCAACCACGAGAGATTCAGAGATGGATCCTGGTTCTAGGTCAAGAATTGAAGAGAGATTCTCAGAGAGTCCCCTACCATCCCCAGCAGAAGATAACAGAAGTCCGAACCGATTCTCCGGACTTGTCATCATAAGGATCGGCCAACGATTGTAAACATCACCCGCAGTCAAATCACCCCAATTCCTAGGGCAAGCACTGTCTATTCACAATTCAAGGATCCGTGTCCACTGATTATCATGAGCTTTCTCACCTATCAGTCATTATGAGTTTCCTCACTTATCGTGAGCTTCTTCGCTCCGGTTATCTCACCTGTCAATTATCGTGAGCTACCCCACTTATTATGAGCCTCCTCACTTTGGTTATTATAAAACTGTTGGTTATCATGAACTCCCTCACCTATGGGTTATCCTTAGTTGTCATCCTCAAAGACCCCACATCCAATCCCATTCACTTGTAAAGCATACTTCCCGTAATTTGAGAAGTTTGCCCCGAAACCCAAAGTCTTTTCAGATCGTGGTTGGCCACTGCATCATAGTCAGAAGCACTAGCACAACACAAGTCCACTCATAGTGGCACACCCTACAGCACCTGCTCATACTAGGATCATAACACTAGACATGATAGGACTCATGACACAATTCATATCACATCCATGCATTGCATATCACTCTTTTAGCATAGCATCCTTCTGATTGTTGTGTATGTGCATGTGTGATTTATTCCTTCGTGCCCCGAACTACGTCTTGGTCTGATTCCTCCTGGGATACGTAGGCAGCTCACACAGAGCACGACCAGCACTAGACCTCAGCATCATTGCATCTTTTGCAACGCTTTTATCCTAAATCTATAGCCTCCAAAAAGTCCTGTCTCCTCAAAGCTTTGGCACTCGCTTGCGACATGCATTGCCTCGCAAGTTCATGCCAAAGAGGGTCAAACTGTAGACACTCCATTTTGTCGGCTATCAGATTTAGGAGACCCATAGCTTGGTGGTTCACAATGATCGTAAAAGACTCGAAAGGACTCCTGGAAGCCAATTCTATCTCTCAGAATGCTCAGAGTGACCAAAATGCCCCTGAAAGCCCAAAAGCTCCGAGATTTGGACCAAAAGTTCTGGAAACATGCTACGTCGCAAGAAAAAATGATAAAATGAGTTTTTAAGTAAAATCGAATGAAATCGTCAGCTCCCAGAGACCCCCGGAAGTCCCGGAAGTTTCCGAAAAATCCCCGTTGATCGGTTTGACCAGGTTTGACCAAGTTTGACCAAGTTTGACCGAAATCATCCAAATTTTCCAGAATCATTCTAGATTATGAAAAAAGTATTAAAATGAGTTTTAAAAGAAAATCGAGCGAAAACGTCAGCTCCTGGGAACTCCCGGAGATTTTCAGAACTTCCCGGGAATCCCAGGTTTGACCAGAATGACTTTAGAACTGGGGCACTGTAATAATTTTCAAATATTTTTCATGGATACTAGAGGTCAATAGCTTTCCGACGGTATATCGCACATAATTTTTGGATTTAAAACGAGTTTATTATGAATTTCTGAAGACGAAAAAGGTGATCAAATCGGCTTTTATCACAAATACCGCAAAACGTTTCAACGTAACCTATCCCTGAACTATTTTTTATGTATATTAGACTCCATTACCTTTCCAAAGGTATATCACAACCTCAATTTGGAGTTCGTACGCATTTTCTGTGAATTTCGGACAAAATACGGCCTTTTCTCGAATACCGGAACCTCTGGGGGCCTAAACAGCATTATCTGAACGGAGGAAGAGCAGTGCCGCCGCGGCACTCTCCTCTAGAACAGTATATTTTTGTAATTTATTTTGGGGGTCTAATTTGATATATTAGAAATCAAAACGACGTAGTTTTGGTTCCCAGCTTATTTTGGACCAATGGGAGACCATTTTAAACTTTTTAAAACTCCATTTACCACCCCTCATTTGCCTATAAAAGAAGCCATTTACTTCTATTTAGAGGAGAGACATGGAAGCTTAGAGAGAGCTTAGGAAGAAATTCTAGAGAAATATAGAGAGAGAAAGAGAAGAAGTAGTCTTCTTCTATTTTCATCCATCAAAGTGAGCTTTCCTTTTACTTGAGTTTGCTATCAAAACTTCAATCATCCAAACATTTCTTTCAACCACCATTCTTGAGCATCCATGAGATAGGAAGCTACTTCCATGTCCAAATGTCACCATATATGAGTGAAACACCAAGCTACAAGTCCAATATCTCAATGATTATCAACTATTGATTGCTATTTGAATGCTTATTTACTTTGATGTTCATCTCTCTCTTAACCTCATTTCTTTTTTACTTTTATTTGATTATTTAGTTGTTTATCATCATCTAGATGACATGTTGTTTGAGGAGAGTGAATCCTTATGGATAGTAGCTCTTAACCTTAATGACATGTTTGATGGATGATGATTCTACCTTCAATACATTCATATGTATTCTTGAAGTCATATTCTCAAACAAAACTATGTTTATGCAAATAATAATGGGAGTTCTTTGATGATTCAAGGTTGGATGAGGTTCTAAGTGGTCACATGGTCATCTCAAGAGTTTAAGTTCATGCTTTGAACATCTATTTCAAAACCCCCAATCAAGAACTAAAACTCTATTTCAAAACCCAAATCCATTTTCTTCAAGAATGATTCAAAACAGTGAGCTGTTCAGATTCAAAGATTTGTTTTGAATTAAATACTTGAGTTATGATGATGAAACCACTTGGAAAATATTCCTAAGACATCATAGTTTGTCTCCAATTTTTCCCATCAATTATAGAAATGTGAAAGTATTATTTTTGAATTTAAGAAGTTCATATTCATAATCTGCCTCTATTCTCACAGAATGTTTACCTGACTTTTTGCACTTATTCTGGATGTTTTCGTCACTGTACATATATCTTTTCTATTTGTTTTATGAAACTTGGGTGTCTTATGAAACGTTAGGTATATAATGGGTCATCATAAACCCTTTCTTTGATTTATGAAAAATCATACAAATCAGTCAATAGTGCAGGTTTTGTTTCTGAGTCATGTGTACATTCTGATTTATTTCTTTTAATCTGTGATAGCTATTGAGGTTTAACTTTTTGGGTTATTTTCTAGACACAATAAGGATGATCTCTGATTGTTCCCACATTTTCCTAGGCATGTTTGACCTCCCATTATAATGTTATAAAGTAATGCATACAGTCTATCCACTATTCACAGCATTTCACTTTTTTGACTTTCACACTTTGATGCAACACTCTCTTGTATCTAGATGAACCCATATCTCATGCACATGTTCTTTACCACTTTTAGCATGCTATATCATATCATGTATCATCTATCCTCTCATGTATCATACTCCCATAAATTCTTGAGTTTGGTTTCCAAATATAACCATGTTTTGCAAATACTTGGGAAATTCTTGAAATGAGTTAGGAATTGATATTCCAAGTGGTTAGAATATTCATCCAAGTTCTGGAAGTATACTTTCAAAACCCCCATTTCAAAACCCCCCTCTTAAACCCCTCATTTTGATTTCAAGAAATAAACCTTGTTTTTTTCCAAAATCTTTAAAACAGTGAGTGATCTGAGTTCAAAGATTTCTCTAGAACTCAATAATCAATGTATGGATGCAAGACCACTTGGAAAATCTTCCTAACTCATTAGAGAACACCCACGATTTTTGGTTTGACTTGGAAGTACTTGGAAATGGTCCATTTGGACCCAAACATTCCTTCCAGACATTCTGTTTTTGCTGTCATAGTAGCTAGGTCCACTTCCAACCTCTTTTTCAGAAAGCTTTTCCAAATGGGGTGGTCCTAAATTATTTTTCCCTTAAACTTCAATGTCATAGGGAACTGTCTGTATAAAATGGGCCTCTAGAGCATTTGTTTTCATTTTCTAAGATTTTTCAACATTTCAGTCGACAGTACGGACTCTATTTCTGAGTGACCTCTATTGTTTATATGATTTCTCTCAATCTGTGATAGTTATTAAATATTGGCTTTTTGGGTTGTGTTCTAGACACAATAAGGAAGATCTCCATAAATAATCATGCATTGAAAACATTTTTAACCCCTCTTTTCAATTTCCAAAAGATCATATTGCTGTTCTGTCCACTATTCACAGCGAGCACATTTTTACTTTCATTCTTTGATTTGATGCCTTCATGCACTCCAAATTAGCTCATGTCTTAGGAAGTAGTTCATACTAAATTTGTATATATCCCATGATGATTTTCTTCATTCATTCATACACATTCTAGACTTCTAAGTCATTCTAGGAATCCATGAACACAAAGCACACTACAACCTTTACACATTCTAGATACATACATTGTATCTATGCAAAGATTTGGGGTTTTTGTAACTCCTAATCTAAGAAGATTATAAGGAATGATCATGATCACACGTTCATGCTTCCCCTCGGTCTAATCATCCTTTCTCATCCGTCCCGGGGATTGAGAGATCTTCTTTTCTCAAAGATTGACATGCATCATTCTAGCTTGCTAAGCATCCTTGTTTTCTTTGATTTATTTGTTTCAAGAACAATTCATGTCCCCTTAGATTAGGAAAACTTTATTACTTGATACATGATTAGGCTATTTTTCCTAGGTTTATTTGTGTGATTTTTCACTTTACATTGTATGATATTTGACTTAGATCTTATAAATGATATTTTATCTTTAGATCTTCCACTTCAAATTTTCTTATGTGATGTAATATACTATCATAGTATTAATTGTCGAACCATACATAGTATAAGATGATTATTTGGATGCTAGTTGAGGCCCGTCGAAAGATGGGGCGAGTTGAGGGTGTTTTAGTCGCGACAAAGGCTCCTTCCTCTCTCGTACCAAAACCCCGAGCCAAGTTCTTTGGTTATGAAGGCCCGGTGCCCTTTATCCATTTGGGTGAGTCAAAATTAGGTTTCTTGGTTCCTTAAAGACCAAGTGGCGACTCTGTATCTGTTTTCAACAGACCTTTTCTCTTTCTTTGATCCAAATCAATTTCAAACGAAAGTATAACAAAAGTGGATGAGCGATTCCGCGTGTCCACAGTGTCGATAAGATGCATTGTTGAGGTATTTTATGGCCCAGAGTCTAGATGTGTTGTTGAGGTATTTTATGACCTAGAGTCTAGATGTGTTGACTAGATGTGTTGTTGAGGTATTTAAGGGCTTAAAGTCCAGGCTTACTTATGAGATGTTTTTGTGAGGATGTTTTAGAGCCAAGAGATTAGAGGAGCATCGAGGAACATTAAGAGAGTTGATAAGCATTATTGGAGCATCGAGGAACATTAGAAGAGTTGATAAGCATCGACGAATATCAGATGTGTTGAGGAGCATCAGATTTGTTGACGAGCATCATTGAAGAGTTGAGGAACATCAGATGTGTTGAGGAGCATCAAATTTGTTGAGGAGCATCTGATGTGTTGAGGAGCATCAGATTTGTTAAGGAGCATCGTTGAAGAGTTGAGGAACATCAGATGTGTTGAGGAGCATCAGATTTATTGAGGAGCATTGTTGAAGAGTTGAGGAACATCAGATGTGTTGAGGAGCATCAGAAGAGTTGAAAAGCATCATTGAAAAGTCAAGGAGCATCGTTAAGATTTGAAGAACACCGTAGAGAATCAAGAAGCATTGAGAAGCACCGTCAAAGATTTGAGGAACAACATAAGCACTGTTTAGAATTGAGGATCATCATTGAAATTTGAGAAGCACTGTTGGGATCTGAGAGTCGTCGAATCCATAGTATCACAATTAAGGGGAGCATGAATTGAGTCAAGAGAGTTACTTCACCCAACACAACAAATTAGGCATAACATGACACATAGCCCATCGGTCGCGGCATACACAAATCACAAAGCCCACTAGGAGTGGCAAATACACCACGAGCACTCTTTTGAGCACCGCAGTATCACTTTGAGCACCATGCTTTTCCTTGGGTAATACCCCTGGGTCAAGATCCCTCATAAGTCTGTTAGGCATAGTGAATCATAGATCACCAAGCCCACTGAGAGTGGTGAATACACAGAACATATATAATAGGACCACAAGTACTTTAGAACATAACACAGACATGACACAAGCTTACTCGGAGTGGCACACAGTACCAGCTTATGCTAGGATCAGAACACTAGACATGATAGGACTCAGGACACAATTCGTATTACATCCATGCATTGCATATCGTGGCATCCGCCTGTCGTGTTTTGCATGTGTTTGTTTCTTTGTGTCCTGAACTACGTCCTTGTCTAATTCCCCTTAGGATATATAGGCAGCTCACATAGAGCGCGACCAGCACTGACCTCAGCATCATGTTTTTCATCATTGCATCTCTGCAACGCTTTTATCCTAAAACTATAGCCTCCAAAAAGACCTGTCTCTTCAAAGCTTTGGCACTCATTTGCGAGATGCGTTGCCTTGCAAGTTCATGTCAAAGAGGGGCAAACTATAGACACCCCATTTTTTTGGCTATCAGATTTAGGAGACCCATAGCTTGGTGGTTCAAAATGATCGAAAAAAACTCAAAAAGGACTCCTGGAAGTTAGTTCTATCTCTCAAAATGCTCAGAATGACCAAAATACCCTTGAAAGCTCCAAAACTCCCAGATTTGGACCGAAAGTTCTAGAAACATGCTACGTCATAAAAAAATACTAAAAATGAGTTTTGAAAAAAATATCAGATGAAATCGTCAGATCCCAGAGACCCCCAGAAGTCCCGGAAGTTCTCGAAGTCCCCGTTGACCATTTTGACCCAAATTTGACCAGGTTTGACCAAGGTTTGACTGAAATAGTCCAAATTCACCAAAAGTTCCAAGATCATTCTAGATCATGTGAAAAGTACTAAAATGATTTATAAAAAAAAATCGGACGAAAACGTCAGCTCTAGGGAGCTCCTAGAGGTTCCTAAAGCTTCCTGGTGATCTCAGGTTTGACCGATTTGACCTAAAGGTTGATTTTGAAACCAGAGCGCCGTATCATTTTTCAATTATTTTTTATGGATACTAGAGGTCAATAGTTTTCCAATGGTATATCTCACATAATTTTTGAATTTAAAACAAATTTATTATAGATTTCTGAAAGTGAAAAAGATGATCAAACCGGCTTTTATCGCAAATACCACAAACCTTTTCAAAGTGACCTGACTCCAAACTATTTTTTTATGACAAGTAGACTCCATTACGTTTCCAACAGTATATCACAAGCTCAATTTGGAGTTCGTATGCATTTTCTGTGAATTTCAGACGAAATAGGGTCTTTTGAAAATATCTCAACCTCTGGGGGCCTAAACGTAATTTTTTGGGCATCTGCGGAGCAGTGTAGCGGCGACATTGGGCCACTGCCGCGGCGGCACATGGCCAGTGCCGCGGTAGAACTTAAGCCCCGCAGAAGCCATTTTTGTAATTTATTTTGGGGGGTCCAAATTGAATAATTGAAAGCCAAAACGACGTAGTTTCTTGTTCACAGATGTTTGGGACCAATGGGAGCACATTTTAAATCCCAAAACCACCCCAAATTGGCCTATATAAACCCCCATTTGGTCTTCATTTTAGGGGAGCCAAGTGCAAAGCTTTAGAAAGTTATAGAGAGAAAGAGGGATAGAGATAGGTTTAGAAGAGAGAAAGGGAGCTTCTTTCACTGATTTTCTATAAGAAAGTAAGTTTTAATCTTGCTTTCTTCCATTACCTCTCTTATACTTCACATTCAAATCCTCCCTAACCACCATTCTTGATCAATCTTGAGTTAGGAAGCTACTTTTATGTCCAAATGTCAATATCTATGAGTGAAACACAAAGCTACAAGTCCAAAATCACATTGATTATCGTCTATTGATTGCTATTTACTTACTTGTTTATATATATGTTCATCTTTTCTTCCCCCATTTCTTCTTGATTTTTCTTTGATTGCTTACTAGTTCATCATCATCTAAGTGATGACATGAAGTTTGAAGTGAGTGAATCCTTATGGTTAGTAGCTCTGAACCCCAAAATATGTTTGATAGATGATTATTAAAACCTCAATACTTCCAAAGTATTCTTGGGGTTATGCCCAAATGGAAATAATGTCCTCCAACAATCTTGGAGGTTCTTGATATGAGTTCAATGTTGACATTTCAAGTGGTCATAACCTTTATTTAAATGCTGAAAATGCACTCTCAAAACCTCTATTTCAAAACCCCTCATAACCCCCCCCCCCCCCCCCTCCCCTCCCTTTTTTGATTTCAAGAAATAAAACCCTATCTTTCTCAAAAATCTTCAAAACAGTGCATGACATTAGTTCAAAGATTTCTCTAGAACCCAACACTCAAAAAATTAACATAAGACCACTTGGAAAGTCTTCCTAACCCATTAGAGAACACTCATGATTTTTGGTTTGACTTGGAAACACTTGGAAGGGTTACATTTTGACCCAAACATTCCTTCCATACATTCTGCTTTTACTGTCATAGCGGCTAGGTTGAATTTCAACTTGTCTTTTAGAAAACTTTTCCAAAGGGAGTGGTCCCAACTCATTTTTCCCTTGAACATCAGTGTCTTAGGGAACTGTCTGTATAATATGGACCTCTAGATTTTTTGTTTTCATTTTCTAAGAATTTTCAACATTTCAGTCGATAGTACGGACTCTATTTCTGAGTAACCTCGATTGTTCATATGATTTCTCTCAATTTGTGAGAGTTATTGAAGATTCTCTTTTTGGTATATGTTCTAGACACAATAAGGATGATCTCCATAAAAAAATCATGCATTGAAAACATTTCTTACCCCACTTTTCAATTTCTACAAGGTCAACTCACTATTCTGTCCACTATTCACAGCAAGTATACTTTTAATTTCATTCTTTGATTTGATGCTTATATGTACATCAAATTAGTTCATATCTTAGGAAGTGGTCAATATTATATTTGTACCATATCCCATGATGATTTCCTCCATACATTCATTGATATTTTAGACCTCTAAGTCACTTTAGAAAATCCATGTACACAAACTCACTACAACCTTTGCACATTCTAGGATCATACATTGCATCCATATAAGTTTTTGGTGTTTTTGTGACTCCTAATCTAAGTAGATCATAAGGAAAGAAATCAATCACCCGTTCATGCTCCCCCTCGATCTAATCTCCATTTTTCATGTGTCCCGGGGATTGAGAGATCTTCTTTTCTCAAAGATTAACATGCATCATACTAGTTAGCTAAGCATATTTTGATTTCTTTGATTATTTGTTTCAAGAACAATTCATGTCCCCCTTCTAGACTAGGAAAACTTAATTACTTGATATGTGATTAGACGATTTTTCCTAGGTTTATTTGTGTGATCTTTCACATTGCATTGTGTGATATTTGGCTTAGATCTTATGAATGATATCTTATCTTTTGATCTTCCATTTCAAGATTCTTATGTAAAGTAGTATACTATCATAGTATTAATTGTCGAACCAAACATAGTATAGGATGATTATTTGGATGCTAATTGAGGCCCGTCAAGAGACAGGGCGAGTTGAGGGTGTTTTAGTAGTGACAAGGGCTCTTTCCTCTCTCGTACCAAAACCCAGAGCCAAGTTCTTTGGTTATGAAAGGCCGATGCCCTTTATCCATTTGGGTGAGTCAAAATTAGGTTTCTTGGTTCCTGAAAGACCAAGTGGCGACTCTGTATCTGTTTTCAACAGACCTTGTTGACCTTTCTTTCACTTTTTTCAAATTAATTTCAAACCAAAATTGAAAGTGTGGACGAACGGTTCCGCGTGTCTACACTGAGCTATTCTCTCTCCGCCAAATGGTTCTGAACACTGAGTTCTTGCGTGCTGCTATTGTTCACTGGGACCCGATAAATCATATTTTTAATTTCAATGGCCTGGAGATGTGTCCCATGTTCGAGGGATTCTGTGCTATTCTAGGCTTCGATCCAGACTCAGACTTAATTCTTCCACTTGCTGATACTCCCAGTCCTATGCGCAGCTTGGCTAAATATCTGAACTGTTCAACTACTGTTTCTCGCCGACTAATTCATGGTGAAGTCCTTGATATTGCTTCTATCATTGCCCGCTATCCTGATCCTGAAGATCCCAGTGTGTATGATGCTACTCGTGGGGCTGCTCTGATCCTGTGCATGACTTCACACTTCTTGTTCTCAAGTACTTCTATTGACTTAGTGTATGTATGCCTTAGACTGATAGTGGGTAGGAACCCCATGGCTATAGTTCTAGCTGAAACTCTGAATGGTTTATATAACGCCTTTAATCAAGGAACTCTTCTTCTTTCTGGGGCACCTTTGGTGTTACAGGCTTGGCTGTATGAGCGCCTTCAGCTGTGGATAGGCCGTACACCATCGGTTTACTTTCGTAGAGCCGTGCTTCATCCTCACTATACCTTTCCCGACTGGGTTAGCCTGATGGGTACTTTATCTGAGGTAGATATTTACTGGATTGTGGGGTGTTGGGGTCTTCATGTTGTGACCACCAGCCTTGGGAATCACCCGAGAATGTGGTTGATGGGTCTGAGAGAGACTTCTTTCTATCATCCTCGTGGATTGTCCGGGCAGTACAAGCGAGTTCAGGAGGTTTCCCATGGATTTGTTGAGAGGGTCTTTGCTTCCAGAATCAAAGCTGTCACTATTGCTACTTTTATCAATGGTTGGACCCACCAAATAAAGGCCTATTTTTGAAGACCTTTGAAGAAATAAAAAAATTGAATTCAACCGAATCTCCTTCTTCCTTTAAGTGTCTTTCATATTTGTGATTGCTTTTGAAAGTCTTTTTCATTTATAACCATTCCTGCTTATGTAATATTTGAAGTTCGTTTATCGGTGAACCTTGGTTACTGTGAGAACCTTATTTTATGCATTTTGGTTTTCTGAAAACATTTTGTAGCAAGATTTAGATGTTACTTTTGGTACTTACTTAGGCATGCTAGGGCGATTTAGAGGCAAATGAGGCGGGTAGTCAAAGTTTGCCCCTAGTTTGGGATATGAGTGGTTATAAGGAAAATGAGGTAGATGACCGATGTTTGCCCCTTGTTTAGGATGGTTTAGGCAAATGAGGCAATTCGTTAAAGTTTGCCCCTAGTGTGAAGGGTGGTTTTTGGGTTATGGTAGGGATAGCTATTTTAAATCTCTCAGATGCTCATAACTTTTGCCTAGGTACTGGTGAAGTGACCTCGAGCTCTTTTCTCTCTTTTGTTATTGCCCACTTTGGATTTTAGCTCTAATTTTTGCCTAGGCGTCCTTTCAGATTTTCGTCCTAGTGAGCCATCCTTTGTTTTTTTTTTAAGTCTTCCTACGTACCCTCGAGTGGGGATCAGGTCCAACGTAGTTCGGGCCATGGTTTTGAAAGAAGAAGGTTTGATTATGATGGTGTCGACCGAACCGATGCGATTGCCTACATATCCCCGAGTGGGAATCAGGTCGAGCATAGTCCAAGGCATGGTTTGGAAGGAGATGGGAATGTCAAGCATAGTATTTTTTAAGGCGATCAAGGTTGATTGGTTCTTTGAATTCGACACCGTCGAGGTCCATGAGGTAGGTTGCTCTTCTTGAAAGGACACTTTTAACGATATAAGGCCCAACCCATTTGGGTTTAAACTTTCTGCATGGATAAAAAATTAGGCTCGCAGCTCCTTAAGGACAAGATCACCATTGACACTTTTCCTTGGACGAACCCTCTTGTTACAGGCACGTGCTATATTCTTTTGATAAATTTGGATATGATCGATCATTGCAAGGCGCTTTTCATCTATGAGTGCCAATTATTCATATCTTTCCCTCAACTAATCTAATTCTGAGATCTCACATTCGGCCATTACTCGCAAGGATGGTAATTCTATCTCGACGGGGAGCACTACTTCCATCCTATACACTAGTGAGTAAGGATTCGCTCCTGTAGACGTCCTTGTTAAAGTTCTGTATCCCCAAAGTGCAAACAGTAGCTTCTCATGCCAATCTTTGTAAGTATTGGCTGATTTCTGTAATACGGCCTTGACATTTTTGTTTGTAGCTTCAACTGGCCCATTGGTTTGCGGCTTGTATGGTGATGACTTATGATAAGTGATTTTGTATTCCACAAACAGATCCCTGACTTCTACTTTAAAATGACTTCCATTATCCAAGATGATCTCATGGGGGACCCTATAGCAGCAGATGAGGTTTCTTTTGATGAACTTGGCCACTTCCTTGGCTCCTAGTTTGGTGTAGGATTCAGCCTCAACCCACTTTGTGAAGTAGTCGATGGCCACCAGAATGTAACGATTCCCATTCGAGGCTTTTGGAATAATTTCGCGAATGATATCAATTCCCCAGGTTGAGAATGGCCATGGAGAGGTCATACTATAGAGTAGCGATGGTGATACATGCATCATGTTTGTCGCGCCCGTATTCACAACAATCTCTCTCTAATGTTGTCATATCCTTGCCTCACGATCTTTTTAGCTAGCATATGATCATTCATGTGTGGACCGCACACCCCTTCGTGTATCTCTTTCATCATCCTTCTAGCACTCTTTTCGAACAAGCAAGTCAGGTTATGGCCGTTGTACCCTTTCTTCAACAATTTTCCCCCACAGATGATGAACTATACGGCGAATCTTCAAATTGCTCTTCTGCCCTTCTCAGTAGACTCTTGGGGATACATTCATTTTCTATGAAGTCCGATATATGGTACCACGGTGTTTCCTTTTTCTTCTTCCTCAATTGCAGCGATCATGTTGAATAATGGCTTATATCTCTATTTGATTACCAGAGGCATCATCTTGACTCCGACGAGGATTTTGATCATGGAGGCTAAGGTAGTCAACGAATCTGCCAGTTGGTTCTCTTCCCTGGGCAGGTAGAAGAATGTTACACTCTTGAACTATCTCTTAAGCCCATCGAGATGATTGTGGTAGGGTTTCAGCCTCTCACCCTCCATTCTCCTTTGGCTTGTAACACATTGAGATTTGAGTCTCCAAAGAAGTCCAGTCTTTGAACCTTTAATTCTATGGCTACTTCCATTCCCAAGATAGACGCCTCATATTCGGTGGTACTGTTGGTAGAGTTATAGTTGAGCTTGAATGCCAGTGGTGTGTGGTCCCTATTTGGGGATACCAGAATCATTCATACTCCGTACCCTTTCATATCGGTTTCCCCATCAAAGTATAACTTCCATGATATTCTCATCTAGGAATATGAAGTCTCCACTTTCTTTGGAGTCAATAGCATGTTTAGCAAGGTGCTCAGCTATAGTTCTTCCTTTTACTGACTTGCTTGTTACATACGTGATATCAAATTCTGATAGCAGAAGTAGCCAACGGGATATGAGACCAGTTAGGGTGGGTTTTTTGAGGAGGTATTTTGGAGGATCTATGTGGGATATGAGCACAACTGGAATGGCTGGCATGTAGTGCCTTAGTCGGCGAGTGCACTAGAATAAATCCCAACGCATTTTTTTAAGGGCAGAGTAGTTGAGCTCATACCAAGTCATCCTCTTGCTAAAGTAATAAATGGCTTTTTTGGAGTGGCTTTCTTTTCCTTCTTGGGATAGCATACAACCTATGGCATTTTCAGAGATAGATAGGTAAAGAAGTAAGGGCTTATGAGGGGTAGGTGGTAAAAGGACAGGTGGATTTTGGTGGTAGGTTTTTATTTTGTCGAAGGCGGCTTGGCATTGGTCATTCCATTGGAACTTCTCTCCTTTCCTCAATAGTCAAAATAAGAGATCACATGTAGTTGTGAGTTTGGAGATAAAACGGCTTATGAATTGGATTCTCCCGAGAAACCCTCGTACTTCCTTCTCATTCTGTGGCGGTGCCATTTCTAAAATTACCTTGATTTTGGAAGGATCAACCTCTACTCCCCTTTTTGTGATGAGAAATCCGAGAAGCTTCCTAGAGGTCACACCGAAAGTACATTTCTTTGGATTCAGTCTCATCTTCTATTTGTGCAATCTTTTGAAGAATCTCTCCAGTGCTACCAAGTGTCCCTCTCTATCCTTGGATTGCACGATCACGTCGTCCACATACAACTCAACTTCTTTGTGAATCACCTCATGTAGCAGGGTGGTAGCAGCCCTTTTTAAAGTTGCCTCGGCATTCTTGAGCCTGAAAGGCATTACCCTATAACAGTAAGTCCCCCATGGTGTGGTGAATGTCGTCATTTCCTGATCTATTGGTGTCATTAAAATCTAGTTGTACCTAGAGAAACCATCCATAAATGACAATAGCTCATGGCCCGCGGTGTTATCTACCAGAGCGTCGATGTGGAGAAGTGGGAAGTCATCCTTTGGAATGGCTTTGTTTAGATTGCAGAAGTCAACACACACAGACAAACTTTCCCATCCTTTTTGGGGACGACACGATGTTGGTTACTCATTTTGGATATTCTATGACAATGATGAATCTTGCCTTGAACTGCTTCTCTACCTCCTCTTTGACCTTGAGTGCCCATTTTGGTCTCATGCGCCTAAGTTCTGCTTGACGGGTTTAGAATAGGGGAGAAGGAGAATATGATGTTGGACAATGTCTGGATCAACCCCAGGCATGTCTTCGTAAGACTAAGCAAAGATATCTTTGAATTCTTTTAGCAAAAGAGTTTAATTTTCTTTTTCTTCTTTATTAAGCGTTGAGCCAATTTGCATAGTTTGTGGATTATTTTTTTCACCTAGATTAATTGATAAAGTATCTTCAATAATTTCATAAGCAAGTGGTTTTTCAATTAGTTGTTTTAGTTCGAATGGGAGATCCTCAGAGGGATCTGTGCTTTCACAAGTATTGGACACAGAGGAGTAAGCAGAACCGTCTTTCATTTCATTTATAGCAGGTGGAATGATAATATCAGATAGTGGGGGGCCTACAGCGGCCGACTCTGGTACAGACTCAATAATTGGAAATAAAGACTCCAGGGGAATAGGGGATAGGGAGACACAGACAGATGACTCTATAGCCTGGTTGCTCAGACCCTCCTCAGTTGGCGTGATCTGATCATCTTGGCTCTTGGCCCTCTTTCCTTCCTTTTTTTTTTGGTAAATTCTTCCCACATTTTATCCATAGCTTCGGTGTCCAGGTACTTCAACCAGCCTTCCTCTGGGGTCTTGACAACTTCTTCTAGATAGAGCAGATCTTGATAAGGGGGCCTCTCGTAGTCAATGAATACCTCGAATCCAGGACTTTTCGGTGGTTGGATGGATCCAATGTTTAGGAAACCCAAAATAGCGGAAGTCATCCCCTTCCTTGATGAATTGCCCATTCAGGGTTTTACGGTACAATGGGAGACTCCTCATCCTTTTCTTCCACGTCTTTTGTAGCTAGATGTCTTTTCCAGTGGGCTCGTACCCTAACCCTAAAGTGCCTTGTTGCCCTTTAATCTGGAAGTAGTTCATTTTGCGGACGATATTGACAACTGCAAAGTGGGTCTCTGGAAACCTGCCTTCATTACTAATCTTGTGGATTTTTTCTATAGAGAATCCTTCGATCTCTTCTTCTTCCATTTCTGGTGTTTGGATTTCAAAGACGGGAGCGTAGCTTGGAAAGGTTTCATTTCCCCAACTATTACCAAAGATGATTTTCACCTTCTTATCGTGAATGTACTTGATCATTTGGTCCACGGTGGATGATACAGCTTTTTTGACATACAGCCAAGGCCTCCTAGTTAACAAATTAAATAAGGCAGGGATATCCATGATTTGGAAAAGTTTCATGCAAACTAGAGACCCTACTTGGATTTGGAGAGAAACAATCCCCATCACAGTTCTTTTAGTATTGTTATAAGCCATCACGGATTGCATAGATGGAGTGATGTCTGTGATACATATACCCCCAAGGTGGTGGCAGTTCTCAGGGCACAAACATTCAAAGCGGAACTCGTATCAACCAAGCAGAACAGCACTTGTTGCCCCTTGCATTCAATAGTGATGTACAAAGCATTGTTGTGCACAGATCCTTCCAGCGGCAGGTCTTCATCTGGAAAGGTAATGATTGGATCAGGGGTTAGCATGCCTAAGAAAGCCACCATATCTTCTAGTGCAGCGTCGATGGGGACATCAATCCCAGCTAAGGCATTTAACATATCTTACCTATGATTATAGGATGTCACAATGATGTCCCACATCGAGAGATGTGCTTGGGTTTTCTTCAGCTGCTTTATCAACTCGTTGTCCTATTCGATGATTTCATCCATTTTTCCTTTTCCCTTGTCCTTGACTGGCCCTTTCTTGATGGTTTTAGTGACAGGCTATGGAGGCTGATAATGACGACCCAACCTAGTCAGTGATCAATCTCGACAGGAGTAGGTCCTTCTATAGTCACATCTTCTTTGAACCAATAACAATCTATTCCCACAAATGGCTTCTCCAGCTCGTTCCAGATAGAGGCATCACTTTCATTGTTAGGATTGTACTTTAAAGTCTACTACCCCTAGATCATGTTCTTCCAGGAAGAACAAATCTTGTTCGTCATCTAGATGCTGCTTCCATTCATCGTCCTCCCTTTCAATTAGGTGAATTCCCCCAAACTCTGGGATGTCAATGAGGGATAAGGGATGTCCTAAGGGGTAATATAAGTGATAGGGTTGAAGGATACATGGTCAGCTTGATGAGGTTAATATTTTAGTGGTTTAGCAGGGAATTTTGGGCGACATGGGGCTGCTTTGGTGGTGGCTCGATGAAATTCTGGTCAATGAGATCTTGGATATCATGACGAAGGTGCATATAATCATTAGTGTTGTGGCCGGGGGCTTGGTGGTAGGCGCAGTGTTTGGACATGTCATAACTTAGTGGTAGTGGGGTGTTTCGTGGTTCGAGTAATTAGAGATGGCCTTTCTTGAGGAGGCAGTCTAAGGCTGAGGAGAGGGGGATTTCTAATTTGGTAAAGTTGCACGGAGGGTTTTTCTGGAATGGGCAATTAGAGGAGTTGGCTTGGCTAGGGAACTGGTATGGTATGAGTTGGCTGCTAAGGGTATGACATCCGGGGAGTTCCGGGAGTAGTTGGGCCTCTTTGACTGACTTGGGGGCTCTTCTTCTTAATCTTTCCTTCCCTGATGGCATCTTCGATCTGAGTTCCAACTTTGAACAGCTCTTCAAAGGTGGAGATGGACTGATAGAATAATTTCTCATGGTAGAGTGGTTGCAGATTCTGGATTAGCATTCTCACCTGTTCTTTCTCAATTGGCCGATGAGTTATTTGGACCACTTTGTTCCTCCACCTGCTCAGAATTGCAGCAAATGATTCATTATTGTTCTGTCGGGTAGTTTCTAAATCTCTGATGGTGACATCAAGCTCTTAGTTGTAGGAATAGTGATCAATGAACACCCGAACAATATCTTCCCATGCTTGAGTTTTGGAGGCATCCAAGGCAAGGAACCATGACAATGTCGACTTTGCGACAGTTTGTGGAAACATCATTGCGATGTGTTGGTGGGTGCAGCCTATGGATTGGAAGATACTCATACATAGCTTCACATGACTTTTCAGATTCCCAGTTCCATCAAAGCAATCAATGGTAGGCATCTTGAAGTTTTTCGATAGTTTCAGCTTAACAGGTTCAAAAAGGCCTTCCAGATCCACCATGTTGTCATCCACCCCCTTGCTTTTCCTCAATACACTTTCTAGCTTGTCAACCTTGTCCATTTTGTCTTGGAATTTCTGCTCATACGTAGGCGACGGAACCCCTTGAAACCATTCTTCTTCTCTACCATTCTCATGTATAGGGATGGGAGGTAGTATGAACCCTGGCAGTGGTGGCAGGAACCCAGGTTGTTACTGCAGCTGTTGCTATTTCAGTTCCTCCATAAATTTTAGGACTTAGACTAGGCTGTTGGACCGATGATATATGGTTGCTCCCAACTCGGTAACCTTATTTTCTAACTCTTCCTGATTCTCGCTGAAATGACTTGGCGGGCTGATCCTGACCAAACAATTGTCTAAATTTTTTACCCATGACAAAGATCCCAGTTGTTGACTTTGGGAATCTATACAAACCTACAAATTTTGAGAGGACTGCATCAGATTCTAACAGTGGTGACTTTAGATAGACAATGATAGTGATGTTAACAAATGTACACTGACTTGTATACAGACTAACTGAGACAATGCATGTAGACTTATAGGAATGGTGCGTGCAAGTGAGACAAGCAAGCGGATGCATGCCCTAGTCTATATGATGCTCCTACTTATAACGGATAATATTTAAGCAAGTAAGGTCCTAATCCATAAAGAGTGTGCTAACTTCACTTTCTAGTCTGACCGCCATGGGAAAAAGAAGAATTTCCAAGATATTTAGGAGATTCTAGGGATTTGGACAGAGTTTCTGGGTGAAACTAGTCATATCTGGGTAATTTTGGGATATATGGACAGAGGTTCTGAGAGAAATTGGTTATATCTGGATGAGTTGGACAGAGTGTCGGGGAGAAACTGGTCATATCTGGGTAATTCTGGGACATCTAGATGGAGTTTCTAGGAGAAATTGGTTATATCTAGATGACTTGAGCAGAGTTTCTAAGAGAAACTGGTCATATCTAGGTAATTATGGGATGTCTGGATAGAGTTTCTGGGAGAAATTGGTTATATCTGGATGAGTTGGACAGAGTGTCGGGGAGAAACTGGTCATATCTGGGTAATTCTGGGACATCTAGATGGAGTTTCTAGGAGAAATTGGTTATATCTAGATGAGTTGAGCAGAGTTTCTAAGAGAAACTGGTCATATCTAGGTAATTATGGGATGTCTGGATAGAGTTTCTGGGAGAAACTGGTTATATTTAGATGAGTTGGGCAGAGTTTCTTGGAGAAACTAGTCATATCTGGGTAATTCTAGGATATCTGAACAGAGTTTCTTGGAGAAACTGGTTATATCTAGATGAGTTAGACAGAGTTTCTGTGAGAAACTGGTCATATCTCGGTAATTCTGGGATATCTGGACGGAGTTTCTGGGAGAAACAGTTGTATATGATAGGAGCATGTGATGATGATGATCATACTATCTAGCAAGTTTTCATACTTCTATGTCTTAGGACTGACAAACAAGGTTTGCGGTGTATATATTTGTGAGCATGGAGCAGACATCCTTGTCATGGTGCCTAGGCAGGTCAACTCAATGTGATCACATGTGAGTGATTGCCTTGGTAATCATAAGAAATAGGTTTTGCCTCATGCCACATAAGTGTCTACATCGCGTAGGTAATCCCGTCAATGCATATAGCAGTTACATCACATTGCCCTATCTGAAAAGATAAACAAACAGTCCTATGAAAGGTTCTACAATAATCTATATGCAAAGGCTAGGTTTAGTCAAAGAGGGTCCGTTGACGAGAGTTCCAATATACCGTCAGAGAGACAGTACGAAAGTTTTTACTCTTTTTGATCTACCTTGGAAGGTACAGTATCAACGGTGACTTATGCCCTGGCACAACAAGACCTGAATAATGTCAGCTCCGTGTTTCAAACACAGTCGAAGGGGGGAAAAGTAGATGTGCAATGCGGTGAACTAGACACAGTAAAAAGATGATTTTAAAGATGATTTTAAGGATGATTCTTATGAGTTAAGCCTCTATATTATTTTGTTTTGAAAATAAAAATTCCCAACAGAGTCGCCAGATTGTGGACACGCGAAATCGGTCTTCCCCTTTTTGTTTGTTTGAAATTTGATTTGAAGAAATGATAAGAAAGGTCTGTTGAAAAGAGATACAGAGTCGCCACATGGTCTTTAAGGAACCAAGAAATCTAATATAGACTAACACAAATGGATAAAGGGCATCGGCTCCTCATAACCTGGTTCGGGGTTTTGGTACGAGAGAGGAAGGAGCCTTTGCCATGACTAAAACACCCTCAACTCGCCCCGTCTCTCGACCGGCTTCAATTAGCATCCAAATAATCATCTTATACTATCTTTGGTTCGAAAATTAATACTATGATAGTATATTACATCACATAAGAATCTTGAAATGGAAGATCAAAAGATAAGATATCGCTCATAAGTTCTAGCCAAATATCTGTGGACACGCGGAATCCCGCTTTCCCTTTTTAGTTTTGAAACTGGTTTGAAAGGAAAGAATGAAGGTCTATTGAAAATAGATACAGAGTCGTCACTTGGTATTTAGGGAACCAAGAAACCCAATTTGACTCACCCAAACGGATAAAGGGCACCGAACCTTCATAACCAAAGAACTTGGCTCAGGGTTTTGGTACGAGAGAGGAATGAGCCTTTGTCACGACTAAAACACCCTTAACTCGCCCCGTCTCTCGAAGGGCCTCAATTAGCATCCAAATAATCATCTTATACTATGTTTGGTTCGACAGTTGATATATATGATAGGTATATTACATCACATAGGAAACTTGAAATGGAAGATCTAAAGATAAGATATCTTTCATAAGATCTAAGCCAAGTATCACACAATGCAAAGTGAAAGATCACACGAACAAACCTAGAAAAAATCGTCTAATCACATATCAAGTAATAAAGTTTTCCTAATCTAAAGGGACATGAATTGTTCTTGAAACAAATTAATCAAAGAAATCAAAAAATGCTTAGCAAGCTAATATAGTGCATGTTAATCTTTGGGAAAAGAAGACCTCTCAATCCTTGGACGGATGAGAAAGGAAGAATTAATCGAGGGGGAGCATGAACGTATGATCTAGTTCATTCCTTATAATCTTCCTAGATTAGGGGTAACAAAAACCCCAAATCTTGCATGAATGCAATGCATGATCCTAGGATGTGCAAAGGTTGTTGTGTGTTTGTGTACATGGACTTTCTAAAGTGACTTATAAGTCTAAAAAGATGAATTAATGCATGGAGGAAATCATCATGGGATATGTACAAATGTAGTATGGACTACTTCCAAAGAGATGAGCTAACTTGGAGTGCATGTAAGCATCAAATCAAAGAATGAAATTAAAAGAATGTTTGCTGTGAATAATGGACAGAACATTGACTTGATCTTGTGGAAAATGAAAGGTATAGGTATGTTTTGAATGCATGATTTTTTATGTTGATCATCCTTATTGTGTGTAGAACACATATCAAAAATCCAATCCTCAATAACTATTACAGATTGAGAGAAATCATATGAATAATAGAGGTTACTCAGAAACAGAGTCCGTACTGTCAACTGAAATGTTAGAACATCTTAGAAAATCAAAACCAAACATCTAGAGGCCCATATTATACAAAAGGTTCCCTAATACACTGGCGTTCAAGGGAAAAATACGTTGGGACAACTCTTTTTAGAAACAATTTCTGAAAAACAAGTTGAAAGTCAACCAAGCTGCTGTGACAGTAAAGATAGAATGTTTGGAAGGAATATTTGGACAAAAATGGACCCCTTTCAAGTGCTTTCAAGTCAAGCCAAAAATCATGGGTGTTCTATAGTAAGTTAGGATGACTTTCCAAGTGGTCTTGCATATATACTTGATTATTGAACTCAGAATAATTCTTTGAAACTAAACAACTCACTGTTTTGAAGATTTTTTTTAGAGAAATAAGGTTTATTTCTTGGAATCCCAATATTGGGGGTTTTGAGGGGTTTGGAAACTTATTTTAAACAACAAATAGAGATTAAAACTCCTTAGAACATCAACATCAAACTCATTTAGAGAACCTCCAAGATTGTTGGAAAGACTTGTTTTTATTTTGGAAGAATACATGGAAATGCATTGAAGTTGTAGTCATCATCTATCAAACATGTTTTTGAGGTCAAAAGCTACTATCAATAAGGCTTCACTCACCTCAAACTTCATGTCATCATCTAGATGATGATGAACTATTAAGTAAACAAGAAGAAGAAAAAGAAATGAGATAAGAGAAGATGAACATCAAAGTAAACAAACAAGTATATAGCAATCAATAGATGATATTCATGATGATTTTGGACTTGTAGATTGATGTTTCACTCATATATGGTGACTTTGGACAAGGAAGAAGCTTCCTATCTTATAAATACTCACTAAAATGGTAGTTGGGTGTATTGAATGTGAAGTAAATAGAAGCAATGAAGTAAAAACAAAGTTTAGAACTCACTTTCTTGTTTGAAAATCAAAGAAGAAAGCTTCTTTCCTCTCTACTCTAACCTTATCTCTACAACTTTCTCTCTAAAACTTTTCAAAGCTTACATTTTACACCCGCAAAATGAGAAGTCAAGGGGGGTTTATATATGCCAATTTGGGGTGGTTTTGGGATTTTAGAAGTACTCCCATTGGTCCCAAACAACTGAAAACATAGAGCTACGTCGCTTCGGTTTCTAATTAATCAAAATAGACCCCCAAAAGAAATTGCAAAAATGGACTATTCTAGAGGAGGGTACCGCGGTAGCACTGGGCCTATGCCATGGCAGTAGTAGGCCAGTGCCATGGTGGCACTGCTCCTCATTCGTCCAGATAATTCTTTTTAGGCCCCCAGAGGTTCCGGTATTCACGAAAATGCCTTATTTTGTCCAAAATTCACAGAAAATGAATACGAACTCCAAACTAAGCTTGTGATATACTCTGGGAAAGGTAATGGAGTCTATTTTCTGTAAAAAAAAATAGCTCAGAGATAGATCACTTTGAAAAGTTTTGCGGTATTCACGATAAAAGTCGATTTGATCGTCTTTTTTACCTTAAAAAATTCACAATAAATTCGTTTTAAATCCAAAAATTATGTGCGATATACCATTGGAAAGCTATTGACCTCTAGTATCTATGAAAAATATTTGAAAAATGATACGGTGTTCCAGTTTCAAAGTCAACTTTTGGTCAAACTGGTCAAATTAGGGACCTCCAGAAAATTTTAGGAATCTCTGTGAGCTCCCAGGAGCTGACGTTTTTGTATGCTTTTCTTTTGAAACTTGTTTAAGTGCCTTTCACATGATCTAGCATAATCTCGGAACTTTCGGTGAATTTGGACGATTTTTGTCAAACCTTGGTCAAATCTGGTCAAACCTGGTCAAACCGGTCAATAGGGACTTTCTGGGAACTTTCGGGACTTCCAGGGGTCTCTGGGAGCCAACGATTTCATCTGGTTTTACTTTAAAACTCATTTTACCACTTTTCTTATGATGCAGTATGTTTCTAGAGCTTTTGGTCCCAAATTTGGGAGTTTTCGAGCTTTCCGGGGTATTTTGGTCATTATGAGCATTTTGAGAGATAGAACTAACTTTCAGGAGTCCGTTTTGAGTCTTTTTCAATCATTGTAAACCACCAAGCTATGGGTCTCCTAAATCTGATAGCCGACAAAATGGGGTGTCTACAGTTTGTCCCTCTTTGGCATGAACTTTCGAGGCAACGCATGTTGCAAGCGAGTGCCAAAACTTTGAAGAGACATGTCTTTTTAGAGGCTATAGATTTAGGATAAAAAGCATTACAAAAGATGCAATGATAGAAACATGATGCTGGGGCTAGGGCTGGTCGTGCTTTACGCGAGCTGCCTACGTATCCCAAGGGGAATCAGGCCAGGACGTAGTTCGGGGCACAAAGGAACAAATCATACGTGCACAACAAGACAGACGGATGCTATGCTATGAGGATGATATGTAATGCATGGATGTGATATGAATTGTTTCCTGAGTCCTATCATGTTTAGTGTTCTGATCTTAGTATGAGTGAGTGCTAGTGTTTCTGACTATGATGCAGTGCCTGACTTGGATAAAAACAAAACATATTGGAAGACTCTGGCTCTCGGAGCAAACTTCTTAAATTTTGAGAAACGTGCTTTGTAAACGAAACGGATCAGACGCAAGGTCTTAGAGGACGACAACTAAAGGCGATCGAGGGATCTTGTGATAATTGATTGGTGAGAAAGCTATGATAATGGACAGTTGAGAAAGCTCATGATAATTAGGAGACACAAAGTCGTGAATGGATGGTGCTCGTCTTCGAAATATTGATATGGGTGGTGTTTTGGTTGTTCCTGATGATCGATCTTTGGGAGTCGATTCTGCTTTTACTAGTTTCTGCTGGGGATAGTGGGAACTAGTATCCTTCGATATTTGTCCTTGGGGGATGGTGTAGGACTATCAGAGAATCTCTCTAAGCCATTTCTTGATCGGGAACCAGGACCCATCTCTGAATCTGTCACAGTTGATCAAATCTTACGGCGCTCAATCAAAGAGAGCCAGTTAGGGCCTCTGGGAGCTGGTATCTTTCTGTTTCTATCCTCGTGGGATGGTATAGGACTCTCGGGGAATCTCTCCTAACTGTTTATTGACTTGGAACCAAGACCAATCTCTGAATCTCTTACGATTGATCATATCTTTGCAATGGTCAGTCCGAAAAGCCGATTCGGGCCTTTGGGAGCTGATATCTTTCTGTTTCTATCCTCAGGGGATTAACTAAATCTGCTGGAGATAAATTGGATCTTTTGGGGATAAAACCTCAGGAATCTTGACTAAAATGGGCCACCGGGGCTAATCAGGACCAAAAATGGGCTGAAAAAGGTCAGAATGGGCCAAAACGGGCTAAAACAGAGCAAAGCGGGGCCAGTGAGGAGCATTGCCGCAGCGGCACTGGGCCACCGCTGTGGTGGTGGTTGGCTAGTGCTGCGGCAGTACTGGGTGGCCAGTCTCCATGGATGTATATCTCGAGTTTTTGAGCTCCAAATGCTCATTTTTGGCCATTTTAGGGTGTTTTTCGAGCTAAAATTCGTCAAAACACAACTTGTGCATGCTTAGGTGAGTAATCTTTCCCCATGATTAGAATTTTGATTGGGTTTTTACTTTTTTGAAAATCTCAAGAAGAAAGTTGAGCTCCTAATTTTTATTTTTTTTTGCAGATCCATGGCTTCAAGCTCAAAGAGGCCGTCCAATAAGGCCAAAGAACGGGCAAAGGCCGAGAGTCAACCTCTGGAGTTGGTTTTGTGCGACCCTCAATGTCACCATTTAGTCGTGGCTCTAGCTCATCAAGTATGTGAAATTTTTGGTAGTTCAGGACTATTCCTATGCATTGTGCTAATTTTGTGAGTTGTAGTGTGCACCTAGAGATCGTTAGAAGTTCGATTTGTGCTCAAATGTTGATTTTATGAAGTTTGGAATTTGGGCTATGAATAGTGACTTTTGTGCCTATTCTGGGTTTTTTTTGGTGTGTGAAGGTGCTGGAGGTAGCTTTGAAAGGCCACGGGAGTCTTGCCCACACTTTCATGTGGTATACCCAACTGTCGCCCACCGTCAAGAAGATGGTTGATGATGTAGGTTTTGGCGGCTTTGTCCATCTGGTTTCAAAGATACTAATGACCTGGCCCATTTCTATGCTCTTGCTAAAAGGTGGTGGGACATACTAATACCTTCCATCTTCTGTTCAGCGAGATGACGATGACGCCTTTTGATTTCTCGATGATTACCGGCTTGCGGGTTGGCGGGAAGCGCCTAGTCTTGGATTACTGCTATGAGATTGACCCTGAAGCTGTCGAGATGCTGATTGGGGTTGTTCCTCCTAGTATGGAGAGGCACTGGTTCCCCTATGGCTGGCTTTATCGGGCCTACGGAAGAGGGAGACACACTCTGAATGACCGGCAGTTGTTACAGACCTTTCTGCTATATGTTCTTGGCTATTTAATTTTTGCTACACGAAATGATCGGGTGAGCCTGTGGCTCCTTACTTGCTCCGAGATTCCTTCCTATGGTTGGGGCGGTACTAACCTGGCCCACCTTTATAAGCACATGGACGAGGTCTCCCGTGGCGGCATAAAATCTGCTGGAGGATTCTGGCAAGTTTGGGAGGTATGTTCTGTGAATTTTCCTTTTCTTTTGGCCCTTTCTTGTTTCCGCTTTCTGATTTTCACTTTCTTCCTGTGCAGCTCTAGAGTTTTGAGTATTTGAAGATGCTGGCCCCTACCCCTAGTGATGAGTTGGGTGAGGATGAGGATGGTATGGCTCCTGTACCTTTATTTCCTCGGGGATTGAGATGGCAGAGAGACGTTGTTGGAGTCAAAAGCGGGGCTCATCGGATTATCCTTTTGAGGAACTTCTTATCTGAGCTGACGGTTGCCAGTGTTGACTGGGCGCCTTGGGAGGGTGTTTCTTATGCGGCTCCTGAGGAGATCCAGGTTGTTAGGTGTCACGCCCCGGAGCAGCATAAATAGAGAAAAATAAATTTCCTTTATGGGTCCATAAGGAATGACAGGTGAAAGTCACTAATAATCCACACCACGCAGTACTAGTCCAAAAGAAAAGCAACAGTAACCAACTGAGAATAACACACAGTGCTAACTATTACAAAATATCAGAGTATGGTCCACAGGATCACAACAGGTCTGAAGACAACAAATGCCCAAGTACCCGCTAACAAAAGGTTTAACGGAACAATAGAAAATATACAACTAGTTATTGATGGAAAATCTGGTTTAAATTAATTTTTAAACTCGCAGCGGAAATAATCAAGTTATAAAACGTTTGGTATCCCAGGATCTACTACTCGTCAATTCCATAGATGCGTACAAGAGGGGACAAGAGTTATACCTTAGTGTCTTGAACCCAATTCTGATTTTCTTCTCCTTGGTGATGCAGCAGCCTCCACTAGGTTGTCTTCACCCTTATGTCTCATGCGGATGCTTCCCGGAGAGACTAGAGATGGTGGGATCTCTAATAGAGAGGAAGGAGAAGGGTTGGTACTCTAAAACAGTTTCAGCAGCGTCTGGTTAATAAAAACGACAAACTTCTTTTCCAGAACGCAGCTGCCCTATTTATAGATTCCCAGAACCGACCTAATCTTCAATCGATCGAAGGACTTCGATCGATCGACCATTCGATCGATCGAACAATTCTCGATCGATCGAAACTGCCATGACTTTGATCGATCGAACTAGCTTCAATCGATCGAACCTGCCTTGACAACTTCCTCAAGTGTTTCTCCAAGAATCCTGACGGAGCTAAGAGTGGGACCTCCTAGGATCTTTATTGTTGGCTCAGATCAGTCGATTAATTCCCATGACCAAACTCTTTGATCAGCAAATTGATCGACTAATCAGTTAACGTTTACTCCACTATAAAACGATGACTGAACTCCAACGCAAAAGAACATATCCGAAGCGATAACTAGACTTGTATGTTGTACTAATGTCCCTCTACCTTCAGCATTCGTAATCATATTCAGGTAGTTGGATAACTATTACTGTCAACCTGAATCATGATTACTTCTTGTATTCCTTGAGTCCCATTCACCTCTCATGATTACCAAACATGTTGATAACTCTTATCAACAAGACTGAAGTACTCAGTAATTGACTTGGTGACATTCTCAAGGGAATGCTTACTCTGAAACAGAGGGTAGATTCTATCTTGACAATATATGTTCACAACCCTATGGACATGACATACCCAAGATACCCAGGTATTGATCTTCTATCGACCTCACTGATTGGTAAGTCAAAGCAGTCATATCCACAGTCTGTGTTCATATTCGTTTCAAGATTGAGAACACGTACCTTATACAAGTTATGAGTTCCTATTGACTGTTGACAGCCTTGAGCGTCAATAGGAAACTCAGGTCCGTCAATGCACTATAAGCACTAGCATATCAACTAAGAGCTACACTCTAGTGATTGAGATTAATCACTCCATCCAATGGTAGTTAATTATGCTACAGTGTAGACCTGATGAGGTATCCAATCTCATCATCCACTGCGACATATTCTAAGTATCAAAGAATAGTAATTCGTATCTCACTTGTATGCATCTCATACACATACGAATTACTTACTATGATACTTAAGGATTAACAATCATCTCATGAAATGAACATACATAATGAAATGTAAAGCCGATATCCATATATTAAAATGTCAATGTCTCATACATAAAGTAATGGTTTGAGGGCACAGACCCAACAGTTATAACTCCTTTAGCCTTCAACTACCGTACGGATAGTCCTCAGTGTAGTAATCCTTCCTCGCGTAAACGTCATCGGTGGGGCCCTCCTCTGGATAACACTCATCAGTGTACTGGTCATTACCTGCAGAATAAGGGGCAGGATATTCTGGACGGGGAAAGTCCAGGTAATAAAAGGCCATCAGCTTACTGAGAGCTGAGTGAGCATAAACTAATGAGGTACCAGTTATCTGAAGTAAACACGAGCTTATGAAAATGCGGGTTAACATCTTATTATAAAGATAACATTATCTTGTTCCTTGTAAACCGACCCTTATCATCTTGTTACTCAAATCACGACATTTAACAAACTCTGATTTCATGAACTGACTCAATCGTTTAACTCTAGGGATACACCTCCATTTTGTCCACCGCTTTTAAGAGCATATGCACAGCTCACCGCATGTCATGGACTCCACGTCAGTCCGTCCCCCAGCTTTTAAGAGCATATGCATAGCTCACCGCTTATTAGGGACACAACATTTCCAATAAGGCATATCATTCTATTGCCACGACTTAACGTCATCTACTAGTGATCCCAGCTCACCGCTTTTAAGAGCATATTCACAGCTCACCGCTTTTAAGAGCATATCATAGATCATCCAGTCTATCTTAGGACTTATTTGGTCCAGCTCACCGCTTTTAAGAGCATATGCACAGCTCACCGCTTTTAAGAGCATATCATGACCGAACGTCCATCCCCGTACTATTCCCAGAACTTATCAAACCTACTTACGTTCCATTCTAACATCGACACATGACAATTCCCAATGTGGCCTGACTACTCTGAATGAAAGAAAATGGACATCGAACTCATACAAGAATTCATAGTATCTAACGTTGTCAGATTTATACATATGTTATTAATCATACTTATCTGTGTTGTCACATTATCCCTGATAATCCCCAAATCGTAAAATGGAAGTCCGTATTGGAAATCGAATAACAAAACCTCTTATAAAATAAATAGACAAAGAAAATCATGTTCTGATCATGCCAATCAATTGGGACTAAGTCCAATCGATTGGTATAAAATCATATCAATCGATTGAGAAAATAGGCAATCGATTGGGTCTTAAATAGTGGCAATCGATTGCTAACATTTTCAATCGATTGGGATGTCAATCGATTGGATCTCTATCCAATCGATTGGATCCAGACTGATGGCAATCGATTGAGATTTATGTCAATCGATTGGCACTTCGTCCTCACCAGCAGATTGTAAAAACAGCTTATATAAACGTACACTACATGCATTTAACCCATCTAAACTTCATAATAACTTATATAAACTTCATATAGAAGGACCAAGTGAGTTAGAACTCACCTAGGGTGCGTTTGGCTTGTGTTAAAGCTTGAAATCTCCAAGCTCTCTCTCTCTTCCTTCTTTCTTCTTCCTCCTTGTCGGGTTCTCTCTCTTCTCTTGCTTCTCCTCCTTCTTTCTGCTTCTTCTCCTTCCTCCCAACTGCCAAGGGTAGTGAGTGTGTGTGAGGGTGTGTATAAATATAGATATATAGATAGATATATGTATATCTCTCAAGAGGTATGTCTCTCTCTCTCTCAAGGCTGCCAAAAATGTCCCAAGGCCATAAACATGGTCATATATATAGAGATAAGGGAGTGCCACACGTTTAAAGCTCAAGAAAAGAAGAAAATATGTCTCAGCTTTATACCAATCGATTGGGACACAAGTCAATCGATTGGGAACAGATATTTGTAGTCAATCGATTGGAATAATGTCAATTGATTGGGATAAATGGCAATCGATTGGGATGTTGACACGTAGTCAATTTTAGTCGGTAAAATGGCAATCGATTGGGAATATGTCAATCGATTGGTATCTGAAAAGTGTCAATCGATTGGGAATATGTCAATCGATTGGTATCAAAATTTATCAAGAAGGAAGAGAAAGTTTATACGAGTATAGAAATGAAATACCAGGTCTTATTAATATACCAAAATACAGGGTATTACATCATCCACCACTCAACAAAAGATTTCGTCCTCGAAATCAAAAGCAACAAGATCTAAAACAAAAACGAAAACTTCTCGCGCATCTCTGACTCTAGTTCCCACGAAGCTTCTCCTTCATCGTGATGCTTCCACTGAATTTTGACTAACGGAATCTCTTTGTTCCTGAGTTTCTTGATCCCTCGATCCAGAATATGAACAGGTCCTTCATTGAAGGTAGCGTTACTGTGGACTTCAATGTCTTCAAAGCTGATCTCATGCGCTGGGTTGTGAACACACTTCCTCAGCATACTGATGTGGAAAACATTGTGCACTCCTGACATCTTTGGCGGCAATGCAAGGCGATAAGCGACCTTCCCAACACACTCTAGAATCTCAAATGGTCCGATGAAACGTGGCGATAATTTGCCCCTTTTCTGACCAAATCTGACGATTCCTCGAACAGGTGAAACCTTGAGTAATACGTGATCTCCAACGGCAAACTCCAAGTCTTTGCGTCGCTTGTCAGCATAACTCTTGTATCTGGTCTGGGCTGTCTTCATCTTCTCACGTACGACTTTAATCTTCTCACTGGTTTCTCGTACTATCTCTGGCCCAAGAAGTTGACTATCTCCGACTTCGGTCCAACATAGCGGCGATCGGCAAGGTCTTTCGTACAAAGCTTTGAATGGCGCCATATCTATGCTTGAATGATAACTATTATTATAGGCGAACTCAATCAGAGGTAAGTGTATCTCCCAAGAACTCTCAAAATCAATGACACAAGCGCGTAACATATCTTCCATCACTTGATTAATTCTTTCAGTCTGTCCATCGGTCTGCGGATGAAAAGCTGAACTCAAGTTCAATGTCGTTCCCATCGCTGTTTGGAGACTCTTCCAAAATTCTGCAGTAAAGTGCAAATCTCGGTCTGACACAATAGATACAGGCCCTCCATGTAATCGTACAACGTGTTGTAGATACATTCGGCTCAAACGTTCTACTGAATACGTCATGCTATAGGCAATAAAATGTGCCGTCTTAGTAAGTCGATCCACGATTACCCATATAACATCGTGATTCTGCTGTGACTTTGCCAATCCTACCACGAAATCCATGGTTATGTGTTCCCATTTCCATTAAGGAATAGGTAACGGCTGTAGAAGTCCAGGTGGTTTCTGATGTTCTGCCTTTACTTGTTTACAAGTAAGACACTGAGCTACATACTCAGCCACTTCTCGCTTCATTCCTTCCCACCAGAAATTTCTCTTCAAGTCCTTGTACATCTTCGTACTTCCGGGATGAATCGTCATCCGTGACTTATGAGCTTCATCCAATATGTCTTTTTGGAGACTTTCTTTATTAGGTACACAGAGTCTATCTTTACATCGTAAAGCTCCGTCGGTACTAATATTCCAGACTTCTGGTTCCTTGGCTGTCATCTTGGCGAACCATAACTTCAAATCCTTTGCTGTCTGTTGAGCCTCTATGATACGACTGATCAAAGTCGGTTGTACCATAAGACATCCAAAATGTTATCCTTTCACTGGCTCCACTGGCTGAAGATCAAATTCAGCAATTTCTTCTAATGCTCTCCATTCTCTAATTAGAAATGCAGCGATCACTAGCTGAGGTTTACGGCTCAAAGCGGCTGCTACTACATTTGCTTTACCGGGATGGTATTGCAAAGAAAAGTCATAGTCTTTGAGTAATTCCATCCACCTTCGTTGTCGCATATTCAACTCCTTTTGAGAGAACAAATACTTCAAACTCTTATTGATCGGGAGAGAACTAATCCTATTTATACGCCTTAACGCGCATTTGTTAGTACCTTTTTATCCTGTTTTTGTATATTTTTACTTCGTTTTCTAGTTTCTGACAGGTTTTGGAAGAAATCAACTAAACCAGGCTAAACAGGGTGAAAAAGCAGAACTAAAGAAGCTGAAAAATCCAAGTCGCGCGCGCGACCCGCGCCCGCGAGAATCCCAAATTCGCTCGCGCGATCCGCGCGCGCGAAAGTCAAAACGTCACGCTCGCGCGACCCGCTCGCGCGATATGCCCAAAAACCAATGTTGCGTATTTCAGTATACTGAAGACTCCTGTGCAAACGAGACTGCTAAACGACGTCCAGACTGTAAATTACATGCGTTTTAGTTCGTTTCGAGTTGTAAAGGCTTCCAAAACATGTTGTAAATCTATATAAACTCTATTTTACTTCAATTAGGGGGTTGGCAACTATTATACACATTCATATACAGCCATATACACACACTTCCAGCCCTTGAAGAGGGAGAAGCAAGGAGAAGAAGAAGAAGACCAAGGATTTCCATGGCCTCCTCCATCAACTACTTGCCGATCTCTACTCCTATGGCAGCTTAGATCATTGATCTAGGGTTTCAATGAAGCCCTAGATGAGTAATAGGGTTTTATTTATGCTTTTATTTTAGTTTTATTATGTATGGATGACAGTCACATGTTTAGAGGATTTTTATAAATAAATCGTACTTACATTGATTAAATCATTACTTTCAGAATTTATTCTTGTCTTAGATCTATTTTGACTGTGATGTGCTCAACGATCTATTCTTGCTGTGCTTGTTTAGGTTGTTTACATGTGATGGTGCTTTATTGATTCGTGCTATCAAGTATCCGAATAGTCCATGCCTAGGTTAGACGGATTAGATCAGAACCCTAGTTTAGTGTGAGATAATTCGTGCTATCCGCAGATGGATTATGTTGGTGCTTGAACCATGATTATCTTCTTGTCGGAGGAATTGGGCTTGTAGCTACAATTCCCCATATTCATCTAATGTAATAAGCTAAAGTAATTCATAAATATTCCTATTATGAAACTAGTGGTGGATTTGCAATCCTAGGTTCCCTTAAACATTCATTAAAAACACTTTTAATTGCTTTCATAGTTTAGATTTACTTTTATTGTTGTCAGTTTAATTAAATCCAAATCAAAATCCGTTTTTCCTAATTAATTAGACTTAGGTTTTAAAATTAAGTTGCTGTAGTAATCAATCTCTGTGGGTTCGACCTTTACTTCCACACTGCAAATCCTTTGAAAAGTAAAGAATACTTTTATATCTTGATTCTGACATCACTTATGATCGGAAAACAAGTCAAACTTTTCTCCATAGAGATAGTGTCTCCAAATTTTCAATGCAAACACTATTGCTGCTAATTCCAGATCATGCGTAGGATAATTTTTCTCATGTACCTTCAATTGTCTTGATCCATATGCGATAACATTTCCATCTTGCATAAGCACACACCCGAGTCCTTGGTACGATACATCACTGTAGATCACATACTTTTCTCCACTCTTAGGTAATGCGAGTACTGGTGCAGAAGTCAATCTTTCTTTTAACTCCTGAAATGCACCCTCATTCTTGTCTGTCCATTCATACTTCGTCTCTTTCCTGGTTAAGTTTGTCAAGGGTCCTGCTATCTTGGAAAATCCTTCGACGAATCTTCTGTAATATCCTGCTAAACCGAGGAAACTTCTGACTTCGGTCGCATTCTTCGGTCTGTTCCAGCTTAAGACTGCATCAATCTTAGATGAGTCTATCAAAATACCTTCTTGAGATATAACATGTCCCAAGAATTTGACTTCCTGTAGCCAAAACTCACACTTACTGAACTTTGCATACAACTTGTTATCTCGAAGTGTCTGCAAGGCAACTTGTAAATGCTCCTTGTGATCCTCTTTTGTCTTTGAGTAGATCAGTATATCATCAATGAACACAATAATGAATTTATCCAGATATAGTCTGAATACTCTATTCATCAAGTCCATAAATACTGCTGGCGCATTCGTCAATCCAAAAGGCATAACTAGAAACTCGTAATGCCCGTATCTTGTCCTGAATGCAGTCTTCGATACATCCTCTGGTCGAACTAACAATTGGTGGTATCCTGAACATAAATCGATCTTGGAAAAGATCCTAGATCCTTGTAACTGGTCGAATAGATCATCTATCCGAGGTAATGGATATCTATTCTTAATCGTAACCTTGTTCAACTCCCTATAGTCTATACAGAGTCGAAGTGTTCCTTCCTGCTTCTTTACAAATATAACTGGTGCTCCCCAAGGTGACGTACTTGGACGAACAAATCCTAGATCTTCAAGCTCTTGAACTTGCTTCTTCAGTTCCAACATCTCGGTTGGTGCCATCCTATATGGAGTCTTAGAAATAGGCAATGTACCAGGTACTAATTCCACGCAGAAGTCTATTTCTCTTTTCGGTGGAAGTCCTTTAATATCCTGAAATACATCTAGAAAGTCTCGTGCAATAGGAATTTGATCCATCGTAAGCTCCGTACTCGTACTAATGATCGTAGCCAAACCACTCGTAAGAAACATGTCGCTTGTCGGTTGACACTGAAATCTGATCGCCGGCTTTCCTTGTATTGGAAATACAATCGTCCTAGTAGGGCAATCCAAATTGGCACCATATTTAGTTAACCAATCCATCCCTAGGATAACATCGAATTCTGACATCGACAGAACTACCAAGTCTGCTGGAAGATTCCTATCTCCCAAAGTCAATGGGCAATCTCTACACACTTTACTCAACTTAAATGTCACTCCCAACGGTGACACAGCATTTAGTGTTGACTCAAGTGTTTGGGGTTCTAAACCCAACTGACGCACAATCTTAACAGCAATAAAAGAGCGTGCGGCTCTAGTATCAAATAAAGCTTTAACTGGACTATGAAAGAGTACAAGTGTACCTTCCAAATGTTGCTGCTCATCAGCATTAAAGCCTGCTTCTTCTGGGATAATAGCATTCATCCTTGCCTGATCTGGAGGTCCTTGAATTCCTTGAACTGGTACCCCGTAGTATCCTCCTCGTGGTGCACGACAATCCTTGCTCAAGTGTCCTAGTTTATTGCAGTTGCGACAAACGATATCTGGCCTGCGATTTTATCTGTAGACAGTGCAGTTCCTTGAAATATGTCCTGGCTTTCCACAGTTAAAACATCCTCCACTATTGCTTGGTTGGGCTGTTAGTAATGCCTGCGGCTGTAGTTCTCGCTGTTGATTTTGCTGGGGTCGATTATAACCTTGCTGAGGTTTTCTGGCTCCTTCCCAGATTCTCTTGTTTCCTTGAAAGTTTTCCTGAGGTCTCCATTCTTGGGTATTTCTCGGTGGTCGATTATGGAAATTTCTCTGTTGAAACCCTCGTGACGACTGAGGTCGATTTGTCTGTGATTGCTGTACTGGATTAGCATCCTTTTCTAATCCTGTAGCAAATCTAACAATTTCTTCATACGACTGGTTCAGATGACCAACCATCATATGTCTGAGGTGGGGGTTCAGTCCTTGGTGAAATCTCTTCACCTTCTTCTGCGGAGTGTCTATCATATGCTGAGCAAATCTGGATAAACGCTCGAACTGTGTTGTGTATTCCCGTACATTCCATCCTCCTTGGATCAAATTGAGAAAGTTCCTTTCCTGTTGATCTCTCTCATCTTCTGGAAAATACTTATCCAAAAATCTGCCTTTGAATGTCTCCCACGACATAGCTCTAGCGGCATCGATCCCAATTGTGGCTCGCTCAGCTTCCCACCAATCTGCGGCGGCATAAGTGAGCTGAAACGTAGCAAGGCGACGCTTCTCTTGTTCGTTGCATTCCAATGCTTCAAATATTAACTCCATCTCTCTTATCCATTGTTCTGCTTTCCATGGTTCTGTTAGTCCATCGAACTTTTTGGGACGTAACCCACAAAAATTTGCTAACAGCTTATCTCCAGTCTGTCTTGGTGGCGGGGGTACAAGAGGTCTCTGGTGGGTAGAGTGATTATATGTATCCCCCACATGCTCCATCCTCTGCATAAATGCTTCGAAAATTCCCGTCGGATCCATCCCTTCCGGAATAGGTGCTCCATTACATGCTTGGTGATTTCTCAAGGGTCCTACCATGATGATAACGAGTATCGCCTACAAGAGACATATTGATCAGCTGAAAGTCTTCTCGTAGAAACAAACTCAAGATAGAACAAGAAACAGCAACACTAACAATTCTACTAAACAACACAGCACAACGCAACAACCAAACAATAACAAAAGTACCGCTCGTATATATATATCAAAAGATGTACCATATAGTACACACTAGTCAAACTGTGTACCATATGGGACAAGAGTTACAACAACTAAAGCCAGCTAATACTATACAAAGCTATGGTCAATAGCTATCTCTCAAGCTCCCAAAAATCTGGTGGACAACATGTCCTAATATAAACTAACCAAATCTATACCCTGCAGATCCTGACTCAAAAGTCGTCAGCATCTGATCCTGCTGGTGGTGCCTCGTCCTCTGGGTCTATATCCATCTCCTCGAGTGGATCATCCTCAACTGGTGCGACAAGATCTCCGACTACTACCCCTATATCCCAATCCTCTATCATCTCTGCATCATCGTCCTCCATCACGTCCGCTATCGCCTGGTTAGCAACATCAACAGCTACTGCAGCAAAGCCGTCAGCTATGTCAAGAGCTCCTGCTATAGCCACCTCTCCCATAACAAAATCTGCTGGCTGTGCTACCATCTGAGCTATCCATCCTACTGCCATATCGGTCATGGATGCCATATGCATAATGGGTCCAGCTGGTATCTGAAGCACAACGGGTACCTCTGGCACAATTATCTCCTCGTCGGGTACCTCCTCATCTACTACTACGTCTGCCTCAATAGCCTCTGGGTCTGGTACTGGATCCTCTGGCTCAAACTCTGGCTCCTCGGGGTCATCCTCAGGTTCATCATCATCTGCATCGTCTGCATGCTCATCCTCTACTGGGTCCTCGTCATCTATCGGCTCCTCCTCTCCATCTCCATCCGTGTCCTCATCGGGATGCTCATCCTCAGGCTCTAGATCCTCCTCATCCTCAATCGGCTCAGGCTCAGGCTCTGGCTCTGGGACGGGTACGTCGGGCACTAGTGATGGTGGGGCTGCTACTGCTGCTGGTACAGTTATAGGCTCTGGTGGACCGGCTACAATGGCTCTCAACTCAATCTCATCCATCTCTGGCTTACTCAAAACTAGTCGTAACATCTCCTGGAAAATGTCTCTACCGACCCTCGCAGTATGGTAAGCATCCATCCGCATCTGTGTCGAGTGAGTACTCCTGGTCACATAAAGCGTTCTCCACATGTCTTCCTCTAAATGTCGACTAGCTATCTGGCACACACGCTCACGATAAAACTCTGGGTCAACTGGCTCCACGGTATCTCCATGGATAATATGTCCTCCATAAGCATCAGTCACAAACTGGTGAAACTCCGGATCCATGCTATCCTGCAAAGGAAACTATCTATCGTCAGGAAGACGAACTTATCTTATACTCATATCTCATCTCAAAGAAATTCTATCATACTAGGACCAGATGGTGTGGAATTACTTAGTGAACAAAAGTATCACAACCTAGAGTACCAAACCTAGGCTCTAATACCAAAAAACCCTGTCATGCCCTGGAGCAGCATAAATAGAGAAAAATAAATTTCCTTTATGGGTCCATAAGGAATGACAGGTGAAAGTCACTAATAATCCACACCATGCAGTACTAGTCCAAAAGAAAAGAAATAGTAACCAACTGAGAATAACACACAGTGCTAACTATTACAAAATATCAGAGTATGGTCCACAGGATCACAACAGGTCTGAAGACAACAAATGCCCAAGTACCCGCTAACAAAAGGTTTAACGGAACAATAGAAAATATACAACTAGTTATAACTCCTTCAGCCTTCAACTAGTGTACGGATAGTCCTCAGTGTAGTAATCCTTCCTCGCGTAAACGTCATCGGTGGGGCCCTCCTCTGGATAACACTCATCAGTGTACTGGTCATTACCTGCAGAATAAGGGGCAGGATATTCTGGACGGGGAAAGTCCAGGCAATAAAAGGCCATCAGCTTACTGAGAGTTGAGTGAGCATAAACTAACGAGGTACCAGTTATCTGAAGTAAACACGAGCTTATGAAAACGCGGGTTAACATCTTATTATAAAGATAACATTATCTTGTTCCTTATAAACCGACCCTTATCGTCTTGTTACTCAAATCACGACATTTAACAAACTCTGATTTCATGAACTGACTCAATCGTTTAACTCTAGGGATACACCTCCATTTCGTCCACCGCTTTTAAGAGCATATGCACAGCTCACCGCATGTCATGGACTCCATGTCAGTCCGTCCCCCAGCTTTTAAGAGCATATGCACAGCTCACTGCTTATTAGGGACACAACGTTTCCAATAAGGCATATCATTCTATTGCCACGACTTAACGCCATCTACTAGTGATCCCAGCTCACCGCTTTTAAGAGCATATTCATAGCTCACCGCTTTTAAGAGCATATCATAGATCATCCATTCTATCTTAGGACTTATTTGGTCCAGTTCACCGCTTTTAAGAGCATATGCACAGCTCACCGCTTTTAAGAGCATATCATGACCGAACGTCCATCCCCGTACTATTCCCAGAACTTATCAAACCTACTTACGTTCCATTCTAACATCGACACATGACAATTCCCAATGTGGCCTGACTACTCTGAATGAAAGAAAACGGACATCGAACTCATACAAGAATTCATAGTATCTAACCTTGTCAGATTTATACATATGTTATTAATCATACTTATCTGTGTTGTCACATTATCCCTGATAATCCCCAAATCGTAAAATGGAAGTTCGTATTAGAAATCGAACAACAAAACCTCTTATAAAATAAATAGACAAAGAAAATCATGTTCTGATCATGCCAATCGATTGGGACTAAGTCCAATCGATTGGTATAAAATTATATCAATCGATTGAGAAAATAGGCAATCGATTGGGTCTTAAATAGTGGCAATCGATTGCTAACATTTTCAATCGATTGGGATGTCAATCGATTGGATCTCTATCCAATTGATTGGATCCAGACTGATGGCAATCGATTGAGATTTATATCAATCGATTGGCACTTCGTCCTCACCAGCAGATTGTAAAAACAGCTTATATAAACGTACACTACATGCATTTAACCCATCTAAACTTCATAATAACTTATATAAACTTCATATAGAGGGACCAAGTGAGTTAGAACTCACCTAGGGTGCGTTTGGCTTGTGTTAAAGCTTGAAATCTCCAAGCTCTCTCTCTCTTCCTTCTTTCTTCTTCCTCCTTGTCGGGTTCTCTCTCTTCTCTTGCTTCTCCTCCTTCTTTCTGCTTCTTCTCCTTCCTCCCAACTGCCAAGGGCAGTGAGTGTATGTGAGGGTGTGTATAAATATAGATATATAGATAGATATATGTATATCTCTCAAGAGGTATGTCTCTCTCTCTGTCAAGGCTGCCAAAAATGTCCCAAGGCCATAAACATGGTCATATATATAGAGATAATGGTGTGCCACACGTTTAAAGCTCAAGAAAAGAAGAAAATATGTCTCAGCTTTATACCAATCGATTGGGACACAAGTCAATCGATTAGGAACAGATATTTGTAGTCAATCGATTGGAATAATTTCAATCGATTGGGATAAATGGCAATCGATTGGGATATTGACACGTAGTCAATTTTAGTCGGTAAAATGACAATCGATTGGGAATATGTCAATCGATTGGTATCTGAAAAATGTCAATCGATTGGGAATATGTCAATCGATTGGTATCAAAATTTATCAAAAAGGAAGAGAAAGTTTATACGAGTATAGAAATGAAATACCAGGTCTTATTAATATACCAAAATACAGGGTATTACATTAGGCCTCTTGCTTCTTATCACCTCTTGATGGAGAGCACCTAGGGCAGGCAATGGTACCTTGGCGACCGAGTATCCCGGCAGGCGATCGGTAGCCTGAGGTATTTCGTTCCTCATGATCCTCCTATGATGGCTAGCACTGATGTTTAGGATCACATCCACTCCGAGATTGGCCATGAGACATACCATGGTTGCTTCCTGATGCCGAACTTCCCACTCCTAGATGTGAGTTTATTTTTACATTTTTTATCTCAATTTGTCAGTTATGTTTTTGGACTCATCTTTTCCTAAATTGTCTTATGCCAACAGTTTCATGAGGTATACAAGAGATAGGCTCCTCTGGCTCCCGACCCTATCCCTCATTGGGATTAGACTGTCAATGTTCTGGGTGCCGATGGTTCTCCTTAGGTAATGGAGGTGCCACAAGTCATATGTGGGTATCCTACTCAGTCAGCGGGCGTCCTTAATGTTCCTTGGAGTTATGCTAAGGAGGGTCACGCCTTGACAGCTAGCTTATAGTCCTTGGTCCTTACGCGAGACCACCGGGTATGTCTCTAATTTTATGCTCCTTAAGGTTATGAGGTTCTAACCCTAGACTTTACTCTCTGATAGATGGATGGCATGCGAAAGTTCGCCACTAGCTAAATGGCATCCTTGGTAAGTTTCTCACTCGACTCTGTTTTTATACTTTTATTTTTTCTTGGCTATTGCTTTTATTTTATGTGTGCAGTGTCATGGAGGTGGTGCTGGCTAGTTGAGAACTAGACCAAGGTGCAGGGGTGGCAGAAGGAGGCCATCGCCGACGTACACTCCGGGTGGCCCGACAAAGGATGAAGAGGAGGAGGACTGAGGCCTCCTAAGTGGGGACTTTTGTTTTGTCTCCACTTTATGTCTTTGATTGGGTTGTACTAGAAAATAATGGACAATGTGTAGGATGATATTTAGGATGATGTGTAGGATGATTTATCACCCTTGACAGAGTATTATGATATTTTGCCTTTCGAGCCGGATAGTTTTCGGTTTGAAAGCGCAGTTGTGTGCTTGTTTTGGTTGGTGGTTGTGTGACGATATATGTGCACTGTGATTCTATGATTGTTGATGTTATTGCAATGAGCAGGTTTGTGATAGTGAGTGTGTTTGCCTTGCAGGTGGGATAGTCCGTGAAACGTGGAGGTGCTGCCGAAATTTTGAATTTTGCTAGAGCCGCGGCAGAAAATATGGCATTGTATGATCCCGCTCAACTCACGGCTTGGTTGAACATCATGGATGGTGTGGAACGGATCAACCTCTTTACCTACAGTCTACCTGAGCTATTTTCACTTTGCCAAATGGTTCTGAACACTGAGTTCATGCGTGCTGCTATTGCCCACTGGGACTTGGTAAATCATGTCTTTAATTTTAATGGCCTGGAGATATGCCCCCTATTTGAGGAGTACTAAGCTATCCTCGGCTTCGATCTGGACTCTGACCTGATTCTTTTTTTTGCTCATACCCCCAGTCCTACGCGAGGCTTGGCTGAATACCTGAATTGTTCCACTGCTATTTCCCGCCGACTGATTCATGGTGAGGTTCTCGACATTGCTTCCATAATTGCCCGGTATGTTAGCCCCGGGAATCCCATCATATATGATGCCACCTGCGGGACTGCTCTGATATTAGGCATGACTTCGCACTTTCTATTCTTGAGCACTTCCCCTGACTTAGTGCACGTGTGCCTTGGGCTGAAATTGAGTAAGAACCCCATGGCTATTGTTTTGGCCAAAACACTGAATGGTTTGGATCGTTCTTTTAATCAAGGGACTCTCCTTCTTTTTGGGGCGCCTTTGGTGTTACAGGCTTGCCTCTACGAGCGCCTTCAGTTATGGACTGGTAGTGTGCCACCAGTTTACTTCCGCAAGGTCGTGCTTCATTCCCATTACACTTCTGCCGATTGGGTTGGCATGATGGGTGCTTTATCTGAGGCCGACATTTGCTGGATTTTGGGGGCGTTGTGGCCTCTATGTTGTGACCACCACCCTCAGGGATTACCAGAAAGTATGGTTGATGGGCCTGAGATAGACTTCTTTCTATCATCCTCGACGATTGGTCAGATAGTACGGGCGAGTTTAAGAGGTCCCCAGTGGTTTTACTCAGAGGGTCTTTACTTCCAGAGTCAGATTTGTTACTATTGCTGCTATCATCAGTGGATGGGTAAAAGCCTACTTCTAAAGACCTTTGAAGAATTGAAAGACACAAAATAAAACTAGACTTAACTGATTCTGCTTCTTTCCTCCAAGTGTCTTTGATATTTGTGATTGCTTTCTGAAAGAACTTTTTGTGTTTTCATTTATCCCTCCTTTTGTAATATTCGACTCATGTGAAATTTTAGAATCCGACTGGTTTAGAGAAAGATACAAAGAGTTGGCTCTCATAGATGAAAAGCGCCTAGCCACGATCGACCATGTCCGAATCTATCAAAAGAGGATAGCCCGTGCTTTCAACAAAAAGTTTCGTCCGAGGAAAATTGTCAAGGGTGACCTTGTTCTTAAGAAACTGCGAGCCTCGATCTTTGATCCACGTAGAAAGTTCAAACCCAAATGGGTCGGCCCTTATATCATCAAAGTTATCCTTTTCGGAGGAGCGACCTACCTCATGGACCTCGATGGTGTAGCATTCAAAGAACCAATTAACATGGATCGCCTCAAAAAGTACTATGCTTAACCATTCCTAAACTTCTTTCGAAGCCTCGCCCTAAACTACGCTCGACCTGATTCCCACTCTGGGATATGTAGGCAGCCGCATCGGTTCAGTCGCTCCACCCCAAAAAAAAAAGCCAAATTCCTCTCAAGCCTCGCCCTAAACTGTGCTCGACCTGATTCCCACTCGGGGATATGTAGGCAACCGCATCGGTTCGGTCGACATCATCATAATCAACCACTTCTTTTTCTACCTTAGCCCGAACTACGTTGGACCGGATCCTTGCTCCGGGGTACGTAGGTAGACTTTCAGGAGATAAAAGAAGGATGGCTCGCTAGGTCAAAAATCCGAAAGGACGCCTAGGCAAAAATTAGAGTTAAATCCAAATTGAGCAATAACAAAAGAGAGAAAAGAGCTCGCTAGGTCACCTAACTGGTGCCTAGGAAAAATTATGAGCGTGTGAAAGAAATAAAGTCACAGTCTTTACCATAACCCAGAAATCACCCTCCACAAAAGACTGTGACTTTATTTCTTTCACGCGCTCATAATTTTACCAAAAATCATGGGTGTTCTATAATGAGTTTGGAAGACTTTCCAAGTTATCTTGCATCTATACCTTGAGTGTTGAACTCAGAATAATTATTTGAAACTAAACAACTCACTGTTTTGAAATTTTTTTTAGAGAAATAAGATTTATTTCTTGGCATCCCAATATTGGAGGTTTTGAGGGGTATTGAAATAGGGGTTTTGAAAACATATTTCAAACATCAAAAAGAGATTAAAACTCCTTAGAACATCAATATCAAACTCATTTAGAGAACCTTCAAGATTGTTGGAAAGACTCGTTTTTATTTTGGAAATAACCTCAAGAATACATGGAAAATGCACTGAGGTTGTAGTCATCATATATCAAACATGTTTTTGAGGTCAAGAGCTACTATCCATAAGGATTCACCCACCTCAAAATTCATGTCATCATCTAGATGATGATGAACTAGTAAGTAAACAAGAAGAAGAAAAAGAAATGAGAGAAGAGAAGATGAACATCAAAGTAAACAAACAAGTATATAGCAATCAATAGATGATATTCATGATGATTTTGGACTTGTAGGTTGATGTTTCACTCATATATGGTGACTTTGGACATGGAAGAAGCTTCCTATCTCACAAATACTCACTAAAATGGTAGTTGGGTGTATTGAATGTGAAGTAAATAGAAGTAATAAAGTAAAAACAAAGTTTAGAACTCACTTTCTTGTTTGAAAATCAAAGAAGGAAGCTTCTTTTCTCTCTACTCTAACCTTATCTCTACAACTTTCTCTCTAAAACTTTTCAAATCTTGCATTTGACACCCCCAAAATGAGAAGTTAGGGGGGGTTTATATATGCCAATTTGGGGTAGTTTTGGGATTTTAGAAGTACTCCCATTGGTCCCAAACAACTGAAAACATAGAGCTACATCATTTTGGTTTCTAATTAATCAAAATAGACCCCCAAAAGAAAGAGCTACATCATTTTGCAAAAAAGGACTGTTCTGGAAGAGAGTGCCGCAGCGGCACTGGGCCTATGTCGCGGTGGCACTGCTCCTCATTCGTCCAGATAATTCTTTTTAGGCCCCCAGAGGTTCTAGTATTCGCGAAAAGGCCCTATTTCGTCCGAAATTCACAGAAAATGCATACGAACTCTAAACTAAGCTTGTAATATACCGTTGGAAATGTAATGGAATCTATTTTCTATAAAAAAAATAGTTCAGAGATAGGTCACTTTGAAAAGTTTTGCAGTATTCGTGATAAAAGTCGATTTGATCGTCTTTATCACCTTCGAAAATTCATAATAATTTCGTTTTAAATCAAGAAATTATGTGCGATATACCGTTGGAAAGCTATTGATCTCTAATATCTATGAAAAATATTTGAAAAATGATAAGGTGCTCGGGTTTGAAAGTCAACTTTTGGTCAAACAAGTTAAATCAGGGACCTCCAAAAAGTTCTAGGAACCTCTGGGAGCTCCCTAGAGCTGACGTTTTTGTGTATTTTTCTTTTGAAACTCATTTTAGTGTCTTTTACATGATCTAGCATGATCTCGAAACTTTTTGGTGAATTTGGACGATTTTGGTCAAACCTTGTTCAAACTTGCTCAAACCTGGTCAAACCTTGGTCAAACCGGTCAACAGGGACTTTCTGAGAACTTCCGGGGGTCTCTGGCAGCTGACGATTTCATTTGGTTTTTATTTAAAACTCATTTACCACTTTTCTTACGACGTAGTATTTTTTTAGAGCTTTTGGTCCCAAATCTGGAAGTTTCTGAGCTTTTCGGAGTATTTTGGTCATTCTGAGCATTTTGAGGGATGGAACTAACTTCCAGGAGTCCTTTTTGAGTCTTTTTCGATCATTGTAAACCACCAAGCTATGGGATTCCTAAATCTGATAGCTGACAAAATGGGGTGTCTACAATATCACACAATGTACAGGTGAAAGATCACACAAACAAACAAGGGAAAATCGTCTAATCACACACTGAGTAATCAAGTTTTCCTATCTAAAGGGGGACATGAGTTGTTCTTGAAACAAATAATCAAAGAAATAAAAAAATATTCTTAGCAAGCTAGAATGATGCATGTTAATCTTTGAGAAAATAAGATCTCTCAATCCCTGGGAAAGATGAGAAAGGAAAGTTAGATCGGGGGAGCATGAATGTATGCTCAAGTTCATTCCTTTATAATCTTTATAGATTAGGAGTCACAAAAACCCCCAAATCTTGTATGGGTGTAATGTATGATCCTAGAATGTGCAAAGGTTGTAGTGTGTTTGTGTCCATAGATTTCTAGAATGACTTAGAAGTCTAAAAATATGCATGAATGAATGAAGGATACCCAAAAACCGCCAAAGGTTTTTGAGCCCGAATGGAGTGTTATAATAGGTTTAAGGGTGGTCGGCCTATACCAAAAATGAGAGGCCGGCCCAGGGATTACAAAGGCCCATCGGGCTCAAGAGATGAACATCACGTGGTTCAGAAGGACAAGGCTGTTGTCTTAAGTTTGGCGGAGTCCGATAGGTGAAGTAGGTTGTGTACTAACCAACCGGGCACTATAGCAAGTATGGGAGCCCGATTGGGAGGCTGAGCATGGATAAAGTTCATCGGGCATGTGAGGATTGTAAGCTAGCATCAGGGTAAGCCCAATGGGTGATAATAGCAGCACATAGAATGATCGGACACCATACTAGAAGGAGATGGTAAAAGGTGGTGGCAAGAGCCCGATTGGTTATAAGCATGCATAAGATGGCTATCGGGTATGGAATCATAAAGTGTGATGGTTGGAGGCTGCGCGCCCGTTCTGGCTAAAGATGTGATTATGTGAACCCGATGAGCCAAACTGTGAAGGTGGTTCCATTCGTAGCTATCATGATAACGTCATCCTGATCTTAAGGAAATATAGTCCGTTTGGTAAAGGAATCTAATCATGCCTAGCTAGATATGAAAGGTTAATCCCTAAAATAGTAGGATTGATTCAATTAGGATTGAGATAAGTCAAGAATTAGAGACTAGGAAGGATTCTACAATCAGCCTATTTGGAGTGCAAGTAAAGGAATCCTTACCCTATTAGAATTGGTCAGGTCCGCTATAAATGTATAAGCAGGACAACCGTGCAGAGGACTTTTCGTCTTCTCGAAAAATAGCACTCAACAGCATTCATACACTGAATTCAAGGCGTCCAAACCTTTGAGTTCTTGTTATTTTGCATCTACAACATTCATAGCAAATAGGTCTGCCTCTTTGTTATTTTCTTTAATGATTTTTTTGTTCTTCTGAACAATCAGAGCATGTTCTGATCTTGTTCTTTGGTGTATGTTTTATTTTCCAAACAAGTAATAAAATATCCGTATTTAATCATTATTCATTTATGATTGTTTACCTAGTAAACTCGCACTATTTGACTTGTGTGCTTCAGTACTGCCAAGGGATTTTTTGGTGAGGGTACTTTCCTACTCATCACACACAATCACCCGTTAGAAGTCAGATCACAAAGCCTTGTGTATCACTCACACAAGCGTATAGAAAATTAGTTTGTGCATACACAATGAGCCCATATGGCTCTAGCACGCCTGCATAAACTATAGCAAACTTTTTTGCATGCCCGGTGGGACCCATAATGTCAAGACATACCTCTGAAAAAAGTCAAACAGGCCAAAAAACTGACAGGATGACCTGACCGTCGTTGACCCACCAGAGGATGAGAGCACTGCCTATTCTCCAACGAAAAGTGCCTTGACTCTGGAGGCAATGCCCGAACTTATGAGGCAGACTATGGAACCAATGAGGTAAGACTATAACGCACTCCTAGGTTCCATGATAACTTTCAAACATTGGTTGAATAAATGGATGAGATGCAAAGAGGCCAGAATAGGCTGATTACATGAATGGAGACGACATACTCTAAGTTGGACGGCCTAAATGATATGATAAGCCAGCTCATAACGACTTATGAAGCCAAGGGCAACAAAGGGCAGGCCACTGGATCAAACTGGCATATCATAGGTGATCGATAAGCCGAAGGATCTGCGTTACGTGATCCAAAATCTTAGGGAGTATAACGGCACGGGCAAGCAGCCCGAATTATATATAGGAGAAGCTAGCGGTTCAGTAGTCACCGACCCTAATGGATCGGCAACACCAGTTTTTCTACAACCATTAGGCCGTAACGGAGATCTAATAGGCCATACCCTCCCTGTCCACACTGCTAGGGGGCAAAGAACTAATGGTGTTTTTTGGACCCATCAGGTCAATAATAATCAGCACCAATTACCACCTCCGATAGCACCCCCCGTAGTGGTAGCTTAGCCCGTTGATCCACAACCTATCAATAGGGAAGAACTGGTGGTGGCCATACATGAGGAGTATGGTCCATTCATGAGAAGGATGGAGAGGCCGACATAAAGATAGCCATATCCACCTGAAATTGACCAAGTTAACTTTCCCCAAGGATATAAGGTTATGAATTTCACTCTATTTTCAAGGCAAAGTGAGCAATCCTCAGTAGAACATATTGACCGTTTTATTGTACAATGCAGCCATGTGGGTAGCAATGACCCATTAAAACTAAGGCTGTTCCCAAACTCGCTTACAAGCATAACATTTTTATGGTATGTCAATCTCCTGGTCAACTCCATACAAAATTTGCAAGGGATGGAAGAACTATTTCAAGGCCAGTTCTATAGGACTGAGCCCGAAACATCACTGGCAGATTTATCCAGGATGCTGCAGCTAGTCGGAGAGACCGTCGAGCCTTATATAGCCCGTTTCTGAATGGCTAAATATAGGTGAAAGATTGTCTTGCCCGAAGAGGAGTACATTAAAATGGCCATGGGGGGAATGCCCTTTGAATTTTGTAAGAGGTTTGAGGGGACTGACTTCTGTGATTTATTCGAGCTGGCCACGCGAGCCGCTCGTTATGAGCGTATCCTCTTGGATGAGCAGGAGAAAAAGAACTCGTCCAAGGGAACGTACTACAAAGATCCTAATTACGAGGTCCACTTAGCAGAATGTGACCTTGAAGCAGAAAGCAATATGGCTGAGTTAATCTGCAAATGGCCGATTGTATATAACGCCTTAAACAAACCTATCAACAATAATGCCGCTGCAAAAAAGATGGCATTTGAGGTAGGAAAAAACTACACTTTTCATATAACTATGGCTAATCAGATTTTCGATGCCCTACTTGCCGATAAAGTGATCAAGCTTAGTGAAGGTTATCAGATCCCTAAGGCCGATGACCTAAAAACAAAGAATATTGTAAATGCAATAATTACTGGAAGCATTCTACTAATAACTGTGTCATTTTTAGTAATGTTACACAAGAGAACATGGAAAAAGGAGTGTTTAAATTCTCAGACAAAGCCATAGGAGTTTACGCTAATCCATTCACAAAATCACCGGCGCCAGCATGGTAACGCCCTATTTGACCAAGCTGACCAGGCCTAGGCCAAAGGTAGACCTAATTGGGAAGGAGGAATTGCCAAGGCAAAGAGAAGGAAAACAGATTGCCATTGCGACCAGTGATGGGCCGAAGGTGACAATACATGAGCTCCAATAGACTTATCAAGAGCGTAAGGAAAAAGAGCGCAAGGCCGAAGTTGAAACTGCTCGGTCAACCACTGACAGCTTAATAGCTAATTTGTGACACCAACTTGATCTGATGGAACGAGGCCTCTGCCTGAGATGCAAGGCCGATGTCAGGAAAGAGGCCTCCAGCCCGAGCAAGAGGCCTTGGACAAACGAGTATAGAGAGCACAGCACGAGAAAGTCCATGCATGAAAGGCTATCATTACCCAAGTTGAGTCAAGGCAATCCCGAATGGAAACCCAAGCCAATACCAACCTCCCAGACTGGCATTAGAAATGAATGTCAGATGGAGATTAGATGTTATCGGACATACTCCAAACTAGATATGCATAGAAAAGTACCAACCTCGGACATGCGCCCAAGGATGGTACTACCACCCAGAGTAAATGAAGGAAGATGGTACAGGACTGAACACCCGAAATTCCCAGCTGCACTTAACTACAGCAAATCTCAGAAAAGAAAGTATCAACACACAAGACAGGTTGAGCGAGAGAGGCTATATAAGGAGAATCGAGCTCATAGATTTCCTAAACCCAGTTCACCCGTATTGCCCGATTCTCGAGAAGGAGAGCCTGCTTTTAACAAAAAAAAGTGGGAAAAGGAGCGATGCACGCCACAGAGCACTTGAGAAAATTTTTAGGTGGGAAAAGCTAAAAGAAGAGTGTAAGCCTGAGACTGATCTGATGGAGGAGGAGACCGATGATTTCAGAGATTTTGATGATTCACCGATTCAATTCGAGACTATACCTACGAGCGTGGTGTCAAACATGGTGTTTACCTTGCCTATGTCCTTTATGGCCAAGCTAGACTAGCCAATAGCCATGGAAGGAGATATAATAGAAGGCCTGACCAACACGTCGGCCATCATAGAAGACATATTCTGGAGTGGAGGAGAAACTGTGAAACCAGAGGTGGTGGAAGCCACGAGTAAGAACGTGGATGCAACCGAGCAATAGTCCGATCGGCCTATGATAACCATCTTAAGGCTGAAAGGGCAGCAAATCGAGGAAGGACAAAAGCCAGGAGGGCCCGTTAAAGTGGTTTTTATAAGGTCACATTGAAGAAGTCCCCATGAATAGGATTCTCATCTATGGGGGATACACCATCAATATTATGCCCCAAATAATGAAAAGGGTGCTACAGAAGTCCGAATCAAATTGATCCCTACCGAAATGAATGTTCAGAGTTTTACAGGGGCACCATCAAGTACCAAAGGCATCTTGCCTTTGGAATTGACAATAGGAAGCAAGATAGCAATGACTACTTTTTTCATTGTTGAAACATCGGCCGCTTATAATGCATTGTTAGGCTGAGATTGGATACACCCTAACTATTGTAACCCATCCACTTTGCATCAATTATTGATTTTTTGGAAGGGAAACGAAGTAGAGGTAGTAAGGGCCGATACGAAGCCATTCATGGCATGAATTCAAATGGCCGATGCGTTATTATATGAAGATGTCATCGGACCAGTAAAGCTGCTAGGATATCAGAAGATGGGAAAACCAAACGCAGCCACATTCATTAAAGAGAACATAAAGTGCTATCCTCAATTCAATTGGACAAAAGAATTCAGGCCAGTTGAACTCGGAGAAGAAGATGTGATCAATGAATCAACAACCGATTGAAGTTAGGAGATAGCTGGCCCTAAAGGCCAGCATGGCCAGATGGTACGCATATCTGGCTGATAGAAGATTAGAGATCGGCCTGATTGATGGTATGGTTAATCTGGTTGATTGTATATATAAGTAAGAACTACCAAGGGAGGAAGAAATCCAAATGGAAGAATTGGAAACAGCCACAGCAAAGTTAGATGACTTAAAGGCCAACATTCAAGATCCCCTTTTAGAGGTTAACCTGGGCGAAGGAGGAGAACATAAGCCAACTTATGTAAGCCAGATGCTAGAGCCCCAGTTTCAGGCCGAGGTAATAGCAGTATTACATAAGTATAAAATTCTTTCGCCTGAGATTACTATGAAATGATAGGGTTATCTAGGGAACTAGTAGAACATCGATTACCAATCAAATCGGGATTCAGTAAGTTCAACCAGCTGCCTCGGCGTTTGTCACCAGAGGTAACACTAAAGGTGAAGGAAGAAATTGAAATACTCTTGAGCGCTACTTATATTCGGACTGCTAGGTATGTAGAATGGGTCTCGAATGTTGTCCTAGTGGTGAAAAAGAATGGAAATCTCAGGGTCTACATTGACTTCAAAAACATAAACCTAGCAACTCCGAAGGATGAATATCTAATGCCAATGGCTGATCAGCTTATCAATTCGGCTGCCAAGCACAAGATCTTGTCTTTTATGAACAGGTATTCAGGGTATAATTAGATTTACATCCCCGAGGAGGATGTCCTAAAGATAGCTTTTCGGTGCCTGGGGGCAATTGGAACCTCGGGCTTAAGCATGTAGGAGCCACCTATCAACGGGCAATGAATTCAATCTTCCATGACATGATTGGACGTTTCATGGAGGTCTACAGTGATGATGTGGTGGTAAAATCTGGTGACAACATTGATCACTTGAGGGATTTGGAAAGGGCGCTCGAAAGAATGCGGGCTCACAAGCTGAAGATGAATCCTATCAAATGTGCATTCGGCATTTTAGCAGGTAACTTTTTGGGTTTCCTGGTACACCAGTGAGGGATAGAGATAGATAAAAACAAAGCTCGGGCTATCTAAGCAGCAAAACCCCCAGCCAACAAGAAGGAATTACAAAGGCTACTTGGGCAGTTCAATTTCCTGAAAAGGTTCATATCCAATTGTGCCGGAAAGACTCAATTATGGACCCCACTACCAAAGATCAGGACTGATATAGAATTCAAGTGGGAAGACAACCATTAACAGGCCTTTGAAGGAATAAAGCAGTACTTGTCTACACCCCCATGTTAATGCCACCCAAGAAGGGTAGGTACCTTAAATTGTATATATCAGCCTCTGATTGTTCAATAGCCAGTATGTTAGCTCAAGATAATGAGCAGGTTGTTTATTACTTGAGTAGGATTTTAACTCTAATTGAGCAACGCTATGCACCGATTGAGAAATTATGATTGGCATTGTATTTCTCATCACAAAAGTTAAGAACATATATACTACCTATTTCTACTTATATCATATGTCAAATTGATATGATTAAATATATGTTGTCAAGACCTTCATGAGAGGCCAAATTGGGAAGTGGACCTGGGCCTTAATGGAATTTTCCATTCAATCCTAATCATAGCAATCGATCAAAGGCCAGGCCATAGCTAATTTTTTGGCTGACCACCCAGATCCTACTGATCTAGGAGATTTATCACTAGCACCTAAGGTACTAAATACGTCCTTAATCCCATGGACGTTGATCTTTGATGGCTCTAAGAATGCAGAGGGTGCTGGGACAGGAGTGGTCATTGTATCACCTAAATGTAAAAAGACAAAAATGTCATTCTGGCTCGATTTCAAATGTACTAATAATCAGGCCGAATATGAAGCTCTTATTATCGGACTTGAGATACTCCTTGAAATGGGGGCAATATCTGTACATATAAAAGGAGACTCAGGGCTGGTGATCGAACAGATATCAGGTGAATTCTAAATAAAGAGTTGGGAGCTTTGCTCATTTTAATCTGTGGCTACTCAACTTATGGATTCATTTAATGATATAACTGTGAACTATATCCCCAGGTCAACAAATATGGAGGACTACAAGCTAGCAAAAAAGGGATCGGCCTCACCTAATGGAAAAGGGTTTAGAGGATCAGGCCATCATGGTACAAGTCCGATCATTGCCATCAGTGGTAAAAAGCAGCTGGTACACTACAACCAATTCAGTCTTGATGGAGGACATTGATTAGAGAATCCCAATCATCGAACATTTAAAGCACCCAAATGTTAGGGTGGACCAAAAATTCAAACTGTTTGTAGTCCGATTTGTGGTGCTTGATGGAGAACTATTCAAGAAGCCTATCGGTGATGATGTGATCTTAAAATGCCTTAGAAAGAAACAAGCCATGTAGGTAATGGCCGAAGTACATGAAGGGATTTGTGGAGCCTATCAGGCTGGTACCAAGATGAAGTGGCTTTTACGAAGATATAACTACTAATGTTCGGGCATGTTAAAAGACTACATTAGCTATTCTAAAGGGTGCCAGGCTTGCCAAAAACATGGCCCGATTTAGAGAGTACCATCCAAAGTACTCTAACCTATCATCAAGCCATGGCCATTCAGAGGATGCGCCATGGACTTGATTGGCAAGGTTCTCCCTCGTTCATCGGGCCAGCATTGTTTTATTATAGTGGCTACAGACTACTTTACTAAGTGGGTCGATGCAATACCATGCAGGACAGTGACTCAGGCTACAGTGATTAAATTTATTGAGGAACATATAATTCACCGATTCGGTCTTCCAGAGAGCATAACGGCCGATCAAGGATCTGTGTTTATAGGCATAGAAACCATGGCCTTTGCACAAAGTAGAGGGATTACCATTCTCAATTCCACTTTTTACTATGCCCAGGCCAACGGTCAGGCCGAGTCAACAAACAAAGTCCTTAAGGGGATCATTGAAAAAATGATAAATGAAAACCCAAGGGAAAGGGATAAGTTGATGTCCGAAGCTCATTGGGCCTATCGGACATTTAAAAGGTCTAGCATGGGGGTTACTCCATTCATGCTGACCTATGGACATGATGCTATGCTACCCATGGAAGTCATAGTCCGATCAACTGGGAGGGCATTATAAAATCAGCTTGAGCTCGCTGAATACACTGAGGCTATGATAGCTGAGTTAGAAGGGCTTGATGAAACAAGATTGATAGCACTAGATTCGTTAAAGGTACAAAAGCTACGGGTAGCCAGAGTACAACAAAATGGTGAAAGAGAAGTCTTTTTGTCAAAAGACTTGGTTTGGAAGGCCGTCTTACCTATCAGGGACAAGGACAACTGGTACTGTACATTGTCAGTCAATTGGGAAGGTCTTTTCATCGTCCATCAAGTCAAGAATGATGGAGCATACAAGCTATGCGATATCAATGGAATGGTCCATGCCAGATTGATAAATGGTCAATACTTAAAGTCTTATTATCCTACTTTCTAGGAAACTATTGATTTGGAATATAGACCGAATACAGGTTTAGAGTATGATCTACTTATCAATTGAGCCTAAGAGCGAATAATAAAAAATCCATAATTGTATTAAATAAATGATGGGCACAGCTTACCTATAAGTGTTTAGTACAAAAAGAGGAAATATATATCTACAAGTACAAAAGGTAAGAATCAGCCTCTAAGCCGATTCAAAATTCCTAAGTTTTGTCTTCAAATCTTCCCAGGTCTTCTGAGCTCCAATTCAATCTTGCTTGGCCTTGTTAAGTTTTCGTGACCAGGCATCAAAAATTAGAAGACTAGCTTGTAGCTGGTTGCTACACTTTTGAACGTCTCCCCCCAATTGGGCCAAGACCCCGTCCACTTTTGCCAGCACTGAATCATTCGTAATGACCTCGGCCTCGCATTGTTCCAATTGTGCCTTAAGAGTAGCAATGTGGGCCTACAGCCAAGAATCTCGAGCATTCACTTGGGCCCGAGTGGTTTTTATGGCTTCATACTTGGTCTTGGCTGCCTGAAGAAACTGCACCGCTTTTTATCAGGCACCAAGATGAGCCTCAGCTTCAGCCTGAGCAGTCGAGGCCGATAGCTCTAGGAGACGGCAGCTGTGGAATTTGTATTATATTTCCCTTATCAGCAAAAGTTGTCCATCTGACAGTGAATGATCAGCTAGGACTGCGCTCAAAGTAACTTCCACATCAGTAGTAGGAAGGAGGTTAGGAAGGTCTTGGGTAACTAGTCCAAGGAGGAGAGCCTTTAACCGTTGCATGCTAGTGGGGGAGGCTATTTCATGCTCTAATGAACCCAAGTCGAATATCCCAAGGTCTAGGCCACTAAAAAATTGTCAAATGGGACAAACGACTCTGGACCCAGAGGAACGGCGTGTTCAAAAGGTTTAAAGTTAAAGGGGCTAATGTATTAACGAAAGACTAAACTCAAATGCAAGGCATAATAATACATGTGCGGGTACAAATGAGGCCGATGCATCTTGAACGGCCTCGCCGCTTGGTTGGGATGTTGATGGTTGTGATGGCTGTTGGTCTAATTTTGAAGAGGGTGTTGTAATCCTCTCCTCCATATGGATGCTTGTTTCTTCACCCGTGGTTTGAGCAGCTTCTATGATGGCCGAGGTTTCCACCAGAACACAGTCCTCGCTACTGAAGAAAGGAGGGCCGGTAGAGATAAAAGAAGTTAGAAGATCGACCTCTGTTGTTTCTTCTATGTGTTCAGTGGCCGATTCCATGACAACTAGGGAATCAACCCGACCAGATGTATTAGCATCGGTCCTTTCTTATACCAGTTAAACCATTTGGTTAACTTCTTCAGTAGCTTCTACAGTGGAATCACACCTGAGTACGCCCTCACTGCTAAAGGAAAGGACTACTCGCTCTGGGATGCTGCCTCCAGCAGAATCAACGTTCTCATCCCCGTCCGATGGGGTCAAGGGTGGTAGGATATGAAGAGGCATAACCTTCACTGCAACATACTTAAGGTAGGCTACTGCCTGAGTAGGAAAAGAGGGGAGATCGACGGGAAGGCCTGAGGAAGGACTTATTTGTGACTGTATGCCCCGCTCGGTCAGGTCCTCCCCCGAATCCTCGTCCATAAGCTAAAATTAAAAAGGGGGATTAGAAGTGTTATGGGTTTAGTCGGGCTGCAAAGCAAGGAAAAATCAAGTAATACCTGAGTTGGGGCTGGTGCTTGTTTTTGTTTCTTCTTTGGTCCTTGCCATGGTGCTTGTTTACGAGCTGACCTCTTGGCTACTTGTTTCCATCAGGCAAGCACTGGTGCAATAACTGGTACATCGGCCTCAATGGCCGATGACACTGTAAATTAAAGAAAGGCCTTAGCAGCAGTGCCCTTGAATATTTTGGAAGCTCGATCAGACCACCACTTGAAAAACTCCTTTGATACAACGGGTCAGGCGGAGAACAGAGCAAACTTGAATGCTGCCTTCAGTTTGTCCGAGTGCTCCTTAATCTTCTTCACCTGCTTATCGTTCACGATGAGGCCGCGTTCTACCCAGTCAACATTTACAATTATAGCTTGTGGAACGGGCACTAGCTGAGAAAGCCGAACTAACGGGCATAAAGCGGAGCGAAGTAATACTCAGCCCCACATTTGTTATTGGCAAAAGGGATGTTCAGGCTAAAGATTATGTCTTTAGCAACCAAGTAGCTAGAGAAGATTTCATTGTAGGAAGACTAGGTGCCTAAGCCCCAGTTAGCTAGGTTATGGGAAAGTTGTAGAAAGGTGGAGAAATGAAGATAAGAATAGGGAGTAAAAAGAGGAGTTGCCCGATTGGCACACCACTCGTAAAAGAACAAAAAACACTCCTCGAAGGAGTGGGAAGTAGGTGTAGCATCTATAAAGTGGATAGCAAAAATGGGAATGTGGTCTATTTGGCGGGTGACTGGCCAAAATTTTGGAAAGTATAAATGGAGCCAAAGTTGGAGTATCCATATCAAGCTTCCGCCAGCACTAATGCCCGATTGGATAAAATCAGTCACTCCATGGACCAAGTAAGCCCAGACCAAGGGGGCCAGAGAGATAAGTTTTCTGAAAGCTAGGGCCAGAGCCAGAGTGGTATACTCTTTAGTTATGGCTTGGTTGGCTGAGCAGAAGAGAAACTTGTTCAGCCATTAGATGAGAAAAGCAGTGTGCTCTGCATCGGTCACATCCGCCCCATCTTGGCTAATGAAGGCATTCAGAAAGCCTCCAAAGGCTGTAATCGACCTATAAGACACAACCCCATCTTTAACAGACTCTTGTTGGGGGTAGGTGAACCTGGCCATTCCGACGTCCAGGCCAAGCATATTTTCCTGCCCATAAGGATGCAGCCTGAGTAAATAACTGATGTCTTTGACCATTAGGCCCATCGAACCACAGTAGAAGAGAAATTCGTTGCAAGAAGAGGACCAGAATAGTAGAGAAGAGGAGCAGTCAGTCTATTTCCAATCTGGACTGACTAAGCATGATGGCATCGTGGATGCCCAATCGCTTCCAAAAACCAGCCTTGGAGGCCGACACCCTGGTCACCAACTTGTCCCAGTCTGCAGGTAGGTAATTGGAGGAATGGTTCATTCTCCATTGCCGAAAAGTAGGAGTTAAAGGCTGCCAGAGGGTCGCCACAAAATGCCGTGCCAAGCCCCGGCGCCGCCGGGGTACCGTTAGAAGTGCTATAGGGGGTGAAGTTTTCGATGGAGATTTCTGAAGTGTGGGCTTTGGCTAATGCCCTAACTTCCTTGCAGTGATTCTGGGGTGGAGGAGCATCTATGAAAGTTTTCTTACCCTTGGCTAGAGCTGCCGGAGTAGTTTTGGGGGCCATTTTTGCAGTAGAGATAGAGGATTTCTTCGCTAAAAAATATGGGGTTTAGAGAGAGAAGCTAGATGTTGCTAGTTCTAGAGAGAGAAAGTGACGTGAGTAAGATGAAGAAGGTGAAGAGATTTTTTGAAAATCTCTCTACTTTATACTCTTAACATAAAATGAGAGATAACTGGTGGGATTCTTAAAATCTGACAACCTCTACATGGTGGATACGTGGCATGTTCAAATTCAAAACGTCACATCAACCAAGGGCAGGATGTTTGATATGACCTTTTGGGGAGCAATTCTTTGCAACCAAAAACCGCTAAAGGTTTTTGAGCTCGAATGGAGTGTTAAAATAGGTTTAAGGGTGGTCGGCCTATAGCAGAAAGGAAAGGCCGACCCAGGGATTGCAAAGGCCCATCAGGGTTAAGAGATGAACATCACGTGGTTCAAAAAGACAAGGGTGTTGTCTTAAGTTTGGCAGAGTCCGATAGGTGAAGTAGGTCGTATACTGACCAATCGGACACTATAGCAAGTATGGGAGCCCGATTGGGAGGCTGAGCATGGATAAAGTTCAGCAGGCATGTGAGGAGTGTAAGCTAGTATCAGGGTAAGCCCGATGGGTGATAACAGCAGTGCACAGAACGATCGGACACTATACTGGAAGGAGATGGTGAAAGCTGGTGGAAAGAGCCCGATTGGTTATAAGCATGCATTAGACGGTTATCGGGCATGGAATCATAAAGTGTGACGGTTGGAGGCTGAGAGCCCGATCTGGCCAAAGATGTGATAATGTGAACCTGATGAGCCAAACGATGAAGGCGGTTTCATTCTTAGCTGTCATGATAACATCATCCTGATCTTAAGGAAATAGAGTCTGTTTGGGAAAGGAATCTACTCAAGCCTAGCTGGATATGGAAGGTTAATCCCTAAAATAGTGGGATTGATTCAATCAGGATTGAAATGAGGCAAGGATTAGAGATTAGGAAGGATTCTACAATCAGCCTATTTGGAGCACAAGTGAAGGAATGCTCACCCTATTAGAATTGGTCAGGGCAGCTATCAATGTATAAGCAGGCCAACCGTGCAAAGGACTCCGCATCATCTCGAAAAATAGAACTCAACAGCATTCATACACTGCATTCAAGGCATCCAAACCTTTGAGTTCTTGTTATTTCGCATCTACAACATTCATAGCAAATAGTTCTGCCTCTTTGTTATTATTTTTAATGATTTTTCGTTCTTCTAAACTTCAGAGCATGTTCTGATCTTGTTCTTTGGTCTATGTTTTATTTTCCAAACAATTAATAAAATATCCGTATTTTAGTATTATTCGTTTGCGATTGTTTACCTAGTAAACTCGCACTATTTGGCTTGTGCACTTCAGTACTGCCAAGGAATTTTTTGGTGAGGGTACTTTCCTACTCATCACACACAATCACAACCAGCCCGTTTGGCTCTGGCACGCCCGCATAAACTATGGCAAACAATAGGATATGTACAAATGTAGTATGGACTGCTTCTTAAGAGATGAGCTAATTTGGAATGCATGTAAATATCTAATCAAAGAATGAAAGTTGAAACATGCTTGCTGTGAATAGTGGACGGAACTGTGAGCTGTTTTGTAAAAATGGAAACGTGGGGTTAGAAATGTTTTTAAGTCATGATTTTTTATGGAGATCATCCTTATTGTGTCTAGAACACATATCAAAAAGCCAAACTACAATAACCATTATAGATTGAGAGAAATCATATGAACAAGAGAGGTTGCTTAGAAACAGAGTCCGTATTGTCGACTGAAATGTAGAAAATCTTAAAAAATAAAAACAAAACATTTGGAAGTCCTTATTATTCAGCGAGTTCACCAAGACATTGAAACTCATGGGAAAAATGAGTGGGGTCCATTCCTTTTGTAAAAGTTTTCTGAAAAAACAAGTTGGAAGTCAACCAAAGATGCTGTGATAGAAAAATAGAATGCCTGGAAGGATTGTTTGGGTAAAAAAAAGACACTTCCAAATGTTTTCAAGTGAAACAAAAAATCATGGATGTTCTCTAATGAGTTAGGAAGGCTTCCCAAGTGGTCTCATATCCATCCTTTGAGTATTGAACATAGAATATTATTTTAAAGTTGGATGACTCACTATTTTGATGATTTGTTTAAGAAAACAAAGATTATTTTCTTGGAATCCAAATGTTGAGGTTTTAGAAGGGTTTTGAAATAGAGGTTTTGAAGACACATTTCCAACAATAAAAGGAGATTATAACCACTTGGAATTTCAACATCCAAGCTCACTTCAAGAACTTCCATGATTGTTGGAGAGCCTTGTTTTGATTTTGGAAATAACTTCAAGAGTACATAGAGATGTATTGAAGTTAGAATCATCATCTATCCAACATGTTTTTGAGGTCAAGAGCTACTATCCATAAGGACTCACTCACCTCAAATAACATGTCATCATCTAGATGATGATGAACTAGTAAGTAATAAAAAAATCAAAAAGAAATGAGGTAAAGAGAGATGAACATATATATAAACAAGTAAAGAGATATTGGACTTGTAGCTTGGTGTTTCACTCATATGTAGTGACTTTGGACATAGAAGTAGCTTACTATATCATAAATGCTCACAAAAATGGTGGTTGGGTGTATTGAATGTGAAGTAAATCGGAGTAATGAAGTAAAAACAAGGTTTAGAACTCACTTTCTTGTTGAAAATCAAAGAAAGAAGCTTATTTTCTCTCTATTCTAACCTTATGTCTACAACTTTCTCTCTAAAACTTTTCTAAACTTGCATTTTACACCCCCAAAATGAGAAGTCAAGGGGGGTTTATATTGGCCAATTTGGGAGGAGTTTGTGATTTAAAAAGTGCTCCTATTGATCCCAAACACCTGTGAACATAAAACTATGTCGGTTTGGTTTTTTAATTATTCAATTTGGACTCTAAAAAATAATTACAAAAATGGAGCAGTTTGGGGGATAGTGTCACGGCGGCACTGGGCTTGTGTCGCGACAGCAGTGGGCTAGTGACGCGGTGGCACTGCTCCTCAACACTCGTACCTAGTTTGAGTGCTCAGGTTTAGCAGAACAAAACAGTGACAATTTTAGCAACTTAATATAAGCTTTTAATTCTCAATGCATGTCACATATATGAGTCTAGATTATGAATTAAACTTAAGAAAACTTAATTTTGAGTGAGTAAGTATACTCAGAAGGATCTAGATGATCAAATAGTTACTGGATGATGAAAATGAAGTCAATATGTGTGAGTGTGTGTGTGAGTGCGCGCGCGCGATCATGGGCTCCAATACCACTACAAGCAAGCTCTAAAACCTCCAGCTCCCTCACATGCACATTGATCTTCAACTCAAGGAGCTCTCTTACTAGTAGGTAGGTGTGCTCATGAGTAAAAGAGAGGGTGTGTATGGTGTTTAAGAAGCCATGCAACAACATATATGAGTGTTTGTGTGTGTATGTGTGTGTGTGTGAGAGAGAGCATACAAACTCACATAACTCTCTCAAAGCAAGCTCTCTGAAAACCCTAAGTTTCTATGCCCAACAATGCTGAGAAATGCTGGTATTTACGCCCAGATTATTCTATTTAGGCCCCAGAGGTTCTGGTATTCATGAAAAGGCCCTATTTTGTCCAAAATTCACAGAAAATGTATACGAACTCCAAACTGAGTTTGTTATATACCATTGGAAAGGTAATGGAGTCTACTTTCCATAAAAAAAAAATAGGTTAGAGATAGGTCACTTTGAAAAGGTTTGCGGTATTCGTGATAAAAGCTGATTTGATCATTTTTTTTCACCTTCGGAAATTGGTAATAAATCCATTTTAAATCCAGAAATTATGTGCGATATACCATTGGAAAGCTATTGACCTCTAATATCCATGAAAAATGTTTGAAAAATAATAAGGTGCCCTAATTTTAAAGACAACTTTTAGGTCAAATCAATTAAACTTGGGATCTCCAAAAAGTTCTGGGAACCCTGGGAGCTCCTAGGAGCTGACGTTTTCTTCCAATTTACTTTTAAAACTCATTTTAGTACTTTTCACATGATTTAGGATGATCTCAAAACTTTCAGGTGAGTTCAGATGATTTTGGTCAAACCCTGATCAAACCTAGTCAAACCTGGGTCAAACCGGTCAACAGGGACTTTCTGGGTACTTCCAGGACTTCTGGGATCCCTAGGAGCTGACAATTTTATTTTTTTTTGTCTTAAAATCCATTTTCTTACTTTTCTTACGATATATCATGTTTTCAGAACTTTCGGTCAAAATCTGGGAGTATTTGAGCTTTCAGGGGCATTTTGGTCATTGATACCATTTTCTGATTATTTTGAGCTAACTTCTAAGAGTCATTTTTGAGTCTTTTTTTATCATTGTAAACCATCAAGCTATGGGTCTCCTAAATCTGATAGCCGACAAAATAGGGTGTCTATAGTGAACCCATTTGACGTGATATTGGGGATGGATTGGTTGTCTATTAACCAAGCCACGATAGATTGTGAGCGGAAAGAAGTAAATTTTTTATCATCAGTTCACGGGAACTTTTGCATTCAAGGGAGTGGGGTTACACCACAACCATATTTGATTTCGGCTATCCGAGTGGGTAAGTTATTGAGAAAGGTATCTCAAGGATTTCAATGTTCGGTAATTGACACTTAGGCGACCGAATTGAGAGTTGAAGACATTCCCACATTACGAGAGTATCCAGATGTGTTTCCCGACAACCTACCAGACGTTCTTATTGAGAGAGAGATTGAGTTCACCATTGAGACAATGCCAGGCTCAAGACCCATATCGAAAGCACCATATTGAATGGCATCCGTGGAATTGAATGAACTAAAAGTTTGACTACAAGAGTTACTCGATAAAGATTTTATTCGACCTAGTATATCACCCTGGGGAGCTCCAATGTTGTTCGTAAAGAAGAAAAACAATTCAATGCGTATGTGTGTCGATTATCGATAATTGAATAAGTTAACAATCAAGAATAAATATTCGTTGTCGAGAATCGATGATCTATTCGATCAACTTCGTGAAGCACAAGTATTTTCAAAGATAGACCTTCGATCAAGCTACCATCAGTTGAAGGTAAAGGTTGAAGATGTTGAGAAAATAGCTTTCAGAACATGTTACGAACAATACTAGTCCTAGTCATGCCATTTGGAGTTACAAATGTACTAGCCCCATCATAGACCTTATAAACTGAGTCTTTAAGGACTACTTAGATGACTTGTGATTGTGTTTATTGACGACATTCTCATTTATTCATCGAGTGAGATAGAACACAAGAAACATTTAAGATGAATACCTCAAAGACTATGATAGAAGCAACTATTCAGAAAATTGAAGAAATGTGAACTCTAGCTACCTAGTACTGCTTTTCTTTGTCATGTGATTGACAATAACGACCTTTGAGTTGATTCTCAGAAGGTAAAAGCTGTATCTAATTGGCAGAGACCGACTTCAGTGTCAAAAATTCAAAATTTCTTAGTATTAGCTGGATAGTACTGCTGTTTATTGAGAATTTCTTGAAGATTTCATTGCCTATGACAAAGTTGAGAGGAAGGGTATAACATTCGAATAGAATGCAGAATGTGAAGACAGTTTTCAAGAGTTGAAGTCGCGTTTGACAAGAGCACCTATCTTGACGACACCTTCTAAAATCAAGGGATTTGTGATCTATAGCGATGCTTCACATCAGGGTTTAGATGTGTACTTATGCAAAGTGGCATGGTTACTACTTACACTTCAAGATAGTTGAAAACACATGAGGTTAATTATCTGACTCATGATTTGAATTTGCCGTAGTGATTTATGCTTCGAAGATTTGGAGGCACTACTTGTTTAGTGAAAAGTGTGAGATTTTAATGGACCACTAGAGTTTGAAATGCATATTCACACAATAAGATTTAAACATGAGACAGAGAACGTGGTTAGAGTTAATGAAGGGTTATGATCTTTCTATTGAGTATCATCCGGGGAAGGATAATGTAGTAGCCAACTCTTTAAGCCAGAAGACGACAGGGAATTTAGCATATAAGCTAACAAAACAAAAGGAACTAATCAAGGAAATAGAATACTTGTAGTTAGATGTAATTCTAGTGACCAGTGGTGGCTTAATGATGGCGATCATAGCTCACCCAGATATTATAAATGAGATCAAGGTAGAATAACTCAATGACTACTACTCGTGCAAAATGAGAGACGAGATACGTTTGGGAAAGTAACCCAGTGTTGGCTTAGAATAAGGATTGTTGATGCTTTGGGGTCGATTGTGTGTGCTGAATTTAAAAGTCTTAAAGGAGCGAATCCTAGAAGAAGCACATAGTTCTAAGTATTTAGTCCATCCAGGACATAACAAGATGTACCAAAACTTGTGAGAGAATTTTTGGTGGAGAGGTATGAAGTAGGAAGTTGCTAAGTTTTTAATGTTCGGTGTGTCAGCAAGTTGAAACAGAGAGACAAGTACCCGCGAGACTACTACAACCATTACCTGTATCAGAGTGGAAATCGGATGAGATCATGATGGGTTTTGTTTTTGAATTTCCATGTTCTCCTAATAAGAACGACAAGATTTGGGTCATAGTTGACAGACTGACGAAATCAGCCCATTTTCTACCGATCAAGATGACTAAGCCTTCAAGGCTAGCAGAGTTGTATGTGAAAGAGATTGTAAGACTACATGGTGTTCTAGCAGTGATTGTATCGGATCGAGATAGTCGTGTTACATCGAGGTTTTGGGGAAGTTTGCAGAAGGCTATAGGTACCAAGTTAAGTTTCAGCACCACCTTTCATCCTCAGACCGACGGGCAGTCAGAGCAAAAAATTTAGATTCTAGAAGGTATGCTTTGACTGTGTGTTCTAGACTTTGGGAGAAACACTTACCATTGATTGAATTCGCTTACAATAATGGATTTTAGTCGAGTATAGGAATGGCACTGTATGAAGCTTTGTATGGGCATAAGTGTCGTTCACCGATTTGTTGGACTAAGGTTGGGAAAAGAAGGTTGTTAGGACCTGAGATAGTACAGTTGACTACTAAGAAGATGAAGTTAATCCAGGAGTGACTCAAGGTAGCTCAGAGTCGTTATAAGAGATGTGCCGACTCTAAGCGACGACTAATGACATTCGAGTTAGGAGACTTCGTATACTTGAGGGCATCGCCTTTGAAATGCATTGTTCGATTTGGTAAGCGAGGAAAACTTAAGCCAAGATTCGTAGGACCATTCGAGATCCTGGAGAAAGTATGACCAATGGCTTACTATCTGGCCTTGTCATTTAAGTTAGTATTTGTGCACAACGTGTTTTATGTATCTATGATGAGATGGTGTATGACTGATACGAGTAAGATCATAGTGCCAGAACCGTTGGAAATTCTAGAAGACTTGACTTATGTAGAGCATCTAGTAGAGATTTTGGATCGTAAAGAGCAAGTGTTGCGAACAAAGACGATTCCGATGGTGAAGGTATTACAGCATAGTCATACTGTCGAGAAAGCTATGTGGGAGAATGAGGAAGAGATCATGAATGAGTATTCGTATCTTTTTAACTCATGAGGTATAAGTTTTGGGGAAAACATCCTTTTTGGAGGGGAAGGTTGTCACACCTATCCCAGAAAACATATTATTTTCAAATGCATAAGTGAATTTCTGGAATTATTAATGTTGATTAATAATTGAGATGAGGTTGACTGTGAGTCAACGTGGAGTGTCAATCGAGGACATAGGAAGTTGGAAAATCATGAGGCACTGGATTGACTAAATGACATTTATATGATTTAAATATTATTTTATTTTGTCTGGTATACGTGAATAGTTCAATATACCCGTGTAGTGTAATTTCTATTAGTTTTGATCCTGATAAAGACCAATTAGAGCGAATTAGAGATAGCCAATGTGATGCATTGCATAGAAGGTAGGTTATCTAGAAATTCCACGAAATTAATTTTTGGAACGTAATTACGGCGACAAACGGATCTTTGACAAAAACTTTTATAATTTTTAGTTCACACTCATGTAGTAATAAATTAGATGTGTATGACATTTCGGGGAATAATTAGAAGTTTTTAGAACTCGTGGGGAGGTTAACACAAATACAAAAATCATTGCCTATATATAGAAAGAGGTGACTTAGAGATTTTTCAAAGTTTTCTAAACCTAAATCCTAAAGGGGGAAAAGAGATATTTTAGAACTTTGAGCTTCTCGATGCCAATCGGCGGACTTCTGCCCTCTTGTTTTCTTAAAAATTACATATTTGAACTTCTCGAGGTAAAAACTACGTTCTGATAGTTGTTAGGCCTCGTTTGGCTAAGTTTTACGAAAATTCTAGTATTGTATTTTCTTGGAAAACGTGTTAAAACTCGTAGGTTTTGCGTAGGATCGGAGATTTAGCTTAGTATCGGTATGCTTGCAATCCTCCTGAAATCTTAACACCGTAGCTTAAGGTATGAATTCTTGACTTATGATATGTAAGAAATTTTGGATGTTTTAGATATTATGTACAAAATTGTGATCCAGGTAAATCTCATGTTTTAACTTAGGCCCATTTAATTCAACGAGTACGTATGAAAGGCATGTTTGTATGACTTTGTGAGCATGCTAAATGACTATGTGAGTCAAAAGGGAGTTTGGTATAAGTTCATGCCGGGGCATGCCTCTCGATGTTTGAGAGTTATTATAGTGACGGCTACTTGCTTGGTTTGAGAACCAGCCTTGCCAGAGCAGTTGGGTGCAATGGTTGATAGACTTTGGGCTTGCCGATATACCGCATGAATGCGTGTCTCTCTCCCTAGAGACTGTTTGATGTGGTTTAGATGTTTAAAGCATAAATTGTCATGTATGAATATGTTTAGAATTGTACACTCAGCATATAGATGAGCAGTGGAGACTTCCTCTATTGCAGGTGACAAAAAGAAAGGAAAGAAGAAGCGTGCGGAGTGAGGCATGGGGACGACGGGAATCATCCTCTTGTATATGTTTTTGTTTTCATTCCAAAGCTTTAATAAGTGATGCAAGGAACTAGAACTATGTTTAGTTGAACTTAGAACTTTGTATATGTTTTTGTTTTCATTCCAAAGCTGTAATATGTGATGTAAGGAACTAGAACTATGTTTTATTGAACTTAGAACTTTGGAATGGATTTAAAAATGTTATAATATGTAATCGACTTTATAGTTAGTTTCGAATGGATCCGAACTCTTGGATTCGTGTTTTGTATACTTAGCTTGTCGAATTTGGATATTGAAGGGGTGTTGTTGATGTTTTTTGAATTGAGTCAAACAAGCCTTAGCTTGTGTCTTTATAATTTCTTTTCAAAGTTTAGTAACGATTAATGAATGTTTTTATAGTCTCACTATGGTTTGTACCGTTTGAAATCATGTTGAATGGTTTTGAAGTGAGATTGATTGATACTTAGGCAAAATTCTGTCAAAGGGGGAAGGATTCTGCCAGGGGGACTTTTGATTGGTCAAATTGGGCAGTTCGACCGGTCAAAAGTGCCCCTGTATGGTTTCCTTTTCTACCCCTTCTGGAAATTATAAATATTTTGATTGGTTCTTAGGGTATCTTTGAGATCCCTTTCAACAAAAATTCATTCGTTTCAAAATATAATTACGTTTTTAAATTTTACAGATTTTATAATTCGAAGAGTACTGTTTCCAAAAGTTTTGAATACTTAATGTAGTTTAACTCGGTTTCCGCTGCTATATTCTCTTTAATGGATTGAGTGAGCCTTGGTGGCGTGCCACGTGTCCTATTTCCGCGCGTAGCGGGATGGGTCGTGACAGATCTGCTTTTCGTTTCTTCAAGGATCAAAACTATTCTTACAAGGTTTGTTTGTATCTGCTCTAACTCATGTTGTGGGGATTTCAGTTGATGATTATTGTTAAAAGTTTGCAATTTTTGCAAGTTTTTTTTAACTAATCAATTATTCATTTGAGAGAGTCTTGTATTCTGGATTTGTTATAATTAAATAGGTATGTTATAATTCCTTCTAACATCTCTACAACTCTCTCCATCTCTGAAACTCCACGCACATACACACACACATATATACATACACATGTATATACTTACACGTACAATACACACACACACATGTGAAATTTAACACTCATGTTCTTGCTTCAAAGGTTGTGAGAAATTGTATACTATGTGAAGTAAAATTGTGAGTTTTGTGGATTATTCTTTAGTTCCAAGGGTGAAGTTACTGGTATGTAGGTGTCAAACACTCCATGTGCTTGAGAAAAGTCCTAATAGAGTGAAAGGTTTATTTTTTTGGATGATTTTATATAAACTGGGGTTTTTGAGTGATTTTTGGTTTTTGTGGTGTATTTCTTATTACCATCAATAAAATTTCTACTCTTAAAAAAAAAAGTTATTGCATAATTCATTAGTCTACCAAATCATTTTCATTCTAATGTGAAATTTAACACTCATGTTCTTGGTTGCTATGTTGTGGTGCGAAATTGTATACTGCAAGAATGTACTTAAAATTCTACAATTTCTACTATTCAAGAAAAAGTTATTGCAAAAATGCGCAGTCTCAAAATCTTGTTCATTCTATTGTGAAATTTAACACTCATGTTCATTCTAGTGTAAAATTTAACACTAAACATAACTGCAACATATTATGAAAAATCGTAAATCACAAAACACTAGTAAAATTTCATGAATTTACAGTGATGAATGGAGAAAATAGATGAACAATTAATGGCTACTTGACAAAGCCAAAAGATCCCTCTGAAATTTGAAAACCATTCTAATGTATAATTCTTGACTAATTGGGATTAGTTGTTTCCATAATTATCTCCATATTTAATGGGTTTGTTTGTAACTGAAAATCCTCATATAATCCTTAATAACATATATACTATATATTTGAATGTATACGGATATATCTATATATAATTCTGTACATAACACTGGTGGGTACAAAGGTAAAATTACTTACCTCAATTTGGGGATTTCACTATTTTTGGATCTATTTTAAGTTGGACCAAATTCCAAAATCTTTTGTAAGGAGAGATTTATGGCTAGTTTCCTAAAAGTTAAAAGTAATTATAGTGAGAAAATAGAATAGATGCACAAATGGTGAAGACTCTATGTGATAGTTTTTTTTTTGCCAAACTAAGTGAGTTTATAAGCCTTATTTTCTTAAAAATTTTAGCAGAAAATATCGTAAAATCATATTTGGAAAGTCATGAAAGTGCACCTATTGGCACCCCCTTACTGTGATTGATTAACAGGAATCACCATCAACACACATGTTTTGGTCTCTCTCTCTCTCTCTCTCTCTCTCTCTCTCTCTCTCTCTCTCTCTCTCTCTCTCTCTCTCTCTCTCTACATATATATATATACATATACATAATTAATATACAATTGAATGGGACATCTAGATTGTTCGTTTCACATCTTGAAATTTTGTAGCAACCATAGAACACTACAGGTTAGTTTTTTTCTTCATTAAACAGGACTCTAAGATGCCATTTGATACCCATTTCTTTGAGCTACATTGCTACTCTGAAATTTCCTTTTTTTTGGCTTGGTTTTCTTTATTTCTTTGTTTTTTTTCCCTCCTAATTGCAGGTGTCTAAGTGAAATATCTCTGCAGGAAAGGAGCTGCTCAATTCGATATGGATTAAGGATATGCAACACAAACTCTTAGTTAATTACAATGATAAATTTTTGTAATCCTATCATTTTTAAAGAGATTTTACATTTCTTAACGTATTTACTTATAGTTTGCAGATGTGATGGAAAGTTCGGTGATAAAATCAAATATTTTGTTGATAATTTTCAGTGCAAAAATGCATCCATGCCACATTTATTTTGATACACTCATGTACTACTACATTTGTGCTTACAAGGTTAGCCCTTTCATTCTGTTGGTAGAATTTGCTTTATATAGTGAAAGTAAATTGTAAAGCATATTATCGGGACCTAAAGAAAACCAACTAAAACCACATGAACCATATCATGCAAGCTAAATGATACAGATTAGTCTTTCTTTTTAATCACTTAGTTTAAAGCTTAGTTTGGCCCCTACGTGGCTTTTTAAAAGGAGGTTATGAAATTTACTACTAAGTTGTTTGATAGTTTTATACAAGTGACACACTACTCTTCAAAAAGATATCATGAAACCAAAAAGCCCTAAGTTCAATTTTTCCAAAGCTCATAAACTAGTTACCAAATAAATTAACATGAAATTGTGCTTTAAAAAAGGAGAAGCACCAAAAGGTGGCCAAACTAAGCCTAAATACAGTACACTTCCTTTTTAGTCACTTAGTTTAAATACATTCGGAACTGATGTTTTCACAAAATTTGCATACAATTATGTTTATGAATTTTGATTAGATGACACTATTTGCCAATGGCCAACTATACCGTATAGTCCGTGCATGACACGGGCTATCGACTAGTGATGTATAATTTTGAAATTCACCTCACCCATCTATCAATCTATTATTTTTTTCCTCTATATATAAAATCAAGAGATACGCAACCCAAACATCCCCCCCCCCCCACACACGCACACACACACAAATAAAATAAAATAAAATAATAATAGTAATAATAAATAAAAAAGGGAATCCAGACATATTCGTGTATTATTTTCCTCCACAATCCTCTCACTTGTATCTCCTTTCACAACTTCATTTTCACGTGGAAGGTAAATGCATCCAAAATCGAAGTATCAAGGATGGATGACTACACATAAAGCATCATGTCTCTTTGTTTGACTCATCTATACAAGCGAACAAATACATTAAATGGGAAGCCCTACCAGTGTTTTGGGGTATCTATGATTGTGATACCTTTTCCATGTTCACATAGGATTGACTCTATGGTATTTTATACATGTATCCTTCAAATTATGCGGTAACCTTTTTCCCAGTGCTTGATCCATCACCTGTAAGTATCCATGAATCATTTTTTTTGTTTTAAACCATGAAAAGAATTACATCTTTTCACTTTACTTTAAAAATTGTTTAAGAAGATATTTTAGCACCAATTGCCTCAGTCTTTGATTCTTGGAATTCATCTTTGTATGTGTGGCATTAATTTGGAAAGCTAAAATTCCATGGTTCAAATGCAATTGGCACCCTTAATTAAATATTTACAAAATTTCCTCTTTAGTCATTCTATTACAAACTGCATCACTTAGTAATATGCACAAAAATATCAGGTCAAAGTCAAGTCTCGCCACCTTAGCAAAGAGAAACCAAGTCATCTTGAATTTGGACTGACTACACAGCCATCCCGGGCTGTTACGCAAAAATTGCCCGATTTGGTCGTAAGTCCGGGCATTCTTTCCAGATGGACCCCCACATGGGCGCGCCCCCAGTAGGCGTGATTGATTGGCCAACAAGCCTCCAGGCAGTTTCCTATCCCAGTTAGAAGACTAAATCGAAGGAGCAGGCAGTTTCCCAAACCACTTTGGAAACACCCCTAAATTCATGTAAATTAAGTTGTAAATAGATTAGGCTTCCTAATCTATAAACTTACCTTGTACGGGTGATCTCTTGCACCTATAAAAGAGGCCACCCACCCCCATTGAAAAGGGTAGCATTCTAAACCAAAAGAATAGCATATTATTTTCACTGAGACGCATACACCCGGTCGGTTTTATTGGTAGTGCCGCCCAACTGTTGGCTCACCGGGCTTGCCGATGATCTGTTAGTGAAGCGCATCGACGCACCCGTGGACGTAGGCTACCTCATTAACGGGGCCGAACCACATAAAAACTTCATTGTGTCTGACTCTTTTGTATATTTCTTCTTATCCAAATTTCGGCATCATCAGTTTGACGCCGTCTGTGGGAAGCAATAAATTTTTCACCGACAAATTGCTTGACTAATCAACATGCCACCGAAGAAGGGTAAGAAAAATACTGCCCAGGCCGGTCAGGAGAAATTGCAGCTCGAGCAGCAGGCCGCCTCCATAACCTCCGAGCAAGTGACAGCGGGGCTAGTGCAACTTCTGGAAGGCCAGCGGAAAACACAGCAGCAAATCGAAGCAATTTTCGCCTTGCAAGATAAGCATACTCAATCCAAGAACTAGCCCTGGAAGAGTGTCCCTGACCGAGAGCCCGTACGAGTCCGTAACCATACCCACTCTGCGCCGATGCCCATGTCGAATTGGGAACACGTCCGGGATGGTGACCGTAGCAGAGCGCCCAGGCGCACCAGGCGGAAAGCTCGGACCAATCCTCGCCGAGTGGAAAATGCTAGAGATATCATCAATAGACGACTCGCCACTAGGAAGGAGGAACCAGGACTAAAGGCCCGGGAATCGGCGAAAGACCCTCTGGTCAGCCAGGGAGATCTTAGGCATACGATTACCCGGAGCCGGAGCCGGGTTCTATCCTCAAGGACGATGCACTTCGAGGAGGAGGCCTCATCATCAGACCCGACGTACCGCTAGGATCTGGAAAAGAGAACCGGGCGAGATGTAAAGGCCCAGATCGAGGACTTACAGCAGGAAATAGAAAAACTGAACCGCAAGTAGCTCCACAATTATACCAATACAGAGACTGAGTCGCCCTACACCGCTCGGATCAACGCATTCCCCATCCCGCAAAAATTCAAACCGCCACGTCTTAGCTCTTATGATGGTTCAGGGAGCCCAGTGGATCATGTATGCACTTACAAGGATCAAATGGTGCTAGTCACCATGGTCGACGAGTTACTGTGCCTGGCCTTCCCTAGTACCCTTAAAGGCCCAGCCATGCAGTGGCTCCACGCTCTAAAATCCTGAATGGTTGATGACTTCAAGACATTGAGCAAGCTCTTCATCAGCCAGTTTGTGGGGATGCTCGACTGGTCACAATCGAATACCCAGCTGCTTACCGTCAAGCAGTGAAAGGGAGAGTCCCTGAGGGAGTACGTGGACCGTTTCAATTAACAGAGGCTCCAAATCTGCAACTTGAACGAAACGACCGTAATTATGGCTTTCTGTTCGGGGGTTCAACAAACCAAAGTTGCTACGTCGTTCCACCATGACCGACCGACAACCCTGGTGGAACTCTTAGAGAGGGTCGAAAAGAACATCGACATAGAGGAGTTTCTGAAGTCCAAGCGCGCCAGCTTTACGAGAGAAGAGTCCCCGAAAGCTAAACGGAAACGTGAGGGCTCCGAGAAAGGTCTAGGAAAGAATCCCCGATTACCTTCACTCCACTTTCCTGGCCAATCCACGAAGTTATGGTCGTCGCAAAGATCTTGACGCTACTCTAGGAGCCCGCCCGATAAGAGGAACTGGGACAAGTTTTGCCGCTTCCACAGGGTGTTGGTAGACACGGGCAACTCCTCCGACATCATGTTTGTCTCAGCATTCGATCAGCTCAGGATATCCAAGTATCGACTCCAACCAGTGGCCACTCCCCTGGTATGTACCAACGGGTCCAGCACCTATCCGCTCGGTACCATCGAGCTCCCAGTCCTCATGGGAGCCTACCTCAGCAGGCATCCGTACTGGCGAGGTTTGTGGTCGTGGAAGATCCATCTGCGTACAATGTCATCCTTGGGAGGCCAACCCTCAATAAGGCTAAGGCGCTAGTGTCAACGTACAGCCTGGTGGTTAAATTCCTGACCCCTCAAGGACCCGAGAGCCTATGAGGAGACAAAGTCTGTCACGCCCCGACGTAGCATAAATATGGAAAGCGTTTAATTTCCTTTATGGACCCGTAGGTCGCGACAGTTTGAAGGATCGATTCCGTCCCAAAAACTTCTAACAACATAAAACTATTAATCAGAGTAGGGCAAACAGGGCTCATAAAAATTTTTCTAACTTATTACAACTTATGGTACGGGGTTAACTAAGGCACAGACCGCCTTAAAATAAAACAATAACTTAAAGTCTATTACAGTCATCCTTATTACAAAACCAAATCATATCTTAAAGTACATAAACATAAAGCATATAAAAGTAAATTCTCTTCTCAGCAGTTGATCTCAATTAGCATAGTCATATGGTTCATCCTGATTATAACCTGCAAAGCCTGAACACGAATGTCCAGGACGCATCAACGCCGTCAGCTTCAAGAAGCTGGTGAGTATTAAAAACATAACTCTGAATGTAAAACATACTCATTTACCTTTTTCCCATTTCCATTTAAATACCACAAGTTTATATTTATGATAAAAAGCTCGTTTTAGAAAACAACCACAACATTATTTAAAAGATAATTTCACACATATGTGACCGTGTATGAGAACAATGCACCATCTCATCTATCCGACTCTTTTCTCTCGACAACACCCAACAACCCTCTATCCTACTCCTGGTATCTTTGAAATACTAAGATAGCCACACTTTAGCAACGGGGCGCCAGGGAGTGTCTAGTTTGCCTCACACTTTGGTCCGGGGTACCAGGGAGTGTCCAATGCCTCACACTTTGAATACCCTAACCGCCATGCAAATACCGGGGCAACCCCCACACAGGTATCCAGACTCGAGTCATTCAGGGAGTGTCTATAGGCCACACTTTAGCACTTCCATGGGTGCCAGTGAGTGTCCAAGTTCGGCTTCACACACTTTAACGCTTCCATGAGCGTCAGGGAGTGTCCATTTTTGCCACCTTCGCATTTCAAAGACACCCTCATCCTCTTTTTCAACTCCAACCACAATCACATCCACAACCATAACCACAGCCACAATTACAACCACAACCACAACCACAACCACCACTCAAACTCATACTCTTTCCACACAATCATTACTCTTTTCCACACTATCATTACTCTTTTACACACTACCAACACTCACCATGCATGTACAACTGACTCCACATGAATGTCATCAAACTTTAAACATAAAGGAATTCACAGAATTAAAGAAATAATACGCGTACGGGGATTGAAAATTCGTAATTCATTGCCTTAATCATTTTAAACATAACTAATAGCATTCTAAAAACTGCTACTGAAATCCTCGTTTTCTGTCCAAACGGTGCAGAATCTGAGAAAATTGCATTAGACAAAAAGTGTGCAGAATCGAGTTTTGCTTGGGACAACGCGGGCAGAACCTTAAATTTCATTCGTTTTCCTAACAAAAATTTGAAAACAAAATTCTGCTACTGTTAAAATTAAAAGAGAAAATATTAGATTGAATTTCTAATATACTTTTTCTGCTACTGTAATCCTCATTTTCTGCCCAAACGGTGCAAAATCTGAGAAAATTGCATTAGACGAAAAGTGTGGAGAATCGAGTTTTACTTGGGACAACGCGGGCAGAACCTTAAATTTCATTCGTTTTCCTAACAAAAATCTGAAAACAAAATTCTGCTACTGTTAAAATTAACTACCTAAATCAGTAAATAAGGAATGAGTTACATTTGGAGTGAGTTAGTAATACTCACCGTGATATAGATTTGAAGAAATTGTTGAGAAAGAAATATAATTACGAAATTCCCGAATTCCAAGCTTTGACTATGGAGGATTGAACTCTTCTCTCTCTCTACCCAACTGAAGAATTCTCTGCACTCTCTAAACTCTCTGTGAATTTCTGAATTGTGCTATGATGGAAGTGTAGAGTGTGTAGTGTGGTTGGGTGTATATATAATCAAATACCCACTAAGAAAACATTGGCCTAACTCCCCACTCATGAACCACTATCCTCCATTAAATACAATGAGTGTGCAGAAATGATGTGTATGCACTGTCCTTTATTCTCCACTGATGAAAGTAAGAGGTAGGTGGAGATGAGGTGGGTCAATGTGTGTTTGGGTAATCTAGCTTATGGCATAAGGACAATACACATACAACAACATTTGCCAAACAAGACCTAAGGAAAAGCATCAGCATAATAATTTGGGTATAAATATATTTGTTCAATCATTTACTTCCAAAATTCTGTGGAAGTTTAACACTGCGCGGACAGTTTTAAACTTACACTGGTATTTTCGTGATACGGTGTTTATCACAAAAATACAGAGAATTCATTTTAACGTTAGAAATAGTTTTCTGATTTCATAAAAATACAGTTTGAGTTTAAAAGAAATAATTCCACCGTTTTGAAATACAGTTTTGAATTTTAACACAGGTATTGCAAGTTTTATGAAAATTGCATTTTGACCCCAAAAGTAATTTCAATTATTCAAGAATTAAACTTTTCACATAAGAATCGAAATTAACATATAAACAGACAATATATATTAAATTTTGAATATAATAATGCCAATGATAATGAAAATTTTAAATATGATAATGCATGAAAATGCAGGTTATTACACCCTCCCCCCCTTAAACAGGATTTCGTCCCCGAAATCAAGACTAATTAGTCCTGAAACAACTCCGGGTACTTCTTCCTCATATCAGCTTCAACTTCCCACGAGGCTTCATTCTCGTCATGGTGATTCCACTGAACCTTTACCAACGGGATATCCTTATTCCTTAACTTCTTGATACTCTGATCCAGAATCTTCACAGGTCTCTCCTTGTAAGAAACGTTATGACTCGTCTCAATGTCGTCATAACTAACCACGTGCGAGGGATCTCGTATGTACTTTCTCAACATACTCACGTGAAACACGTTGTGAACCCCAGACATCTTTGGTGGTAGCGCCAGTTGATAGGCCACTTTCCCGATACGTTCCAAAATCTCAAACGGTCCAATAAAACGCGGAGCTAACTTCCCCCTCTTGAGACCAAAGCGTACTACTCCTCGTGTTGGTGAAACCTTAAGAAGTACGTGATCTCCAACACTGAATTCCAAATCTTTTCGGCGTCGATCAGCATAACTCTTATACCGGCTCTGAGCGGTTCTCATCCTTTCTTTGACCAAGGAAATCTTCTCGTTGGTTTCTCTAACCAAATCTGGTCCCAACAAATCTGTGTCCCCAACCTCTGCCCAACACAATGGAGAACGACATGGTCGTCCGTACAGTGCTTCGAACGGAGCCATACCGATACTCGCATGATAACTATTGTTATAGGCAAATTCAACCAAAGGCAAGTGTGTCTCCCAAGATTCTTCAAAATCGATCACACAAGCCCTAAGCATATCCTCCATGATCTGATTCACACGCTCAGTTTGTCCATCTGTCTGAGGGTGAAAAGCAGTACTCATCTTAAGCGAAGTTCCCATAGCTTCTTGCAGACTTTCCCAAAATCCAGAAGTAAAACGTGCATCACGGTCTGACACAATCGATACAGGTGCACCGTGAAGTCGCACAACTTGTTGTATGTACATCCGGCTCATCTTTTCCACCGGGTATGTCATACTGTAAGCAATAAAATGAGCTGACTTCGTCAATCGATCCACAATTACCCAAATAGCGTCATGATTCTGTTGCGACCGGGGCAATCCTACTACAAAATCCATCGTAATGTGCTCCCACTTCCAACCAGGAATAGGTAGCGGTTGCAACAATCCTGACGGTCTCTGATGTTCGGCCTTGACTTGCTGACACGTCAAACACTTGGATACAAACTCGGCCACATCCTTCTTCATGCCTTCCCACCAGAAATTTCTCTTCAAATCTTTATACATCTTAGTTCCTCCCGGGTGAACTGTATACCTTGATTTATGTGCTTCTTCCAGGATATCCTTCCTAAGCTCCCCAACCTCTGGCACACATAATCTATTCCTGCACCGATACCCTCCATCGACTCCCACTTTCCATTCTGTCGAGTCCTTTTCTGACACCTTCTTGAACCATGATTGAAATTTTTCATCTTCTTTCTGAGCTCCAATAATGCGGTCAATGATAACAGGCTGTAGGATAAGACATCCGAAAAGTTGTCCTTCTCCTCTTTCAGCACTCTGTATATCAAACTCTGCCAATGTCTCCAATGCTCGCCATTCTCTAACCATTAAGGAGGCGATCGTCTCACGAGTCTGCCGACTCAAAGCATCAGCGACCACATTAGCTTTACCAGGGTGGTATTCCAATGTGAAGTCGTAATCTTTGATCAACTCCATCCATCTGCGCTGCCTCATGTTCAACTCTTTCTGTGTGAACAAATACTTCAGACTCTTGTGATCGGAGAACAAATCAAACTTCTCACCGTAGAGATAATGTCTCCAAATCTTGAGTGCAAAAACCACTGCTGCCAACTCCAAATCATGAATAGGATAGTTCAACTCATTCGGCTTCAGCTGCCTGGATCCATAGGCTATAACTCTGTCATCTTGCATAAGTACACACCCTAGTCCTTGATATGATGCGTCACTAAAGATAGTGAACTTCTCACCAGGCTTGGGTATTGCTAGTACTGGTGCGGTAGTGAGTCTCTCTTTCAACTCTAGAAAGGCTCGCTCATGCTTCTCTGTCCATTCGAATTTCAAATTCTTCTTCGTCAACCCAGTCAATGGTGCAGCTATCTTGGAGAATCCCTCAACAAATCTCCTGTAATAGCCTGCGAGTCCAAGAAAACTCCGAACTTCTGTAGGGTTGCTTGGCCTAACCCAGTTGGATACAGCATCGGTCTTGGACGAATCCACAGAAATTCCTTGAGATGACACCTTGTGTCCCAAAAATTTCACTTCTTGCAACCAGAACTCACACTTACTGAACTTGGCATACAAGTGGTGGTCCTTAAGCGTCTGCATCGCAATCCGTAAATGTTGCTCGTGTTCTTCTCCTGACTTAGAATAGATCAAAATATCATCAATAAAGACGATGACAAACTGATCTAAATAAGGCTTGAATACTCTGTTCATCAGATCCATAAACACTGCCGGGGCGTTCGTCAATCCAAACGGCATCACCAGAAATTCATAATGACCATATCGGGTTCTGAAAGCAGTCTTAGGTATGTCTTCCTTCCGTACCCTCAACTGATGATACCCCGACCTTAGGTCTATCTTGGAAAATATCGTAGCTCCTTGTAGTTGATCAAATAAATCGTCGATCCGAGGCAAAGGATACTTGTTCTTGATTGTCACTCGATTCAATTCTCTGTAGTCGATACACAGCCTGAGTGTCCCGTCCTTCTTCTTCACAAATAATACCGGTGCTCCCCAAGGCGATGTACTAGGACGTACAAAACCTAGGTTCTCGAGCTCTTGAACTTGTCCCTTCAATTCCAATAGTTCTGTGGGGGCCATTCTGTAGGGAACCTTAGTAATTGGTACGGTACCCGGTATAAGCTCAATACAGAACTCTATACTTCTCTCGGGCGGTAATCCAGAAATGTCTTGAAATACTTCTTCGAAGTCCTTGACTACAGGTATAGATGATGATGTCACCTCTGTACTGACGACTTCAATGTTGGCTAAACATCTTGTGAGGAACATATCTCCCGAAGGGTTACATTGAAAATCAAAGGGTTGATTCTCATTGTCGGAGAATGTAATTCTCTTCCTCGCACAATCCAACTTCACTTGATTCTGAGACAGCCAATCCATTCCTAGGATTATGTCAAACTCCTTCATCGATAGGACGATCAACCTTGCAGGGATTTCTCGGTCTCCTAATCTTAAGGGACAATCCTTGCACACATGTCCTAAACTGACCGCAGCTCCTATTGGTGATGTAGCCTTCAAAGCTTTCTCTAAGCGATGAGGTAAGATACCCAATCTCCGAATTGTATTAACAGATATGAATGAGAGAGCAGCACCCGTATCAAATAATACTCTAACATGGGAGTTAAATAGAGTCAATGTACCTTCCACTGCTTGCTGATCAGGTTGAGCTTCTCCATGATCTCCTTCTTCATATACAGCTCCATCATATCCAGCGGCATCAGGAATAACAGCATTCAAGCGGGTCTGACCCTGTTGCCCATAAGTCGCTTGCTTAGGAGCAGTGCAGAACCTGCTGATGTGACCTGGTTCACCACAGTTGAAGCAGACTATTCCTGGCTGAGCAGCACGCCTTGGTGCCTTGCAGTCCCGAGCCACATGTCCAGGGTTGCCACAGTTGAAGCACTTTACGCCACTACTTCCTTCTCCTACTCGGGGTTGAGTCGGATAGGTAATAGCTTGTGCCTTCTTGCTTCCGTCAAAGTTCCTCTTCTGCCCTTGGGTACGATTCATTGGTGGTCTATTCCCAAAATTACCCCTCTGAGGCGGTCGGAATTCAAATTGTTTGCGATATACTCGAGCATCTTCTTCCAGATCGGTAGCCAGGCCGACTAGTCCTTCAAACGTCTTGTCTAGATGGCCGAGAGTCAGGCGACGAATCTGCGGTGCCAACCCTTGGTTATACTTCCGGATCTTCTTCTCCTCAGTATCAACCATGTGCGGGGCAAACCGTGACAGCCTCTCGAACTGTGTGGTATACTCTTGCACCGTCTTGGTTCCTTGCGTCAGATCCATAAATTCCTTTTCTCTTCTGTGCCTCTCCGTAGCCGGAAAGTACTTCTCCAGGAATCTCCCTTTGAACGCCGTCCATGTCATCCCCATAGCAGCGGTGTTTCCGATAGTGGCTATGACCGAGTCCCACCAATCTGCAGCGGCGTCGGTTAGTTGAAAAGTAGCCAATCTCCTTTTGTCCATCTCGTTGCATTGGACAGCTTCAAACATGCGGTCCATCTGTCTTAACCATTGTTCTGCCTTCCAGGGATCCGTGGTACCCGCAAATTGCTCGGGTCTGAGCGCACGGAATCTCTCCAGCAGCTTATCTCCCGTCTGGCGGTCTCGTTGGTTTTCATTCGCATTACTAACCCTCTCGAGACGTCTGATAAAAGCTTCAAATATTCCCGTGGGGTCGGCAGCCTCGGGCGCTCCTTCAATCAGATTTCTGTTCCTCCTTGGTCTTCCAGCCATTCTATGCAGGATAGGGGTAGTAGAATGAGAAACATGCATGCAACAGTACTATGACAAAAATTTTCAAAATAGTATATATCACTATATCACATACTCGTATTATCACATAAGCATACAATAAAATATATATTAAGTACATATAACACGTATTCGAACTAGAGCTGTCTAATAGTAAAGAGGTTGTATTCTTATCCTCTAGACTCTGGTTGTGGGCCATACTGACTATTCTGAGATTTGACTCAGGAAGTTGGTCAGTGCCTAAGCTATTAATGAGGGCTATGGTATGCTTTAACTCCTTAGAAACTCGGCTACTATATGTCTGTAGGGGCATCGTAAAATATGGCTATCTCGGCTAATCCTAAATGGATATGTCTGAAGGTATATGGAAATTGCTATCATTCTTGTCGATGTGACAAGACAAACGGGTAATCATTTCTATGATAAAACCAACTTAGAATTTTAGTTTCTGAACTAAGGGTAATCCGTACTAAACTAAAACTAGAACTTGGTTATATAGCTTAGTAAAACTTAAGGGTAACCTATGTCACTAATCTATGGCGTGAAAAACTGAGCCTGGTCAATCTAGAAAACCTATGGCTCTGATACCACCAAATCCTGTCACGCCCCGACGTAGCATAAATATGGAAAGCGTTTAATTTCCTTTATGGACCCGTAGGTCGCGACAGTTTGAAGGATCGATTCCGTCCCAAAAACTTCTAACAACATAAAACTATTAATCAGAGTAGGGCAAACAGGGCTCATAAAAATTTTTCTAACTTATTACAACTTATGGTACGGGGTTAACTAAGGCACAGACCGCCTTAAAATAAAACAATAACTTAAAGTCTATTACAGTCATCCTTATTACAAAACCAAATCATATCTTAAAGTACATAAACATAAAGCATATAAAAGTAAATTCTCTTCTCAGCAGTTGATCTCAATTAGCATAGTCATATGGTTCATCCTGATTATAACCTGCAAAGCCTGAACACGAATGTCCAGGACGCATCAACGCCGTCAGCTTCAAGAAGCTGGTGAGTATTAAAAACATAACTCTGAATGTAAAACATACTCATTTACCTTTTTCCCATTTCCATTTAAATACCACAAGTTTATATTTATGATAAAAAGCTCGTTTTAGAAAACAACCACAACATTATTTAAAAGATAATTTCACACATATGTGACCGTGTATGAGAACAATGCACCATCTCATCTATCCGACTCTTTTCTCTCGACAACACCCAACAACCCTCTATCCTACTCCTGGTATCTTTGAAATACTAAGATAGCCACACTTTAGCAACGGGGCGCCAGGGAGTGTCTAGTTTGCCTCACACTTTGGTCCGGGGTACCAGGGAGTGTCCAATGCCTCACACTTTGAATACCCTAACCGCCATGCAAATACCGGGGCAACCCCCACACAGGTATCCAGACTCGAGTCATTCAGGGAGTGTCTATAGGCCACACTTTAGCACTTCCATGGGTGCCAGTGAGTGTCCAAGTTCGGCTTCACACACTTTAACGCTTCCATGAGCGTCAGGGAGTGTCCATTTTTGCCACCTTCGCATTTCAAAGACACCCTCATCCTCTTTTTCAACTCCAACCACAATCACATCCACAACCACAACCATAACCACAGCCACAATTACAACCACAACCACAACCACAACCACCACTCAAACTCATACTCTTTCCACACAATCATTACTCTTTTCCACACTATCATTACTCTTTTACACACTACCAACACTCACCATGCATGTACAACTGACTCCACATGAATGTCATCAAACTTTAAACATAAAGGAATTCACAGAATTAAAGAAATAATACGCGTACGGGGATTGAAAATTCGTAATTCATTGCCTTAATCATTTTAAACATAACTAATAGCATTCTAAAAACTGCTACTGAAATCCTCGTTTTCTGTCCAAACGGTGCAGAATCTGAGAAAATTGCATTAGACAAAAAGTGTGCAGAATCGAGTTTTGCTTGGGACAACGCGGGCAGAACCTTAAATTTCATTCGTTTTCCTAACAAAAATTTGAAAACAAAATTCTGCTACTGTTAAAATTAAAAGAGAAAATATTAGATTGAATTTCTAATATACTTTTTCTGCTACTGTAATCCTCATTTTCTGCCCAAACGGTGCAAAATCTGAGAAAATTGCATTAGACGAAAAGTGTGGAGAATCGAGTTTTACTTGGGACAACGCAGGCAGAACCTTAAATTTCATTCGTTTTCCTAACAAAAATCTGAAAACAAAATTCTGCTACTGTTAAAATTAACTACCTAAATCAGTAAATAAGGAATGAGTTACATTTGGTGTGAGTTAGTAATACTCACCGTGATATAGATTTGAAGAAATTGTTGAGAAAGAAATATAATTACGAAATTCCCGAATTCCAAGCTTTGACTATGGAGGATTGAACTCTTCTCTCTCTCTACCCAACTGAAGAATTCTCTGCACTCTCTAAACTCTCTGTGAATTTCTGAATTGTGCTATGATGGAAGTGTAGAGTGTGTAGTGTGGTTGGGTGTATATATAATCAAATACCCACTAAGAAAACATTGGCCTAACTCCCCACTCATGAACCACTATCCTCCATTAAATACAATGAGTGTGCAGAAATGATGTGTATGCACTGTCCTTTATTCTCCACTGATGAAAGTAAGAGGTAGGTGGAGATGAGGTGGGTCAATGTGTGTTTGGGTAATCTAGCTTATGGCATAAGGACAATACACATACAACAACATTTGCCAAACAAGACCTAAGGAAAAGCATCAGCATAATAATTTGGGTATAAATATATTTGTTCAATCATTTACTTCCAAAATTCTGTGGAAGTTTAACACTGCGCGGACAGTTTTAAACTTACACTGGTATTTTCGTGATACGGTGTTTATCACAAAAATACAGAGAATTCATTTTAACGTTAGAAATAGTTTTCTGATTTCATAAAAATACAGTTTGAGTTTAAAAGAAATAATTCCACCGTTTTGAAATACAGTTTTGAATTTTAACACAGGTATTGCAAGTTTTATGAAAATTGCATTTTGACCCCAAAAGTAATTTCAATTATTCAAGAATTAAACTTTTCACATAAGAATCGAAATTAACATATAAACAGACAATATATATTAAATTTTGAATATAATAATGCCAATGATAATGAAAATTTTAAATATGATAATGCATGAAAATGCAGGTTATTACAAAGTCGTCGCTTAAAGTTGCTATGTCAGTTCCTTACGCCGGGAAGCCATTATGAAAATGCTAAAAATTTAGGAGATAGATCCTAGAGACAAAAGTGATGGAGTGGGTCCAATAGAAGAGCTGGAACAGGTGGTGTTGGATCCTCGGTTTCCTGACCAGACCATCAGCATTGGCACTCTCTTAGAGTCAGGCCTCAAGGAGGAGCTGGTTCAGTTCCTGCAACAAAGCCATGATGTCTTCGCCTAGAGCCATGAGGACATGCCTGGGATAGATCCCCAAGTCATGTCTCACCATCTCAATACCAACCTAGATTTCGGCCCGATTAAACAGAAGATGCGGGGTATGGCACCCGAGAGACAGGCGGCGGTTTGTGAGGAAGTCGAGTAGCTCTTGAAAGCCAATTTCATCCTAGAGGTCTATTATCCCGATTGGTTAGCAAATGTGGTACTAGTCAAGAAAAGCAATAAGAAGTGGAGAATGTGTGTGGACTTCACTGATCTTAACAAGGCCTACCCTAAGGACTATTACCCATTGCCCAGGATAGACCTCCTTGTGGACTCCACAGCCGGTCATGCGCTCCACAACCAGATCAGCATGTAACCCGGGGATGAAGAGAAGACCTCCTTCATCATGGACCAAGGAACGTACTGCTACAAGGTAATGCCCTTCGGCCTCAAGAACGTCGGGGTAACCTATAAACGCCTGGTCAATCACAAGTTCAAGGACCTGATCGGGAAATCCATGGAAGTCTATGTTGACGATCTTTTAGTTAAAAGTCGAGACGAGTCAAACCATCTTGAACATCTGGCCGGGGCCCTCAGCATTTTGAGGAAGTTCAGGATGAGGTTGAACCTGACCAAGTGCACGTTTGGCGTCTCGTCCGGAAAGTTTTTGGGACACCTAGTGAGCAAACGGGGTATTGAAGCAAGCCCTGACAAAATCCAGGCCATTATAAACATGCGGTCACCCAGGTCAACAAAGGAAGTTCAGAGCTTGGCCTTTCAGTGGTTGAAAGAGTGTGAGGAGGCATTCCAGGAGCTCAAGAAGTACATGGCATCGCCCCCTTTACTCTCAACACCCGTGCTAAATGAGGATTTATTCTTATATTTGGCAGTGTCACCTTCAGCAGTCAGCTCGGCTCTCACCCGAGAAGAACACGGGATATAATTCCCAATCTATTATACTTGCCAAGTGGTTCAAGGGGTAGAAAGCAGATATTCTCGGATAGAGAAGCTCGCATTCACCCTCATCACCTCTGCTCGAAGATTCTGTTTGTACTTTCCAACCTCTCTGCAGGATCTTGAGCAGGCCCTAGACGTCTGGGAGGCTCATTAAATAGGCCTTGGAATTAGAAGAGTTTGAAGTGGTCTACCGACCCTGGACGGCGATCAAAGGACAAGTTGTAGCAGACTTTATCATTAAGTTCACATACCCGGAGGATCCAATAGAAGAGCCCGCCCTGCCAGATCTATTGCCCGAGATACAATCACACATCCCAACCTGGACACTTTACGTGGACGGGTCTTCCAACAAGCAGCGCAGCGGGGCAGGAATCATCCTGACCACACCGGATGGGATCCAGCTCGAGTATGTAATTAGGTTTGGATTCAAGGCCTCCAATAACGAGGCCGAGTACGAAGCCCTGCGGGTCAGATTTCAAATGGCAACCTCAATGGGTGCGCTACAGATTCAAGGGTACAGCGACTCTCAGCTCGTGGTAAATCAAGTCAATCAAGAGTATGAGACTCGAGAGAATAACATGATAGCTTATCTAGCCCTTATCCGAGCAGTTTCAATGAAACTTCAGGGGTTCTCTGTCACATAGATACCTAGGGCGGAGAACACTAGGGCCGACCGGTTAGTCCGCCTTACTTCATCTTCTAAGTCAGACTTAGCCGGGATAAGGATAGAGTACCTACCCGAGCCAAGTGTGTTTAACTCGGAGTGCATGGAGGTTGAACCGGTCGCCCTAGGACCCAGCTGGATGGATCCAATCGTGACATTTCTAACAACCTGGGCTTTACCAGAGGCGAAAGGGGAAGCCCGCTGGGTCAGATATCGGGCGGCTAGATATCACATCATTGATGGAATCTTCTACAAGAGAGGATTCTCAATCCCATATCTTCACTGTGTCCATCTCGCACAGGTCCAAGCAATATTGTACGAAATCCACGAGGGAGTGTACGGGAATCACACCGGAGGTCGGGCACTCTCCTGAAAAGGCCTTACTGCATGGATATTACTGGCCGACTATGGCCCGGGACTCCCAGGAGTACGTAAAGAGGTGCAGCACGTGCCAAATATTTTCTCTCAGTGGGGTATTGACATCGTTGGTCCTTTCCCAAAGGGAAAAGGACAAGTCAAGTTTGCCATCATAGCCATGGACTACTTCACTAAGTGGGCGGAGGGCGAGCCCTTAGCAACAATCACTGAGAAGAAAATGGAAAGCTTCATGGAGAGGAACATCCTCAGCAGGTTCGGCATCCCCCGGGTTTTGTTTAGTGACAACGGTAGACAATTTGACACCCCGGTATTCAGGCAGTTCTGCTCGGGCTACGGGATATCCAATCACTACTCATCCCCCGAGCACCCCCAGGCCAATGGCCAGCCGAGGTGACCAACCAGACTATTCTTCAGTCAATCAAAACGAGCCTTGAAAGCGCCAAAGGACTATGGGCAGAGGAACTACCGACCCTTCTATGGGCCTACCGCACTACACCCTGAGCGGCAACAGGCGAAATGCCGTTCTCTCTAACCTATGGTTTTGAGGTGGTGGTCCCCATAGAGCTTGGGTTACCTACTTACTGGGTGGAAAATTCAGCAAGCTAGACAATGAAGATGCCCTCAAGGCAGAACTTGACTTGGTAGACGAGAAAAGAGATCGAGCGTATCTGAAAGTGGTAGCCTATAAGCAGAGAGTCTCCCGATACTATTTCAGCAAGGTGAAGCACTCCAGTTTCCAGTTGGGAGACTTGGTCCTTAAGGTTATAAACCAGACTACTAAGGTCCCGACCCACAAAAAGTTGGGGCCAAACTGGGAAGGCCCATACCTAGTTACCCAAGTCAACCGCCCGGGCATCTATTGGTTGCAAACTCTAGACGCGCATGACCTCTCTCATCCTTGGAACGTACAGCACCTCCGCAAGTACATCCAGTAAAGCATGACAATAATGTTGGCTAGGAACCATGTAGCTCGATCCAAGCATATATATTCATATAGCGATAAAAGTTTCTTTTTTCGCCAAACAACTCTTCTCCGTGCTTGCTCACTCAAAAGACCTCGGGGTCAGACCCCAGGCACTTAAAATGAGTAATTCGGGGTTAGACCCCAGGCACTTAAAAGACCTTGGATCCAAAACCCTAGGCACAGGCTTTGCTTAGGTCCAACCTAAAATGGGGAGCAATGCCCCCTAGGTGGCTGATCATGGCAAGTCCCAAAAGACCCTGCAACCACCCACGTTCTAGGTTGGTTTCCTACGGTACCCCCTCTATATGCCTGCTTTAGCAAAAGCTTGGGGGGTAGGGCAAACTAAACAGGAAATCACACCGGATACTAATAGGACTTGGAATCCTAGAACACTTCTAACATTCCTAAGAACCTACAGTACCCAGAGAAAACCGCTCGGGTAGTAAACAATCACAAACCTGTACTATACCCGAGTGGGCCCCCATATCAGGTCCCTGAAAGACCAAGTGTTCTCTACCAGTTACAATCCTAACTTTTGCTAAGGCAAGGTTCCTACGGGATTTACAACTAGTCGGTCACAGGTAATCACAAACATGCATTCAAGTGCAAAAATAATTAATGGAAAGACTGGTCTCAAGGACCTTTTCATTAATTAAAAAACAGTTTGTACAAATTGGGGGGCAGTTGTAGTTGCCTCCCCCCCCCCCCCCCCCCCCCCCCCCTCCCAAAAAAAATAAATAAACAACAAAGAGGGAAATAGAAAATACAATTCAGAGACTAAGCGTCGTCAATCTCCACCACGTCTTCAGTCTCTCCGGTCTCTCCCAACGGGGCGGCTCCTCTACCCGGAACCGAGCTTCCACCCGGGGCGGCAAAACCGTCAACAACTCCGGCCAAGGTAGTGGAATTGTTAGCATCTTCGTTTGGGGCGGCAGTATCGGCAGCAGCAGGACCGAAGTCCCAATAATCTGAATCAATCCCCTCATAGAACGAGATGTCCCATTCGGGGTGATCGCGAGCTAGCCTTCACTTGAGGTCCTCGTAGCCTTGGAAGAAGCCATCATCAAAAGCCTCCTCCGTGGCTCCCGCCGCCGTTGCCTCAGCCGCAGCCTTCGCTTTAGCCTCTACAGCAACCGCAATAGCCCTGGGAGCCTCCAGATCTACCAGGGTAGTTGCCAACTCTGCCTGGGTTGTACAAAGGCTCAAGGACAAGCCCTTCACCTTATCCTTCTCCAAAGCCAGGGAATTTTGCCTGGCCTCTGAGGTCGCTCGCTCCTCAAACAGAGCGGCTTCTGTAGCAAAGGCCCTCCTGGCCAAAGAGGGCACGAAGGACTCAGCCCCTGCGACCCTGCAGCCGACCTGTAAAGAATCCAAGACGGTCAGTTAACAAGTTAAACACAGGAGAAGTTGTGGTAAAGAGGAGCAGAAGCGCCAAGTGCTTACCATATGGGAAAGATTGTATACCCATCCCTGAAATGCCTCGGGAGACATATTTGCACATGCCTCCATCTGGCTGGGGAGAAGGGCGGACTTGACCCTCTCCCTGATCAATGCCGATTCCTCAACCGACACCCCGGACGGTATTCTCGCTCAGGGGGAAGTCTTGGCCACCACCACGTGGAGAGCTAAAGTCCTGACGGGTTCTGAACGATTCACAGTCCTGTGTTGGATTTGCCTCAGTGGGCATTCACTGCCCAAGGTTTTTGTGGCAGGCCTTTTTCCTTGTGCCACCACCAACCGGGCGGCAACAACTGCGGCCTGCCTCTCCCTCAACTGCTCCAAATTCCTCTTTGGGGCCATTTTCGCAAAAGGAAAGCAGCCACGAAGTCAGTAATTAGAGCAATGAGACAATGAATGATAACCAAAATTAAGTTGCTAATCAAACTCTTACCTGGGATGATTAAGGAAAAGGAAAGGGCCTTGACGGGGTGTTCTGGTTGGTGATCGCCTCTCTGATCTCCCGAGCGGGTTAGAACATCCCAAATGTTGATCGGGCCGTCCGCCAAGCTTCTGATTCTCTCTTGGCACTCCCCAAGAGTGCTAGGTGGGCTGGTTGAGCCCACTGCAACGCAAAATATAACGTAGTTAGTCTCAAATCAAAGTAAAAGAAGTGAGCAGAAGTTACTGCACTAACTTACCCCTTAGTTCTCCTACTCAAGAAGTCCTCATCTGGATCCCTGGGGCCCGCTCACAGAGTCTAAAGAGTGGATACTTGGAAGAATCTATTCTTCAAACCCTTGTTGTTACTCGGGCAAATTTATTGTGATCTTTCTCCCCTGCCAATCCTCGAGAGAAAAGAACCTGGTCTCCCTATGTACGGGAAACGGTCGGTGCGTCTAGAGAAACTCCTAGATGGTATGCTCATACCTAAAAACTTAGAGCCAAAGGGAGATGGACCCCATGAGGAATCGCCAACTGTTCAGGACCAGCTGCCCCGGGGCGATCCCTAAGTATACAAGGACGTCTCGAGCGACCGGATGGAGGGGAATGCAAAATCAAGCCATGAGGATGTCCTCATATAAGGTGGTGAAACCCCCGCTGGTAGATTTAGGCTCTGCCGACATTCACGGCCAGGGAACAATAGTCGGGAAGGCTATACCTATCCCTAATGTGGCTGAGATCTTCAATATATAGGGTGGACGGGATGAACTCACTGGCAAAGGCTACCTCGGGGTCGGGTTCCCCTAGTGTTTCATCACCCGAATCCCGGGAAAAGGAAGCAATGGGGGCTCCCTGGTCTGACTCATCGTCAGATAGACGAATTGGGATTCTTTCCTCGTTATGGTGATCAGAGGGGGATGCGGACAGCGGACTCAGACTTGTGTCTAGCATCTCTGACCCGGACTGCTCATCCTCCGACCGAGAAGATGAGTCAAAACTAAAGTGACACATCCTTGGGGTTTCGATGACTGGGCTAGGAAGTAGAGGACGACCTAGGTATGGGTCAGGAACTCTGAGTCTGAGGTACAAAGGGGGCAGGGTTATCAACCTAAAAGACAGAAAGTATACAGTCTTAAAGATAAGGTGACACTCGGTCAGAACTACCCGGGGATAGCCCGCTCGGTTCAACCTATCTAACGTACCTCCCAACTTGAAGAAAGAACAGACCCTCAGAAAGAAAAGTCCCACACCCATTCTAACCTAAGAGGGTTTTCCCTCTCTAACCTCACTCAGAAAAGAAGAGAAAAAGGTAGAAGAAGAGGATGAGGATGATGAACTGAAACTGAAAATGGAACACTTACAAGGATTAGCGCAGAAGAAGAGCTCGGGAAGCTTTACCGGACAATTTTTCTGCTCTCAAACCGCTTGGTATCTCTATCAATTGGCAGCAGGAATCCTAGAAATGAACAAGTGTTCTTTATATAGGGAGCATGGACTGTCCAGATCAAGCTAGATCTAACGACCATAAAATTTTCCCGCCTAAACCTACCGACAATTGTCATCTCGGGCATGCGAAACGTCGCCTAAAAAGACGTGCCCAATTAATGCCAGACGTGACGGTTCGGTTACAACATGACTGTTCGGTTACATTCATACCAGCCTCGCTGGATCCTGACCTGGCCAGTGACCAGCTACCACATGGCAGAAGTTGGTCTCGGGCCCATATAGCCACCACTCAGTCCTGACCCCGAAAGACCAGCTCGATCGGTCATGACCCGAGGAGCAACCCAGGGCTATTTCCCGAACGATTTTTTAGAAGCAGTCTTAATTTTCAGACCTCATCTGATAAAGTATCCCATTAGTTTCGAAAATGGGGGGCAGCTGATATTCATAAAAATATCAGGTCAAAGTCATGCCTTGCCACCACAGCAAAGAGAAGTCAAGTCATCTTGAATTTGGACTGACTACACAACCATCCCGGCCTGTTACGCAAAACTGCCCGGTTTGGTCGTAAGACCGGGCATTCTTTCCAGATGGACCCCACATGGACGCGTCCCCAGTAGGCATGATTGCTTGGTCAGCAAGCCTCCAGGTAGTTTCCTATCCCAGTTAGAAGACTAAATGGAAGGAGCAGGCAGTTTCCTAAACCCCTTAGGAAATACCTCTAAATTCATGTAAATTAAGCTATAAATTAGGCTTCCTAATCTATAAACTTACCTTGAACGGGTAGTCTCTTGCACCTATAAAAGAGGACACCCGCCCCCATTGAAAGGGGTCGCATTCTAAACCAAAAGAATAGCATATTATTTTCACTAAGACGCATACACCCGATCGGTTATACTGGTAGTGCCGCTCAACTGTTGGCTCACCTGGCCCACTGGTGATCTGCTACAGAAGCGCATCGACACACCCGTGGATGTAGGCTACCTCATCAATGGGGCCGGAACACATACAAACTTTATCGTGTCTGACTCTTTTGTATATTCATTCTTATCCAAATTTTGGCATCATCACTTAGTGCCCTTGATTTTGAATTTGGTTAATTTGAGGACGATGGACTTCAATGAAGGACAACTATTAAGGCCACCAATTGTCATATGAAAATTGTCGACAATTGAAATTTATTTTAAAATATAGGGACTTACGCGAAGCAATTAATAACAGAGTGTCTATACTAAAATTTAAGAATGAAAAAGAAGGGAAAAAAGGGGTGCTTGGATGTGTTTAAGTCTATTTTCAATGTAAATTAATTCCCTGTTAGCTTAATCAAAGATAATCTTCTGTCGTTAGAGAAAATAACATATATCCACAGAAGACATTTCTAACTTGATATGAAGAAAACGTGTTATTTATCATTGATCAGGCAATGTGTCTTATCTATTTAAATTTTTTTTGTTTTGTTACTAAAATTTACTAGTAACACCACAAAGTTGGTGAGAAATAGACTCAACAAATGTAGTTTCTTTTTTGTTTTTCAAATAGTAAATAAATTTTGTGGTTTTTATATTTTGAAAATCCCACATGTCATCATTTCACCTTAGAGGATTCTTTTTTCATCGATGTGGCCTATTTTCATCAGATCTGATGCTTTGGTGCACTATCTTCACTGTCATGGCCTTTTTGGAGTGATCTTTGATGTGAGGTTGGACGTTTTCTCTCTTAGCCGTCTTTGAGCTACGCCACAGTATCTAGGATTTGGGAGATTTGCAGTGTGGCATCAAAAGTCTGTTGTGCTTTTTTTTTTTTTTTTTTTCTGATGGACTTTGTTTTCTTCTTATTTGCTTATACTAATTCCTGTTTGGTTTATGCATTCAATGACATTTTCTCATGTTATAAAAAAAAGTCACATAACATAAAGTTGTCAAAAAATGTAAAGCGTCTTGCTAAAAGTAATTTTTCTCTGATGGTTAGCTAAAAGTGATTTTAAAATATCCTATCATTGGAAATATAACTTGTTATTCTCAATTTCAAAACTTGAATTTCAAATCAAATTCGCCCTTAATGTGTAACCCTTAGAACCCTTATGTATTTTCATTATGTGTTGTAATATTTGAATCGTGTTTTCTATATTGAATATGTGGATTTCGATTTCATTTCTGTACTTAGTTAAACATTCCAAGTGCTTTATAGAAATAGACCTAGGATCAATCTTGATAAGATAGGATCGATCCTGTGTTTTGTTTTCTACCAATTGGCAGCAGCGTTACACCCACTCATATAGGTTTATCACCACCTCTGCACCACTTCTGGATGCCAGAAAACACCACATGCATACTCCCATCATCCCCCAAGTCCCATCATAACATCTCCATGCATTAGTCACCTCAACCACCATCATCATCTAACATCTTCATCATTTCCTCCACCACTATACACCTGCATACACATTTTATATACATATATAAATACCCATTAATTATACACACATAACCACATATAGAGAGAAAGAGACTGAGCCGAGAAAGTGAGAGAGAGAGTTATCTCCTCATTTTCTATATAAACCAACCCCCCACCTGTCATTCTTCCCTTGCTGCACATTTGAGGGCTTAGAGAGAGAGAGAGAGAGAGAGAGAGAGACTTTACTTTGCAGTACCATCCTAGAAAGGGAAATGTAGTCATAGATGCGTTAAGCTAGAAACCTCACGGAATAGTTATTTTTCACATAATTTAGGAATGGCAAGCACTGGACAGCGTAAAGAGTTTGATCTTCAACCTGTTGATGGATTTTAGGTTTTAAAAACTTAAACTCATGCATAGCGGAAAAAAAAAAAGAACAAAACTTCATTAGTTACTTTAGATATACTTCCTATTGACTCTATAGATGCATAGGGAAGAGATACTATCTTTTGGTCTTGAACCTAATTCGGATTGTGTTTTCTTTCTTTAATGTCCAGTAGTTTCCTTTAGAAAATCTTCACCCTTATATCTCCTAGAATGCTTCTCGAAGAGACTAGGGATTGTGGGAACCCTAATAGAAAGGTGAGGATGGTTTAGAGAACTCCGAAAACAGTCTAGACCTTTTGAGAGCTTAAAACAACAAAAATCTAATTCAGTCATGCAAGTCCTGCTAATTATAAGTTTTCTAACCGACCTTGAAACCAATTTAATCGATTGAACACCCATTCAATCCAATCGTTTAAAACCTTATCAATCGATTGGATACCTGTGGACACGCGGGATTCCACCACTTGTTGTTTTTGTTTGAAATTGATTTAGATCAAAGAAAGAAATGGTCTATTGAAAACAGATACAGAGTCGCCACTTGGTCTTTAAGGAACAAAGAAACCTAATTTTGACTCACCCAAATGGATAAAGGGCACTGCCCCTTCATAACCATAGAACTTGGCTCGGGGTTTTGGTACGAGAGAAGAGGGAGCCTTTGTCGCGACTAAAACACCCTCAACTCGCCCCGTCTTTCGACGGGCCTCAATTAGTGTCCAAATGATCATCTTATACTATGTATGGCTCGACAATTAGTACTATGATAGTATATTACATCACATAAGAAAATTTGAAATGGAAGATCTAAAGATAAGATATCATTCATAAGATCTAAGCTAAGTATCACACAATGCAAAGTGAAAGATCACACAAAACAAACCTAGGAAAAATCGTCTAATCACATATCAAGTAATAAAGTTTTCCTAATCTAAGGGGACATGAATTGTTCTTGAAAAAAATAAATCAAAGACAACAAGGATGCTTAACAAGCTAGAATGATGCATGTTAATCTTTGAGAAGAGAAGATCTCTCAATCCCCGGGACGGATGAGAAATGATGATTAGATTGAGGGGAAGCATGAACGTGTGATCATAATCATTCCTTATAATCTTCTTAGATTAGGAGTTATAAAAACCCCAAATCATTGCACGGATGCAATGTATGTATCTAGAATGTGCCAAGGTTGTTGTGTGTTTCATGTTTATGGATTCCTAGAATGACTTAGAAGACCAAAATGTGTATGAATGAATGAATGAAATCATCATAGGACTTGTACAAATGTAGTATGAACTACTTCCTAAGACATAAGCTAATTTGGAGTACATGTAAGCATCAAATCAAAGGATGGAAGTGAAAATATGCTTGTTGTGAATAGTGGATAGAACAGTAACATGATATTTCAGAAATTGAAAAGAGGGGTTAGGAATGTTTCAATGCATGATTTTTTATGGAGATCTTCCTTATTGTGTCTAGAACACAACCCAAAAAGCCAATATTTAATAACAACCACAGATTGAGAGAAATCATATAAACAATAGAGGTTATTCGGAAACAGAGTCAGTACTCTCGACTGAAATGTTAGAAAATCTTAGAAAATGAAAACAAAAGATCTAGAGGCCCATGTTATGCAGAAAGTTCCCTAAGGCATTGAAGTTCAAGGAAAAAACAAGATGGGACCACTATTTTTGGAAAATGTTTCTGTAAAACAAGTTGAAATTCAACCTAGCTACTGTGACAGCAGAGGCAGAATGTTTGGAAGGAATGTTTGAACAAAAATAGACCCCTTTTAAGTGCTTTCAAGTCAAGCCAAAAATCATGGATGTTCTATAATGAGTTATAAAGACTTTCCAAGTGGTCTTGCATTCATATATTGAGTATTGAACTCAAAATAATTCTTTGAAGTTAAATGACTCATTGTTTTGAAGGTTTTGAGAAAACAAGGTTTATTTCTTGAAATCAAAATGAGGGGTTTAAGAGGGGGTTTTGAAATGGGGGTTTTGAAAACATATTTTCAATACTTAATGAAGATTATAACCACTTAAAATGTCTACATCAAACTCATCATAAAGAACCTCCAAGATTGTTGGAAAGTATTATTTACATTTTAAAGACAGCTTCATGAATACATAGGAATGTATTGAAGTTGAAATCATCATCTATCAAACATGTTTTTGAGGTCAAGAACTACTATCCATAAGGATTCACTCACCTCAAACTTTATGTCATCATCTAGATGATGATAGACTAGTAAGTAAATAAAGAAGAACAAAAAAAAGAAATGAGGTGAGAGAAGATGAACAAATATAAACAAACAAATAGATAGCAATCAATAGATGATATTCATGATGTATTGGACTTGTAGTTTGGTGTTTCACTCATATGTGGTGACATTGGACATGGAAGTAGCTTCCTCTCTCTTAAATACGCACTAAAATGGTGGTTGGGTGTATTGAATATGAAGTAAATAGAAGTAATGAAGTAAAAACAAAGTTTTAGAACTCACTTTCTTGTTTGAAAAATCAAAGAAGGAAGCTTGTTTTCTCTCTATTCTAACCTTATCTCTACAACTTTCTCTCTAAAACTTTTCAAAGCTTGCATTTGACACCTCCAAAATGAGAAGTCAAGGGGGTTTTATATAGGCCAATTTGGGATGGTTTTGGGGTTTTAGAAGTACTCCCATTGGTCCCAAATATCTGTGAACATAGAACTACGTCGTTTTGATTTCTAATTAATCAAAATGAACCCCCAAAAGAAATTACAAAAAAACATCATTTTGGAGGAGAGTGCCACGGCGGCATTAGGCCAGTGCCGCGGCGGCACTGCTCCTCATTCGTCCAGATAATCCTTTTTAGGCCCCCAGAGGTTCCGGTATTAGCGAAAATGCCCTATTTCGTTCAAAATTCACAGAAAATGCATACGAACTCCAAATTAGGGTTGTAATATACTGTTGGAAAGGTAATGGAGTCTACGTTACATAAAAAATAGTTTGGAGATAGGTCACCTTCAAAAGCTTTGCGGTATTCATGATAAAAGCCGATTTGATCGCCTTTTTGCATTCAAAAATTCATAATAAATTCTTTTGAAATCCAAAAATTATGTGCGATATACCATCAAAAAGCTATTGACCTCTAGTATCGATGAAAAATGTTTGAAAAATGATACAGTACTCCGATTTCAAAGTCAACTTTTGGTCAAACAGGTCAAACTTGGGATTCCCGAGAAGTTTTGGAAACCTCTGGGAGCTTCCAAGAGCTGACGTTCTCGTTCAATTTTCTTTTAAAACTCAATTTAATACTTTTCACATGATCTAGAATGATCCAGGAACTTTTTGGCTAATTTGGACGATTTCGGTCAAACTTGGTCAAACTTGGTCAAACTGATCAACGGGGACTTTCTAAGAACTTTCGGGACTTCTGGGGGTCTCTGGGAGCCGACGATTTCATCCGGTCTTGCTTTAGAACTCCTTTTATTGTTTTTCTTTCGACGTAGCACGTTTCCAGAACATTTGGTCCGAATCCGGGAGCTTTCGGGCTTTCAGGGGTATTTTGGTCATTCTGAGCATTCTGAGAGATAGAATTAACTTCCAGGAGTCCTTTTTGAGTCTTTTACGATCATTGTGAACCACCAAGCTATGGGTCTCCTAAATCTGATAGTTGACAAAATGGGGTATCTACAATACCATTCAATCGATTGAATATGATTAGTCACCAATTGATTGAACCCAGTTTAATCGATTGGTTCATCTCTACTTGCCTTTCCAAGAATTCTTGTGGAGCTAAGAATGGCACCTCCTAGGTTCTTTTTGATTGGCTTAGACCAATTATTAATTCCCCTGATCAAACTCTTTGACCAGTGAATTAATTAACTGATCAGTTAATGTTAACTCCACGATAAAATGATAACTGAACTCCAACGCAAAAGAACATATCCAAAGGAGTAACTAGACTTGTACGGAAATACTAATGTCCCTCTACCTTCAGCATTCGTAATCATATTTAGGTAATCAGATAAAATATTGTTATTGTCAACCTAAATGAAGATTACATCTTCTATTCCTTGAGTTTCATTCACCTCTCATGATTAGTAAACATGTAGATAACTATTTACCTACAATACTGCAGTTCTCAGTGATCAACTTGGTGACATTCTCAAGGGAATGCTTACTCTTTATTAGAGTGTAGATTCTATCTTGGTAATATACGTCCACAACCCAAACCCAATGTACATGACTTACCCAAGATACCTAGGTGTTGATCTTAAAGACCTCACTAATTGGTAAGTCAAAGTAGCCACATTCACAATCTGTGTCCATAATCGTTTCAAGATTAAGAACACATACCTTATATAAGTTATGAGTTCCTATCAACTATTGATAATTTTAGATGTCAATAGGAAAAACTCATGGTCCGTCAGTGCACTCTAAGCACTAACATGCTTAACTAAGAGCCTCGCACTCTAGTGATTAAGATTTATAACTCCATCCAATGGTAGTTAATCATGCTATAGTGTATACCTGATGAGATAATTCTAAATATCAAAGAACAGTAATTCGTATCTCTTACATATATATCTCATACATATATGAATTACATACTATGATACCTAAGGTTACCAACAATAATATCATGAAAAGTACATAATTAAATGTAAAAACTGATATCGATATATAAAATGTCAAGCATCACATACATCTAGAAAATAGTTTGAAGGCACAGCCCCAACACTTGTATAGTCAGAGGAAGGACAGCACTTTGGGTGTCTTGTAATATAGTCGATACTCATTAGTCACATTCTAGAAGCCCAATAGAAATATGAGGGATTAAAAAATTGGTTTACCAGAGCTTCAAAAAAGGAACCAGAAGAATGGAGCATTGGCTCGGATAGAAGATTCAAGTATAGAGGTCGACTCATTATGCCCAATGTAGAAAATCTCAGAACAAACATATTGGATGAAGCATACAAGTATAGATTGACTATTTATCCGGGAGGCACGAAGATGTACAAAGATTTGAAGAGGAGTTTTTAGTGGGAAGGAATGAAGAGAGAAGTAGCTGAGTATGTATGTTAGCTAGATAGAGCAGAGCACGTTAGCACGTCAGCTATTGATTCTAGAATTGAAGTAGGAGAATGTTACCATGGATTTTATGGTAGGTTTGTCGAGAGTATAGCAGAACCATGATACTATTTGGGTAATAGTGAATCCATTGATCAAGTTAGCTCATTGCATATAGCATGATGTATTCTGTTAAGGGAATGGGTCATATGTACCTTCAGCAAGTCGTGTGACTTCACGGTGTTCCAGTCTTGATAGTTTCAAATTGTGACTCAATGTTCACCTCAGGATTTTAGAAAAGTCTTCAAGCAATGATGGGGATTTCATTCAAGTTGATTTTTGCCTTCCATCCACAAAAAGATGGGCAGATTGAGAGGAAAAACCAAGTGATGGAAGATATGCTCCAAGCATGTGCTATTGACCTTGAAAGTTTGTAGAAGACCCACTTGCCCTTAATCGAGTTCACAAATAACAATAGTTATCACATGAGCATAAGGATGGAACCGTTCAATGCATTATATGGGAGACCGCACTGTTCACTATTATATTGGGTCGAAGTCAGTGATGGTAAGCTTCTTAGCCCAAAGATGGTTCAAGAGTCAAGCGAGAAGATCAGCATTGTTTGAGATAAGATGAAAGCAGCTCAGAGTAGGTAGAAGAGTTATGTAGATAAGGACCGCATAGATGCAGAGTTCAGTGTTGGAAATCATGTCATGCTTAAGCTATCTCTGGTATGAGGTGTGGTTAGATTTGGTCAGAAGAAGGAAAAGCTATCACCTCGCTAGATTAGACCCTTTGAAATCCTTACGCATTTGGAAAAGTTTTCTACAAACTTACACTATCATCAAGAATGTCTAGAGTACACGATGTTTTTCACGTGATTGTGTTAAAGAGTTATGTTCATGGCTCTTCGTAGATGAACAACTTTAAGGATATTGAAGTGAATGACAATGTGTCCTACAACGAAAGGCTAGTGTGTGTCATGGATTCCAAGATCAAAAAGTTGAAGAATAAGGAAATTCCTCTAGTGAAGATTTAGTGAAAGTATCACGACGAGGGAGAAGTATCCAGGGAGTTGAAATGAAAAATGCTCGTGAAGTATCTAGAGTTATTCCAGGACTAGCTAGTCCAGATTTCATATGAAGCACATGTATTTTCTTAATGCATTTCCTAAATTTCTTGAACATCTTCCCTGCATTTCTTTCGTTAATGATATATATTCAAAATTATCTTTTTGTCCTTCTATTCATATGTGATGTGTCTGGCATCCATACTTAGAACATTGGTAAGCTTTTGAGAATAGCTGAACCTAAGAACTCATGAGTCCCGAATGCTCAAGTAGTCACTTAAGCACCTCGAGCTAATAGGAGTGCTTGCATGGCCCAGATCTGTGCTAACAAATACATTTATTGTATCCTATCATTTTCATGGAATATTATAACAGTCTAGAGAGAGAGAGAGAACCCCATCATGCATATACACTGATTCGAGGTGAAAAGTGCATGTTTCATAGCGTATTATATGGTCTGTTATGCATACTTTTATCCCCAAAGTCCCTATATTTAAGTGCATTCTAATAACAATGTTCTTTTTATTGTGTTAATGCTAAACCATATGTTTTTGCATTGTTTTATAGGTATTAGGATGTAATTCGATGAAGTAGAACTAAAGAAAGTGATTCTGGTGAAGTGAACAACGGAAGCAGCTGAGAAAACACCATTTTTGACAATGAAGACTTCCGATTTGGAATATTTTCTTAGAAATACAAAATTTAGATCTTTGAGTTACGCTCGCGTGGCCGCAAACGGGAGGTCAATCCAAGGTCCGAGTGAAATGTTATGGCCATTCTACCATCGATAGGCAGAGCTGTCAAAATCAGAGAGTTCAATCGATTGAGCAGAGTTCAATCGATTGAGACTTTGATCGATCGAACGAGGCTCGATCGATCGAACTTTTTTTTCATCCAAAAGTTGCGTAAACTCTGCAGGAACCCTATATATAAGTCGTTTTGACGCCAGACGAAGGGAGGACGCTCCAGAACGCGAAAAACAGCAGTTTAGGGTAGTTTTAGGGTTAGATTAGGAGTAGATTAGATTAGATTCTTATTTTTCTTCCTCTTTTCCATTGTTATATTGAAGATTATTGAAGATTCAAGTTGGTTATATGTTTATTACAAGTTATATTCAGATTATTCCAGGTTTTTCTTTTCCTTTTCTCTATTTCATTGTTTATTAGTTTATATGTTATGATTACTCTAGTTTGTTATTTCTGTACTTGTTTATTCATGTTTCCGTAGTTTAGACGTTAGGAATATGTGATGAAACATTGATTCCCAACCTCTGCCATGCAATCTTTAGAAACCTTAGGCTCGATCGATCGAAGGTATTTCGATCGATCGAACCAGAGCCATAGTCAAGCGATCGAAGGAATTTCGATCAATTGAAGGATGAAGATGTCCGATCGATCGAGAGTGCTTCGATCGATCGAACTTGCTAATTCCTGAGATGATTTTTTTAAGTATTCCATAACTTTCTGTTTTGGAAATTTGTCATCAAATTGTCCCTATAAGCTCAGTTTGTCACAACAATTTTTAGAACTTAAAGCCTTAAGACTATTTTCTTCAATGACTTTTGAAAACCACTTTGAATGCTAACACCATTTAGAGTGCAAGTAATTACCATTGTTTTAAACCGTCTTCTAAGTATTTTAAATCACTTGTGATGATGTAGTCCTGGTCATGAAAGGTCTACTGATTCTTTATCTTTACAAAAATACGGAATGCTGACAAGGGATGTACTCCATAGAGCGTTAATGAATATGCATGGCAGATGGTTAGGATTGATGTGGATTCTCATATTTCCAGCACCTTTAGTTTATTAATTTAATTAGTTATGTTTCTATAAGTTTTAGTTTATTATTTAGTTTAATTTAATAAATTAGGATTCGTAGAATCTCCACCCGTATATTAATATTTTCATTTTCTTTAGGTTATAACTTAGTAGACATTCTTCCTATTCCTTCCCTGTGGGATCGAGCTGGACTTATCCAGTATTACTTGCACGATTACCTACACTTGGGTGTTGCACAAGAGCGCACAACTTTTTAGTCGTGTCAAGTTTTTGGCGTCGTTGCTGGGGAAGGCAACTAGGTTAGGATTTTACTAAGTTATTTCCATTTTTCTTCTTTTTCTTAAATAAATAAATAAATAAAAACTTTTGGAATTTTTCTCTCACAAGATAAAAATGAAAAAATAAAAATTCTATTGTTTAAAATTTTTGGATAAACATGTCTTATCCGTATTACCCTCCATACAATACAAACACCACAAATAGGTACACATTAGGTAATGAAAGTTGTCCCCCAAGTTGGCAAGCACCCACTTATGACGCGTATTATCAACCTGAGTGCTACCAACCACCACAATGGGGAAATGATAGTAGTAGTTCCCCATATTATCAAACATATCAAGAACCTCCATATGGAGAGTTCTATCAACCGCAATGGGGATATAACCAAAAGGATAATGTAGAATATAGTAGTAGCTCCCACGATTACCAAACGCACCAAGACTTTCCCTTTGGCGAGTCTTATCCACAAACACAATGGGAAGGGGACTATCACCAACCACAATGGGGCGAAACTTCATATAGTAATAATGAGGAGAATAACCAAGTTGAGGATAGTGGTATGTTAAAATTACTGCTTAGTGAAATGAAAAGGCTAGATAATGCACTTGATAAATTAGAAACTAGATATCAACAAGCATATGCTAGCCAACCTTTAGAAGACTATACCAGTCCTTCAACATTACAACCTTAATTTCAAGACGATCTTAAACTTCAACAAAAAGCTAGTAATCTTCTAGACTGCTTAACCTTCTTGAGTAATAATGATATTGAGGCCCAAATAGATAGCTTCATCCAAGTCCAGTCCAAAACTATTTACATAGAACAGAAATCCCATTCATATGATCATATCTCCATAGATTATTTTCTAATACAAGAGGAGGGTAAAGAAGATTCATTAGAACATCACTTAGACCCTGCCCCTTTTATTGAACCATGGCCTCCGCCTGTTTTTGATAATAAAAAAATAGAGGCTATTATAGAAAATACCGACACTAAAGATCTTTCCTTGAGTATAATTCCTAAAAAGTGTGGTATTCTTCTTATAACTATGTCCAATCACTTTGGAAGCCATTGGTTTTGCATCATCTCCTCTGACCTTGAGCCTGACATTAGTTGGGGGGAGTTGCAATTTTATGAGGATCCTAATGTTCTTCTCACTGTTAAATTATTTCATTGGAGGATCCTCAAAAATTTCGGTTGTTACTTTATGATAAAAATTTTGATTCACCAAATTTATTTACTCAGTAGTTCTATCATATTCTCTTTTTTTCCTTGTTGCTACTTGTAGACACCCCATTTTGTCGGCTATCAGATTTAGGAGACCCATAGCTTGGTGGTTCACAATGATCGTAAAAGACTCAAAAGGACTCCTGGAAGTCAGCTCTATCTCTCAGAATGCTCAGATTGACCAAAATGCCCCTGAAAGCCCGAAGACTCCCAGATTTGGTCCCGAAGTTCTGAAAACATGCTATGTCGTAAGAAAAATGATAAAATGAGTTTTTAAGTAAAACTGGATGAAATCGTCAGCTCCCAGAGACCCCCGGAAGTCCCGGAGGTTCCCCGAAAGTCCCCGTTGACCGGTTTGACCAAGGTTTGATCAGGTTTGACCGAGATTTGACCAGGTTTGACTGAAGTTTGACCAAGTTTGATCGAAATTGTCCAAATTCACCGGAATCATTACAAAAGTATTAAAATAAGTTTTAAAAGAGAATCGAGCAAAAACGTCGGCTCCTGGGAGCTCCCAGAGGTTCCCAGAACTTCCCGGGAATCCCAGGTTTGACCGGTTTGACCAAGATTTGACTTTGGAATCGGGGCACCGAAACAATTTTCAAATTTTTTTCATGGATACTACAGGTCAATAGCTTTCCAACGGTATATCGCACATAATTTCTGGATTTAAAACGAATTTATTATGAATTTCCAAAGGCGAAAAAGGCGATCAAATCGGCTTTTATCGCGAATACCGCAAAACTTTTCAAAGTGACCTATCCCTGAACTATTTTTTATGTAAAGTAGACTCCATTACCTTTCCAACGGTATATCACAACCTCGATTTGGAGTTCGTACGCATTTTCTGTGAATTTCGGACAAAATAGGGCCTTTTCGCGAATACCGGAACTTCGGGGGGCCTAAACAGCATTATCCAGACGAAGGGAGGAGCAGTGCCGCCGCGGCACTCCCCTCCAGAATAGTGTATTTTTGTAATTATTTTTGGGGGGCCATTTTGATTAATTAAAAACCAAAACGACATAGTTTTATGATTTCAGATGTTTGGAGCCAATGGGAGTACTTTCTAAATCCCAAAAACACCCCAAGTTGGCCTATATAAACACCCCATTACTCCTCATTTTGGGGGGGAGTCAAATACAAGTTTAGAGAAAGTTTGGGAGAGAAAGTGTAGAGATAAGGTTAGAGTGGAGAGAAAAGAAGCTTTCTTCTTTGATTTTTCAAAACAAAAGTGAGTTCTAACTTTGTTTTTACTTCATTACTTCCATTTACTTCAACATTCAATACTCCCAACCACCATTTTAGTGAGCATTCAAGTGTGTGGAAGCTTCTTCCATGTCTAGTGTCATTACATATGAGTGATACACCAATCTACAAGTCTCATGCTTCATGAATATCATCTATTGATTATCATCTACTTGCTTGTTTATTTATTGTTCATCTCTTCTCATCCCATTTCTTTTTATTTTTTCTTTATTTACTTACTAGTTCATCATCATCTAAGTGATGACATGAAGTTTGGGGTGAGTGAATCCTCATGGATAGTAGCTCTTGACCTCAAAAACATGTTTGATAGATGATGACCATAACCTCAATACTTCCAAGGTATTCTTGGAATGTATTGAAGTTATGTCCAAAAACAAAATAAATCTCTCCAACAATCTTGGAGGTTCTTAAATGATGAGTTTGATGTAGGTATTCTAAGTGGCTATGATCCTTATTGAATGTTGAAAACATGTTTTCAAAACATCTATTTCAAAACCCCTCTCAATCCCTCTCATTTGGTTTCAAGAAACAAAACTTTGTTTTCTCCAAAATCTTCAAAACAATGAGTCAAAACAGTGAGTGAGTTGAGTTCAAAGATTTTTCTAGAACACAATACTCAACATATGGATACAAGGCCACTTGGAAAGTCTTCCTAACTCATTGGAGAACACCCATGATTTTTGGTTTGACTTGGAAGTACTTGGAAATGGTCCATTTGGGTCCCAACATTCCTTCCAAACATTCTGTTTTTGCTGTCACAGCAGCTAGGTCAACTTACGACCTCTTTTCCAGAAAACTTTTCCAATAGGGGTGGTCCTAACTTATTTTTCCCTTAAAAGTAAATGTCTTAGGAAACTTTCTGTATAAAATGGGCCTCTAGATCATTCATTTTCATTTTCTAAGATTTTCTAACATTTCAGTCGACAGTACGAACTCTGTTTCTGAGTGACCTCTATTGTTTATATAATTTCTCTCAATCTGTGATAGCTATTCAAGATTGGCCTTTTGGGTTGTGTTCTAGACACAATAAGGAACATCTCCATAAAAAATCATGCATTGAAAACATTCCTAACCCCTCTTTTAAAATTCCAAAAGATCATGCTACTGTTCTGTCCACTATTCACAGCAAGTACACTTTAACTTTCATTCTTTGATTTGAGGCTTATATGCATTCCAAATTAGTTCATATCTTAGGAAGTGGTTCATACTACATTTGTATATATCCCATGTTGATTTCATTCATTCATTCTTGCCCATTTTAGACTTCTAAGCCATTCTAGAAATCCATGTACACAAAACACACTACAACCTTTGCACATTTTTAGATACATACATTGCATTCATGCAAGATTTGGGGTTTTTTTGTAACTCTTAATCTAAGGAGATTATAAGGAATGAACTCGATCACTCGTTCATGCTTCCCCTTGATCTATTCATCCTTTCTCATCCGTCCCGGGGATTGAGAGGTCTTCTTTTATCAAAGAATAACATGCATCATTCTAGCCTTGCTAAGCATATTTTGATTTCTTTGCTTATTTGTTTCAATAACAATTCATGTCCCCCTTTAGATTAGGAAGTCTTGATTATTTGATACATGATTAGACGATCTTTCCTAGGTTTATTTGTGTGATCTTTCACTTTACATTGCATGATATTTGGCTTAGATCTTATGAATGATATCTTATCTTTTGATCTTCCAATTTCAAGTTTTCTTATGTGATGTAATATACTACAATAGTATTAATTGTCGAACCAAACATAGTATAAGATGATTATTTGGATGCTAATTGAGGCCCGTCGAAAGACGGGGCGAGTTGAGGGTGTTTTAGTCGCGACAAAGGCTCCTTCCTCTCTCGTACCAAAACCCCGAACCAAGTTCTTTGGTTATGAAGGGCCGGTGCCCTTATCCGCTTGGGTGAGTCAAAATTAGGTTTCTTGGTTCCTTAAAGACCAAGTGGCGACTCTGTATCTGTTTTCAACAGACCTCCTATTTTCTTTCTTTGATTCAAATCAATTTCAAACAATCTCAAACCAGAGAGAAGTGGTCCGATTCTCGGTATCCACAATCTGGCGACTCTGCTGGGGATTTTTATTTTCAAAACAAAATAATACAGAGGTTTGACTCATAAGAAGCATCCTTAAAATCATCTTTTTACTGTGTCTGGTTCACTGCATTGCACTCTTGCATTTCCCCCCCTCCGACTGTGTCTGAAACGCGGCGCTGACATTGTTCAGGTCTTGCTGTGCCAGGGCACAAGTCACCGTTGATACTGTACCTTCCAAGGTATATCAAAAAGAGTAAAAACTTTCGTACTGTCTCTCTGATGGTATATTGGAACTCTAGTCAACGGACCCTCTTTGACTGAACCCAGCCTTTGCATATAGATTCCTGTAGAACCTTTCATAGGACTGTTCATTTATCTTTCCAGATAGGACAATGCGATATAACTGCTGTATGCCCTGACGGGATTACCTGCGCGGTGTAGACGCTTATGTGGCATAGAACAGAACCTCTTTCTTATGATTCCCAAGGCAATCACTCACATGTAGTCACATTGAGTTGACCTGCCTAAGCATCATGACAAGGATGTCTGCTCCATGCTCGCAAAGATATACACCGCAAACCTTGTTTGTCGGTCCTAAGGCATAGGAGTATGAAAACCTGTTGGAAAGTACGATCACTATAACCATGTTAATCAGTTTCTCCCAAGAACCCTGCTCAAATTTCCCAGAAATACCAGAAACTCTGCCCAGATATCCCAGATATAACTGTATTAACCCGTTTCTCCCAAAAACTCTGCCCAGATATCCCAGATATAACTGTATTAACCAGTTTCTCCCAGAAACTCTGCCCAAATTTCCCCGAAATGCCCAATCCCTCCTAGTAGCTTTCATAAAAACCTGGAAACCCCTGTTATCCCTTGGTGATCGTACTGGAAAGTAAGGTTGGCACACTCCATATGGTTAGGGCCTTATTTGTTTAACTGCTATCTGTTAGAAATAGAAGCATCATATAGATTAGGCCTTACATCCGCCTGCTTATCCCACATGCATGCACCATCTATCTGCACGCACTGCCTCGAGTCAGTCCACATCACTGTCTTTGTCTGTCTAAAGTCGTCACTATCAGGACCTGATACACCCTTTTCTCTTGAAATCTGTCAGGTCAGTATAGATTCCCGAAGTCAGCAACTGGGATCCTCGTCCTCAGTCAGAAGTTCGAACAGTCATTTGGTCAAAATTAGCTCGCTAAGTCATTCCAACATGAATCAGGAAGAATTAGAAAAAAAGGTCACTGAGTTGGGAGCAACCATAAACCAGCAATCTGATCGCATGGCCCAAGTTTTGAGTTTCATGGAAGAACTGAAACAGCAGCAGCCACAGTACCCACATGGGTTCCCACCACCACCGCCTGGGTTTGGACCGCCTCCCGAGAATAATGGGGAAGAAGACTGGTTTCAAGGAGTCCCGCCGCTTGCATATGAGAAGAAGCTCCAGGATAAAATGGACAAAGTTGACAAGCTTGAAAGTGTGTTGAGGAAGAGCAAAGGGGTTGATGATTACATGTTAGACCTGGAAGGCCTCTTTGAGCCCATCAAGCTAAGGCTGCCCGAGAACTTCAAAATGCCTGAAATTGACCGTTTTGATGGAACAGGGAATCCAAAAAGTCACATCAAGCTGTGCATGAGCATCTTCCAATCAATGGGCTGCACTCATGAGCACATTGCGATGTTGTTCCCGCAAACCCTTAAGAATGCCGCACTATCCTGGTTCCTAACCCTCGAAGCCTCCAAGACCCGAGTCTGGGAAGACATTGCTAGAACTTTTATTGATCACTACTCTTACAACCAAGAGTTTGATATCACCATCCGGGATCTAGAGACTACCAGGCAGAACTTTAATGAGTCCTTCACTGCGTTCTTGAGCAGATGGAGGAATAAAGTGGCTCAAATGATCCACAGACCTGTTGAGAAAGAGCAAGTACGTATGCTGGTCAAGAACATGCAACCAGTATATCATGACAAGCTATTCTACCAATCCATCTCCACATTCGAAGAGCTATTTGAAATAGGCACCAGAGTAGAGGATGCCATCAGAGAAGGAAAGTTCAAAAAGGATGAACCCCAACACCAGTCCAAGAGACCTAACTACTCCCTGGACTCCCCGGATATCAATGCACTTAGCAACCAATCAATGGCCTGCGCCCTTCGTCCATACCAGTCCATTCCGCCAAATCGCCCAAAAGGCCCTCGCGAATTCTCCAAACTTGATGTTCCTCTTTCCACAGCCTTGGACCACTTACTCAGAAAGGGCCACCTACAGCTCCTCCCTCACAAACCGCTACCGGATCCCATACCCTCCCACTACAACATGAGCCTACGATGTGCTTACCATCAAAATCTAGGCCATACCACCGATCAATGCATCCGCCTCCGCCATGACATTCAGAACCTCATAGAGGATGTATCCCATCCTAATCCAATCCACTATCTTGGCTTGGACCAACCGATCGAATGATCCCTTCCGTCGATGCTAATGAATATTGAAGCTACGCAGTAAAGTGATGGTGTTTGGAACTTCTGCTAAAAAAATTCAATAAATGGGTCGCAAAGACACTCCATTTGAGACCAGGTCGAGTCAAGTTGAGTCTGTTCTATGTTTCGAGTCCATTTCAATTTTAGTCTTGTGATCAAGTCTGTCTGTCATCGAGTTGTTAATAAGTCTGTAAACCTTCTCTATTGATGGAATGAAATCTCATTTTGCTTAATCTAATGTGCCCAGTCATAAATGCATGAATCACTAAACTGAAGTGTCACTTTTTGAATTACCATGGATATTACTCTGGTAATAATTTTTCTACGATAAAACAAAAAAGAATCCTGAAAGGTTAAAGTCGATTTCACGCTAACACTGATGAAGAGCTGGAATTGAATAGTCTTACTTTAAGAATTTAAAGATGCTTTTGCCTCAATCTTGAAAAGACATACTTGAAACTGACTTGGGGCTTGCCCAACACCCTTTTTTCCACCATTTCGAAGCCTTAAGCCCGATCCAATTGGGAGCCACGCAATCTGTCCGATTGAAAGCAATGCAAACTTAGCCCTTGATGGTAGCCAAACATTTCAGTGAGTTTCATCTCCACGTTCAAAAAAAAAGGGGAAAAGAAAAAAAAAAAAAAAAAAAAAAAAAGCTCGCTAGGTTGAAAACCCGAAAGGGCACCCAGGCAAAAGTTAGAGCTGAAAAAGGTGTTGATTTCCAAAATCTGACCCTAGCCAGTCAAAATGTTAGAGAAAATTTTGGTGAAACAAATAAGAGAATCATACGCTTCAAGATACATCTTAAGAACGTGCCAAGATCACATTTCAAAAGGCACGGAATGACCACAAATAAATTCCGAGAGCTGACATGCACATTCTGGAATTCTGAGATTGCGATTAAAGGATCTTGCAAGAATCAACTACATGAAAAGCAAGAATTGACTGGCTAGGCAAAAGTGAAAAGGATCAATCCTCAAAACAAAAGAAAAAGAAAAAGAAAAAGAAAAAGAAAAGAAAGAGAGATTGAAACTGAATCTTTTTTTATTCAAAGCTACCACAAGTGGCTCAAGTTTGAACTTCTTTGACGATTGGTTTGAAAAACCCTCATACCTCAAACCCCTTATTTCAAGCCTTGCCTTGAACTACGCTCGACCTGATTCCCACTCGGGGATACGTAGGCAACCACATCGGTTCGGTCAACACCATCATAATCAAACCAATTTCCTTCAAGCCTTGCCTTGAACTACGCTCGACCTGATTCCCACTCGGGGATACGTAGGCAACCGCATCGGTTCGGTCACCCCACCTACCTAAAAATCAACCCGCTTCTTCCCAACCATGCCCGAACTACGCTCGACCTGATCCCCGCTCGGGGGTACGTATGCAGACTTTCAAAAAAGAAAAAGAAGAATGGCTCGCTAGGTCGAAAATCTGAAATGACGCCTAGGCAAAAATTAGAGCTAAATCCAAAGTAAGCAATAGCAAAAGAGAGAAAAGAGCTCGTTAGGTCACCTCACTGGTGCCTAGGCAAAAGTTATGAGCACTTGAGAGATTAAAGTCACTGTCCTTGCCACAAGCCAGAAATCACCTTCCACACTAGGGGCAAACTTCGGCTACCTGCCTCGTTTGCCTGACTTTTACTAGCTACCCTTCATACAAGGGGCAAACTTCGGTCACCTACCTCATTTGCCCAAAACCTCCAATGAACCTTCCTCCAAACTAGGGGCAAACTTCGGTCATTTACCTCGTTTGCCTAGCAATCCCACTTCATGCCCCTCAAACTAGGGGCAAACTCCGTTTGCCTAACACAATCCCTTCACACCAAGGGCGAGTTTTCAAGTTACCAAGTTGTCTTGAAAATTTTGAAATAAAGCATCTTTTACTCTAAAAGCTAAGGCACTAATTCAAAGCACTTCCTGGGAGAAGCAGAAAATTGACTAGATCACTAGGGAGGAATTTTCAAAAATTAGATTTATCAGCAAAGTGCTACCATGTTAAGATGAGGGGTGAACACCAAAAGAGAAATGGTACATCGTTTATGACAAAAGCACATCAAGTTTTGACAAGACGAGCTTGTGTCAAATATGTCATCCTCGTGCGTCAATGTCTGTCAAGGTTTTGAGTCTGTTGTAGTCTCAAATGTGTAAGTCAACAGCGACTAATAAAATTTTCAAATCAAGTTATAAAGAGCATGCCAATACAAGCAGGAGTACCAAACACCATTACTGCACCGGTTAAGGCGTCAGCATGAGAAGCGTCCAAACTTAGGGCAAATGCGAATTTCATCCCTTTCCAAACCATCGAAAGTTGACCATCATCTCCTTGCAACATAAGTCCATGAGTGGCTGTTGATTACCTTCCCTCGTCCATGCAACATAAGTCCATGAGTGGCTATTGATTTTCCTTCATCTCCAAGCAACACAAGTCCATGAGTGGCTGTTGATGGATCCCGGTTCCAGGCCAGCAAGATTTGATCAACTATGAGAGATTCGAATTTGAATCCTGTTTCTCGGTCAAGAGAAGTAGTTGAAGAGAGATCCCAGAAAGAGTCACTTCATCCCCAACAGATTCAGTTTAATCCCCCAGCAGGCATATCGATTTGTACATCTTCAGTTCAATCACAACAGTCACAGTAGTTCACTGTCGACTCGTCTTCTCGATTAGTACATCGTCAGTTCAATATATGACAGTCACAGTACATCGTCAGTTCAATCACGATAGTCACAGTAGTTCACTGTCGACTCGTCATCTCGATTCATACATCGGCAGTTCAATCCTGACAGTCACAGTAGTTCACTGTCGACTCGTCATCTCGATTCGTACATCGTCAGTTCAATCCATGACAGTCACAGTAGTTCACTATCGACTCGTCATCTCGATTAGTACATCGTCTGTTCTTTTGATCATGGTTAGTCCAACCGTTGGTCCAATCCATGACAGTCACAGTAGTTCACTGTCGACTCGTCATCTCGATTCATACATCAGCAGTTCAATCCTGACAGTCACAGTAGTTCACTGTCGACTCGTCATCTCGATTCGTACATCGTCAGTTCAATCCATGACAGTCACAGTAGTTCACTGTCGACTCGTCATCTCGATTAGTACATCGTCTGTCCTTTTGATCAGGGTTAGTCCAACCGTTGGTCCAATCCATGACAGTCACAGTAGTTCACTGTCGACTCGACATCTCGGTTAGTTCAATCGTCAGTTCAATCATGACAGTCACAAGAGTTCACTATCGACTCGTCATCTCGATTCGTACATCGTCAGTTCAATCCATGATAGTCATAGTAGTTCACTGTCGACTCGTCATCTCGATTAGTACATCGTCTGTTCTTTTGATCATGGTTAGTCCAACCGTTGGTCCAATCCATGACAGTCACAGTAGTTCTCTGTCGACTCGACATCTCGGTTAGTTCAATCGTTAGTTCAATCACGACAGTCACAGTAAGTTCACTGTCGACTCGTCTTCTCGATTCGTACATCGTCAGTCCAATCACGACAGTCACATTAGTTCACTGTCGACTCGTCTTCTCGATTAGTTCGATCGTCAGTTCAATCTATGACAGTCACAGTAGTTCACTGTTGACTCATCATCTCGATTCGTACATCGTCAGTTCTTCTAGTCACTGTTAGTACAATTGTTGATCCAATCCATGATAGTCACAGTAGTTCACTGTTGACTCATCCTCTCGATTCGTACATCGTTACTCCTTCCGGTCACGGTTAGCCCAACTGTTGATCCAATCCATGATAGTCACAGTACTTCATTATCGACTCATCAGCTCGATTCGTACATCGTCAGTTCATTAATCATCATTGGTTTATCATCACTCTCATTCAAAATATGCCGTGTTCATCATTCTCATTCAAAATCTTAGGCTTCTATGTCCATTAATGGGGCTTCCATGTTCATCGCTTGGCATCTCGGGATTTCATGTCCATCACTTGACGTCTCTTGACTTCTGTGTCCGTCTCTTAATTTCCAGGGCTTCCATGTCCTTCGGTTAACTATCAAACGGCATCTCCGAATATAGTCCTCCGGGACCCCACATCCAATTACATTCGCTTGCGAAGCACACTTCCCAAAATTCAGAAGTTTGCTCCAAGACTTAGAGTATTCAAACCTTGATGTCCCTATTCGGGTCAATAACTGCATCACAGTTAGAAATACCAACACAACATAAGTCCACTTGGAGTGGCACACGCCCCACAACACCGGCTCATACTAGGGTCACAACACTAGGCATGATAGGACTCATGACATAATTCATATCACATCCATGCATTGCATATCATCCTCATAGCATAGCATCCGCATGTCTTGTTGTGCATATGTGATTTGTTTTTTTGTGCCCTGAACTACGTCCTGGTCTGATTCCCCTTGGGATACGTAGGCAGCTCATACAGAGCACGACCAGCACTAGCCTCAACATCATTGCATCTTTTGCAACGCTTTTTATCCTAAATCTATAGCCTCCAAAAGACCTGTCTCTTCAAAACTTTGGCACTCGCTTGCGACATGCGTTGCCTCGCAAGTTCCTGCCAAAGAGGGGCAAACTGTAGACACCCCATTTTGTCGGCTATCAGATTTAGGAGACCCATAGCTTGGTGGTTCACAATGATCGTAAAAGACTCAAAAGGACTCCTGGAAGTCAGCTCTATCTCTCAGAATGCTCAGATTGACCAAAATGCCCCTGAAAGCCCGAAGACTCCCAGATTTGGTCCCGAAGTTCTGAAAACATGCTATGTCGTAAGAAAAATGATAAAATGAGTTTTTAAGTAAAACTGGATGAAATCGTCAGCTCCCAGAGACCCCCGGAAGTCCCGGAGGTTCCCCGAAAGTCCCCGTTGACCGGTTTGACCAAGGTTTGACCAGGTTTGACCGAGATTTGACCAGGTTTGACTGAAGTTTGACCAAGTTTGACCGAAATTGTCCAAATTCACCAGAATCATTAGAAAAGTATTAAAATAAGTTTTAAAAGAAAATCGAGCAAAAACGTCGGCTCCTGGGAGCTCCCAGAGGTTCCCAGAACTTCCCGGGAATCCCAGGTTTGACCGGTTTGACCAAGATTTGACTTTGGAATCGGGGCACCGAAACAATTTTCAAATTTTTTTCATGGATACTACAGGTCAATAGCTTTCCAACGGTATATCGCACATAATTTCTGGATTTAAAACGAATTTATTATGAATTTCCAAAGGCGAAAAAGGCGATCAAATCGGCTTTTATCGCGAATACCGCAAAACTTTTCAAAGTGACCTATCCCTGAACTATTTTTTATGTAAAGTAGACTCCATTACCTTTCCAACGGTATATCACAACCTCGATTTGGAGTTCGTACGCATTTTCTGTGAATTTTGGACAAAATAGGGCCTTTTCGCGAATACCGGAACTTCGGGGGGCCTGAACAGCATTATCCAGACGAAGGGAGGAGCAGTGCCGCCGCGGCACTGGCCCACTGCCACCGCGGCAGTGGCCCAGTGCCGCCGCGGCACTCCCCTCCAGAACAGTGTATTTTTGTAATTATTTTTGGGGGGCCATTTTGATTAATTAAAAACCAAAACGACATAGTTTTATGATTTCAGATGTTTGGAGCCAATGGGAGTACTTTCTAAATCCCAAAAACACCCCAAGTTGGCCTATATAAACACCCCATTACTCCTCATTTTGGGGGGGAGTCAAATACAAGTTTAGAGAAAGTTTGGGAGAGAAAGTGTAGAGATAAGGTTAGAGTGGAGAGAAAAGAAGCTTTCTTCTTTGATTTTTCAAAACAAAAGTGAGTTCTAACTTTGTTTTTACTTCATTACTTCCATTTACTTCAACATTCAATACTCCCAACCACCATTTTAGTGAGCATTCAAGTGTGTGGAAGCTTCTTCCATGTCTAGTGTCATTACATATGAGTGATACACCAATCTACAAGTCTCATGCTTCATGAATATCATCTATTGATTATCATCTACTTGCTTGTTTATTTATTGTTCATCTCTTCTCATCCCATTTCTTTTTATTTTTTCTTTATTTACTTACTAGTTCATCATCATCTAAGTGATGACATGAAGTTTGGGGTGAGTGAATCCTCATGGATAGTAGCTCTTGACCTCAAAAACATGTTTGATAGATGATGACCATAACCTCAATACTTCCAAGGTATTCTTGGAATGTATTGAAGTTATGTCCAAAAACAAAATAAATCTCTCCAACAATCTTGGAGGTTCTTAAATGATGAGTTTGATGTAGGTATTCTAAGTGGCTATGATCCTTATTGAATGTTGAAAACATGTTTTCAAAACATCTATTTCAAAACCCCTCTCAATCCCTCTCATTTGGTTTCAAGAAACAAAACTTTGTTTTCTCCAAAATCTTCAAAACAATGAGTCAAAACAGTGAGTGAGTTGAGTTCAAAGATTTTTCTAGAACACAATACTCAACATATGGATACAAGGCCACTTGGAAACTCTTCCTAACTCATTGGAGAACACCCATGATTTTTGGTTTGACTTGGAAGTACTTGGAAATGGTCCATTTGGGTCCCAACATTCCTTCCAAACATTCTATTTTTGCTGTCACAGCAGCTAGGTCAACTTACGACCTCTTTTCCAGAAAACTTTTCCATAAGGGGTGGTCCTAACTTATTTTTCCCTTAAAAGTAAATGTCTTAGGAAACTTTCTGTATAAAATGGGCCTCTAGATCATTCTTTTTCATTTTCTAAGATTTTCTAACATTTCAGTCGACAGTACGAACTCTGTTTCTGAGTGACCTCTATTGTTTATATAATTTCTCTCAATCTGTGATAGCTATTCAAGATTGGCCTTTTGGGTTGTGTTCTAGACACAATAAGGAACATCTCCATAAAAAATCATGCATTGAAAACATTCCTAACCCCTCTTTTAAAATTCCAAAAGATCATGCTACTGTTCTGTCCACTATTCACAGCAAGTACACTTTAACTTTCATTCTTTGATTTGAGGCTTATATGCATTCCAAATTAGTTCATATCTTAGGAAGTGGTTCATACTACATTTGTATATATCCCATGTTGATTTCATTCATTCATTCTTGCCCATTTTAGACTTCTAAGCCATTCTAGAAATCCATGTACACAAAACACACTACAACCTTTGCACATTTTTAGATACATACATTGCATTCATGCAAGATTTGGGGTTTTTTTGTAACTCTTAATCTAAGGAGATTATAAGTAATGAACTTGATCACTCGTTCATGCTTCCCCTTGATCTATTCATCCTTTCTCATCCGTCCCGGGGATTGAGAGGTCTTCTTTTATCAAAGAATAACATGCATCATTCTAGCCTTGCTAAGCATATTTTGATTTCTTTGCTTATTTGTTTCAATAACAATTCATGTCCCCCTTTAGATTAGGAAGTCTTGATTATTTGATACATGATTAGACGATCTTTCCTAGGTTTATTTGTGTGATCTTTCACTTTACATTGCATGATATTTGGCTTAGATCTTATGAATGATATCTTATCTTTTGATCTTCCAATTTCAAGTTTTCTTATGTGATGTAATATACTACAATAGTATTAATTGTCGAACCAAACATAGTATAAGATGATTATTTGGATGCTAATTGAGGCCTGTCGAAAGACGGGGCGAGTTGAGGGTGTTTTAGTCGCGACAAAGGCTCCTTCCTCTCTCGTACCAAAACCCCGAACCAAGTTCTTTGGTTATGAAGGGCCGGTGCCCTTATCCGCTTGGGTGAGTCAAAATTAGGTTTCTTGGTTCCTTAAAGACCAAGTGGCGACTCTGTATCTGTTTTCAACAGACCTCCTATTTTCTTTCTTTGATTCAAATCAATTTCAAACAATCTCAAACCAGAGAGAAGTGGTCCGATTCTCGGTATCCACACTACTAATGATTTTGCAGGTAACTTGAACAAAAAAAAAATCTGGATTATAAACGCCTCGAGGTAACATCATTCCTTCTCTCGCTTCACTTTACATGTCCATGTGCTTAGTTTAGAACATTGAGGACAATGTTTAATTTTAGTTGGGGGGAGTGAGTCATTGCATGCCTCATTTCTTTCTTTTTATGCTTTAATGTCAATACACCTGCTTAGCAACATGCAACTCAAGCTTAGTAAATTAAAATTATCAAAAATTTCAAAATTTATAATTTTTTTTTAAGATAATAAAATGGTTCTTGTATTTCTCTCATAGTAAATGTAGTTAGTCATGATGCATTAGTGTTATTTTCTGTATGTTATTAATATGTGATACATTATGATAGTTTGTTTACTATCTTAGTTATAGTATACTTTATACTTTTTAATCTTCAAACATTGTTGAGCACGTTGTGACAACCTTGTACTTAGCTAAAATAGATTAGTAAGTATAGCTTAGATGTCTTGAGAGACTGTAGTGGAGACTAATAACCCAAGTGAGCTTTTGTGCCATTCTTTTATTTTTGAGGGTTTTATAAAATTACTCTTACTTTTTGAAAAGCGTATTCATTCGTTGAAAGTCTCAACTTCATTTTGACTGATTACTAGAAGAGAACGTTCAAGATTTACCAAATTTAGAGCTTTTGAATTTACTGAAATAAATAATCATATGAACTTAGAAGATGATTTAGGCCATCTTTTGAACATTGATATATAATACAACCTTGGCTTACGATTATGCTATTTTATCATAATCGCCTTGTCTTCACAATCCTAAAGTCTATACCTAACTCCAAATTAGGAGTTCAAGCCTCAGTTCTTTATTTAGGAGTGATTGGGATGTGTTGCATTGACAAGAAGTTTGGTTGTGTGAATAAGGGAAAGTTAGCAAAGAAAAAAAAAGAAAAAGAAAAAGCAAGAAAAAAAATAATAAAAAAAATATATAAAAAAATAAATAGGCCAATGGTTGTTACAAAAGAAAAAAAATAATATGAAGAAGAGTGTGGGAATAAAAAGAAAAAAAAAAAAAAGAAGAGAGATTGGAGATGTGGGGAAGTTTGAAAAGTTGTAGTAGACATTCCAATCACATCCTTTAACCCAGTTGAATATCGCGAGCCTCTTCCTTCTTAACTTAACACCACTTTTTCAAAGTCCTGATGATTTTAAGTAAATTGGATTTGAAGTTAAGGTAATGAGAGAGTTCTCCACGGTATCTCGCTCTTCTAGTGAAAAGTATCCTTTCATGAGACTTTACGCACTAAAATATCCGTTTTTCTATTTAGATATGAGAAGCATTAGATTCCATTTACAATTACTCTTTATAGCTTCCATATCATGAGTGACAATTATTACACCTAATTCAGAGTGATTTCATCTTGAGAGTGTAATCCCGGTGAGAGTTGAGTCAAAATGAACGTCTTGATAGTGTCTTAGGTTATGCGAGCTTTGAAATTGAAGTTTTGTATTTTATTTGTCCATTCATACACGCATTTGAAGATTAACAGGTATGGAATATTCTAATGACTTTGATAGTAGATTAACTGTAATGTGTGTGTTGCATTGCTATGGCATACTAGAGAGTTTCATGAGATTGTTGAGCTTAACTACATTGCTAAATGAGAGGAAATATTTTTTTTTGAACACATTTAAACTAGAACCATTACCATAAACATGAATTTTGTGGGAAGATTCACTACAAACCCTCACGAGACAACACTCGTCCACTAGGGGGAACCTAGGGGTTTAAAGGCTTGTTGCATAGGCTAAATGCAATCGCGATTCCTGCAAAAATGATTTAGGATTTTTAGTTTCTTTTGTTTTCAATTTTTTTGAGTTTAAATAAACATTACTGTAGTTCGCTTCATTTCTAGGGACTAGCAACGAGCTAGTTGGGGGATGTGATTCGAGGTGAAAAGTGCATGTTCATAGCGTATTATATGGTCTGTTATGCATACTTTTATCCCCAAAGTCCCTGTATTTAGGTGCATTCTAATAACAATGTTCTTTTTATTGGTTTAATGCTAAACCATATGTTTTTTGCATTATTTTATAGGTATTAGGATGTAATTCGATGAAGTGGAGCTAAAGAAAGTGATTCTGGTGAGGAGAATAACGGAAGCAGCTGAGAAAACGCCATTTTTGACAATGAAGACTTCAGATTTGGAATATTTTCCTGGAAATACAAAATGTAGATCATTGAGTTACGGTCGCGTGGCCGTAAACGGGAGGTCAATCCGAGGTCCGAGTAAAACGTTATGGCCATTCTCCCATCGGTGCGCAGAGTTCAATCGATTGAGCAGAGTTCAATCGATTGAGACTTCGATCGATCGAACTAAGCTCGATCGATCGAACTTTATTTTCATCCAAAAGTTGAGTAAACTCTGCAGGAACCCTATATGTAAGTCGTTTTGACGCCAGACGAAGGGAGGACGCTCCAGAATGCGAAAAACATCAGTTTAGGGTACTTTTAGGGTTAGATTAGGAGTAGATTAGGTTAAATTCTTATTTTTCTTTCTCTTTTCCATTGTTATATTGAAGATTATTGAAGATTCAAGTTGGTTATATGTTTATTACAAGTTATATTAAGATTATTCCAGGTTTTTCTTTTCCTTTTCTCTATTTCATTGTTTATTAGTTTATATGTTATGATTACTCTAGTTTGTTATTCCTGTACTTATTTATTCATGTTTCCGTAGTTTAGACGTTGGGAATATGTGATGAAACATTGATTCCCAACCTCTACGATGCAATCTTTAGAAACCTTAGGCTCGATCGATCGATCAAACCAGAGCCATAGTCAAGCGATCAAAGTAATTTCGATCGATTGAAGGATGAAGATGTCCGATCGATCGAGAGCGCTTCGATCGATTAAACTTGCTAATTCCTAAGATGATTCTTTTAAATATTCCATGACTTTCTGTTTTGGAAATCTGTCATCAAATTGTCCCTATAAGCTCAGTTTGTCACAACAGTTTTTAGAACTTAAAGCCTTAAGACTATTTTCTTTAATGACTTTTTAAAACCACTTTGAATGCTAACACCGTTTAGAGTGCAAGTAATTACCATTGTTTTAAACCGTCTTCTAAGTATTTTAAATCACTTGTGATGATGTAGTCCCGGTCATGAAAGGGCTACTGATTCTTTATCTTTAGAAAAATACGGAATGCTGACAAGGGATGTACTCCATAGAGTGTTAATGAATATGCATGGTAGATGGTTAGGATTGATGTGGATTCTCGTATTTCCAACACCTTTAGTTTATTAATTTAATTAGTTATGTTTCTATAAGTTTTAGTTTATTATTTAGTTTAATTTAATTAATTAGGATTCGTAGAATCTCCGCCCGTATATGAATATTTTCATTTTCTTTAGGTTATAACTTAGTAGACATTCTTCCTATTCCTTCCCTGTGGGATCGACCTGGACTTATCCAGTATTACTTGCACGATCAGCTACACTTGGGTGTTGCACAAGAGCGCACAACTTTTTAGTCGTGTCATACACCCCATATTACCTCTATACACCCACTTTCACCCCTTTCACCCACACATCCATATGCTTCCATGCATACACTTACAATGTTGATAGGAAGCAAAAAGAAACAAGAACGAGATTAAGAAAAGAGAAAGAAGATTCTAGCTGCTAAATAAAGAAGAATAGAGAAGAAGAAACACAATTGGAGCACTAATCGTCAAGATCATAATCTTTCTCAACATATATTCTGTATTTCATCATCCATGCCTGGGTGAGCATCCAACTTCACTTAGATATCCTTAGGAATAGTTTTTACATGTTTAGAATGACATGCATGCAACATTTGAACAATTCTCGTACTTACATATGAGTTTGCCAGAAAATCTGTTGAGTTTGCATTCCCGAGCACTCCACTTAACCCTAGCGCTCAAGCTTACCGAACTCTAACTAAAGCATTCAAACCCTTCTGAGCGCTCACACTATTGTTTACCTTATGAATCATATGTTGTGATGCTTGAATAACGTAGAAACCCTTGCATGTTATAATTATATAGTTGTATTACATGTGCTAGACCTTGTAAGTCTGTTTTACACACGCATGCAAAAACTTGTGGATCTCCATATGTTAATCTATTTTCAGTATCCTTATCTGAGTCCTGTAATGCATGTTTTTCTTTATAAAAGAAATCAAACCCTTAACTCTACACTTAGAATCCTATATTTAGTATACCCAAGTGATTGCTCCCACTGGAACACTTGCGCACTCAAGCGCTCGAGTACTCCTGATTGCTCGAGCTTACCTATATTTAGAAAGCTTATTTTCAATATTTATTGATATCTTAAGGCGATGATGACTTCTGGTACGTGCTAACTGAGATAATTGGAATGACAAATATATAATAATATCATAACTTGTTTAATAACTTATGCTTTGAAGACTTGTACCTGATGCGTAGTAATCACTTGTAGCTTGGTCAATTTTTGATGATATGAGTCTGACTGTTGAATGTTAGTCTTTGGAGTACCTTTCATGTCGCATCAGTTCTATCAATTATTGAAGTTGGTTTCAAGGTATCGATTCTGTGATTGATGGATGTTTGTGATTTTGGAGCTTTTAATACATCTTAGTGATATAGTCAGCTGTTAAGGCATGATACCATCGTGATGATCAAGCAACTCTTAACGCATGTATAGTATACTATTCACTCCGCTGTTAAGACATGTTAGGATAGATCATGGACCTTGAATATCTTAGTTGAGAACCAAGCGAGGCTCGCCTACCTATCCCAGAGTAGGAATCAGGTTAAAACTAGTTCAACTAAGGCCTGAAAGAAAATGCCAGATCATAGCAAGGGTAGCGACCGAACCGGGCAAGTTGCCTACATATCTCATAGTGGAAATCGGGTCGAACATAGTTCTTGCACTTGTTTAGCAGAATAAATTGATAGCATTATCAACATAGTGCTATTGATCGGGGGTGCCAGGGGCTTTGTACGAAAAACCCAAACATGTATACCAAACTTATCACTATAACAGCAGTGTACAAAAATAGTGATCAGGCGATTGTGTTAAGTAAATAGGGAATTACTCTTACTAGAAATCCTCAAACATTACTAAAGCGCACAAGCTTGAAAGTGGTGAAAATAATATAAAGCAAGGCTTGGAAAGTGGAAATATATTGCATTGAAGGGAATAATAGGGAAATAAAATTACTTAAGAAAGTAGTGCAAAATATAGTATGAAAAACTTAAGGGAAGCTCATAAGCTACTGGAATGCAAAGGAAATAAAAAAAAGGAACTGAATGCTTTTGTTTGGAATGGTGTTGAAGAGAAAGTTGTGTATTTTGATCGGGCTGCTGGAGGTTATTTTGTGGTTGAGGGGGCACTGTATTTATAAAAAAGTGTTGAGGCTTCTTGGTTCCAAGCTAAGTCTTTCATGGGTCCTACCATTTGTCATTTCCCATGCTCCTTGGGACTCTCCCTTGCCCTTGTGCAATGTATCTTAGGATTTAAAATCTTAGACACCCCCACTAGAAATGGCCGAATAAGTTTTGGTGTCTTAGTCTTGATGTGTTTGCCATGGCCGAATGAAATAAGACACCGAAGAAGACTTTAACACAATGGTCAGTATATCAAAGGTCTCCATTACAACTTTGTGAGTTTTGTGGGCCTAATGATGAGTCATTATGACATAGAGCCATGGGAGATAGAGGCATTTGTGAATGTCTTTATTTCATTTTAGTTTTTTCGTTTTTTTATACTTGTTTGTGATTGCCATTTTAAATATTGTTACTACATGCATGCAAAAATGAGTTTTCTAAAATAAAATTCAAAAATCATTTTCATCACATTAGTAAATATTATATGTTTATGGGCCATGTGAAGAAACACTTTTCCAAAATAAAAATCCTTAATTAATAAATCTAGTGGTAGAGGGACTTATTATTATAACTCCCAAGATCTTCCATTAACGGTTCACTGTAAGATGAGTAATGCATTCTATGTCAACTCACCAGGGGTGATCATTACATACAGAGGGTATACTACTCATTGGTTACTAGATGTGAACTTCATAAGGATAGGATCAATAAGACGTGTTGGAGGGTGACCACCACACAGAGGCACTACTTGAGGCAGTTGTGATTGGATCCTAGTTAATGGTGCACACTAGGGAAGGTATGAATAAGGGATCCCACATGGGGTATTTTTTAAAAACCTAGATATCTAATAGGTTTGGGAGTCATGGCCTGATTTGTAAGAGTTTCATAGCGGACAAGTCATGATTGATCGAAAGATCAAACAATGACCACCACACGTAGGCTTTGTTCTTTCGTTTTGATATCCTAGCGACTTTGTTTTAAAAAATAAAAGTTTTAAGGATTCTTTTATTTTATACTGTCTAATCTTGATACCTATATTAAAATGTCTATTTTTATTTTTCAGAATTTATAATGTTTGGACCTACATTTAGCACACTTGCCACCATATTCACACAGAACAAACTAACTGGAAACAACTATACTGAATGGAAATGTAATCTGGATATCGTTTAAACTACAGAGGATCACATATATGTCCTCACTACTCCATGCCTAGTCAAACCTGCGGCAAATGTTCTGGCAAATGCCAGACGCGAGTTCGACAAATGGAAGAAATTGAATGGATGACTCGTTGCTACATTCTGGCCTATATGGCTGGTGTGTTAAAACTCTAATTCCAATTAAATGATTCAACTAGTGCTTTCATAACCTCCCTCAAAGGAATGTTTGGAGAACATGGCAGACCTGCCAGGCAGATCGCCATGAAAAAGATCATGAGTGCAAAATATTGGAAGGAACTCCAGTCAAAGAGCACGTTTTAAAAATGATTGATCATTTAAATGAACAGGAGACTATGGGTGTCAACATTGATGTACAGAACCGATTAATATGATCCTCAACTCACTGCCTCAATCATTTGCTCAATTTGAACTTAACTACAATATGAATCAAATGAATTTTTCAATGAGCGAATTGATGAGCTCTCTTTAGTCAGCAGAATGGGTGATCATACCTGGGGGCAACATTTTGAATGTTGAGAAAGACACTTCTTCTCGATCTCTGCCCAAATGAAAGAAAGGGAAGAAAAAGGCTAGCACTAGTGGTTCAAGTGTTGGACCAGTCCCAAAGATTGCAAAATCTAAGGGAAAAGGCAAAGGGAATGGGAAGGGGAAGGGGAAGGGGAAGGGGGGGGGGGGGGGGTGGCTAAGGTAAAGGAAAGTGTTTCTAATCCAGGGACAAAGGCCACTGGAAGAGGAACAGTCCAGAATTCTAAGTTACAAGAGTTCAAGGTATGGTTGAATCACATATGATTGAAGTAAGTTTTATAACAGATACTTCAAACACTTAGTGCATTGATTCTAGTGCGACTAACCATATATGTAATTCATTGCAGGGGTTAAGATCAACATGGAGGTGCAGTGATGGGGAGATCGTACTGACTCTAGGTTTTGGAGCAACCGTATCTACGGTTGCTATAGGAGTGGTAGTTTTATAATTTCCAAATAATAAGACTTCAGTTTTAGCAGATGTACTTTACGTCCCTTTAATGAGACAATTTAAAATCAGTTTCAGAACTTTTAAATAAAAAATTTTCTTTGTCTTTTGGAACTGAAGTTGTGATCAAAGGAAGTGGCTCTTTTGTGTGTTCTACTATTAAGTCGAATGGTTTGTATGTGATTACTCCAATTATTTCTAAAGATTCTCATACAGAACTTAATTAATAACTCAGTGGTAATTACATCATCTAAAAGAAATGAAGCTTCCACTAATCCAACAAGGCTTTGGCATATGAGGCTAGGCCATATCAATCTAAACAAGATTGGCACAAAGGAACTTATTTCGATCGATCAAAGTCTAAAGTTAGTTTGGAAATCTATAAATATTACAACTGTGTACAGAAAAAGTTGAAGGTCATTTTTATTCCAGAAAGCTACAGAAACTATTTTACGATTCCCAAACCTACTTAATCCTCTCCATAAGGGTTCCCATCAACCCTAGTACATCCGGGACGTGTTCACAGGAGATATATGGGTGAAAACCACCTAGAGATTTCTGCTACAGATTAAAGGAAGAAGAAATCAGAATTAGGTTCAAGACCATAAGGTAATTTTTTGTCCCCTCTCTTGTACGCATCTATAGAATTGATAAGTAGTAGATTCGGGAATACCAATAAGTTTTTGGAACTTGTTTTTCCGCTATACATGATTTCAAGTTTTTTAAAACCTAAATCCATCAATCATACATGAGGAGGATCTGCTAGCTGATGAGGATTTAGAGGACGAGGATATTATACCATATGAGGTTCTGCTAGCTAATGATGTGTTGGAGGATGAGGATGATAAGGAGTAGGATCTCAAGGAGATGGATATACTAGTAGAGGTGGACATTTTAGTGGCTGAGGAGGACTTTGCATATGATGCTGTCATACTTCAGGTATCACCCAAAGGCGCAGCTAACATAGCACAGGTCGTAGCACAATGGGCAGGAGTGATGGTAGCACGTCCCCATGGATTTGGTGTTGGATTGGTAGAAGCCATGGCACAAGACGTAGAGGATGATGTTAAGGACCTAGAGGATGGATTTATCTTAGAGGATCTTAACGAGCCCCTCAATGAGGATGAGCCACTAGACGTGGATGGAGCCGATGGTGATTTGGTTACCCCAGAGGATGAGGATTTTTTTTACGAATTAGACGTAGATGACTTTTGAGGAATAACTCTATGGTTTAAAATTTAGTTTGTTTATAGGGCGTGTGCCCACTTTTAGCTCTTGGGTATTTTTGGGGGATAATTGTACACGGTAGTCAGATTATATGTAGCCTTTGTATAGTGGTGACATCTTGTAAGTTTATGTCTTGACTGTGGATATATATCTATATATGAGACAATTTTGTTGTGTATATTTGAGATTTTTTTTGCTTATTGCTTTACTATTGCTGTATATGTTATTCTTTGGGGACAAGATTGACATTGTGACAATGGATCTTTTATAGGTACACTGCACATGAAGCACTATGGCTAGAGCTGCTACAGATTGTCATAGACATGTAGTACCCATTCTGACAGAAATTAATCCAACAGGAGTATTCGATGCATTCATAAGACATATGGAACATCTGGGAAGTACCCATAATCACTGTAATAATCCAAGTGGACCTCAGATAGGAGACAAGTTGCTGGAACGATTTCGAGCATTATAACTCGAGAAGTTTGATGGTTTGACAGTACCTTAGAAGGCAGAACAGTGGCTCAGGGAGATGGGTTAATCTTTAAGGCTTTCAATTGTAGTGAATAGGAGAAGCATCATTTGGTCACATTTAAGCTCAGATATGCCACCACAGATTGTTGGGAGTCTGAGAAAGCAATAATGGGACTGGAAGCTTCAAGGAGGATGCCATGGGAAACATTCAAGGGAAGGTTCTTAAAGCAGCATTTTCTTGATGGCAAGTGGCACGGATAAAAAGTTGTGTGCGCTTATGTGCTATACCCAAGTGTAGGTAGACGTGCAAGTAGTAATCTGGTAAGACCAGGTCAATCCCACAGGGAAGGTGTTAAACTAAAAACTTAGATTAAACTCTAAAGGATAAGGAAAATTCAAGATTTAAAACAAGGTGTAGAACACGAAGTTCTACAGACTGTAACTGCTAGAGCAATTAAAGTAAACTAATGATTAACTAATTAACTAAAGCAATATTTTAAAAGCAGTTTTCCTTATATAAAGGGAATGTTGGCATCACACGAATCCTCAACGATCATGCCATCGACCATGCAATTGCATTAAAGCTCTAAGGAGTGTGTCTATCTATAGTATTCCGTCTTTTCTAAAGATAAAGAATCAATAGTCCGTTCATAGCCAGGACTACATCATCACATTAGTTTCCAAAACACATGAATGTGGTTTAAGACAATAGTTAAGTCTCGCATTCTGAATGGTGTTAGCATTCAAAATGGTTTGCAAAAGTTATTGAAGAAAAATGCCTTAACGCTTAAAGTAATGAAACTGTTTTGACAAACTGAGCGTTTGGAGACAATTTGATAACAAATCTCAAAAGCAGAAAGTCTTGGAATACTATAAAAAGACTTCTCAAGAATCTGAAGGTTCGATCGATCGACGCGCTTTCGATTAATCGAATATCATCATCTCTCGAGCGAACGAAATGGCTTTGATCGCTTGACTACGTGTCTGCTTCTATCGATCGAACTACTTCGATCGATCGAGTGCAGGTTTTATACTGCTGCATGGCAGAGGTTGAAGATTACTGTTTCATCATAATCTCCCAACCGGGGACTACTCAGACATGGTATGGAGTGTCACAGATTTGTTTTTAACGTGAAAGTTCATTAAAGGCAAGTTTGGTTGTGATTTTAGCATGAAATCTATGAAAACCAAGTGATTTAAAACTACTACTACGATAACTACCAATTCTAAAAGATTAAACTACGATTTTAAGCGACTAGAATGTAAATAAGCTGAGATTGCAGAACCTGGAATAGAAGAACTTATATTAAACTATAGAAATTAATCCCAAAAGCTATATCCAAAGCTTTAAACCTACAAAAATCAAGAATAAACTCTCCTCTCTCTATGTAAATTGATAAAAAACTGAAGTGGGCGTCCCTTTGGACGTGAACAAAACGAATATAAATACTAAAACCTAAAGCTAGGGTTAAAAACTTTGTCTCTGCTGCGTGCGCGTAAGTTCTGATAAAAGTCATGTTCGATCGATCGAACATCACTCGATCGATTGAACTTTTGGAATTCTCGAGCGGTTGAACCTTATTGGATCGATTGAAACTTCGATCGGTTGACTAATCTTCGATCACTCGAGATTCACTTTTCATGTTTCAACTGTCTTCCTTAAAATCCAGCATCCCTTTTATCATGCTTATTCATTTCTTCACACACCAAGCGGTGATATGCACAAATTATAGCTTAAATAATACAACTTATCATAGATTAATCATATTATGTAAAAGCTGGCATTGTAATCCAAATTACAGATTTGCAAGGGAGTTGTAGACTTAATCAATGTATTTCTTTATTTTAGCGCGGTCATATTTTACAAATACCCCCGCTTGTTACAACCCCCAAATAGCGAATTGCTAGTCCCTAGCAATGTAGCAAAAATAAAACAAGCTAGACTAATACTACAATGACTAAACTGAAACAAAATAAACTAAAACAACTAATCTAAATAAAAGGAGAAACTACCTAACTCACTTTCGCAGGAATCGCGGTTGAATATAGTGAATGCAACAAGTTGTTAAACCCCTAGGTTCTCCCTAGTGGACGAGTGTTGTCTCGTGAGGGTTTATAGTGAATATGCCCACAAAATTCTCAATTTTAAATTTACAAAGACAGAAAAACTTTTAAATATTCTCATCCATTCAATTGTTAACTTAGCTCTACAAAAATATATTAACCTCCAGCAAACCATGAAAGAAACCCACATACTCCTCATGTCACCAAGATAGATATAACATATGTATCACAATTATGTATGCGTGTGTGTGTGAAGTTAACGGCTATGCATCCAACCTTATTTAGAGTTGTTTTGGACTATCGTACCTCTAGAACCAGTAATTTCAACTCAATTCTCACATAGGTTTACACTAAAAAATAAATTCTCACAGAAATTGGCTTAATAATGATTGCATGTGGTATGAAAGCTTTGATAAGAGTGAATTTCTGGACACTAAATGCTTTCATACTTGACTTCACAAAAGACAGACATTTAGAGTGTATAGTCTCATGAAAAGGATGCAACTTACTAGAGGAGCGAGATACCGTGGAGAACTCCCTCATTACCTTAACTTCACATCCAATCAACTTAAAATCATCAGGACTTTAAAAAAAATATTCGATTGAGAAGAAAGAGGCTCGTGATATTCAATTGGGTCAAAAGATGTGATTGGAATATCTACTATAACTTCTCAAACTTCCCCACATATGCAATCTCTCTCTGCTTCTTCTTCTTTTCTTTTTTTTTATTAATTTTTTTTCTTTCCCACACACTTCTTTTTGTTATTATTTTTTTTCTTCATTTTTTTTCTTTGCCAGCTTTCCCTTATTCACAGTAACAAACTTCTTGTCAACGCAACACATCCCAATCACACCTAAATAAAGAACTGAGGCTTGAACTCCTAATTTGGAGTTAGGTATAGACTTTATAATTGTGAAGACAAGGCGATTATGATAAGGCTCAAAGGGTGAAATAAAATAATATCATAGAGGTAGGCCAAGGTTGTACTATGCATGTATGGTCAAAAGATGGCCTAAATCATATTCTAAGTTCATAGGATTTTGCATTTCAACAATTCAAGAGCTCTAAAGTTTGGTAAATCCTGAACGTTCTCCTCTAATAAGTAGCAAACTTTGAAAAATTAACTGAGACTAGTGCAACGAATGTAATATACGAAATCAAGAAAGACAATTCAAAGTTTATGTGAAAATTCCCTCAGAAATAAAGATTGGATCAAAAACTCACTAAGGGTTAAATAGTTTCTACTACTCGATCTTTTAGCACAATAGTCATATTAACTCATTATTAGGTTTTCAACATAGCTACCAACTAGTGTAATTGGATGTTAGATACATGAAAGGTCAACAAATACAATCATCCTAGTGGAACTAGAAAAATGCGTGAACTTAATCCATAAAAGGATGAGATTAACATGAATGTATCATTGCTTGATAACAGCTAAATGGAAGTGAATATTCAAAGTTGTTCTACCAATAAAGTTCAGAAATTTTATTTATTTATTTATATATATATTTTTGTAATTGAGATTGTATGATATGTGCAATAAAGTTATCCAGATTGCTAAGCATACACATGTGCAGGTGATGATTATCTCTCTATATCCCACCCCCAACTGCAAAATTGCGATGTCCCCAGAAGTTGATTTTCAAAAATAAATAGAGAGATATCACATGATACAGCAAAGCAATAACTGCAAGCATAGCAATCTGTAAAGAAGACATACAAACTCCAAGCAGCCAAGATGAATAAAAAGTAATTATGAAATGAAAGAACATGAGATCCATTCATAATAAAAAAAAACTGATCACAGTGATGATAAAACAATAAAATCTGAGCAGTGATCGAAATATCCAATCATAATCTCACAGTCCAAAATATCCACATACCCAAAAGAAAACTATGAGAGAAGAGAAAGAACAGAAATAAGCAAAATACAACAAAAGTCCCACTCTCAATGGACTTAATCTATTCATCACCAATATCGAATAAAATCAAGATCGGTGCAGCAGGAGCATCCTCATCTCCACCCTTAGCAACAGTAGTAGCCATCGTCGGGTCACTCACAGTCGGGGCAGCTGATGTAGAGAATGATGGGTCAGCCATAACTTGAGGTGGTACAGATGATGATGATGGGGCATAGGGATCAACAGGCAGTGGAGGTGGAGTAACAGAAATAGTAGGTAAAGCTGTGGATGTAGATGGAGGTGCAGGATCAGAAGATGGTGGCGGAACAGAAGAAGATGGACCGGTGGTGGGTGGTGCAGAAGGGCAGTAGGTGGGTGTGAAGTGGTGTGAATAGACTGATCCACCCCGATCTGTATCAAGATCGCCTCCAGTAAGGTCGTCATATGATCCATCTTGCCCTCGAGCTATATCTGTGCCTCCCTCTCCTCAATAAGAATTAAGTGGAGAGTCTGGAGGGATATGAAAGATGACTCTCCCTGGGCCTAAGCTTGAGACCTCTGTCTCAGCTCGAACTGTTGTACGACAGTGATGGGGTCCTCCTCATCTGAATCTAGCTCCTTAGCCTCAGTGGGCGTCCCAAAAGCTGCACCCTTTGTGTCGGTGCCTCCCCCTCTCTTCCTCTTTTCCCCGATCTTCGCCTTACCTTTCAACTTTCTCTTTTTCTGCGCATTCGAACGGCGCATTGCTGTCTCTCCAAACTGACTCGAAGCTTATAAAATCGTGGCTGTGGCCAATGGGAGCAATCCAGCCTACTCAATCACCCGATGGATAGGCCAAGTGACCTTCAGATGACTCTTGGCGACAATGTACCGCTTGGGTTGGATCAGGAAGTCAATATAGAGTCGAGGCAGGCAGACACATTGTCACGCCCCGGAGCAGCATAAATAGGGAAAAATAAATTTCCTTTATGGGTCCATAGGGAATGACGGGTGAATAACCGCGTTGTCATCTACTCAAACCAATAAACACCACGATAGGGAGGATGCTATTCATAGAACATATCTTATTAACATTAATCAGAGGCTACAGCGGAAACTATAAAAGGTATGGAAGCAACAGATGCCCAAGTACCAATTATAAAAGTCTACTAAAACTATTACAATAGCTGGCTTATAGTCTCAGGCCTATAACAATAACAACAGATATAAACTAACTATTACAAGCAGCACGTCTTCTTCTCCAAGCCTTCAGCTCCAAGACCGGTAGAACATCAGTCTCTCGTCCTCAAGTCCTGCGAAGCTCTAGACATTGGAATGTCCAGGGCACAAATGCCATCAGCTTTGGATACAAAGCTGAGTGAGTACATTAAACAACACTCCTCACCGTTATTGTTCAGCATCTTAAAATGCGGTTAATCTCTTAACAATGACGTCACTCACGGACATAGCAAAGGTCTCATTAAACTGTACATTAATCAAAGGTAACAGGAATAACAGAAATCATATTAAGTAATGACAAGGATAAACATCATGATATATATATCTCATCACGTATTCACCAAATCCATGCATGTAACTCATGCAACCACCCATGCATATACCTTTAGGTCGGGACGTTGAATCCACGACTGAACATCTTCTTACTAGCCATTCTCATATTCCACATCCATACTCATATTCATATCTATGTTCTTATTCTCATCCGTATCCATACGTCGATCCCATAATACCAATCTGAAAACCATTCGTCAATACAGTAATGCTAATCGGAATCACCCGACTAGGCAATAGATCCCAAAATCCCTTGATAGGGTTACCGGTCGTCTACACGGTACCACCTATCTCTAAACGATAGAACGGCACATCGGACGTCTTCAATGATGCGTATACCCTCACTGGTCGTCTACACAGCTGAGAATACATTAGAGCACTAGCCGGACGTCTTCAACAGTGCATACGCATCACTGGACGTCTTCAACAGTGAGAGGCGCACTAGGAACTCTAACCATCCCACGTCTACCCGGCTCATCAGCCGTTGATCCCACGGATCCAAAGTACATATATCTCATATTCCACATAAGTCACATATCCCATTTCCATGCTGATGCACAGTTCCCGGTTCCCATTATATTCTCTCATCTCGTCATAACACTATCCCCTTTCTCATCAGATTCTCTTACCTCTTCACATCACTATCCCATGCATGCTGACACATGTTGTGAAATGCTCATATACTAAGTACAGGAAATGCCACATGCTCTGTATTCATCATATCTACTCATTACTGATTATTAACATGCAGTTGTATTCCTTTCTACTATTCAGTTCAGCAATATTATCATGTAACAGTTAAACAGTTCATCTCACAACAGTGTTGCACTATCTCTTAAATTAACAATATCGCATCACGAAAGCATGGATTTACATTTAATCAACTAAACAGTTCATATTATAATCAACAGGAATTAATCATGTTCTGAACGCTTCGATCGATTGAGGTCCCCTCGATCGATTGAGGTCCCCTCGATCGATTGAAGTCAACTAAGTTCGATCGATCGAAGTCCATTCGATCGATTGAAGAAACGGAGAGTTCGATCGATCGAAAGCCATTCGATCGCTCGAACATCATCTTCTACCCAGAACTTGGGCAGAGACGAACAAAGGTTTCGGGGTCACAATACACACGTCCTAAACATACAGAAATCATCCTAAAATCATCCCTTAAGTGAGTTAATGAACTCACTTCACTCCGGTGGTCCGGTGGCGGCGTTCCGAGCTCCGCGGCGGCGGTTATGGTGACGGCGAGCTTTCTCTCTATCCTCTCCTTCTCTGTCTCTCTCCTTGTCTCTGTCTTCTCTATCTCTCTCCTTGTCTCTGTCTTCTCTTCCCTTCTTCTTCTTGTTCTCCTTCTTCTCTCTTCTCTCTAAGTATATATATATAACACATATACACACACACGGTTATATATATATATGTATAGAACACACATACACACACAAGCTCTCTCTCTCAACTCTAAACTGCCAAAACACCACAACACACAAAACATACGTATATATATAAGGAGGCAAGAGAGGCAGGTGGTAGAAAATGTATACTGAAATACAACGTTTGATCGATCGAAGTTAGTTCGATCGATTGAGAACAGGTCGGTTAAGGTTCGATCGATTGAAAGGAGTTCAATCGTTCGGGAAAGGGTCCACATCACAAAATCAGGTCGGCAGAGATTCGATCGCTCGAAGTAGGTTCGATCGATCGATAATAACAGAAGTTCAATCGCTCGAGAAGAGTTCGATCGATCGAAAAAGGTTCTTCACCAAAGGTTCACACAAGCATATAGGGTCTTATTTATATAACCATGCATCCGAAAATACAGGGTATTACACACATAGCCCCGTCCCAATGGCATATAGAACCGAGCATACCACATCGCCACCTTTTTGTGATATGAAGTCATCAAAATGTAATTGGCAAGCGCCAGGTGGAGGAGATGATACTGCTCGGTCAAAAACCGATCCTTAATCAGGGAGATGTCATTCCAGATCTGAATCGCACCGCCAGTAATTTCACGGATAATGACAGAGGGCAGAGTCTCTAGTGTACCGGGTATGTGTGGGTAAAAGTGGTCGGGGGTCTCCGGTACACCCAAAGCAGTGGCCACGGTAGCTGGACTGAATATGATCTCACGACCTCGGAAGAAAGAACTGTATGTGATATTGATTTCCGTAGGATCCTTAATCATGGTCGCACACGCCTCCGTACCCAATTGATATTGATTTTCTTAGATTGCGTCAACATCTCAAATCAGCTCGGTATAGCACGAATCCGTGCAAGAAACCATGGGGCGAAAAGCCACACAGCTTCAAGTGGCCGCTCTAACATCACCTTCTGCACTTGAAAGTATCGGTTGAACCAAACTCAATCCTCGTCATTCCGAAACCTGTGATTAGGTACCGGATTAGGCATTGTGTGGTTGAGGGGTTTGGCTTTATGATATCCCGTAATAGGATTCATTTGGAATGCCCTGAAATTGAAAATGAACAGAAAAGATTAAAGAAAACGAAAGTAGAAAACCAAATGAAGAAACTGCCTCTGCATCAATTCGATCGATCGAACAGTTTTCGATTGATCAAAAACTTGCTGCATTCGATCGCTCGAAACCAGCTCGATCGATTGAATAATTGCTGCCATCAATCGCTTGAAACCAGCTCAATCGATCGAGCACAGCGAGATGCGCAGAAAATGCCAGAAACACAAACAAAAGAAAACAGTCAAGAACCTAGGATTTCTAAGATTACAATTAGGTCTTAGGACCAATGGGGAGCACCCCCTTGAGATTTTAACAAAAAATGGAATCGCTCGATTTGAGCGTAGCGGAGAGGGAGAGGTGATGATGATGATAGTTGGTGAGTCTTTAAGTACTTGGGAATTGGGTAAGAGTTAAGACTCAGCCTAATTCAGAGTCTTTTGTTTAAGTTAGCTCCCACGACGGTTATGTTCTGCCCAGTATACCTTCGTCAAGGTTGTTGGTAGAAGAATTTGACCATATTGGATAAGCTAACCTAAAGCGTGTTGCATTAGGGTCCTTTTTTTGTTAGCTCCCAGGATGGTTATCTTCTGCCTAGCAAGTCTTCATCAGGATTGTTGGTAGGAGAGTTTGACCATGTTGGTAGAGCTGACCTAAAGCGTGTTGCTTTAGGTCTTTTTTACCCCTTTATCGTGGGTCAACCTAAGAGGCATTAGTCACCTCTATCATCAGTTTGGACCTAATTGGAGTTAGTGCCTTGGAGTATTGTAGACACTCAGGTATTCTAATAGTTTTACTTAGTTAACCCCAAGGCCTATAAATACTTGGTGTACCTTTCTGTAGTCTTTGTTCCCTCTTTCTCACCAAGCTTTTATTGAGGCAGGTGTTGCGGGAACAATTACTCTAGGCAACCGGCCTAGAATGTTGGTAGTTCTAGGGTCATTTAGTGCCTCTGGTGTGATCTCGAGGCCTTTTGCTGCCTCAGATATGATACAGAGGTCTTTGTAAGAGCTCTTTGTTATAGTCTTTGGAGCCTCGTGCTATGATCGGGCAAAAGTACCACTGTATTTGGGCTCACCCGGACTGTTGGAGGCAGGAGGTCGGGTCGGGATTACCGGGCTCCTGGCCACTATAAATTGGAGGCCAGGTTAGGATTGTTGGACCCTGACTGCTGTAACTAGAGGTCAGGTTGAGGTTGCCAAACTCTGATTGTTGTAAACTAGAGGTTGGGTTGGGACTGCCGGACCTGACCGCTAAGAACTGGAGGTCGGGTCGGGTCTACCGTACCTAGACCGTTGGACATTGAAGGAACTACCAGAACTACTAGTCATTTTTACATTATTCTTCTCGAGCTAATCTCGCTTTCGCTTACTTCTTGAAGGCTCGTCGCTTATATGCCTGAGGTCTTTGGTCTTTAGAAATTCTTCACTGTCAACATATTTTCTGACCCTCTCTGTGAGTTTGACCAAGGTTGCTGCTTGATTTTTGTGAAGCGACACGACGCACTTGGCGTGTTGAACTCCCGAGCAGAAGGCTATAATGGTGATTGTCTCGTTCAAATTATATAATTAAAGCTTCTGTTGGTTGAACCGATTGACATAATCGTTCAATGACTCTCCCTTCCACTGACTGACAATGAGTAGCTGGGTGTTAGGTTGCAGCCGGTCGAGCATGCCTATGAACTGGCTGATGAAATATTTGCTGAGCTCGCTCCTTGAAATCTTTAACCGATCGGGATTTTAGGGAGTGGAACCATTACGCGGCCGGGCCTTCAGAGTGCCAGGGAAGGCCAGGCAGTATAGTTCGTCGGTGTTGGTGGTCAGGTGACACGAATAAAATATTGTGCGCTCTTGTATGCAACACCCAAGTGTAGGTGATCGTGCAATTAATATACATGGAAGTCCAGGTCGATCTCACGAGGAAGGAACAGATTATTAAGATGCTTTTTGATCTAAATAATCTCTTAAAGAAAAGAAAAGATGATTGATTTTGAAGGATTATTAAACTAATTGTAATATTGAAATGAAACTAAACTAACTTGACTAGTGAATTTAATGAAAAAAACTAAAACAATGAATTACCTTGAACTAAGTAAATTATGAATTAATAGGTTAGGATTACACGAATTCACACTAGATTCACCAATTATCATGCCTAATGAAGGATGTGGTCACCTACTATAATTCAACGGGTGCCTATTGATGTTTGTGTCTTGCTTGAGTCAAATCGATACCAAATATTTGTTAGTTGGCATAAAACAACGTCAAAAACAATCCTATGAATTTATTATGGGCAGATTTGAAAAAATTCCTCTTTCCATTCAAAACAAGTTAATAAGTCCAAATACTAATTATTTGAAGTGAGAAATTGATTTGAGTGTCTAAGTTCATGAAACGAATCGAAAATTAGATTAGAATATAAGACCAATGTTTGATATAGTTAGAAAACATTCCAACAACAATTCTAACCTATATTCCATGAAAAAGTTAGATTTTACGAAGGTTGCTGTAGACACCCCGATTTTGACCAAACGTCAAATCCAGGGATTGGTTACCTCTTAAGACCGATGATGACGATGACAGGTGAAATTCGGAGATTTTCTAGAAAATTCAAATTCTTCAAAGATTCTTCAAATAAAATTTCAAAATTCAAAATAAAACAAGGAGAAATTGGGTATTCGGGAGAAACCTAAATGTTGAAGAACGTATGAGAAAATCAGTCTGGGGATTTATCCTAAAAAAAAAAAGAAAAAAAGAAAGAGAGAGAAAATGAAAAGAAGTTTGAAAAGAAAAGAGATAAGGATAAAAGAAAAGAAAAGAAAAGAAAAGAAAAAAAGAAGAAAGAAATAAAATGATATATTAGAATATATACCATGCATATGGGTAAATTCTAATAAAGTACATTACCAATATAAGTACATTAGTATACACCTTACTAAATAATTAAGTTTTTGTTAACATATATTTTAAAAATTAAAAAAAAAAAAGGCAAGGATTCTGTTAACCGCGGCACGCGGCGAAGCCTGCGACAGTCACCGAGTGTCGCGCCGGCAGTCACTGAGTGTCGCCCGGCAGTCAGTGAGTGCCGCCCGGCACTCAGCGAGTGCCGCTGGCAAGTCATCGATTGCCGCGCACTGTAACAGACTGCTTTTCTCACATATTCTAGAAGAAAACTTTGCACATGGATTTTCACCCGAATTTACCCATTTAACCTTGTCATGTTGGTCTATATAAACAGACATTCATCTCCATTATGGGGACTTTTGAAACATTTCACTTATTCTTTGAATCAAAGAGAGATACAAGAGTTATATATACAATAGTGAGAGAATTGAGAGAGGAAAAAGAGGCTTTTTCTTGAAGAATTTGAAGAATTGGAGAAGAACTTGAAGATTTTTGGAAGAGCTTCCCAAGAAATAGAAGAAATTCTTGAGGTCATAGAGGTAACATCTCAATCCTTGGTAGAATTAGGAAAATTCAATAACAAGTTCATCGTTCTAGGAACTTTACACATTTTCAAAACCTCTCTTCTTATCTCATTTCATCACGCACCACTCAGAGCTTGTGATTGAATCTCATAACATTTTATTAATTTGGATCCAATTGATGCCTTGGGTTTAAGATAAGTTTGATTTTGAAGAATTTGTGTTCCAATTTCTCTAAGTAAACTTTGATTCTTTGTTTCTTTTTTTTTTTCTCTTAAGATTCATGAGATTTTATATATCTTATTGAGTCTCTTTGAGTTTGATCCTTTAGTTTCCTATGATCCTATGATCCATATGGAGATTAAAGTGAATCATGGTCATATCTACACATAGTTGGTTGAATTCAAGCCTCAACTCATGATTTGAATCCCCTTACTAAGAATCTTATGGGATTCATGCTATATTCCATAGAGGTTCATATGATTTTTGATTTCATTTAGTCTCCAAGGACCATTAATTTGAGAGGGGATAAGGATGTCATGACTCTATATTCCTCAAGGATCATATGTTTGAGAGAGGAATTAGGTGTAGATTTTTATAGTTTATGTTCAAAATTCATGAGATTAAGTAAGACCTTAAGATTCTCTTGTTATGAGATCTATGATGGAAATCCATTAAGACTAAATTCATGAACAACTTCATATTTCATTATTTACTCCAATGATCATAATCATACTTGATTCTAGTTCTCTCTAAAATCATGGATCAAGTTTGATTCGAAATATGAACATCAATTTAACAAAGGTATAGTGAATCCATAAACCAACTGTGATCAAAGATTTTTATAAAATCAGGGTTCATTGGAAATTGGATGAGACCAATTGGAGGATATTCATAACTCATTTTAAGCACCTCTGTAATTTTTGTTTTGATCAAAATTTCATGTCGAAGATGGTTTGGTCTTATGATTTCAAAACAAGCAACTCTCTGTCCATAATTTCAGAACAGTAAGTCCGTTTTAAAATTAATAAATCAGAACCTTAATCGAAATTCCTTGGCCTCTAATAATTTTTTATAAGTACCTTAATGTGTTAGGAAGGTACCCTAAAAAGATCTAAGTGTTTCTCAGTTTATGCTATTTTTAGAAAATCGTACAAAATCTCTGGACAGAGAGTTGCAAATTCCTGAGTAATGCCTAGTGTTTTCCATATTCCTAGAGATCTAACCGTTCAAACCTTGATTTTCTTTTTGGGTTAGAAACTAGACTCACATAGGCACATCATACACAAAAATTATTAAGATCAAACCGTTGAAAGTTTGGTTTCTCTACCTTTTAAAATCTTGTCTGCTCTCTGTAATTTAGGAAAAACAGTCACTGTTTTTGTCTAGTCTCATTGATTTTAACTCAAATGGTTTCCTAATGTCTTGGGATCCAAATCATGTTTTGAATAATGATAATTTAGCTTAAATCCAGAGGCTAAGTGGTCCAAATTAGTGAATAAATTCATATATCATTCTTGTTCATAATCATTCATTCATTCATGTATGTTGATGCATATGATTAGAACTAGTTATTGAATAAAGTTGGACTTAGTTGAACCTATTTGAATATAACTATGGATTCTTTATGATTGTGCTAGGATTATGGAACCCCTATATGGACATTACATTGGCTCCTAGTTGAGGCTTGTATATCTATAGAGATGCTATAGCTCCAACTAATCAAAAGGAATTAATAGTTTTGTCAATTCTTTCTATGCTTGATAGATCTAAGCTAGAGATTTAGGATTGATTATTTGATGTCATATTATTATGTGAAGCACGTGGACTAACACTTGTTTTGTAGCGCTTTGGAGGTATGACTTCTCATCTCTTCTCTAGTTTATTTCATTTGTTGATTTTATTGATTTTCGACTCCATACGTGACACCTTAGCTTATGTTTTTCCTTACGTGTATATGTGATTAGAGACATTTTTCCTAGGATTTCTATTCTTTGTATGCATTGCACGTTTCCCATTTCGCGGTTGGATCCTGGGTAAGTTCTCTAGTTCCCTACTTGCACATCATTTTGCTTGCTAGTTGAATTATGTGGCTTATGAATGATATTTTATCGTTAGCAATTTTGCACCATTTTGACATGCTTGTAATATGTATACTTATATCTATGTATTAGTTCAGGGCATGCTTAGATTATTAATTCGATTAAATAGGATGATGAGTAAAGGCCTATCATGAGATAGGATGAAAGGGGGTGTTTTAGTCCGTCGAGCTCCTTCCCCTTTCATTCCATAATCCCCGAACCCAGATTATCTTTCGTTTCGCAAAAGATCGGTTTGTTTTTAAAATTGGTTTCTTAACTTTCCTAAAAAAATTGAGTGGCAACTCGTATTTGAATTTAAATTTGAAAAAGTGTTTTAAAATGTTTAAAAAGTGGGCCCAAATGCCGGTATCCACAATCTGGCGACTCTGCTGGGGATCGAATCCAGAATCTCTGGTTTCGCAGACTAGATTTCTGATTTTAGATTCACTCGAGGATTAGACTTGAAAGCATCCTTTTAATCGAATTAATTAATTTTTGTGTGCCCGTTGCATTGCACTTGCATGTCTTGCCAGTCGATTGCACATAACTATAACCTTGGAGGCTCGGGGCAACCCGGTCGGTCAAGCCATCATGGGGCCGTGTGATCACCCTTGATCTCGTACCATGTGTTGGTATATAAAGCATCCTATCAGGTGTGTGTCAAGGGTCCCTTATTTGACCAAAACCCGACCTTTGCATGATAGCTTCTATAGAACCCTTCGATCTTAGGAAATCAATTCTCGATTAGGATTTATGTGCTATGGAGATTGGTATGCCCGAAAGGGATTATTTGAGATGATGACGATGCTTACTTGATGAAAGATGTATAACCCTTTAATCACCTGATAGTATTTCCTTCTTATGTCCCACGACATTTGGGAATATGCTAGATTTCTTTGATTACAAGGTTATATTTCTTATATCTTGTTTAGCTAAGCACCATTGACCTTGTATGTATCCGAATTCATGAGAAGTACGGTGATGATCCGATCATGTGATCCTTCTACCCAAAGAATTTTAAATATATCTTTGAAAGCAAACATTGCCATTTTTATTTCAAAGTATTTAATCGCTCTTACAAACAAAAAAAAAAAAAGAAAAAACCTTTGGAGTTTACTTTTGATCAAAATTTCAAGTCAACCCTTGTTGAGGCATATTTTAAAGAAGAAACCTGAAAATCTTGGGAATTATTATTTTATTATTTAAAAAAAATTTCAAATGGATTTCAAAGTAAAGTTTTGACCCAATCACCTTTTGGTTAAGGAATATGATCCAAAATTTTGAGAATTGTATTTGGGAAATCTCCGCAATTACAGAAAAGATTTTCAAATAAATTTCAAAGCAAAACTTCAACCCAATCATCTTTTGTTTAGAAATGTTGTTGCCTTCAAGGGAATGATTCCTAAGAATTTGAAAGATCCCATCATCTAGGGAAATACTTGTCAAATGAATTTCACAAAGTTCTAAAAAAAAAATTTCAAACTGTGAAGGGGTGAAGAGGATAACAATGAAAGGAGAAATTAGAGCACTCGACATGGGTGAGGATTTTATGTGCTTACGTGTTTATGTGTTAGGATTAGAATTTTCTTTCTTTGACATATAGAGTAGGCACACACGCACACATGCATTGCATCCGCATGACATATGGGCGATTCATGAAAATTTCTTTTGCAAACAACATGACAAAATAAAGAAAATTTCTTTGATTTTTTTTTAAGTTTAAAAAGAATAAAATGTGGTTGTAGGCAAAAGATAGAATCATCTACGAGCACAGTCTGGTACAAAGATTCTACTGCAAGGTTAGTAAGAAAAGAGATGACACAAGAAGCAAATTGATGAGAACATGGCGGCTAGCACAAGGTGGAATGCGGACCCGAACCACGTGCCAATTGGTCCAGTTACAAGGGCGCGAGCAAAGCGGTTCAAGGACAATCTCAATGGGCTGGTTCAACAAATTTGGGTTGAGACTAATCTGAGTGGCCCAAAGGAGGATACTAGTGATCCACAAGGCTGGGTGTTCATGATTCAAGCTCTAGAATAAATTATAGGCTTGCATGCCAACTTAGGGATTTTTTATATTCATTAGTTTCCTTTTATTTTAGTTTTGGGATGAATTATATTGGACCATAATATTTCGTAGGCTTAAAAGGGCCCAACTTTAAGCCTCAGCTATTTAAACAGTTTTAGGGTTTGTAATATTCAGTTTTGATCATTAATAATATTGTGAGAGTTTTCTCTTTGGTTCTTTGAAGAACTATTCGAACTTATCAGATTTACTCTGTGGCGTTCATACCTGGACTTATCAATCGAGTTTTCCATCCTTGATTGTGGCGTCTTCATCCTTTATACCAAGGTTCGCATCTGTTATAGGTGTTGGGTCGCGGTTTCCATTGAATCTGACAGTAGAACGGTCCGAGACATTAATCGTGTTACGGGTTCCGTCACATTATTGGCGGGGGTTCGTATCAGTTGGTATCAGAGCACAGTTCTAGTCTTAGGTTTATCATATCTTTTTCGTTTCTGTTCTTATTCGTTTCTTCTGGTTCTGTTCTTATTCGTTTTTGTTTCTGTTCGTTTTCTTATTCGTTCTCGTTTCTGAACCGTATAAAAAAAAAAAAAAAGGTGTTCGATTACGATCTGGAATTTTGTGTTTAGGGTTTACGAATCTGATCTGTGATTTGCCCTTGTTACTTCGTGTTTGTTCATTCTCGTGATCGTTGTTATTCTGGGTTTTTTTTTCTTTCTTCTTGGAATTAGGGTTCCTGAATTAGATACGTGAACTGTGAAGTCTGCCTGATTATTCAAGAAAAAAAAATACAAAAAAAGAAAAAAAAGAGAAAAAAAAAAAAGAAGAAAAAAAAAAAGAAAAGAAAAGAAAAGAAGAGAAGAGAAGAGATCTGTAGGAAAAAAAAAAAAGTACAAAAATTTGGCTTAAAATTTTATTTTTGTTTTGTGATATTTGGGGTCTAAAATGTCCGAATCGGACCTTACTCCATAGTGCGAAAATTTTTTTTCCGAAAATTCCATTTTTTTTGTGCTTTTGGAAACCTAGCCATCCGCGTTCGTTTTTAGTCGTGCTTTCAGCGTCCAAATTTGATTGGTCTAGTTTGGGTATGGATTGTTACTGAGAAATTCTAGTCATTATTTGAGCAGTTTCATAAGAACCGAGTGAGAATTACTACGAGTGGAAAAAGGCAAGAGTGGTGAGCACATAAGAGGGTAAAAGCCAAATTGATTTTCAGTTTAAACATGAGTGAACTTGAGTGATACATCCTAGTTGAGTGAAACACGTGAGCGAGAGTTGTGAGGTCCTGTATATTTTTTTATCTAATCTTTATTTTGCAGCGAAATATGGCCCATAAAGACGAAATTAATGCCGGGGAGGTTTCGGGAGAGACTGATCAGAAACTACTATTGGAGGCATTAATGGGTGAAATGAGGCGGGTATTGAGGACAGAGATGGAACAAGTTCATGAACGGATAGATAGAGTAGAGAATGCACGTGTGGAGCAGCCACAAAACAATGCTCCTCATGGACGTAGAAGAGAGAGAGTTCAACCGAGGGGAGTGAGAGTTGAAGAAGAGGAGTATTTTTGGGGAGACTTTGACGAAGAAAATGATCAGGAATCAATAGATAATCATAGGAGATATGGTGGTCGGGGTAGAGAAGTTAGGTTTAGAGAAGCTAGGAACCGGGAAGATAATAATTTGGGTAGTATTAAGATGAAGATTCCTTCGTTTCAAGGGAAGAATGATCCGGAAGCCTATCTAGAATGGGAGAAGAAGGTAGAATTAGTATTTGATTGCCACCATTACTCTGAGGTTAAGAAGGTAAAACTTGCTGCCATTGAATTTTCTGATTATGCTATCATTTGGTGGGATCAATTGGTGTTGAATAGGAGAAGAAATAGGGAGCGTCCAATAGAGACATGGGAGGATATGAAAACTGTGATGAGGAAGCGGTTCGTTCCAAGCTATTATTACCGAGAGTTGTACAACAAGTTGCAAAGTTTGAGGCAAGGTAATAGGAGTGTGGAAGAATATTATAAGGAGATGGAAGTTGCTATGATTCGAGCGAATGTAGAGGAAGATCGAGAGGCTACAATGGCTAGATTCTTAGTTGGGTTGAATCGGGAAATTGCCAATGCAGTGGAATTGCAACACTATGTTGAGTTGGAGGATATGGTACACATGGCTATTAAAATTGAGAATCAACTCAAGAGGAGGGGCAGCAGCACACGTCCAAGCCAAAATCCAAGCCAAAATTCCAATACATCCGCTTGGAAACCAAATAATTGGAAAAGAGATGAGAAGCAGCCTTTGGTGAAGCCAAAAACTGAGCAAAAACAAGAGGTGGCCAGCCATGGAAATCAAGGTAAATCCGATTCGTCTACTTCTCAGAACCGTGATATTAAGTGTTTTAAGTGCCAAGGTAGGGGACATATAGCTAGCCAATGTCCGAACAAGAGAGTTATGGTGTTACGAGATAATGGTGAGATTGAAACCGAAGATGAAGATGACAACGAATCTGTGCCACCATTGGAGGATGCCGATGATGAAGAGTACGCTGCCCAAGGGGATTTGTTAGTGGCAAGGAGAGCTCTAAATATGCAGGTTAAGGAAGATGATGAGGCACAACGGGAGAACATCTTTCATACGAGATGTCATGTCAAAGATAAGGTGTGTAGTGTGATCATAGATGGGGGGAGTTGTACTAACGTTGCTAGCACAACTTTGGTGGAGAAATTAGGGCTGCCAACAATCAAGCATCCACGACCTTATAAATTGCAATGGCTCAATGATAGTGGTGAAGTAAGGGTAACTAAACAGGTGTTAGTCTCTTTTCGTATTGGGAAATATGAAGATGAAGTTTTGAGTGATGTGGTTCCGATGCAAGATGGACACTTGTTGTTAGGGAGGCCATGGCAATTTGATCGACGTGTTAAGCATGATGGTTTCACAAATAAATACTCGTTCGTGCTTAATCAAAGGACAATCACCTTAGTGCCTTTGACACCGAAGCAAGTTTATGAAGATCAAGTGAGGTTGCAAAGGGAGAGTGAACAAAAGAGAAAGAGTGAGAAAAATGAGAGAGAAAAAGAAAAGAAAAATGCAGCCATTGAGGGAAAATTAGAGGGAAACCAAAAAAGAATTTTTATGCAAAAGCGAGTGAGATCAAACGAGCGATGTTTTCAAATCAGCCTATGATTGTACTTTTGTACAAAGAGGCATTTTTAAAAACTAACCAAATTGACTCATCTTTGCCTAGTTCTGTTGTTTCTCTTTTGCAAGAGTTTGGTGCTATCTTTCCCGAGGAGGTTCCACATGGTTTACCCCCTATTCGAGGGATTGAACATCAAATTGATTTCGTGCCCGGTGCTACCATTCCAAACCGACCAGCCTATAGAAGCAATCCTGAGGAGACAAAGGAGCTACAAAAGCAGGTTAGTGAGTTGATGGAAAAGGGGTACGTAAGAGAAAGTATGAGTCCATGCGCCGTTCCGGTGATTTTGGTTCCTAAGAAGGATGGGACGTGGAGAATGTGCGTTGATTGCCGAGCCGTCAACAACATAACGGTAAAGTATCGACACCCTATTCCTCGCTTAGATGATATGTTAGATGAGTTGCATGGTTCTTGTATATTTTCTAAGATTGATTTGAAAAGTGGGTATCATCAAATTAGAATGAAAGAAGGTGATGAATGGAAAACTGCATTTAAAACAAAATATGGTTTGTATGAATGGTTAGTTATGCCCTTTGGATTAACTAATGCTCCTAGTACTTTTATGAGATTGATGAACCATGTTTTGCGTGCTTTCATTGGAAAATTTGTAGTTGTTTATTTTGATGATATCCTGATTTATAGCAAAAACTTGGAAGAGCATTTGAAGCATTTAAAACTTGTGTTAGATGTGCTTAGAAATGAAAAGTTGTTTGCTAACCTAAAGAAGTGCACTTTTTGCACCGATAAGCTTGTGTTTCTTGGTTTTGTTGTGTGTGCACAAGGAATACAGGTTGATGAAGAAAAGATTCGTGCTATCCAAGAATGGCCAAGCCCATCTAGTGTAAGTAATGTGCGAAGTTTTCATGGACTTGCTAGTTTTTACAGGAGGTTCGTGAAAGACTTCAGTAATATAGCTGCACCGATAACCGAAGTCATCAAGAAAAATGTTGGGTTCAAATGGGGGGGAAGAGAAAGAGAAGGCATTTCAATTACTCAAGGAGAAGTTAACTCATGCACCTTTACTTGCTTTACCTAACTTTACAAAAACTTTTGAAATTGAATGTGATGCTTCAGGTTTAGGTATTGGCGCCGTGCTTATGCAAGAAGGAAGACCGATTGCATACTTTAGTGAGAAGTTAAGTGGGGCTGCCTTAAACTATCCCACGTATGACAAAGAGATGTATGCATTGGTTCGAGCTTTGGAGACATGGCAGCATTACTTGTGGCCTAAAGAGTTCGTGATTCACACCGATCATGAGTCTTTAAAGCACCTTAAAGTCCAACACAAGCTGAACAAGAGACATGCACGATGGGTTGAATTCATTGAGACGTTTCCATACGTCATTCGATATAAACAAGGTAAGGAGAACATCGTTGCCGATGCACTTTCTCGAAGGTACATTCTAATCTCTACTCTTGATGCTAAGATTCTTGGTTTTGAGCATATTAAGGAATTGTATCCTTTAGATCTCGATTTTAGTGAAGAATTTGAATCTTGTGAAAAAACAGCCCATAATAAATTCTATAGGCATGAGGGGTTTTTATTTCGAGAAAATAAATTGTGCATTCCAACTTGTTCAGTGAGAGAGTTGCTTGTGCGAGAGTCGCATGGGGGAGGGTTAATGGGACATTTTGGGGTAGTAAAAACATTAGCCGTTTTACAAGAACACTTCTATTGGCCACGCATGAAACAAGATGTTGAGAGAATTTGTGGTAGATGTGTCACATGTAGGCGAGCAAAATCTAGAGTACAACCCCATGGCTTATACACACCTCTTCCAATTCCTAATGAACCATGGATTGATATTTCAATGAATTTTGTGTTAGGTTTACCTAGGACTAAACACGGTCGAGACTCAATTTTTGTGGTTGTGGATAGATTTTTCAAGATGGCACATTTTATTCCATGTCACAAAACTGATGATGCTTCACATGTTGCTAATTTGTTCTTTAAGGAGATTGTGAGATTACATGGTATGCCTAGAACCATTGTTTCGGATAGAGATGTTAAATTCTTGAGTTACTTTTGGAAGACCTTGTGGTGTAAGTTGGGGACTAAGTTATTATTTTCTACTACTTGTCATCCACAAACTGATGGTCAAACTGAAGTAGTAAATAGGACTTTATCTACTTTGTTAAGGGCTATTATTAAAAAGAACATCAAAACATGGGAAGAATGTTTACCACATGTTGAGTTTGCTTATAATCGTACTATCCATTATGCTACTAAATTTTCACCCTTTGAAATTGTGTATGGTTTTAATCCTTTAACTCCTTTGGATTTATCTCCTTTACCTGTGACTGAGCGTGTTAATTTAGATGGAAAAAAGAAAGCAGATTTTGTTAAGCAGATTCATGAGAAAGCAAGGCTCAATATTGAGCGAAGAACGGAGCAATATGCAACGCAAACTAACAAAGGGCGACGCAATATCATCTTTGAACCTGGAGATTGGGTTTGGGTACACATGCGAAAAGAAAGATTTCCAGCACAAAGGCGTTCTAAATTGCTTCCCCGAGGCGATGGTCCTTTTCAAGTTCTTGAGCGCATCAATGACAATGCCTACAAGCTAGAGTTGCCTGGTGAGTATAATGTTAGTACTACTTTTAATGTTGCTGATTTATCTCCTTTTGATGTAGGTGATGATTTGAGGACAAATCCTTTTCAAGAGGAGGGGAATGATGAGAACATGGCGACTAGCACAAGGTGGAATGCGGACCCGAACCACGTGCCAATTGGTCCGGTTACAAGGGCGCGAGCAAAGCGGTTCAAGGACAATCTCAATGGGCTGGTTCAACAAATTTGGGTTGAGACTAATCTGAGTGGCCCAAAGGAGGATACTAGTGATCCACAAGGCTGGGTGTCCATGATTCAAGCTCTAGAATAAATTATAGGCTTGCATGCCAACTTAGGGATTTTTTATATTCATTAGTTTCCTTTTATTTTAGTTTTGGGATGAATTATATTGGACCATAATATTTCGTAGGCTTAAAAGGGCCCAACTTTAAGCCTCAGCTATTTAAACAGTTTTAGGGTTTGTAATATTCAGTTTTGATCATTAATAATATTGTGAGAGTTTTCTCTTTGGTTCTTTGAAGAACTATTCGAACTTATCAGATTTACTCTGTGGCGTTCATACCTGGACTTATCAATCGAGTTTTCCATCCTTGATTGTTGCGTCTTCATCCTTTATACCAAGGTTCGCATCTGTTATAGGTGTTGGGTCGCGGTTTCCATTGAATCTGACAGTAGAACGGTCCGAGACATTAATCGTGTTACGGGTTCCGTCACATTATTGGCGGGGTTCGTATCACAAATGCAAGAGAGATAGAAGAATTGAGGGCCATAGTGGAACAGCAGGCAGATCAAATGGCTAGGATGATGACCATGGCGGAAACATTAGCCCGATAACCACCAGTTGTTGATCCTCCTCCACCTGGTAGGGAGGATGATTGATTCGATAATCAACAAAGGCCTGAAGCGCCAAGGGCAGAAAAGGAAAAGATGGAGAAAGAAAAGGCTGAGAGAGAGAAGCTAATGACCGAGAAGGTAGTCAAACTGGAGAGGGTAGTCCGAAAGGCCCAAGGAGTAGATACCTACTTGCTGGAACTAGAGGGAGTATATAAAGGGGTTTGTGAGGTACTACCTACAGGATTCAAAATGCCTGTATTTGATAAATTCGATGGGACAAGAAACCCCCGTAGTCATATCAGGATGTGTATAGGGGATTTTCAGCCAAGCGGCTTGAGTACGACTATGATGGCTGTTCTGTTTCAATAGATATTAACCCCGGGATGCCTTACCTTGGTATCTTACATTGGAGCCTGGCAAGACCAGAATTTGGGAGGAGGTTGTCAAGTTATTTGTAGCCCAGTACGAGTACAATTAGGTTTTGGATGTTACCGTCAGAGATTTAGAGACTACCCGGTAGGGAAATAAGGAATCTTTTACTGAATATCTTAGCCATTGGAGGGGAAAACCAGCCAAGATGGTACAAAGGCAAACCGAGAAGGAACAAATCCGGATGCTAATGAAAAACCTCGAACCCGTATACCAAGAGAAGATGAGGTTTCATTCCATCAACACCTTTGCTGAAGTGTTCGATGTGGGAACTAGGATCGAGGATGCTATACAAGAAGGATTGATTAAGAGAGAAGAGCCGGTTAACAGGTATAGGTGTCCGAATTATGGGACAGGAGGAGGGCATTCGAGAAGTCATTCAAGTCCTACAGATGTGAATGCACTAAGCGAACTAGAGAAGAAGTTTGAAACAGTCAGGAGTTACCCGAAGAGAGGAGATGATAAGCCTTTGAGGAGGTTCTCAGACTTAGGAGTGTCATTGTCCACCGCTCTGGATAGGCTACTAGCAAAGGGGCACCTTAACCTATTGGAGCCACGACCGAGACCAAATCTACCACCCCCAAATTTTAAAGCTGATCTATACTGCAAATTCCATCAAGAGCAGGGACACTCAATCGATCGATGCTTGAGGTTGAGACATGAAATCTAGGATCTGATAGATAAGAAGGTAATATATGAACCACCCACCAACCCGCCGAACATCACCAAGAATCCACTACCAAATCACCATGCAGTACCGCCACCTGGAGTTTACTATTTGTAAAGTGAAGGGAGCTTTTTTGATCAATCAACATTGATCACCAAGTTGGGGTGCCCAAGGAAGTTTTATCAGATACTGGGAGATTCGAACATCTGTACTTTGGGCAAACTGACAGATAAAAACAAGGGAAAAGTGATAAAAAAAGGCTCCCGCTGTGGATTGGTGGGCCCCTAAAGATGACAGCTCTATTTGGTATAAAGGGGATGACAGTCATAACATCAATAAAGTTAAGGAGGATCTTTGGTATGAAAGTGAGAAAGAAGAAGAAAATCCAGAAATCACTAAAGCATCGGATGATCTTTGGTTTAAAGAAGAGGTCAGTCATTTAACATGATCAGGAAGGCATTTCAAACCACACGAACTCGAGGAAGATCACTTAGGCCATGAATTGGATAAGGGGAAAGGGAAACTGAATGAGGAAGAAGATGAAGATAGGGTCTTGAGATAGATGAAGAAGACACAAGCGAATATCACTATTTGGGGATTGTTAATTGCTTCCAAGCATCATAGACAAGCGGTCCTCGATGCTCTTAATCAATCTGATGTCTCCATCAACATCACCCTAGAAGATCTCGTCAGTATGATCAATAAGAGCTCGACTCTCGCTATCTCCTTTACTAAAGCTGACTTACCTCCTAGAGGACCCACTCACAACAAGCCGTTGCACATTACCGTCGAGTGTCTAGGAAATTCTTTGCCCACTTGTCTCATTGACAATGGGTCTGCATTGAACGTATGCCCATTCTGAATAGCCAAAAGGATGGGGCTTGATGAATGCACATTTATACCATCAGAGCAGAAGGTAAGGGCCTATGACAATACTCAACGAGCGGTTATGGGGATCATTTTTCTGAATCTCTCTATTTGGGCTTGGGAAAAGGAGGCAGAGTTCCAGATTATCAATATTCCTGCATCTTTCAATCTACTTCTGGGAAGGTCATGGCTAGACAGTTTGGGTGCCATTCCATCAACCATCCATCAGAAAGTCAAGTATATTTGGAAGGGTAACGTTTGTGATGTTCTAGGGGATAGTTGGATGCATGCGTCTAGAGCTTCATCTAGTGCCCCGGTTTTGGAAGTACAAATGCAAGAGGAAGAGACAGGCTTGGACGGGTTTGAATTCATCAATGTGATAGAAGACTGCAAGCCAAAAGAGTTTTTACCGCTTTACTTTGATCAATATGCAAGTCCGTTGGTAGCCAAAATTATGAGAATGATGGGATTCTTCCCAGGGATGTGTTTGGGTAAGAAGCATAAAGGATTGCCCGAGTTTCCAAACATTGTCACACGAACGCATACCCGTGGGTTGGGATATCATCCGACAAGGGAGGAAATGAAGAGAAAGAAGAAATCGGCCGATGCACCGATGGAACCATACTTAAAGACTCTCAAAGGGTACTTTGTCAAAGAATGAAAGGATTTTCCATTTTGCGGATTCCCGGAGCCATGGTTGGATAAAGTGGAAAGATGCATGAAGCCAAGATTTGAGATTTTCTTTGCACATGACTTCTCTAACTATAAGGACCCTTACCTGGAAGTACCCACAAAATCCACTTTTAAACAGGATTGGGTGTACACTCTGGATGGCTTGGCGATGAAGGACCTGCTGGAAGAGGAACACAGAGGGATCGAAAAGGGTAGTACCGGGGAAAGTGTGAACAAAGATGGGCAAAATAGAGGTGGAGAAGGAAGCAAGGAAAAGGCAGAAAGGGAGAAATCAGAAATTGGAAATGAACTAGGGGAAGAAGATATGGGGGAAATTACTCAGACAGGGGACCTGGAAGAATGCATCATCACTGATCTTGGAGGAGAGAGGAAGAAGGAATGGGTTTTTGAGTCTAGTGATAGGAATCCCCGCACCCAAAGTCTTTATTGGCCCAAATGAGGCGTCTTTCAATTTCTATGTCTGTTATAATTGCTCCCAATAAAGTTAATGCGAATATGACTAATTCTGCTTACTCGACTGTGCATAATAATTGTGATACATGTGATGAATGTAGTGAAATAGCAGATGAATTACAAAAATTAATTGAAAAGGAAAATGAAACTGCATGTAAAATCATTGAAGGCACTTTAACGATTAATTTGGGAAATGAAGATAATCCACAAAATATTTCTATTGGCTCCACACTTAGTAATGAGGAAAGTAAAGAGTTAATCAATTTATTAAATGAATTCAAAGATGTCTTTGCATGGTCCTATGATGATATGCCAGGGATTGATCTAGAAATAGTCTAACATCATATTACCCTCTTCCCAAACTCAAAACCCGTAAAATAAAAATTGAGGCGAATAAGGCCTGAATGGGCGCTAAAAGTGAAAGAGGAAGTTGAAAAGCAGTTAGGAGTTGGATTCTTGATTGTCACCGAGTATCCAAAATGGGTCGCCAATATTGTACCAGTCCTAAAAAAAATGGGTGCGTTAGGGTTTGTGTGGATTTTCGGGATTTGAATAGAGCCAGCCCTAAGGACGATTTCCCTTTATCCCACATTGATGTGTTAGTAGACAATATGGCAGGACATGAACTCTTATCTTTCATGGATGGGTTCTCAAGGTACAACCAGATATTAATGGCACCTAAGGATAGGGAAAAGACTACCTTTATCACACCCTGGGGGACTTATTGTTATAGAGTTATGCCATTTGGGCTTAAGAACGCGGGGGCAACTTATCAAAGAGCCTCTACCACTTTACTACATGACATGATCCATAAATAAGTAGAGGTGTACGTGGATGACATGATAGTGAAGTCTAAAGAGAGGGAAGGGCACTTAAAGGCTTTAAGGAAATTCTTTAAGAGGTTAAGAAAATTCAGAATGAGATTAAACCCGCAGAAATGTACTTTTGGGGTCACCACGGGGAAATTATTAGGGTTTCTGATTACACAGAGGGGGATTGAGGTAGATCCAACCAAAATTCAAGTCATAACTGAAATGTCGTCACCCCAAAATGAGAAGTTGAGGGGATTCTTAAGGTGAATACAATTTATCAGCCATTTCATATCCAAACTCACCATGACCTATGACCCGCTATTCAAATTGTTGAGAAAAGGGGAAAAGTTTGAATGGGATGACCAATGCCAGAAAGCCTTCGAGAAGATCAAAACCTACCTTCAAAACCCACCTGTCCTATCACCTCCCATACTTGGGAAGCCTTTATTGCTATATCTATCTGTTACCGAGAATTCCATGGGGTGCATGTTGGCCCAAGAAGAGGAAGAGGGGCATGTAGATAAAGCCATATATTACCTAAGCAAAAGAATGACCGGGTATGAGTTGAACTATTCGCCATTGGAGAAGCATGTTGGGCTTTGGTATGTTGTACACGTTGCCTTGGGCATTACATGTTAGCCTTCCCTGTCACCCTAATATCCCGAATGGACCTACTCAAATACCTCTTTGAAAAACCTGCCTTAACCAGTAGGATCTCACGCTGGACCATGATGCTGGCTGAATTTGATATTAGATATGTCACATCCAAATCTGTCAAAGGGAGAGCCGTCGCTGAATACTTAGCTGACCTTGCCATAGAATCCAAAGAAAGAGAATTTAAGTTTCCTGATGAAGGGGTGATGAAAGTAGAGGAAGACCGGTGGAGAATGTATTTTGATGGAACAGCCAATCAGGCAGGATACGGAGTTGGGATCATCCTTATATCACCTAATGGGGCCCCCACCCCGTTGGCCATTAAACTTAAGTATAAATCAACCAACAACACAGTAGAATACGAAGCATGCAAAATTGGGATGGAAAGCCTTGGCCTTAAAAATTAATAAGATTGATGTTTTTGGGGACTCAAATCTGATAATATCGCAAGTGAGGAGTGATTGGAGAATAAAGCATAACAAATTGAGACCTTACCATGAATACCTGGAGAGCCTAAAAGTGCAGTTTAGGGAAATCTCATTCTATTACCTTCCTCGTGAGGAAAACCAACTAGTTGATGCTTTAGCAACCTTGGCCTCGATGATCCAAATCCTTATAGGAGTTACCATGATTCCCCTGTCCATAGAAGAGAGAACCCGGCCCTCATTTGAGACAATTGCAACCATTGAAGGAGGAGAAGAGACAGAAGTACCGTGGTATATAGATGTTTGGAGTTTCATTGAGAAAGAAAAGTACCCTGAAGGGGCGTCAAAAAAATATAAGAAGGCGATCCGGAGGTTTTCAGCTCAGTTTGTGATTTATGCAGGAAAGTTATGGAAAAAGTCCTATACCGGTTATAACCTAGAATGTCTATATGGAAGGGAAGCGAGAGAAATGATGGAAGAAATACATGAAGGAGTCTGCGGGCCCCACATAAATCGACACATGTTGGCAAAAAAGATAATTCGACAGGGATACTATTGAACAACTCTGGATAAGGATTGTTGTGAGTATGTTAGGAAATGCCATAAATGTCTTATCTATGCAAATCTTATGCATACCCCACCTTCCCAACTTTACAATATGACCACCCCCTGGCCGTTCTCTGTGTGGGGTATTAACATCATCAGGGAAGTAGTCCCGAAAGCTTCGAATGGACACCAGTACATAATCGTGGCAATAGATTATTTCACTAAATGGGTAGAGGCGGCATCATATACAACTCTGAAGGCCAAGGATGTGGCAAATTTTATCGAGAAGAACATAGTCTGCAGATACGGGGTGCCAAGTGAGCTTATTTCTAACCATGGGAATAACTTTCAGGGAGAAGTTATCCGACTCTTAGAGAAGTATAGGATTACCCACCACCAATCCTCACCATATAGACCCCAGATGAATGGAGCAGTAGAAGTCGCAAACAATAATGTAAAGGCGATCCTGGGAAAGATGACAGATACATATAGGGATTGGCATGAAAAGCTACCATTTGCTTTATGGGGATATCGAACTTCCTTAATAACTTCAACAGGGACTACACCGTATTCATTAGTTTACGGGATGGAAGTTGTTCTACCGGTTGAGGTCGAAATACCATCTTTAAGAGTTTTGGCAGAGTGCGAGGTAACCGAACTTGAGTGGCTGCGAGGGAGATATGAGGAATTGATGCTGTTAGATGAGAAAAGATTGGCTACTATAAATCATACTCGGGGATATCAGAAAAGGATAGCTCGTGCTTTCAACAAAAAGGTTCGCCCAAGGAAGCTTGCTGAGGGTGACCTGGTCCTCAAAGAACTTAAAGCACCCATTTATGACCCCCAAGGAAAATTCAAACCCAAATGGGTTGGACCATATATCATTAAGACACTCCTCTCCGGAGGAGCTGCCTATCTCATGGACCTAGACGGAGTTGAGTTTAAACAACCAGTCAACCTCGATCGCCTCAAGAAATATTTTGCTTATGACCTTGTCCTTTCAAAACCCCCAGAGTTGATGAACTATGCTTGACCTGATTCCCGCTAGGGGATACGTAGGCAACCTGCCCGGTTCGGTCACTTAAATAAACTTTCCTAAAAGGCACTTCCCTTCTGACCGTAGCTGAACTACTATGGACCTGATACCTGCTCGGGGATAAGTAGGCGGGCCCACAAGGCCCTCGATCTAAATAAAACCCAACTCTCGATGTAACCCAATATCCTGAGTTTCTGTATGCCGAACTAGGGGCAAACTTGCGTTTGCCCAGAACTAGAATCAAAGCCCCTATACTAGGGGCAAACTTCGTTTGTTAAACCAAAGAACCCAGAAAATACCTAAACCCATTTCTGGATCTACTGGCTGTCAATATAGATATTGTGTAAAAGAAAATGAGGATTCATAGTATAGAATGATTAAAACTCTAAAGCAAAACTCAAAGCAAAGTAATAAGAGCTAAGAGAGACATTAAAAGGAAAATTTTCATAATCTGAAAAGATGGGAGAAGTGTAAACTATGATTAGACATGATTAGAACATTTTCCTGATGCAAAGAAAAGTCTTTATAAAAATTGAAATACATCACAAAAGCGCAGTAAGAGTCAGGCAGGATTTGTCAAAAGTTTTTAAAATCTTGTTTTTCCCTTTTTGTTTGTCTAGAAGCTATTTCCCGACCAAAGTCTGAATCTTAAGAAGGTACTCGGCAGTGGGGACAACTAAAGAAGGGATCGTCCAAAAAGGAGCCGACACTCTATCATGCCAAGCCTCGGCAAATAATCTCATAGTAGAAGGGCGTAGAGCACAGCTCCTTGAAAAATTAATCGTAATAGTGTCCGGGACATCCTGAAGCAATCTAAACAGGCGAACCACTCGTCCGGGGATGTAAAAAGTGGTGGCATGCAGACCAAGTAACCAAACTCTTGGGTGTCCGGGAAGCCGCACAGGGACAGAGCAGTAAGTCCATCGAGGGCACACCCAGCAAATGTCCCCATGAGATAGGTTCTGAAGCCAAGTAAGCCAGCCGTTAACCGTGCAATAGAGGAAATGAACATCCAGGCGATCATAGGGAAGTAGTCTTCCAGCAGGAGGGTGACCAAAGAGGCCTAAATGCTCGAGAAGCCAGATCTGCAAAACATGAGGTGACCCTGAAAGCAACATCGATCTGGTGCTTTGTGCATGATCCAAACCCAGTAAGGTTTCTCCTAGAACAAGCATGATAGCACTCCGCATCTCTCAAAGACCACAAACAATAGGGATAAGAATGTCAGAGGAAGACTGGAATAGGAAATGGGAGAGCATAGCCAAAGAAAGGGCACTGTGTCTGATAATCTGATATCCTCCGTCATCACGATCACCAACGGTAGCATAAATAGAAGAAAGGCAGTCGAAGTCAATATGCCAGTCGTGAACAAAAGAGCTGGAGGTACCTCGGGAAATAAGAAGAAGAGATGCTAGATCTTGGATATACCCTGCTTGTATCTAGGGAATGATCAAATCAGCATAAGGGTCGGTATGGAGAATGGCGCTAAATTCCTCGAAGAGAGGGCAAACCTCCTCATGACCAAATCGAAAGACATGCAAAGAGGGATCTCAACATGTGATAACAGCTCGGAGTAAGCTCCCGTCTAGAGCCATACGGCAGAATGCAAAGAGGTCTATCAATCTGTGACACTCGAAGTTGAGTCGGTCAATACCGGAAAGAGAATCCATCCACGGGTATAGAATGTCAGAACTTATAGGAGCCATGAAGAAGGAGAGTGAATATAGAAGAAGAGTATGAATGAGGAAGAGAAAAAGGGCCTTAGGAGTTTCAAATGGGCATTGAAATGGACAAATGGCATTTTATATAAGAAAATGGCACAAATCGACACTCGATGAAAAGCGGCAACACTCACTGAGTACCGGCCTGCAGCCACTGAGTGCCGCCCGGCAATCAGTGAGTGCCGATCAGCCTCTCTAAGTGTCGGCCAGAGTTTAAAATGTCCATGGGTCAGTTTACAATTTGAATCAACCCAAACCTGCATGGAATTTTTAACAAGAACATCACCATTTCATCATTCAAGCACCATTCATCAATAAGTAAATAAAGTTATTCATGTTTTGAGTAAACAAGGGGAATAAAGTCTAAAGCTAAAATAGGAATCAGGCATGAATATAAATATAATTCAAAATTGGCACACAGGCCACCATGCATGAATACTATCAAGCCGCCTAAGTAAATCCACTAAAGAGAGAAAGTTTGGAGTTCTCATCCTCACAGGGACGTAATATAAAAGAAAGAGAGATCGGCAATCCTCGTCGGCAATGAGGATTTCTTCTAGGTGCCTGCGGAGCTGTCTGACTTCCCCAAGTTCTGCCATCTCTGCCATCTCCACCGTCACCACCATCCCCACCGTCACCGCCTTGGCCGCTGCCGCCAGCACCTCCTTGATAGCCGCCGCCTTGACCCAGCTGAAACTCTTGAATTTTCCTCCACAAGGCAGCAAGCTCGGCCTCCTGAAAAGACAAAATAAAATGAAAAATAAGTGAAATAAAGAAATTTAAAGAAAAAAAAAAGAAGGAGAAGAAAATGAATAAAAATGGTGGTACCATAGCTCTGGCCTGAAGATCAGCAGTGGCCCTTACTCCATCAGCCTGAAAAAGAATTTGGACACAGTCGTGAGTATAAGGATAACATTGGAATTGTAAAAAAAGGCAATAAGAAGGTTGTTTCCAGAAAGAGATTTACCCTCCATTCACGTCCATGAACCCAATGTTGGACAGTGTGTTCATATGATAGACCCTCCTCTACATAATCTCTGGGGACTATACCATATTACAGAGGGATGGATGGAACATTCTGGGTATAAGGGGCCAGCTGGTACATGGTCTCCTGGCCTATGTGTACCATGGGAATATTCCAGTTCCACTGTGGGAGAGCTGGAGGGTCGGCAACCCCAGGGATAGGCTGTGAAAGGGGATTCAAGTCTATGTGAGTATTATTGCAAAATAAAAGGAAAATTTTAAAAGAAAATGAAAAGAATGAAATATCTGTTACCCGGGTAACATCCATAAGAGGAAAGTTGTGCATGAGGGAATTCAATCTAAAAATTGGGTAGCCGTCTGGATCGTCCAAATAATTTGCAATGCTCTCCACACCTAGAGAAGCGATGAGGTCCTCATGATCCAGGGTCTCAGTGCTCCTTATAGTAGCAGGAGGAGCCCTAGGCATATAAAAGGCTGGGGCAGCAAGTGACTGCCTAGTTACCCTCTCGCCGAGGTACCACTCCCGACACGCCTCCCCCACCATCAGGATCCTCATCCTAAAATAACCCACAGCAGCTTGGATTTCTTCGCTAGCCTTTAGAAGGGATGCCTCCCAAGGATTCCACACCACATGAACCTCACGTAAGTTGATAAGGAGGTTTCTATTGCCTACAAAGTCGTGGGCCTCGACTTTTTGGCCTATCGCTCCTTTCCTCCATTTCAAACCCTGAGGCATGATCGCAGCCTCACTTTTCTGGGTACTGGGAACCCTCATACAAAGGTATTCATGAGACCATATCTGCAAACGAAAAAGAAAAATAGTGAATTTGGTTTTCAGAATAAAATCAGAGGAGATGAATAAAATAAAAGTGTGATTGAAATATAAACAACAAAGTTTTACCTCCCAAACTCTCTAGTACCCGCCAGTGGAATGTGAGTTTCCCCTAGAGACCTCACTCATGTGGTTGTTGAGAGTAGCCAGCCCCGCCCCTCCCCAGTTATATTGAGAGATATGGTCGATGTTTGCAAGAGAGGCCAGGTACCCGAGTTTGATCCTATCACCTTGGTGCTCATCAGTGAGCAACCCAGCAGTACATGATATAGGCCTTAGCCATCTAATTATCGTTAAATACCTGTCCTTTGAAAGTGTCCAGGAACCATTTTGCGGGCACTATGAACTCTCCTGGGTGAGCCCCGAGTAAATCAATAATCTCTTCATGGCGATTTTGGAGATCGTCATAGCGGGCAACGGGAAGACCGTCGAATGGAATGCCAGTAATCATAGTGAAATCCAGAGGAGTCATCGTCATCTCCCCAAATGGCATGTGGAATGTATTTGTTGCATCCCACCATCTCTCTGCTAAGGCCTGAATATGGGTCCTATCGTTCGAACTCTTCTCTAAGAGTAATGCAAAGAGCCCAAATCCAGCATTGTTGACCAGGGTTCTAACCTCATCAGAAAGCTCCTCGTACCACCTCTGGCCATGAACCACACTCCCATGGCCTTTAAGGACAAATTTCAGAGTCTACAAGAAAAGGATAAAAGAAAAATAAGAGAAAGAAAGAAAATAAATGAGTTTTAGAATCTAGGTAACTTGATTCTTTGAAAAAAAATATAGGTGTTGATTTCCATGTCTAAGAGAATCATTGTTTTGGAAATAAGAAAATTCGTGAGTCCAAGTGACTCATTGTTTTCAAGAAAAATAAGAAAAAGTTCTTTTGAGTCTAGAGTCTAACGACTCGTTGTTTTGAAAATGAGAAAATTCTTTCTAGTCTAAGCGACTCGTTGTTTTTAAAATAAGAAAATTCTTTCAAGTCTAAGCGACTCATTCTTTAAAAATAAGAAAAAAAATATTCTTTTGAGTCAAAGCGACTCGTTGATTTGAAAATAAAAAAGTTCTTGAGTCCAAGCGACTCGTTGGTTTGAAAATAAGAAAAATCTTTCGAGTCTAAGCGACTAGATTGTTTTGAAAATATGAAAATTCTTTCGAGTCTAACCGACTGATTGTTTTGAAAATGAGAAAATTCTTTCGAGTCTAAGCGACTAGTTGTTTTGAAAATAAAAAAATTCTTTCAAGTCTAAACAACTCGTTGTTTTGAAAATAAGAAAATTCTTTCGAGTCTAAGCGACTCGTTGTTTGAAAATAAGAAAAAATTCTTTTGAGTCTAAGCAACTCGTTGTTTGAAAATAAGAAAAAATTCTTTCGAGTCTAAGCAACTTGTTGTTTTGAAAATTAGAAAATTCTTTTGAGTCTAAGCCACTAGTTTATTTTGAAAATAAGAAAATTCTTTCGAGTCTAAGCCACTGGTTTGTTTTGAAAATAAGAAAATTCTTTCAAGTCTAAGTGACTCGTCAATTTCAAGAAAAATATAAGAAAAAGTTCTTTCGAGTCTAAGCGATTCGTTGACAATAAGTTTTTAGTTCAGTAAAAGCATGGGGTCGATGCAACCCTCATTAGAAGTGGACAAATGGAATAATGGAATTTGTGAACATGGAAAATTAATGAATCCAAATAAGGGCGATAAGCAAAAAGCACAATACCAAGCATTGAACCCCAAATCATGACAAGAAAATCAATTCAAGAAGAGGGGATATCGCAAATAAGTTTTAATACATTCAAACACACAAGGTCATGGGGACACTCATACATGCATTGTTCATCATGGATTGCATTGCATTGTATTATTTTATCATAAGCATAAAAAAGGGGGTTTAGGAGTATACCAATCTATTGAAGGCTCTTGCCGAGATATGCACCCCAGGGTCGGCAAGTAAAACCGATGAGTTATGGCCAGGGGGTTTATACTTCTTCTTGGTGGGACCATGGGACCCTGAACCACTAGCCATTGAAGAATCTACAAGCAAAAGAGAAAGAAAGTTGAAATTTCATATGGAATTTTTGGGAAAACATGAAGATGATCATGATTTTAAGTGTAAAATCAAATAAAGATGCAATCTTGATGGTTGGAAAGTGATCATACCTTGTTTGATAGATGATTCTTGAGTTAGATATCAAGAGGGAGTGAGATCCTAGAGAGCAAACCCGAAATAGGGAGAAGAAGATAATAAACAGGAAGAAGGAAAATCAAGTTTTAAACAAACTGCAGACCAGGCCGGCACTCGACGAAAAGGCACCGGCACTCAGTGAGTGCCGCGCGACAATTGATGGAATGCCGGCCGACACTCTGTGAGTGTCGTTCCTCCTCACCGAGTGTCGCCGCGTGTGTCAGGTGGCCCTCTTCCTCCTAATTTTCATATTTATGTTGAGTACCACCGAATTTTGCTCCCATATCCCTAAAGATATTCCCTCATTTCGAAAGAACCCCTGGAGTTTGAAAATGAGTTCTTAAGCCCTTTTTGCAAATCAAAATGAGCCCTGATTGTGAGGAATTTTTGTCAAAAACACCCTGTTTCGGCAAATAAACTAAATTGAGTCAAATCGACTCTGGATATTGAAAATTTGATATGAATGGAGTCTGATTGACTCCAGAATTTTGAAATTTTGATTTAATTGGAGTCTAATTAACTTCGAATTTTGGGAAGTGAATAAATTGGAGTTTGATCGGCTCCAAAATTTTTAAAAATTTGATTTAATTAGAGTCTGATTTGACTCCAGAATTTTGAAAATTTAAGTTGATTTGGATTTTGAAAGATTGATTTGTTGGAGTCTGATTAGCTCCGAATTTGGAAATTTGATTTGATAAGAGCCTAATTGACTCCGAATCTTTGAAAAATAAATGATTTGGAGCCTGGATGGTTCTGAATTTTAAAAATTTGATGTGATTTGGGTCAAAATGACTCCGAATTTTGAAAATTGATGTGATTTGAGTCTGAATGACTCCGAATTTTGAAAATTTGAATAAAGTTGAGTCGAATCGACTCTGGGTTTAGAAATAATTTAGATTCGATTAAAGTCTAATTGACTCCCGATTTTGAAATTTAATTTGATAGACTCTAAGATTGTTGGGAGGATTGTGCCAATTTAGATCCTCAATTTCAGAAGTTGAAAGCAGATACAAATCCAAGTGCTTCCAGATTTAGGAAAAGTAATTCGAAATTGAATCTCAAAAAAAAGGTAACCCCTAAAAGGAAACTAAAACTAGGAATCGGCATGAAACGGCCCAGTCGATCAGATGATTTTTGGAGGATTATGGAGTGTAAGGTGTGAAGCGACTCAAACTTTCAGCGTGCTACCTGATTTGACTATGGAGTGTAAGGCGTGAAGCGGCTCAGTCAATCAGATGATTTTTGGAGGATTATGGAGTGTAAGGCGTGAAGCGACTCAATGTTTCAGCGTGCTACCTGATCTGACTATAGAGTGTAAGGCGTGAAGCGGCTCAGTCAATCAGATGATTTTTGGAGGATTATGGAGTGTAAGGCATGAAGCGAGTCATTCTTTCAGCGTGCTACCTGATTTGACTATGGAGTGTAAGGCATGAAGCGATTCAATCTTTCAGCGTGCTATCTGATTTGACTATGGAGTGTAAGGCGTGAAGCGGCTCAGTCAATTAGATAATTTTTGGAGGATTATGGAGTGTAAGGCGTGAAGCGACTCAATATTTCAGCATGCTACCTAATTTGACTATGGAGTGTAAGGCGTGAAGCGGCTCAGTCAATCAGATGATTTTTGGAGGATTATGGAGTGTAAGGTGTGAAGCGACTCAATCTTTCAGCGAGCTACAAGATTTGACAATGGAGTGTAAGGCGTGAAGTGGCTCAGTCAATCAGATGATTTTTGGAGGATTATGGAGTGTAAGGCGTGAAGTGACTCAATCTTTCAGCGTGCTACCTGATTTGACTATAGAGTGTAAGGCATGCAGCGGTTCAGTCAATCAGATGATTTTTGGAGGATTATGGAGTGTAAGGCATGAAGCGACTCAATCTTTCAGCGTGCTACCTGATTTGACTATGGAGTGTAAGGCGTGAAGCGGCTCAGTCAATCAGATAATTTTTGGAGGATTATGGAGTGTAAGACATGAAGAGACTCAATCTTTCAGCATGCTACCTAATTTGACTATGGAGTGTAAGGCGTGAAGCGGCTCAGTCAATCAGATGATTTTTGAGGATTATAGAGTATAAAGCGTATCTCAGTCTTTCAGCGTGCTACCTGATTTGACTATGGAGTGTAAGGTATGAAACGGCTCAGTCAATCACATGTTTTTTGGAGGATTATGGAGTGTAAGGCATGAAACGGCTCAATCTTTCAGCGTGCTACCTGATTCGACTATAAAGTGTAAGGTGTAAAGCGGCTCAGTTGATCAGATGATTTTTGGAGGACTATGGAGTGTAAGGCGTGAAGCGACTCAATTTTTTAGCGTGCTACCTGATTTGTCTATGGAGTGTAAGTCGTGAAGCGGCTCTGTCAATCAGATGATTTTTGGAGGATTATGGAGTATAAGGCGTGAAGCGGCTCAGTCAATCAGATAATTTTTGGAAGATTATGGAGTGTAAGGCATGAAGTGACTCAATCTTTCAGCGTGCTACCTGATTTAACTATGGAGTATAAGGCTTGAAGCGGCTCAATTAATCAGATGATTTTTGGAGGATTATGGAGTGTAAGGCGTTAAGCGACTCAATCTTTCAGCATGCTACCAGATTTAACTATGGAGTGTAAGGCGTGAAGCGGCTCAGTCAATCAGATGATTTTTGGAGGATTATGGAGTGTAAGGCGTATCTCGGTCTTTCAGCGTGCTACCTGATTTGACTATGGAGTGTAAGGCATGAAGCGGCTCAGTCAATCAGATGATTTTTGGAGGATTATAGAGTGTAAGGCATGAAGTGACTCAATCTTTCAGTGTGCTACCTGATTTGACTATGGAGTGTAAGGCGTGAAGCGACTTAGTCAATCAGGTGATTTTTGGAGGATTATGGAGTGTAAGGCGTGAAGTGACTCAATCTTTCAGCGTGCTACCTGATTTGACTATGGAGTGTAAGGCGTGAAGCGGCTCAGTCGATTAGATGATTTTTGGAGGACTATGGAGTATAAGGTATGAAGCGACTCAATCTTTCAACATGCTACCTGATTTGATTATGGAGTTTAAGGCGTGAAGTGGCTCAGTCAATCAGATGATTCCTCGAGACATATGTTCCCAAGAATAAAACTATAACATAACCGGAGAATTTGAAGCATAAGGCGCATTTATAATAATAGGAAGATCAACATGACTCCAGATCATCACATTCGAGAGCATGAGACATGAAATTTGAGCATATGCATCATGATAAGATAGGAGTACATTTGTGTGGTTATTTGTGTTTTTGTGTTGCCCTTTGCCTGAACTACGTCCTAGTCTGATTCCCGATGGGATACGTAGGCAGCTCACCATTGAGCACGACCAGCTTTTGGCTCTCTGCGCATCTGACGTTTGCAACTTACTTTTGTTTTTACCTGGATTCGACTGCTTGGTCAAAGGCTTGTCTTTCACACAGGCTTCAACATTCACTTGTGATACGCATTGCTTTACAAGCTCTGCCGAAGAGGGGCAAACTGTAGACACCATTATTTTAACCAATCGTCAAATTCAGGGATTGGTTACCTCTTAAGATCGATGATGACGATGACCGGTGAAATTCAGAGATTTTCCAGAAAATTCAAATCCTTCAAAGATTCTTCAAATAAAATTTCAAAATTGAAAATCAAACAAGGAGAAATTGGGTATTCGGGAGAAACCTGAATGTTGAAGAACGTATGATAAAATCAGTCTGGGGATTTATCCTAAAAAAAAAAAAAGAAAAAGAGAGAGAGAGAGAGAAAATGAAAAGAAGTTTGAAAAGAAAAGAGAAAAGGATAAAAGAAAATAAAAGAAGAAAGAAATAAAATGATATATTAGAATATATACCATGCATATAGGTATATTCTAATAAAGTACATTACCAATATAAATACATTAGTATATACTTTACTAAATAATTAAGTTTTTGTTAACATAAATTTTGAAAATTAAAAAGAAGGCAAGGATTCTGTTAGCCGCGACACGCTGCGAAGCCGGCGGCAGTCACTGAGTGCCGCGCCGGCAGTCACTGAGTGCCGGCCGGCAGTCAGCGAGTGCCGCAGGCAAGTCATCGAGTGTCATGCACTGTAACAGACTGCTTCTCTCATATGTTCTAGAAGAAAACTTTGCACATGCGTTTTCACCCAAATTTACCCATTTAACCTTGTCATGTTGGTCTATATAAACAGACCTTTATCTCCATTATGGGGACTTTTGAAACTTTTCACTTAATCTTTGAATGAAAGAGAGATACAAGAGTTGTATATACAATAGGGAGAGAATTGAGAGAGGAAAAAGAGGCTTTTTCTTGATGAATTTGAAGAATTGGAGAAGAACTTGAAGATTTTTGGAAGATCTTCCCAAGAAATAGAAGAAATCCTTGAGGTCATAGAGGTAACCTCTCAATCCTTGGTAGAATTAGGAAAATTCAATCACAAGTTCATAGTTCTAGGAACTTTACACATTTTCAAAACCTCTCTACTTATCTCATTTCATCACACACCACTTAGAGCTTGTGATTGAATCTCATAACATTTAATTAATTTGGATCCAATTGATGCCTTGGGTTTAAGATAAGTTTGATTTTGAAGAATTTGTGTTCCAATTTCTCTAAGTAAACTTTGATTCTTTATTTCTTTTTTTTTTTCTCTTAAGATTCATGAGATTTTATATATCTTATTGAGTCTCTTTGAGTTTGATCCTTTAGTTTCCTATGATCCTATGATCCATATGGAGATTAAAGTGAATCATGGTCATATCTACACATAGTTGGTTGAATTCAATTATCAACTCATGATTTGAATCCCCTTACTAAGCATCGTATGGAATTCATGCTATATTCCATATAGGTTCATATGATTTTTGATTTCATTTAGTCTCCAAGGACCTTTAATTTGAGATCGGATAAGGATATCATGACTCTATATTCTTCAAGGATCATATGTTTGAGAGAGGAATTAGGTGTAGATTTTCATAGTTTATGTTCAAAATTCATGAGATTAAGTAAGACCTTAAGATTCTCTTGTTATGAGATCTATGATGGAAATCCATTAAGGCTAAATTCAAGAACATCTTCATATTTCATTATTTACTCCAATGATCATAATCATACTTGATCCTAGTTCTCTCTAGAATCATGGATCATGTTTGATTCAAAATATGAACATCAATTTAACAAAGGTGCTCAATTTCAGAACAGTAAGTCCGTTTTAAAATTAATAAATCAGAAGCTTAGTCAAACTTCCTTGGCCTCTAATAATTTTTTCTAAGTACCTTAATGTGTTAGGAAGATACTCTAAAAAGATCTAAGTGTTTCTCATTTTTTTGCTATTTTATAAAATCGTACAAAATCTCTGGACAGAGAGTTGTAGATTCCTAAGTGATGTCTAGTGTTTTCCATATTCCCAGAGATCTAACTGTTCAAACCTTGAGTTTCATTTTGGGTTAGAAACTAGACTCACAGAGGCATATCATATCCAAAAATCATTAAAATCCAATCATTGGAAGTTTGGTTTCTCTACCTTTTAAAATCTGGTTTGCTCTCTGTAATTTAGGAAAAACAGTCACTATTTTTGTCTAGTTTCATTGATTTTAACTTAAATGGTTTCCTAATGTCTTGGGATCCAAATCATGTTTTGAATAATGATAATTTAGCTTAATCTAGAGGCCAAATGGTCCAAATTAGTAAATAAATTCATATCTCATTTTTGTTCATAATCATTCATTCATTTATGTATGTTGATGCTTATGATTAGAACTAGTTATTGAATAAAGTTGGACTTAGTTGAACCTATTTGAATATAACCATGGATTCTTTATGATTGTGTTGGGATTATGGAACCCCTATGTGGACATTACATTGGCTCCTAGTTGAGGCTTGTATATCTATAGAGATGCTATGTCTCCAACTAATCAAAAGGAATTAATAGTTTTGTCAATTCTTTCTATGCTTGATAGATCTAAGCTAGAGATTTAGGATTGATTATTTGATGTCATATTATTATGTGAAGCATGTGGACTAACACTTGTTTTGTAGCGCTTTGGAGGTATGACTTCTCATCTCTTTTCTAGTTTATTTCATTTGTTGATTTTATTGATTTTCGACTCCATACGCGACACCTTAGCTTAGGTCTTGCCTTATGTGTATATGTGATTAGAGACAATTTTTCTAGGATTTCTATTCTTTGTATGCATTACACGTTTCCCATTTCGCGGCTGGATCCCGGGTAAGTTCTCTAGTTCCCTACTTGCACATCATTTTGCTTGCTATTTGACTTATGTGGCTTTTGAATGATATTTTATCGTTAGCAATTTTGCACCCTTTTGACATGCTTGTGATATGTATACTTATATCTATGTATTAGTTGAGGGCATGCTTAGATTATTAATTCGATTAAATAGGATGATGAGTAGAGGCCTATCACGAGATAGGATGAAAGGGGGTGTTTTAGTCCGTCGGGCTCCTTCCCTTTCATTCCATAATCCCCGGTCCCAGATTTTCGTTGGTTTTGCAAAAGATCGGTTTGCTTTTAAAAATGGTTTCTTAATTTTCCAAAAAATAATTGAGTGGCGACTCGTATTTGAATTTAAATATGAAAAAGTGTTTTAAAATGTTTAAAAAGTGGGCCCAAATGCCGGTATCCCCAGTTGCCCTTTGAGAACATGCATGAAAATTGACTTTTTTAATGCTTCATCGCATAATCCTAACACTAGGTTTAGCCTACCATTAGCAAAATAGATCAAACAATCATAAATAGCATAAACATAATGAAAATCATGATTAAACAGTGATTAATGGACTAAAAATATAAATAATAGAGCGCTATATAACCTGGAATGAAGAAAAACTACTTTATTGACTTGAAATCTTGAAATAGCATCCAAACATGGCCTTAGAGATCCTAAACTAGGGTTTAGGAGAGCTCTAATAGCCTCTCTAACACCTATTATATGTAAAATATGATAAAAGTTGAGTATAATACATTTACAAATCATATATATATACTAATACAGGAGTCCTAGACCTAAAAAGAAGCTGCTGGGGCGAATATGCTAAGTGGGACCGGTCCCAATACACTACCAAGACCGGTCATGGCAAGTATTGGTCCCGCATATGTTTTAGGTTCGGTCCTGGTCTTTTACAGTTGATAACTCTGCGCACCGATGGGAGAATTGCGATATTTCTTTGTTCCAAACTTGGATTGATGTACTGTATATGGCCACGCGACCGTAACTCGATGAACTACAACTTTTATCTCTGGAGAAAATTCACAATTCCAAACTCGATGACCTGCAAAACACTCACAAACCTCGTGTAAATGATATAAATGAAATATATAAGGGTTGTATGACAAAAAGTGGGACATTCATTGCCAAGCTTCAAGATTCACTTTATCTTAATGCACCCAATAGCTTATAAAACAATACAAATACACTTGTTTTATCATTAACATCATGAAAGTGCAATGTTATTGAAATGCGTGTAACTTAAGGGACGTGGGCATAAAAGTATTCATAAAAGACCATATAACATGCTATGAATATGCACTTTCTACATCTAATCACACCCCCAACTAGCTCATTTCTCGTCCCTAGCAATGTAGTGAACTAATACAAGTTTAATTTAAATTATAAAAACTAAATTAAAAACAAAAGAAACAAAAATCCTAGCTCACTTTCGCAGGAATCGCGATTGCGTTTAGCGTATGCAACAAGACTTTAAACACGTAGGTTCCCCCTAGTGGATGAGTGTTGTCTCGTGAGGGTTTATAGTGAATCTAACCACAAAATTTCTGTTTATGGTTCGAATTTAAATCTTTCAACAAAGCTCTCTCTCCTATATCAATGCAATTATGCTCAACAACAAAGAAATTCTCTAGTATGCTTTAGCCTTGCAACACACACATTACAGTTAATCTACTATCAAAGTCATTAGAATGTTCCATATATATTAATCTTCAAGTGCGTGTGTGAATGGACAACCAAAATACAAAACTTTAATTTCAAAGCTCGCATAACCTCGGACACTATCATGATGTTCATTTTGACCCAACTCTCACCGGGATTACACTCTCAAGATGAAATCACTCTGAATTAGGCGTAATAATTACCCCTCGTGATATGGAAGCTATAAAGAGTAAATGCAATGGAATCTAATGCTTCTCATATCTAAATTGAAAAATAGAAATTGTAGTGAACAAAGTCTCATGAAATGATACTTTTTACTAGGAGAGCGAGATACCATAGTGACCTCTCTCATTACCTTAACTTCAAATCCAATTTACTTAGAATCATTAGGACTTTGAAATGTAACGATGTAAGGCACTTTTGGGAAATCCAACTTTTTTAGGGAACACAATGATTACACTTTTGTGAAACTTTTATACTTCAACTTCCCATGTTTGCCGGTCATAAATGCATTTAGATTAGTTAGAGGTGTGAAAAAAGAAAGGCAAAACAATAAAGATTCAACACTTATTGTGTTGGCTTTTCAACATGGACTAACATTATGGGACATCCCAAAATAGAAAGAGTGCCCAATAATTTGGGACGGAGGGAGTACATCATAAAATAGAAAAGACAAAAGAAGACTGGGGTAGACAGTCTTCAGCTAAGGAAGCTGTCATGGTCTCCGTAGAAGTCTTCTCCAGAATAACCTTCCTCATAATAGCCTTCATCAATAAAACCCTCAGTGGCGTACCCATAATCGTCAAAGCTACCATTCGGGCAGTACACAACCTACTAAATCTGGTATAGATAGATGTGGAAGGTCTAGCAGTATAAAACACCATCAGCTTGAATACAAGCTGAGTGAGTAAAAGTCCTTATTAAGCTCCACTAGAAATAGTTAATGCAACAAATAGTTTCATTATTCATTAGTTGGCTTATTTAAGTCTTTTAAATTATGACCATCAGAACAATGGTAAAGAAACAAACTTCATACCCTTACCATGATCTATACGTGAAAGACAGACCCACTTGATAACTGACTTGACTCACAATTCTAATACGATAACTTCTCGTTCTCACAAGTTCTGTCATAAGTCATTAAAAACTCAATTTGCAGCCATTGATAACTCACTTTACAGTAATATTAACTCACTTTATAGCCGATATTAACTCACTTTATAGCCGAATATTAACTCACTTTACAACCAAATATTAACTCACTTTATAGCCGATATTAGCTCACTTTACAACTGAATAGTAACTCACTTTACAGTCGAAATTAACTCACTTTGTAACCAATATTATCTTACTTTATAGCCGATATTAGCTTACGTTACGACTATTATTAACTTGTTCAAAAGTCATCAACCACATTTGAAGTAATGATACCCAGATAGTACAGCAATGATGCGTAAGTCGGTGAAACATACGGTTGGTATTAAATTCTGATCTTATTAAGCGTATCTTATTCCCATTATCAGAGTTGATGAGGAAAGGAAGTTGTCATCGCATTATAGGTGTTTCTAGAACTGGTCCTAAGTATCTAGATGAACACACACATATATATATATATATACGCAGGTAAGCATAGATCATAAATTACCAAGGAGACCTAAGTGTTCGTATGATAAATGGACATGCGTAGACTAAAACATGGATCTACCAATTCAGATTCGAACATATAAAATCTAACAAAGTACATAAACAAACATTGTAGCAAAACTATTGAACCTGAGCATTCAGGGGGCTCGAGCGCTCAGGAGCTTAAGCACTCTGACCAAGCTCGAGCGCTCGATCTGCATAGAAATTCAATTCCTAGTTTTAACACGCATAGAAGGTCGTAAATTAGCTCTAGGGACACATGCAAGCCATGAAAACATACAAAAACTATATCTAAAGGCATCTGGGTAAGAATCTATACTCATAATGTCTTGGATTGAGATAATGTCTTAGATTGAGAATAGATTGTGAAATATGTGGATATTTGTTAAGAAAGAACTTGATCCTTGAACTAAGGAGCTTTAAAGTACGTCAAATAAGCTTCCAAGAGTCAGATCTTCCAAAATTCTTCTAGATTCTTGAAACTCCAACTCCCAAACCTTCAATGTAGTTCATATGGGTATATATGTTCATGTGGAGAGGTTGGGATGAAGAATTTGGGCCATGCAAATGGATTGATGAAAGGTGTAAGGAAAATCTCTCAAGAACTCTCCAAGGAATCCACTCTCTGTTAAAATAGAGTTAAATTGTACAAATGTTCAAGGTTTGGGCTCGTCTTTATAGATTTCTAAGAGCCAAGGGTAAATTAGTCTTTTTACCCTCTTTAATGTCTTCAGCGCTCTTGTGCATCGAGCACTCAGACTCTCTCGAGCACTCGGGGTCACCTTTCCAGCAAGGTTTACCCGAGGCACTTGACAAGCGATGGATATTGCAGATCCAAAAGTGCTAATAAGACCAACTATAGATGTGTTCATCTCTAAATCTAAGTATTTATGCTCACTTTTAAGATAAGTGCATTATAGAGGCAATATTGCTAATATTTGCATAATTATTCTGTCTTGTAGAATAAAAAAGCATAAGGAAAATGAAGTAGATAATGGTGCAGAAGAGAAAGTTGATTAGAAGTATAAAAGGAAGAGGTGTCTAAAAGAAGACCATGACAGGTCCCAACAACTGAGCATGACCGGTCACGACCAGGACTGGTCACAAAACATACCCAAGACCAGTCACGCTGAAAAGGCATGACTTGTCATGCTTCTTCAGATTCACAGGAATCAGAATTTTTCAGATTTCAACTTCCTAAACCTATATATTAGATCGATTCGTAGAAAAAAGATACAACTCATATTTGATATGACTTTAGAGCAGCTTCACGAGATCCTAGGGTTCCTCAACCCTAGTTTTCATTCAAGCAAGTTTGGTGTGGATTCAAGTTCAACATTTGGAGATTGTGCAATACAAGTTCTTATTAATCATTAAATTTAGGTTTTTCTTAGCTTCTAATTTGATTTTATATTCTAGATCTATTTTTGTGATTGTTTTCATCATGTTATTCATAAATATAGTTGTTAGATTAAATTTTCACATGCTAGGCTAAATCTCTAGTTAGGAGAGATCAATAAAATAGTGATTAACTTGATTTCCATGCATATGTTTTCAACAGGTAGCCCTAAATACAGAGATTAATGGATGTTTAAGCAGAGATTCATCAGATTTTATATTTTCTAATATGAACAATGTTAACAAGCATGACGTCAATGACTTTCAACTTGGATTTTCAATATGTCGTGAACTTGCTTCATGATTTTAGTTTAGATTAATTATTTTCAAGCACCGTAGATTAGTTTTGGCCATGAATCATGCTCATAAGCAATCTGCCCGCACTTCATAAAAAGGGGATAATTGAAGTAATTCCACATCTTTATGTCGACTATAGAGTATTTTATTATTTTAATGAAACCTATACATTAGAGGCCTGTCTTTGGATGAATGGGAACGCCGTATCTTTTCGTAGGCATGGAAGTTAAGATGGTTACTGTCGATTTGTGATTTCCTAACGTTTTCCTCATACATAGAAGTCTCATAAGTAAATTCGCTATTGTAATCAATTTATAATTAGTAGTTAATTTGTTTAGTTAAGTCACTTTGAATATAAAATATAGTTATAATTAATTAGTTTATTCACGTAGTTGTTAACTTTCGGTATTTAATATTATTTCCAACAATTTTGTACTTGCGAAAGCTTTCCTTAGTTAATAGATTTTATTTTTATGCAAAGTTGTAACCCTTGTATTTTTTCCTTACATTAATTAATGTGAATTTTCAATTTTATTATGTATTTATGAGTTGGATTATATTGCCTATAGTTAATTCTTAGAATGTGTATATGTGATTATATATGAATTTGTGCACTAGTTTAACCTAGTAACATTAATTGGACTTTGCCTAAGTTGTAACATTAACTTAATTGACTAGTAGCACTAACTAGCTAGTTAGGATCCCACTAGTGGTAGGAACTAACACTTTGGTTAGTAATTGTCTTTAACAACATGTGCTAGCATGTTTACATAGTCTTATCACATCACCCACAAAGCACCATCATGGCCACCACTACCACTGCCATGGCTAGCCACACCACCCCCACCACTTGGCAATTGCCCTTCTATACACTCACTTTTATATATATATATATATATATACATATGTATTTACATAAACTAAATTCAGCCCATTGAGCAATCAAATCACTCTTATATAGCCTGATAGCCATCATCATCCACACCAACACACAACCATAAGTCTTCATACATGGCGCATTTTTTTTCACAAATTCCCTGGCCAAGAAGATGAGACAAACACACATAAGTGTTGTGAATTTACAACAATGTTCAGTCTTGTCACCACCCCTTTTCATCATATCCTTTGATGATGCCAAAATTTGGTATTGAACCAATCTAGGGTTTAGTAGCATACAGAAAGCATAGAAGAGAAGAAGGGAGAGATATAGACAACATATTTGTATGTGGTTCGACCCTATTAATGAAGGAACCTACATCCATGGGTGTGCATAAGCACTTCCACTATGTGAAATAAAACTGCTCAGGGACCTTAGGGATCCAATAATGGTGACTGGAACTACCAACGGTGGCGTTTAAGATTTCTTGGGAGAGAGGCCAGACAGTGTAAGGTATTTCTCTTATTGAGATTTTGATTGGGATCCCCTCTAATGGGGGTGAGTGGTCTCTTTTATAGATGCAAGAGACCTACTCATACAAGGATTAGGAAATACAATCCAATTAGGATTGATTGACATTAATTGTGGGGGTTTCCTAATTGGATTAGGAAATAATTTACTCTTTCCATTAGTCTTCTAGTTTGAATAGGAAACTGCCTGGAATATTTTGGGGCATGTCTTGCAGGCCTGGCTGGATTGCACCTGTTACTGATCGTGTAGTCTTCCCGACCTGTTAGTCGTGTTGTGGAAGAACCGCTCAGGAGGCCTCGGGTATACCAAACATCTCAGGCTGATCTCATTTAAGGGACTGTGCCTGATTTAACCGGGACAGGGATTGGCTCCTGAGTTGAATTGCTCGGTCATAGGATAGGGCCAATTTTGGGCGTATTAGCTGCCCCCCATTTCCAAGGTTGGCCAGATGCCATATCGGGGCAAGTTTTAAAATATGTTTGATGCCACTTGCCACGGTATGAGTGCTTGGGGAAGCTGCCTTGGAGCTTCTGAGTCTTCTGAGTTCTTAGGACTTACCCAAGCTCAGAGTCTTCATGTGCTCGGGAATTGGCCAAGAGTTGAGACTCGGCCTAATTCAGAGTTTTTTGCTTGAGTTAGCTCCCAGGATGCTTATCTTCTACCCATAATCCTTCATCAAGGTTGTGGACAAAAGAATTTGACCATGTTGGAAAAGTCGACCTAAAGTGTGTCGCTTTAGGGTCCTTTTTGTGTTAACTCCCTGGGATGGTTATCTTCTGCCCAGCCAGCCTTCGTCAAGACCATCGGTAGAAGAGCTTGACCATGTTGGTAGAGCTGACCTAAAGTGGTTTGCTTTAGGGTCTTTTTTGCTCCTCTATCGTGGGCCAACCTAAGAGGAGTTCCTCTATCGTCGGTTAGGACCTAAGTAGAGTTATTGTCTCTAAGTACTATAGGTGTGATTGCCTAAGAGTTTGACTTAGTTTGACTTAGTTAACCCCAAGGACTGTAAATACCCGGTGTGATTGCCTGTTTAGTTCATTGTGCCTTCCTGCCCCTATGCTTTTGCTAAGATGAGGGTTTGTAGAGGCTATGACTGTAGGCAACCAACCTGGAACATGGGTGGTTGCAAGGTCTTTTGAAGCTTGCCATCATCAGCCACCTAGGGGGATTTTTCCCCATCGTCGGTTATAGACCTAAACAAAGCCGGTGCCTCGGATGTGACCCCGAGGTCTTTTGCCAGCTGCGTAACAGTGGTCTTTGGTTGCCTTGGGGTTGAGCCCGAGGTCATTTTAGTGTGCCTCGGGTGTGGCCCGAGGTCTTTTAATGTGCCTTGGGTATGGTCCCGAGGTCTTTGGTTGAGTTCCCTGATAGTCTGTGGAACCTCATGCGATGATCGGGCAAGTACCACTGTAGTCAGACTCATCCAGACTAATAGAGATAGGAGGTCGGGTTAGGATCACCGGGCTCCTGATTATTCTGAGTTAGAGGCAAGGTCGGGATCACTAGATCCTGACTACTACAAACTGGAGGTCGGGTCGGGGCTGTCGGACTTAGACAGATACGAACTGGAGGTCGGGTCGGGGCTGCCAGACTCAGACCGTTATGAACTACAGGTCGGATTGGTGTTGTCGGACTCAGACCGCTGTGAATTGGAGGTCGGGTCGGGGCTGCCGAACCCTGACTGTTATGAGTTGGAGGAACTACTAGAACTACTAGGCTTCTCAACATTGTTCTTCATGGGCCGTTCTCGCTTCTGCCTACTTCTGGAAGGCTCGTAGCTTTCTTGCCCAGGGTCTTTGGTCTTTAGAAACTCTTCAGTGTCAATGTATTTTCCAACCCTCTCTATGAATTCAACCAAGGTTGCCAGTCAATTTCTGTGAAACGACGTGTCGCACTTGGTGCGTTGAACTCCCAAGCAGAAGGTTGTAATTATGGTGATTTATCAAGATCTTAGATTCCGAGCTTCTCCTGGTTGAACCAGTCTGTGAAATCCTTGAGGGACTCATTATCCCTTTGTCTGACTGTCAGTAGATGCATGTCGGGCTTTGGCCGTTCATGCATATCAATGAACTGCTTGCTAAGTTGCTTGAAACTGTGGACTGATCGGGGTTTCAAGGACTGAAATCATTGAGCGGCCAGGCCTTTCAAAGTGCCGGGGAAGGCCAGGAAATATAGTTTATCAGAGTTGGTGGCCAGGGCCATCCGAGCCTTGTAGGTTTAGACGTGGTCGATCGGTTTTCCTGAGCCATTATAAGAATATAGGCGGGGCTGTTTAAATTTGTGCGGGATGGCGAACCTCGTGATCTGGTTGGAGAACGCTGACTTTTTCTCGGTATTAGCGTGATTCTGAGTAGGGTTTTGACACAGCTTTTTTGCCACTCCGTCAATCTGTTTATGCAAGTCCTTGATATGGGCCACCTGTCCTTCCCGACCGGTATCCAGGGGGTTGGTCGGGTTAATGGAAGAGACTTCTTCTTCAGTGCTGTGTGCTGTCCTCTGGGATCGGGCTCTGCTATGACTCTGGCTGATCGTATGCCCAAGGCCACCTTGGATCTTGACCGAGTGACCCTGGACTGATTCTCGGGCCATATGCTCTTGCTTCTCCTCTCAGGCAACACGCATACCGCTGATGTCTGTAGCACGCTCAATGCAGGATGGGTTCGCTTGGGTGCATCGTCTGGTCAAGATCGGTTCCCAACCGTAGGCAACGTTCTGTGGCGGTTTCCCGGCCACTAGAGGGTTGCTTTGTTGGGCCAGTAGGGTTTCAATATGCTGCTAGGTTTGACCCTGGATCTTTAAGAGTTGTGTGATTCCGATGTCAGTACCGCTGGGGCTAGCGGGATAGCCCGGCCAGCCCGCTGTGCAGTCTTCTTACCCTTCTTCAGAGGCATGATTATCTGCTAAGAGATTTGTTCTTCGAGAAATTTGTCAATTCCCATAGACGGTGCCAAGCTGATGGTGCCAAAATTTGGTATTGAACACATCTAGGGTTTAGTAGCATACTCAAAGCATAGAAGAGAAGAAGGGAGAGATATAGGCAGTATATTTATACAAGGAACCTACATCTACGTGTGTGTCTAAGAACTTCTATGGACACGTGGAATCCCACCTCTTGTTGTTTTGAAATCGAAAAGAAAAGGTCTATTGAAAACAGATACAGAGTCGCCACTTAGTCTTTAAGGAATCAAGAAACCTGATTTTGACTCACCCAAACAGATAAAGGGCACCGGTCCTTCATAACCAAAGAACTTGGCTCGGGGTTTTGCTACGAGAGAGGAATGAGCCTTTGTCGTGACTAAAACACCCTCAAATTGCCCCGTCAAAAAAATTAGCATCCAAATAATCATCTTATACTATGTATAGTTCGACAATTAATACTATGATAGTATATTACATCACATAAGAAAATTTGAAATGGAAGATCTAAAGATAAGATATCATTCATAAGATCTAAGTCAAATATCATACAATGTAAAGTGAAAGATCACACAAATAAACCTAGGAAAATCGTCTAATCATGCATCAAGTAATTAAGTTTCCCTAATCTAAAGGGGACATGAATTGTTCTTGAAACAGATAATCAAAGAAATCAAAATATGCTTAGCAAGCTAGTATGATGTATGTTAATCTTTGAGAAAAGAAGACCTCTTAATCCCCGAGACGGATGAGAAAGGAAGATTGGATCGAGGGGGAGGCAAGGACGTGTGATCAAATTCGTTCCTTATAATCTTCTTAGATTAGGAGCCATGAAAGCCCCAAATCTTGCATGGATGCAATGTATGTAAATAGAATGTGCCAAGGTTGTAGTGTATTTTGTGTTCATGGATTCCTAGAATGATTTAGAAGTCTTGAATATGTATGAATGAATGAAGGAGGTCATCATGGGATATGTACAAATGTAGTATGAACTACTTCCTAAGACATGAGCTAATTTGGAGTGGATGTAAGCATCAAATCAAAGGATGGGAGTAAAAGTATGCTTGCTGTGAATAGTGGATAGAATAGTAACATGATCTTGTGAAAATGGAAAAGAAGAGTTAGGAATGTTTTCAATGCATTATATTTTATGGCAATCTTCCTTATTGTGTCTAGAACACAACCCAAAAATCCAATCTTTAATAACTATCACAGATTGAGAGAAATCATTATAAACAATAGAAGTCACTCAGAAACAGAGTCCGTACTGTTGACCGAAATGTTGAAAAATCTTAGAAAATGAAAACAAAAGATCTAGAGGCCCGTTTTATACATAAAGTTCCCTAAGACACTGAAGTTTAAGGGAAAAATAGTTTTGGATCACTCCGTTTGGAAACGTTTTCTGTAAAACAAGTTGAAAGTAGACCAAACTGCTGTGACAGCAAAAACAGAATATCTTGAGAGAATGTTTGGGTCCAAATGGACCATTTTCAAGTATTTCCAAGTCAAACCAAAAATCATGGGTGTTCTCTAATGAGTTAGGAAGACTTTCCAAGTAGTCTCGCATCCATACATTATGTATTGAGTTCTATAAAAATCTTTGAACTCAGATCATTCACTATTTTGACTCACTGTTTTGAAGATTTTGGGAAACACTAGAGTTTTCTTTCTTGAGATCAAAATGAGGGGTTTTAAGAGGGGTTTTGAAATAGAGGTTTTGAAAGTATATTTTCAAAATCAAGTAGAGATTATGACCTCTTGAAATATCAACATCAAACTCATCATCAAGAACTCCCAATATTATTGGAGAGATTCATTTTCATTTGAACATAACTTCAAGGATACCTTGGAGGTATTGAAGTTATAATCATCATCTATCAAACATGTTTTTGAGGTCAAAAGCTACTATCCATAAGGATTCACTAACCTCAAACTTCATGTCATCATTTAGAGGATGATGAACTAGTAAGTAAATAAAAATGTCAAAAAGAAATGAGGTTAGGAAGAGATGAACATAATATGAACAAGCAAGTAAATAATAATCAATAGATGATATTCAATGTGATATTCGACTTGTAGCTTGGTGTTTCACTCATAGATGTTGACATTTGGACATGGAAGTAGTTTCCTAACTCATAAATGCTTAGAAAAATGATGGTTGGGTGTATGGATGATGAAATATATAGAAGAATGGAGTAAAATAAGATTGGAACTCACTTTCTACAGAAAAATAGTAGGAGGAAGTTCCTTTCTCACTTCTAAATCTATCACTATCTCTCTTTCTCTCTACAACTTTATCAAGCTTTTTACTTTGCCCTCCCAAAATGAAGAACAATGGGAAGTTTATTTAGGCCAATTTGGGGTGGTTTTAGGATTTAGAAAGTGCTCCCATTGGTCCCAAACATCTGTGAACATAGAACTACGTCGTTTTGGTTTTCAATTAATCAAAATGAACCCCCAAAAGAAATTACAAAAACATACCATTCTGGAGGAGAGTGTCGCGGTGGCACTGGGCCTGCGCCGCGGTAGCAATGGGCCTGTCCCGCGGCGGCACTGCTCCTCATTCGTCCAGATAATCCTTTTTAGGCCCCCAGAGGTTTCGGTATTCGCGAAAAGGCTTTATTTCATCCAAAATTCACAGAAAATGCATACAAACTCCAAATTGAGGTTGTGATATACCGTTGGAAAGGTAATGGAGTCTACTTTACATAAAAAATAGTTTGGGGATAGGTCACTTTGAAAATGTTTGCAGTATTCGCGATAAAAGCCAATTTGATCACCTTTTTCGCCTTCGAAAATTCATAAGAAACTCGTTTTAAATCCAAAAATTATGTGATATACCGTTGAAAAGCTATTGACCTCTAGTATCCATGAAAAATGATTGAAAATTGTTACAGTGCTCTGATTTCAAAGTCAAATTTTGGTCAAACTAGTCAAACCTGGGAGCTCCCAGGAGCTGACGTTTTTGTGCGATCTTCTTTTAAAACTCATTTTAATACTTTCCACATGATCTAGAATTATCTCGGCAAATTTGGACAATTTTGGTCAAACTTAGTCAAACTTGGTCAAACCTTGGTCAAACCTGGTCAAATCTTGGTCAAACCGGTCAACGGGGACTTTCTTGGAACTTCCGGGACTTCCGGGGGCCTCTGGGAGCTGACGATTTTATCTAACTTTGCTTCAAAACTCATTTTATCACTTTTATTATGACGTAGCATGTTTCCAGAACTTTCGGTCCAAATCTAGGAGTTTTTCAGCTTTTAGGGGTATTTTGGTCATTCTGAGCATTTTGAGAGATAGAACTAACTTTCAGGAGTCCTTTTTGAGTCTCTTTCGATCATTGTGAACCACCAAGCTATGGGTCTCCTAAATCTGATAACCGACAAAATGGGGTGTCTACAGTTTGCCCCTCTTTGGCATTAACTTGCGAGGCAACGCATGTCGCAAGCGAGTGCCAAAGCTTTGAAGAGACAGGTCTTTTGGAGGCTATAGATTTAGGATAAAAAACGGTGCAAAAGATGCAATGATGGTGACGCTAGTACTGGTCGTGCTCTGCGTGAGCTACCTACGTATCCCAAGGGGAATCAGACTAGGACATAGTTCAGGGCACAAAGGAATAAATCACACATGCACATACATTACAATCAGGCAGATGCTATGCTATAAGAGTGATATGCAATGCATGGATGTGATATGAATTGTGTCATGAGTCCTATCATGCCTAGTGTTCTGATCCTAGTATGAACTGGTGCTGTGGGGCGTGTGCCACTCCCAGTGGACTTATGTTGTGCTAGTGTTTTTGACTGTGATGCAGTTATTGACCCAGATAGGGATACCAAGGTGTGAAGACCCTAAGTCTTGGAGCAAACTTCTGAATTTTGGAAAGTGTGCTTCACAAGCGAATGTAATAAAACATAGGATCCCAGAGGACGTTAATCAAAGATGAAGTTTGACAGATAACTGATGGACATGGAAGTCCTGGACACAAAAACCTTAAGAATTCAAGTGATGGGCATGAAAACTAGAAATGTCAAGCGACGGACACGGAAGCACTATTAATGGACATGGAAGCCCAAGATTTTGAATGAGAACGATGAACACAACATATTTTGAATGGGAATGATGATAAACTAATGATGATTAATGAACTGATGATGCACAAATCGAGATGACGAGTAGTCAGTGAACTATGTGACTGACATGGGTTGGACCAACGGTTGGACTAATCGTGATCAGAAGAACTGACCATGCACTAATTAAGGTGATGAGTCAACAGTGAACTACTGTGACTGTCATGGATTGGACTGATGATGACGAGGCGACAGTGAACTACTACAACTGTCATGGATTAGATCAACAGTTGGACTAACTGTGATTAGAAGGGCTGACGATGTACGAATCAAGATGACGAGTCGACAGTGAACTACTGTGACTGTCATGGATTGAACTGAGGATGTACGAATTGAGATGACGAGTTGACAGTGAACTACTGTAACTGTCAGGATTGAACTGATGATGTACGAATCGACAGTGAACTACTGTGACTGTCATGGATTGAACTGACGATGTACGAATCGAGATGACGAGTCGACAGTGAACTACTGTGACTGTCAGGATTGAACTGATGATGTACGAATCGAGATGACGAGTCAACAGTTAACTACTGTGACTGTCATGGATTGGACCAACGGTTGACTAACCGTGATCAAAAGAAATGACGATGTATGAATCGATAAGCCTGCTGGGGATAAAACTGAATCTGCTGGGGATGAAGCAACTCTATTGGGGAGGAATGGATAAGATGTATTCCGCTAGGGAAAAAGGAAATACGCCCATTGAACGGGAGTCAAGGTATCATTCTATTTGTGATGAGGGATACGGAGATGGTCTACGGCAGTTAAGGTTTTGATATTGAAAGAGGAGGGTGATGGACTTATGTTGCTTTAGGATGAAAGAAGGTCATCAACAGCCACTCATGGACTTATGTTGCATGAAGAAAGATGATCAACAGCCACTTATGGACTTATGTTGCACAGATGAAAGAAGATCCTCAACAGCCACCCATGGACTTATGTTGCTAGGATGAAAGAAGATCATCAACAGCCACTCATGGACTTATGTTGCTAGGATGAAAGAAGATCATCAATAGCCACTCATGGACTTATGTTGCATAAAGAAAGACGAAAGATCAGCAGCCACTCATGGACTTATGTTGCTAGGAGAAAGGAAGATCATCAACAGCCACTCATGGACTTATGTTGCATGAAGAAAGATGAAAGATCAACAGCCACTCATGGACTTATGTTGCTAGGAGAAAGGAAGATCATCAACAGCCACTCATGGACTTATGTTGCATGAAGAATGATGAAAGATCAATAGCCACTCACGGACTTATGTTGCAAGGAGAAAGGAAGATCATCAACAGCCACTCATGGACTTATGTTTCATGAAGAAAGATGAAAAATCAACAGCCACTCATGGACTTATGTTGCTAGGAGAAAGGAAGATCATTAACAGTCACTCATGGACTTATGTTGCTAGAAGATGATGGTTAACTTTTGGCAGTTTGGAAAGGGATGAAATTTGCATTTTTCCTAAGTTTGGAAGGGGATGAAATTTGCATTTGCCCTAAGTTTTGGTTCACAATGATCGAAAAAGACTCCTGGAAGTTTGTTCTCTCTCTCAAAATGCTCAGAATTACCAAAATACCCCTGAAAGCTCAAAAACTCCCAGATTTGGACCAAAAGTTCTGGAAACATGCTACGTCACAAGAAAAGTAAGAAAATAAGTTTTAAAGCTCTCAAATGTCCCCGTTAACTGGTTTGACCTAGGTTTGACCAGGGTTTGACCAAAATCATCCAAATTTTCCAAAAACTTTTGAGATCATTCTAGATCATGGGAAAAGTACTAAAATGAGTTTTAAAAGAAAATCGGACGAAAACGTCAGCTCCTGGGAGCTCCTAGAGTTTTCCAGAACTTCCTGGAAATCCCAGGTTTGACTGACTTGACCTAAAAGTTGACATTGAAATCAGAGTGTCGTATCATTTTTCAAACATTTTCATGAATGCTAGAGGTCAATGTCTTTCCAATGGTATATCGCACATAATTTTTGGATTTAAAACGAATTCATTATATATTTTCGATGTGAAAAAGGTGATCAAATCAGATTTTATCGCGCATACCGCAAACATTTTCAAAGTGACCTGACTCCGAACTATTTTTATGGAAAGTAGACTCCATTACCTTTCCAACGATATATCACAAGCTCAATTTTTATTTCATATGCATTTTCTGTGAATTTCGGACGAAATAAGGCCTTTTCGCGAATACCAGAACCTCCGGGAACCTAAATACAAATTTGTGAGCGTCTGAGGAGCAGTGCCACGGCAGCATTGGGCCACTGCCGCGGCAGCACATGACCAATACCACAGCGGCACTCAACCCCAGCTGAAGCCATTTTTGTAATTTATTTTGGGGGTCCAAATTGATTAATTGAAAACCAAAACGACATAGTTTCTTGTTCACAAATGTTTGGGACCCATGGGAGCATTTTCTAAATCTCAAAACCACCCCAAATTGGCCTATATAAACCCCCCTTTGCTCTACATTTTAGGGGGGCCAAGTGAAAAGCTTAAAAAAGTTGTAGAGAGGAAGAGAGATAGAGATAGGTTTAGAAGAGAGAAAGGGAGCGTCTCCCACTGATTTTCTATAAGAAAGTGAGTTCTAATCTTGTTTTCTTCCATTGTCTCTCTTATACTTCACATTCAAATCCTCCCCAACCACCATTCTTGAGAAATCTTGAGTTAGGAAGCTACCATGTCCCAATGTCAATATCTATGAGTGAAACACCAAGCTATATGTCCAAAATCACATTGATTATCATCTATTGATTGCTATTATTTGATTGTTTACATATTATGTTCATCTCTTCTTACATCATTTCTTTTTTTGATTTTTCTTTGATTACTTACATGATTATCATCATCTAGATGACATGTTGTTTGAGGAGGGTGAATCCATATGGATAGTAGCTCTTGACCTCAAAGACATGTTTGATGGATGATGATTTTAACTTCAATGCATTCATATGTATTCTTGAAGTCATATTCTCAAACAAAACTATGTTTGTGCAAGAAATATTGGGTGTTCTTAATATGAGTTTGATATTTATATTCCAAGAGGTTATAATCTCCATTTGATTTTGAAAATATGATTTCAAAATCGATATTTCAAAACCCCTCTAAAACCCCCAATATTTGGATTCTAAGAAATAAACCTTGTTTTCTCAAAGAAATCTTCAAAATAGTGAATGATCTGAGTTCAAAGATTTCTCTAATTCAATACTCAAAGGGTGATTACAAGACCGCTTGGAAAGTCTTCCTAACTCATTATAGAACACCCATGATTTTTGGCATAGCTTGAAAACACTTAGAAGGGGTCCATTTTGACCCAAACATTGCTTCCAGACATTCTGCTGTTGTTGTCACAGCATCTTAGTTAACTTTCAACTTATTTTTCAAAAAACTTGTCCAAAAGGAGAGGTCACAGCTCATTTTTCCCTTGAACCTCAGTGTCTTAGGGAACTTATTGTATAATATGGGCCTCTAGATGTTTTGTTTTCATTTTCTCAAATTATTTGACATTTCAGTCAACAGTACGGATTCTGTTTCTGAGTAACCTATATTGTTTATATGGTTTCTCTCAATATTTAATAGTTATTGAAGTTTGGATTTTTGATATGTGTTGTAGACACAATAACGATGATCTCTGTAAAACATCATGAATTAAAAACATTTCTAACCTCACTTTTCTATTTTTACAAAATCAACTCACTGTTCTGTCAACTATTCATGACAAGCATGCTTTTACTTTCATTCTTTCATTTGATGTTTACATGTACTCCAAATTAGCTCGTATCTTAGGAAGTAGTTCATACTATATTTGTATACATCCTATAATAATTTTCTTCATACATTCATGCATACTCTAGACTTCTAAGTCACTTTAGAAAGTCCATGTACACAAACACACTACAACCTTTACACATTCTAGAATCATACATTGCATCCATGCAAGATTTGGAGTTTCTGTGACTCCTAATCTAAGGAGATTATAAGGAATGACTTAATCACACATTCATGCTCCCACTAGATCTAATCTTTCTTTGTGACCCGTCCTGGGGATTGAGAGATCTTTTTTTCTCAAAGATTAATATGCATCATACTAGCTTACTAAGCATATTTCATTTTCTTAGATTATTTGTTTCAACAACAATTCATGTCCCCCTTCTAGACTAGGAAAATTTGATTACTTGATATGTGATTAGATGATTTTTCCTAGGTTTGTTTGTGTGATCTTTTACTTTTGCATTGTGTGATATTTGGCTTAGATCTTAGAAATGATATCTTATCTTTTGATCTTCCATTTCAAGATTCTTATGTGATGTAATATACTATTATAGTATTCATTGTTGAACCAAACATAGTAAAAAATGATTATTTGGATGCTAATTGAGACCCGTCAAGAGACGGGGCGAGTTGAGGGTGTTTTAGTCATGACAAAGGCTCCTTCCTCTCTCGTACCAAAACCCCGAGCAAAGTTCTTTAGTTATGAAGGGCCGGTGCCCTTTATCCATTTGGGTGAGCCAAGTTTCTTGGTTCCTTAAAGACCAAATGGTGACTCTGTATCTATTTTCAATAAACCTTTTCTTTTCTTTCAAAACAATTTCAAAACAAAGGCAAATCAATTCTGAAACTCCCGCTGGGAACAAAAATGGAACGGGGGTGGACTCCCGGATTCCGCGTGTCCACAACTGGAATGATGGAGCATTGGAACACAAAGTAGTGGCTCTGAGAAATAAGTGCAATATTCTACACAATGGGATGCACGGAGCTCGAAAAATGTCAATTTGCAACATTTTAATTAACATATACCACAGTGTATTGGTGGGAGTCAGAGAAAGTAGCCCTTGGAGAAGAGGCAGTGGGAATGATGACATGGACGGTTTTCAAGGAATTATTTTTAGAAAACTATTTCCTTCAGACTGAGAAGTACAAGAATGAGAAGAAGTTCAATCTGGTGCAAGGAAACCGCACTCTGAGGGAGTACACAATATAATTTGAAGGGTAAATTGCATTTTGCACCCTCAAACTATACCATGTTTTGTACTTTGGTCTCTAAACTATCTTTTTTCGCGTTTTGGTCCCTCAACTATCATTTTGTGGCAGTTTTCCCCCTCTCTCACTTTTAGTGACGAAAAAAGTCACTTTTTAGTGACACCAAAAGTGGCGCTAAAAGTGACGGAGGGGGAAAATTGCCACAAAATGATAGTTGACGGACCAAAATGCAAAAAATAATAGTTTAGGGACCAAAGTGCAAAACATGGTATAGTTTGAGGGTGCAAAATGCAATTTACCCTAATTTGAAAGAATCTCCTAATTTACATACCATATAATTGATACCCTATAAATGAAAAACTGGAAGTACCACCTGGGTCTTTTCCTTCAGCTTCAGCGACAAACTTTTGGTCACCTAAACTAATCTTTCAATGCACTAGTGGGTATGGCAATCGGATTTGAAGATATAAATAGTCAAGAACAGAGGCAATCTGGGAACCGACCACCCCCACCAAGGAATAATCAATGAAACAGACCCCTAGTTCATTCTCAAGGAAACAAACACGCTTGGAAAGGTAAGAGAAAACTGCAATGCACGCATGCTCAGAACCAGCAAGTTGCACCCCGAGCACCACCTTCAATAGGACCATTTGCTATCACTGGAGGCAACAACGAAGCATGTTTCAACTATAGAATCCCTGGTCACCTGGCTAAGGACTATTGAGCCTCGAAGACTTATAGTTAGACTGAGATCATCTGCGACAAGTGTGGCAAGAGAGGCCATATGAGCAAGAATTACAGAGCACCCCACGAGGAATACCATGGGCCAACTGCTCAAGGTCAAGCTGGGCAAGCTCAAATCAATGCTATCATCCCAGAAGCCGCTGCTTATAATGAAGAAGAACCACAGAATCTAGTAGGTACTCTTAATTTGTTTAATAGTCGAGCTAAAGTCCTCTTTGATATAGGAGCTTCAAAATCTTTTATTGCATAAGAGATTGTGAAATAATTGGGTTTAGAACCCCAAGTGCTTGAAGTAGCCATGAACGCAGTGTCACCTCAAGGCGTGACCGTGAAATTAGGAAAGGTATGCAAGGACTGAACCTTGACCATAGAAGATAGAAACCTCCCCACAGATTTGATTATTTTGTTGATGAAGGAATTTGATGTGGTCTTAGGTATTGATTGGCTCACTAAGTATCATGCCAAATTGATTATATGAGCAAGTCTATTTCCTTCACTACACTTGGAATACCCTCATTTGATTTTCAATGGAACCCCTATTGCCATGCATTTTGTACTAGTCGACTAGCCACTATTGGAAACATTGGCACAGAACTTACGCCTATTCAGATCCCGATCGTTTGTGATTTCGAGGATGTATTTCAAGTTGTATCTAAACTACCACCCAAATGTAAGATTGACTTCTGTATTGAACTATTACCTAGGACAACCCCCATTTCTAAGGCACCTTATTAGATAGCTCCAACATAGATGATTGAGTTGAAGAAGCAAGTGCAAGAACTTTAGGAACTTAGATTTATCAAGCCAAGAACTTTAGTATGGGGAGCATTAGTGCTCTTCATTAAGAAGAAGGATGGATCAATGAGGCTTTACATAGACTATCGAGAGTTAAACAAAGCAACAATCAAGAACAAGTACCCTCTCCCTCAAATCGATGATCTGTTTGATCAATTGCGAGGTACAACTACATTCTCGAAGATTAACCTATGGTCAGGATATCATCAACAGCTTGTTCAACCCAAAGATATTCCAAAGACTACATTCAGGACAAGGAACGGACATTACGAGTTCATGGTTATGTTGTTTTGACTCACTAATGCTCCAGTCGTATTTATGGACAAGATGAATCGTGGATTTAGACCCTATTTAGACCAATTGATCATCGTGTTCATTGATGACATCTTGATCTACTCAAAGATAGAGGAAGATCACAAGAAGCATCTGGAGATTGCTTTACAGACCTGGGATAACCACATGTATGCGAAGTTTAACATGTGCAAATTTTGGCTAAGGGGAGTCAAATTCTTAGGTCATGTTGTTTCTCAAGATCGTATAGCAGTAGACTCGTCAAAGACAGACGCAGTTCTAAATTAGAAAAAGTCGACCACAGCCTCAAAAGTTTGGAGTTTTCTTAGATTGGCAAGATATTACCGAAGATTTGTAGAAGGATTCTCATGAATTGCATCTCCATTGACAGAATTGACTAAGAAAAATTTAAGGTTTGAATGGAGCGACAAGCATCAGTATGCTTTCTTAGAGTTAAAGAATAGGCTCACCTTAGCACCAGTACTTGGTATCCCTAAGAGCGGAGAAAAGTACACCATCTTCAGCGATGCATCGTACCAAGGATTGGGTTGGGTACCAATGCAAGAAGGTAGGGTAATCACTTATGGGTCAAGATAACTAAAGCCACACGAGAAGAATTACCTGACACACAATTTGGAGTTGGCAGCAATTGTGTTCGCACTCAAGATTTGGAGGCACTATCTACGCGGGGAAACATTTGATCTATTCTCTGATCACAAGAGCCTCAAGTACCTATATTCCCAAAAAGAGCTAAACATGAGATAGAGGCAATGGATGGAATTTCTCAAAGACTACGACTTCACCTTGAAATACCACCCTGCTAAAGCAAATGTAGTCACCAACGCATTAAGCTAGAAACCCCATGGACAAATTGCTTATCTTATGATTAAAAAGTGGCAAGCATTGGAGATCTTATTAGAATATGGTATTCATACATTAGAATCTGATCATGGACAACATTTTGGGTGCCTCGTAGTGTAACCCACCATTATTAGAAGAATCATGGGAATACAATAGCAATGTGACGGATTTAGAAAATGGTTTGAAAAGATGTCCGCCAAAGAACCCACAAATTGGAGTATTGGTTCGGAAGGTGGGTACTGATGTAGAAACCGACTTTGTGTGCCAGGAGATATGAAGTTAAAAAGGACATTCTTGAGGAGGCACACCGATCGAGATTAACTATACACCCTAAGGAGACAAAAATGTCCAAAGATCTCCAAAGAAGTTTATGGTGGGAAGGAATGAAGAAAGATGTCGCTGACTACGTATCCAAGTGTGTTATATGTCAACATATCAAATTCGATCAGCAGAAACTAGCAAGATTAAAACCCTTGCCTATTCTCTGGTGGAAGTGGGACCATATCACCATGGATTTTGTGGTAGGTTTGCCAAGGACACAGCAAACCATGATGCAATTTGGGTAATTATTGGTTGACTTACCAAATTTGCCCATGTTATAGCCTACAACCTAATATATTCAATGCAGAGAATGAGCCGATTGTATATATAGCAAGTAGTAAGACTGCACGGAGTACCAGTCTCAATAGTATCATACTGTGACACACGTTTCACATCTGGACTTTGGGAAAGCCTACAGGTAACATTAGGAACTTCGTTAAAACTAAGTTCTGCATTTCATCCCCAAATGGATGAGCAAACAGGACAAACCAACCAAGTAATGAAAGATATGCTCAGAGCATATGCAAAGGACTTTAAAGGTGCTTGGGAAGGCCATCTACCTCTGATAGAATTCGTTTACAACGATAGTTACCATTCGAGCATTAGAATGGCCCCATTCGAAGCATTATTCAGATAACCATGTCGATCGCCCTTGTGCTGGACTGAAGCGAGTAATGGCCCGTTACTTTGACCCAACATGGTTAAGGAGACCAATGAAAAGATCAAAATTGTGAAAGAAAGGATGCGAACGGCACAAAGTAGGCAGAAGAGTTACGTCGACAAGCACTGCAAAGACTTGGAGTTTCAGGTTAGAGACCATGTACACCTAAAGGTATCTCTAGTAAGAGGCGTGGTGAGATTTGGATTAAAGAAAGGAAAGCTTTCACCTCAGTGTATAGGACCCTTTGAAATTTTGGAGCATGGTGGAAAGGTTGCATATAGACTTGCACTACCACCTAAAATGTCAAGTGCATAATGTATTTCATATCAGCATGTTGAAGAAGTGTGTTTCCGATTCAATGCAGGAATTCAACTTCAAGGATATAGAAGTAAATGACAACGTCCCTTACTATAAAGGACCCGTAGGAATTTTGGACCGAGACATCAAGAAGCTGCGGAACAAAGAAATCCCATTGGTCAAATTAAAACGAAAACATCATGATGAAGGAGAAACCTCCTGGGAGTTAGAATCGGAAATGCGAGAGAAGTATCCAATGTTATTTCAGGACTAGTTAGCTTCTGATTTCAGGGACGAAATCCTTATTAAGTGGAGGAGATTGTAACCCCTGTATTTTTTCCTTAATAGACTCTAATTTCCAATTTTACTATGTATTTATGAGTTAGATTATATTTCCCATAGTTAATTCTTTGAATTTATGTATGCCATTGTATATGAACTTGTGCACTAGTTTAACCTAGTAATATTAATTGGACTTTACCTAAGTTGTAACATTAGCTTAATTGACTAGTAGCACTAACACTTTGGTTAGTAATTGTCTTTAACAATATGTGCTACAATGATGATATTTGCATAGTCTTGTCACATCACCCACAAAGTACCATCATGGCCACCACCACCACTACCATGGCTGGCCATCCCACCTCTACCACTTGGCAATTGCACTTCTATACACTCACTTGCATATACATATTGATTTACATAAGCTAAATTCACCCCATAGCCATCATCATCCCCACCAAGACACCACCAAAAGTCCTTATACATGGCACATTTTTTTTTTCACAAATTCCATGGCCAAGAAATTAAGACAAACACACATAAGTGCTGTGAATTTCCAACAATGCTTAGTCTTGTCACCATCCCTTTTCATCATATCCTTGAATCTCATCACCATTGCCATGTCCTTCTTCCATAGACCAAGACCCTTCTCTTGCACATGGTCTTAGCATACCTATCCAAGCAACCATTGAAACATCACCTCAACTCAGCCAATCATGATCCTTTCTCAGCTGCAACTTATGATGACTTTCAGTCTAAATATGCATATACACACACAATGGTAGAGAGAGAAAGTGAAGGCCAATTGGGTCTATATATACCCCTTTCATTCACACACACATATTTTTGGCACATTTTTACTTTTGAAATTCAGAGAGTAAGAGAGAGTCCTAGAGAGTAAGGAAGGAGATGAAGTTTAGAAGAACCTCCATTAAAGCTTGAAGGTTCAAGCTTTGGAACTCAAGCCCAACTCCCATACACTTTAACCAATCAAGGTAAGTATTATAACTCATTTATATACTACCATATTGAAGTTGAAAAGCCCCAAAGATTAATTAAAATGCTTATGTAAAATATACCCAAAACTATGCTCTGTTTTCTACGTGCTGACTGAAGAAGAAAAGGACGATCGAACCTTGAAAGATCAATCCTATTAGGTGTTGGGTTTGTGCCCTCAAACCATTACTTTATGTATGAGACATTGACATTTTAATATATGGATATCAGCTTTACATTTCATTGTGTATGTTTCTTTCATGAGATGATTATTAATCTTGAAGTATCATAGTAGGTAATTTGTGTGTGTATGAGATACATACAAGTGAGATACAAATTACTATTCTTTGATACTTTAAAAATTGTCATAGTGAATGATGAGACTAGATATCTCATCAGGTATACACTATAGCATGATTAACTACCATTGGATGGAGTGTTTAATCTCAATCACTAGAGTGTAACTCTTAGTTAATATGCTGGTGCTTATAGTGCATTGACGGACTTGAGCTTTCCTATTAACGCTTAAGACTGTCAACAGTCGATAGGAACTCGGAACTTGTATAAGGTACGTGTTATCAATCTTGAGACCATTATGAACAAGGACTGTGGATATGGCTGCTTTGACTTACTAATCAGTGAGGTCTATAGAAGATCAACACCTGGGTATCTTGGGTATGTCATGTTCATAGAGTTGTGAACATTTATTGTTAAGATAGAAACTACCCTCTGATTCAGAGTAAGCATTCCCTTGAGAATGTCACCAAGTTGATTACTGAGAACTATAGTCTTGTTGATAAGTAGTTATAAATATGTTTGGTAATCATGAGAGGTGAATGGGACTCAAGGAATACAAGAAGTAATCATGATTCAGGTTGACAGTAATAGTTATCAGACTACCTGAATATGATTATGAATGTTGATGGTAGAGGGACATTAGTACACCATACAAGTTTAGTTATCACATAGGATATGTTCTTTTACGTTGGAGTTCAGTTATCATTTTATAGTGGAGTAAAAGTTAACTAACCAGTTGGTTGATTTGCTGATCAAAGAGTTTGATCATGGGAATTAACAACTAGTCTGAGCCAACAATAAAGAGCCTAGGAGGTCCCACTCTTAGCTCCGCTAGGATGCTTGGAAATGCACATGAGGATCTTGTCAAGGCAGGTTTGATCGATCAAATGTGTCTCGATTGATCGAAGTCATTGCAAGTTTGATCGCTTGAACGTGGATCGATCGATCGAAAGTTTGATCGATCAAAAACACTTCGAGGGCTCGAAGGTTAGGTCGATTCTGGGAATCTATAAATAGTGTATTTCTAGTAAGACTCGAGTCGAAGTAGTATGTCAAAAGATTCCTATAGGTGCCTAAAACTTGAAATGGTTACAAAACATTGTTGTTGTCCATGCACACACGCATGTGAAGTTTAGTGAAAAGGATATATTCTAATGGTTTTTATGATAGATAAGCTATATCGATACACATTTTGTGTTGCTAAAGTTTGGAAAGGATGTTGTGAAGTATTTCGTGTTTGTGTGCCTGGTATTGGAGGATGGATAGACATATGATATGCACTAAAATATCATGTCGAAGTCGGGTCTCGCCAACTCAGCCAAGAGAAGCCAATTTATCTTGAATTTGGAGTGAATTCCCAGCCAACCCGGACTGTTACACAAAATCACCCAGTTTGGTCGTAAGTCCGGTCTTTCTTTCTAGGTGGACCCCATGGTGGGCGCTCCCTTAGTAGGTGTGATCACTTGGTCAGCAAGCCTCTAGGCAGTTTCCTATTCCAGCTAGAAGATTAAATGGAAGGAGCAAGCGGTTTCCTAAACCACTGGGGAAACATCCCTAAATTTATGTGAATTAGGTTGTAAATAGATTAGGCTTCCTAATCCATAAACTTACCTTATACGGGCGGTCTCTTACACCTATAAAAGAGGCCACCCGCCCCTATTGACAGGGAGAAAAATCGCATTCTGACTCCAAAGGATAGCATATAATTCTCATTCATACGCATACACCCGTCAGGTTTTACTGGTAGTGCTGCTCAACTGTTGGCTCACTAAGCCCGCCAGTGATCTGCTAGTAAAGCGCACTGACGTAACCGTGGTCGTAGGTCACCTCGTTAACGGGACTTAACCACATACAAGCTCTTGTGTCCCCATATCTTTCTTTTAATCTCTCTTACCAATCTTTGGAATCATCAGTTTGGCGCCGTCTATGGGAAATCGACAAGTTTTCACCAACAAATTTCTTGACTGATCAACATTCCACTGAAGACGGGTATGAAAAATACTGCCCTGGCCAGTCAGGAGAACTTGCAGCTCGAGCAGCAGGTCGCCTCCATAACCTCCGAGAAAATGACGGCGGCGCTCGCGCAACTTCTAGAAGGTCAGCGCAAACCCAATAGGAAATCGAAGTGTTGTTTTCCATACAGGAGAAGCGTCCTCAATCCGAGAACCAGATCGGAAAGAGTGCCCCCGACCGGGAACCCTTACGAGTCCGGAATCATACCCGCTTTGCGCTGGTATCCCCATCGGATTGGGAGCATGCCCGGGATGGTGATCGTAACAGAGTGCCCAGGCACACCAGGCAGCAAACTCAGACCAATCCTCGCCGGTTGGAAGATGCTAGAGATATCATCAATAGATGACGCGCTACCAGGATGGAGGAATCAGGACCAAAGCCCTGGGAATCTGCCAAAGACCCTCTGGCCCGGAGCCAGGGAGATCTCAGGCATACGATTACTCGGAGCCAGAGTCGGATTCTATCCCCGAGGACGACGCACTTCGAGGAGGAAGCATCATCATCAGACCCGACGTACCGCTCGGATATAGAAATGAGAACCGGGCAAAATATAAAGGCCCAGATCGAGGACTTGCAACAGCAAATTAAAAACTGAGCCGCAAGTAGCTCAATGATCACACAAAATAGAGATCGAGTCGCCCTACACCACTCGGATCACTGCGTTCCCCATCCTGTGGAAATTCAAACCGCCACATCTTAGCTCTTTTGACGGCTCAGGGAGCCCAGTAGATCATGCTTGCACTTATAAGGCCCAGATGGCGTTGGTCACAATGGTTGATGAATTTCTGTGCCTGGCCTTCCCTAGTACCCTTAAAGGCCCACCCGCGCAGTGGTTCCATGCTCTGAAACCCCAAACAGTTGATGACTTTAAGACATTGAGCAAGCTCTTCATCAGCCAGTTCGTGGGGATGCTCGACCAGTCACAACCAGACACCCGGATGCTTACCATCAAGTAGCGAAAGGGAGAGTCCCTGAGGGAGTATGTGGACTACTTCAATCAGTAGAGGCTCTAGATCTGCAACCTGAATGAAACTGCTGCAATCATGGGTTTCTGCTCGGGGGTTCAATACACTAAAGTTGCAACGTCGTTCCATCGTGACCGACCGGCAACCCTGGTGGAAGTCTCTGAGAGAGTAGGAAAGTACATCGATATAGAGGAGTTTCTGAACTCTAAGCGCACCAACTTTACGGGAGAAGAGTCCCCGAAAGCTAAACAAAAACGAGAGGGCTCCGAAAAGGGTCCGGGAAAGAAGCCCAAACAAGATCAGCAGAGAGGTATTCGGGACCAGGCCCCGATTACCTTCACCCAACTTTCCCGACTAATCCACGAAGTTATGGCGATCGTAGAGATCCAGAGGCTACTCCAGGAGCCCGCCAAGTTGAAAAGCCCGCCCGGCAAGAGGAACCGGGACAAGTTTTGCCGCTTCCACAAAGACCATGGGCATAACACGAAGGATTGTTTTAGGCTTAAGATTTCCATTGAGAAGATGATCGAGCAGGGCCACCTAACTAAATTCGTGGCAGCTGACAGATGACCCCGGCAAGAAACCCGGGCCCCGAGCAAGCACAACCTCTTGGGCAGATCAATGTAATCTTCGGAGGTATTTCGGGCGAAAGGGATTCACGATCGGCTAGGAAGAGGCATGCCCGGCATCTCGATCAGATGTCTGGCATGTCCAATCCACCCGGTCTCCCCCAACTGACGTGCTGACGTTCTTATTCGAAGACATGCTAGACCTACACTACCCCCATGATGATCCGCTGGTGGTGACGCTCTCCGTAGCAAACTATGTGGTTAAAAGGGTGTTGGTAGACACGGGCAGCTTCTCTGACATCATGTTTATCTCAGCATTTGATCAACTCGGGATATCCAGTGATTGGCTTTGACCAGTGGCCACTCCCCTAGTAGGGTTCAACGGATCTAGCACCCAACCACTCAGTACCATCGAGCTCCCAGTACTCATGGGAGCCTACCCTCAGCAGGCATCAATACTGGTGAACTTTGTGATCGTGGAAGCTCCATCGGCGTATAACATCATCCTTGGAAGGCCAACCCTCAACTAGGCCAGGGCAATTGTATCAACGCATAGCCTGGTGGTTAAATTCCCAACCCCCCAAGGTCTCGGGAGCCTACGCGGAGACCAAGTCGTCGCTCGGAGTTGCTATGTCAGCTCTCTGCGCCGGGAGGCCATTGCTGAAACACTAAATGTCCAGGAGATGGACCCGAGGGATCAAAGCGACAGAGCGGGACCGATCGGGGATCTGGAACAGGTGATGCTGGACCCTCAACTCCCTGACCGAACGGTCACCATCGAGACCCAACTGGAACCCGGCCTTAGGGATAAGCTAATTTAGTTCCTATGACAGAGTCAAGATGTGTTTGCTTGGTGTCATGAAGACATGCCCTGGATTGACCCCCGGTTAATGTCTCACCAACTCAATGTCAGCCCAGATTCCTGGCCTGTGAAGTAGAAGAGATGGGAAATGGCCCCCGAGAGGTAGAAGGTAGTACACGAGGAGGTCGATAAACTCCTCAAACCAAAATCTTTCTGAGAGGTCCACTATCCCGACTGGTTAGCAAACGTGGTACTGGTCAAGAAAAGCAACGGGAAGTGGAGGATGTGTGTGGACTTCACTGATCTAAACAAAGCCTGTCCCAAGGACTGTTATCCACTACCTAGGATAGATCTCCTTGTAGACTACACAGCCGATCATTCGCTCCTCTCATTCATGGATGCCTACTCTGGGTACAATTAGATTAGCATGTACCCCGGGGACGAAGAAAAAACCTCATTCATCACGGATCAGGGGACCTACTGCTACAAAGTTATGTCGTTCGGCCTCAAAAATGCCGGGGCAACCTATCAGCGCCTGGTCAATCATATATTTAAGGACTTGATCGGGAAATCTATGGAGGTCTACGTTGATGATCTGCTGGTTAAAAGCAGGGAAGAGTCTGACCATCTTCAGCATTTAGTCGGGGCTTTCAGCATTTTGAGAAAGTTCGGGATGAGGTTGAACCCGACCAAGTGCACATTTGGCATCTCGACCGGGAAGTTTCTTGGGCACCTAATTAGCAAGTGGGGGATTGAGGCAAATCTCAAAAAAATTCAAGCCATCATAAACATGCAGTCACCCAGGTCAACCAAAGAGGTACAGAGTTTGGCCAGACGGGTGGCTGCATTAAATAAATTTGTGTCTCGAGCCACCGACCGGTGTCTTCCATTCTTAAAGATCCTTTGTAAAGCATTTTAGTAGTCAGAAGAGTGCGAGGAAGCGTTCCAGGAACTCAAGAAGTACTTGGCATCGCCCCCTCTACTCTCAACGCCCACACCAAGCGAAGAATTGTTCTTGTACCTGGCAGTGTCACCCTCGGCGGTCAGCTTAGCACTCATTCAAGAAGAGCACGGGATACAATTCTCGATATATTACACAAGTCGAGCACTTCAAGGCGCAGAGAATAGATACTCCTGCATTGAAAAGCTCGCATGCGCCCTCATCACTTTCGCTCGGAGACTTCGCCCGTATTTCCAAGCCCACGTCATCGTGGTCCTTATAGATCAGGCCCTCCGTAAGATCTTGAGTAAGCCTGAAATGTCTGAGAGGCTCGTCAAATGGGCCTTGGAGTTAGAGGAATTTGAAGTGGTCTACAGACCCCGCATAGCAATCAAGGGACAGGCAATGGCAAACTTCATTGTTGAATTCACATACCAAGAAGTCCTAGTTGAAGAAACCACCCCACTGACCTTACCGCACAGGATACAGCCAGATATCCCAACCTGGGTACTTGATGTGGATGGTTCTTCAACAAACAGGGTAGCGGAGCATGGATTTTCTTAACCAATCCCGATAGGATCCAGCTCGAGTATGCACTCAGGTTCGGATTCAAAGCCTCCAATAACAAGGCCGAATATAAAGCCTTGCTGGTTGGATTACAAATGGCAACCTCAATGGGCACACTGTAAATTCAAGGTTATAGCGACTCTCAGCTCGTGGTAAATCAAGTCAACCAAGAGCATGAGGCCCAAGAGCATAATATGGTAGCTTATCTAGCCCTTGTCTGAACAGTTTCAAAGAAACTTCAGGGGTTCTCTATCGCGCAGATACCTAGGGAGGAAAACACTAGGGCTGACCAGTTAGCCCACCTCGCTTCATCTTCTGAATCAGACTTGCCCAGGATAAGGATAGAGTACCTACCCGAGCCAAGTGTGTCCAACTCAGAATGCATGGAGGTCGAACCGGCTACCCTAGAACCTAGCTGGATGGACCCGATCATCGAGTTTCTTGTAACAGGCACATTACCAGATAGAAAGGAAGAAGCCCGCTGGGTTAAGTACCGAGCGGCAAGGTACCACATCATTGATGGCATCCTCTACAAAAGGGGATTTTCTATAGCGTACCTCCGTTGTGTCCATCCTACCTAGGTCCAGGAAATATTGTACAAAATCCATGAAGGGGTGTGCGGGAACCACATCGGAGGCTGGGCACTCTCACACAAAGCCCTGTTACAAGGTTACTATTGGCCAACCATGGCCAAAGACTCTCAAGAATACGTCAAGAGGTCTGATACGTGCCAAAGATTTTTTTCCATGATCAACCATCCAGGAAAACTTCAGATGCCAATCTTTAGCCACTGGCCATTCGTTCAGTGGGGCATTGACATTGTCGATCCCCTGCCAATGGGAAAGGGACAAGCTAAGTTCGCTTTCATTGTCGTGAATTACTTCAGCAAAAGGGCGGAGGCCGAGCCCTTGGCAACAATCACCGAAAAGAAAATGAAAAACTTCGTGGAGAGGAATGTCCTCAGCAGGTTCGGTGTCCCCCAGGTTCTGGTTAGCGATAACGGTAGGAAATTTGACACCCCGGTATTCAAGCAGCTCTGCTCGAGCTACGGGATAGCCAATCACTACTCATCCCCCGAGCACCCCCAGGCCAATGGGCAAGCCGAAGTGACCAATAGGATAATTCTTCAGTCAATCAAAACATAGCTTAAAACTGCCAAAGGACTATGGGCAGAGGAGCTACTGACCCTCCTATGGGCCTACCGCACTACATCTCGGGCGGCAATAGGCAAAACGCCGTTCTCCCTAATCTACGGCTTTGAGGCGGTGGTCCCCATAGAGCTTGGGTTACCTACTTACCAGGTGGCAAATTTCAACGAGCTAGAAAATGAAGACGCCCTAAGGGTGAAACTCGATTTAGTAGAGGAAAAAAGAGACCGGGCGTATCTTAATGTGGCAACCTACAAGTAGAGAACCTCCACATACTATAACAGCAAGGTGAAGCATCGCAGTTTTTAAATAGGAGATCTGGTCCTGAAGGAAGTCAACCAATCCACAAAAGTCCTGAGCCATGGAAAGTTGTGGCCAAAATGGGAAGGTCCATACTTAGTTACCTGAGTCAACCGCCCGGGAACCTAGACGGGGCACGACCTCCCTCATCCTTGGAACATGCAACACCTCCGTAAGTATTTCCAGTGAAGCCTGACAATAATGTTGGCTAGGAACCATGTAGCTCGGCCCGAGCATATCTATTCATCTAGTAATAAAGTTTTTTTTTTTAGCCAAACAACTCTTCTCCGTGCTTGCTCACTTAAAAGACCTCGGAGTCAGACCCCAGGCACTTAAAAGACCTCGGGGTCAGACCCCAGGCACTCAAACGACCTCAGGTCCAAAACCCGAGGCGCAGGCTTTGCTTAGGCCCAACCTACAAGGGGGGAAATGCCCCCTAGGTGGATGATGATGGCAAGTCCTAAAAGACCCTACAACCACCCACGTTCCAGGTCGGTTTCCTACAGTCATCCCCGATGTACGCCTGTCGTAGCAAAAGCTTTGGGGGCAAGTTAGGCTAAATAAGAAATCACACCGGATACTAACAGGACTTGGAATCCTAGAACACTTCTAACATTCCTAAAGTACCTACAGTACCCATAGAAATTGCTCGGGTAGTAAATAGTCACAAACATGTACTATACCCGGGCGGGATCCCTATATCAGGTCCCTGAAAGACCAAGTGTTCTCTGTCGGTTACAGTCCTAACTTTTACTATGGCAAGGGTCCTACGGGATTAACCAACTGGTCGGTTACAGGCAATCACAAGCAGGTGTACAAGTGCAGAAACAAAGTGTAAAAAAAAAATTGATGGAAAGATTGGTCTCAAGGACCCTTTCATTAATTAAGAAAAGACACACTTTGTACAACCTGGGGGGCAGTTATAGTAGCCTTCCCAAAAAAAATAGAAGAAAGCAGGGCGGGGACCCTAGTCGTCCACCTCGACCATATCTTCAGTCTCCCCAGCCTCTTCTTTTGGGGCAACTCCAACTCCAGTTCCTGAGCCCCCTTCTGGGGTAGGCTCAGCAGCTCTAGCAGCAGCAACAGGCTACTCACCAACCGCGGGACTAACGTCCCAGTAGTCCGAATCAATACCCTTGTAGGATGAGATGTCCCATTTGGGGTGATCCCGGGCAACCCGCTACTTTAGATCCTCATAGCCCTGGAAAAAACTGGCATCGAATGCCTCTTTTGTGGCCCCGATGGCCGTTACCTCAGCTGCAGCCTTTGCTCGAGCCTCAGCCGTCGCTATAAGGGCTCTGGAAGCCTCCAAATCTGCCAGGGCAGTCGCTAGCTCCGCCTGGGTAGCACCAGGGCTCAGGGCCAAGCCCTTTACCTTATCCTTTTCCAAAGCTAGGGCATTTTTCCTAGCCTCGGAGGTCGCTTGCTCCTCAGACAGAGTGGCTTCTGCAACAGCGGCTCTCCCAGCTAAAGAGGACAGGAAGGACTCAGCCCCTACAACCATGCAGCTGACCTGCAAAAAATCCAAGACGGTCAGATAATGAGTGAAACACAGGAAAGGTTGTGGTAAAGAAGAGCAGAGGTGACAAGTACTTACCATATGGGAAAGACTGTATAGCCATCCTTGAAATGTCTCGGGAGACATGTTCGCACATGTCTCCACCTGGCTAGGGAGAAGGGCAGACTTGACCCTCTCCCTGATCACTGCCGACTCTTCAACCAGTGCCCCGGACGATATTCCCGCTCAGGGGAAGTCTCTGCTACCACCACGCGGGGAGCTGAAGTCCCAGCGGGTTCTGGACAGTTTGTAATCCAATGCCGGAATCAACGGCAGTTCACTGCCCAAGGTTTCCGTGGTAGGCCTTTTTTCCTTATGCCACCGCCAACCGGGCAGCAGCAGCAGTAGCAGCAATAGCAGTGACCTGTCTCTCTGTAGACACCCCGTTTTTGACCAAACGTCAAATCCAGGGATTGGTTACCTCTTAAAAGACCGATGATGACAATGGCCGGTTACACTCGAAGATTTTCCAGAAAATTCAAAATCTTCAATTGATTCTTCAAGGCAAATTTCAAAATTAAAATAGAAAAATATAAAAAAGGAGAAGGAAGAGAGAGAGAGTTTGGGTATTCGGGAGAAACCTGAATAATAAAGAACGCGTGAGAAACCCAGTTTGGGAACCAGATTTTAAGAAAATAAAAATAAAAATAATAAAGAGTTCTTTTGAAAGAAATGGGAGGACAAAATAAATAAAAAATCTTGGAAAAAGAGAAAATACAAAAAAGAGAGTAGTATATTCAAAATATACCATGCACATGGTTGATACCATGCACATGGGGGATCTTAATACAAATATATATATAGAATAGAAAAAAAATTGTGTTTACACCAACATATTTTTTGAAAAATCAAAAAGAGGGACAAAATTCAGTTAGCCCCGGCACGCGGAAAACGCGGCGGCACTCACTGAGTGCCGCGCCGGCACTCAGTGTTTGCCGCCCGGCATTCAGGGAGTGCCGCCCGGCATTCAGTGAGTGCCGCCGGCACCCGTCGAGTGCCGCTGGCTGTAACAGACTGCTTTTCTCACATGTTCTAGAAGAAATCTTTGCACATGGGTTTCCACCCCGAATTTACCCATTTATCCCTGGATTAATGGTCTATATAAACAAACTTTCACCTTCATTGTTGAGGGACTTGAGATATACTTGAACTTGAGAATTAAGAGAGAGAGATATACAAGAATCATATATATTTTGAGAGAGAGAGAGAAGAAGAAATTCTTGAAGAACTTGAAGAATTTGAAGAATTTTGGGAAATCTTGGAAGGTTTTCACAAGAAGTTGAAGAAATACTTGAGGTCTTAGAGGTAACCTCTTAATCCTTGATAGAATTAGGACTATTCAATCACAAGTTCATAGTTCTAGGAACTTTACACATTTTCAAAACCTCTCTTCTTACCTCATTTCATCACACACCACTTAGAACTTGTGATTGAATCTCATAATGTTTCATTGATTTGGATCTAATTGATGCCTTGGGTTTAAAATAAATTCAATTTTGAAGAGCTTGTGTTCTTAGTTTCTCTAGACAAACTTTGATTTCTTATTTCTACCATTTCTTGTGAGGCTCATGAGATCTTCCATATCTCATTGAACCTCTTTGAGTTTGATTATTTAATTTCCTATGATCTTATGATCTATATGGAGATTAGAATGAATCATAGTCTTAATCTACATATAATTAGTGAGATTCAAGTCTTAATCCATGACTTGAACCTCTTCATTAAGAAATCTTATGGAATCCTATTATATTCCAATGAGGTTTGAGTAGATTTTAACTTCATCTCTAACTCCAATGACCATCAAAGGGTAGGAGTGATAAGTTGAATTCAAACTTGGGTCCATAGGTTTGAGTTCTTTATTTGAGGATTTTGTGAAGTTCATCTCAATACTTCATCAAGATCCACTAGTGTAGTATGCCTTATAGTCTCCAATGACCATCAAGTGGTAGGAGAAGAAAGTGTTAATTCAAGTTTTTTCCCGTGGCTTGAGCTAATCCTTCTCTTAGGTTTTAAGAAGTCTTTCATACTTCATCTAGAACCTATGAGTATGTATGTCTCTAACTCCAATGACCATCAAATGGTAGGAGTGATAAGTTGAACTCAAGTTTTGGTCCATAGGTTTGAGTTCTTTATTTGAGGATTTTGTGAAGTTCATTTCAATACTTCATCAAGATCCATAAGTGTGGTGTGCCTCATAGTCTTCAATGACCATCAAATGGTAGAAGAAGTAGTTTTGTTTGAGCCCCAACTTCATGTTTTAATAGTTGAGGCCAATCAACAAACTTGAACTAGCAAAATGAAACAGTGGGTTCATAAACTATTTTTGATCAAGGATTTTTAGTTTGAAATCCGACCGTTGGAATCGAATGAAACCAACGGGAAAATGTTCATAACACATTGTTTTACCACTGTGATTTTTGTTTTAGCAAGATCTTGTGATTAGAAGGGTTTGATCATGGTTTTTGTGAGCTAATCATAATCTGTCCAGAGTTCTAGAATACTTTCAGAATAATAAATCCGTTTTGAAATCAATAAATCAGAACTTTAATTAAGTTTTTGGGGTCTCAAATAATTTTTATAAGTACTTTAATGTGTTAGGAAGGTACCCTAAAAAAATCTAAGTGTTTCTCATTTTTTTACTATTTTTAAAAAATCATACAAGATCTCTGGACAGAGAGTTGCAGAATCCTGAGTGAGGTCTAGTATTTTCCATATTCCCGGAGATCTAACCGTTGAAATCTTGATTTTCAAGTTGGGTTCGAAACTAGACTCACAGAGGCATGACATATCCAAAAATCAATAAGTTCCAACCGTTGAAAGTATTTTATATCCATTTTTGAACGTCGGGTCTGCTCTCTGTAAATCACAAAAACTGCTACTGTTTTCATCTAATCTTATTTATTTTAACTCAAATGGTCTCCTAATCTCTTGAGACCCAAACCATGTTTTGAATAATGATAATTTAGATTAAACCCAGAGGCTTAGGGATCCAAATTAGTGAATAAATTCATGTCTCATCCTTGTTCATAATCATTCATTCATTCATGTACATTGATGCTTATAGTTAGAACTAGTTCTTGGATGAAGTTGGACTTAGTTGAATTTAATTGAACATGACCTATGATTAATTACCTTTTGATATTATATCTTGTCTAAGGCATGTGCACTAACCTTTGTTTTGTAGCGCTTTGAGGTACAATTTCTCAACCCTTCTCTAGTTTAATCTATTTTATTGATTTTAATTGATTTTTCGACCCCATGTGCGACACCTTAGCTTAGGTTTTGCCTTATGTGTATATATGTGTTAGAGACCTTTCTTAGGTTTATTCTTGCATGCATTGCACGTTTGATATTCGCGGCCGGATCCCGGGTATGTTTTCTAGTTCTCTATTGCATATCATGATGTTTGCTAGTTGAATTATGTGACTTATGAATGATATTTTACCGTTAGCAATTTTGCACCCTTTCAACATGCTTGTGTTATGTATACCTATATATATGTATTAATTGAGGGCATGCTTAGATTAATAACTTGATTAAAAAGGATGTTGAGTAGAGGCCTATCGTGAGATAGGATGAAAGGGGGTGTTTTAGTCCGCCGGGCTCCTTCCCCTTTCATTCCATAATCCCCGGACCCAGTTTATCTTTGGTTTCGCAAAAGATCAGTTTGCTTTTAAAATAATTTCTTAATTTTTCCTTTTAAAAATTAAGTGGCGACTCTTTGAAACTTGAAAATTTTTGTTTTAAAAGTGGGTAAAATTTGAAAACCTGCGATATCCACACTCTCCCTCAGCTGCTCCAAATTCTTCTTTGGAGCCATTTCTAGAAATGAAAAGCAGCCACGAAGTCAGTAATCAGAGCAACGGGACAAGGGAGGATAACCGAAATTAAGTTACCAATCAAACTCTTACCCAGGATGATTGCGGGAAGGATAGGGGCCTCGACGGGGTGTTCTGGTCGGTGATCGCCTCTCTGATCTCCTGAGTGGGTTAGAATGTCCTAAATATTGACAGGACGGTCTGCCAAGCTTCTAATTCTCTCTTTGTACTCCCCGGGAATACTAGGTGGGCCAGCTGACTGTGCTGCAATGCAAAAAATGTAATACAGTTAGTCTCAAAGCAAAGTATAGGAAACAAGCGGAGAGTTACTGTACTAACTTACACCTTAGCTCTCCCGCCCAGGAATTCCTCATTTAGATCCCCAGGGCCCACTCACAGAGTCCAAGGGTGGATACTTGGAAGAATCTGTTCTTCCAATCCTTGTTGTTGCTCGGGCAGTTCATTATGATCTTTCTCCCCTCTCGAGCCCCGAGGGAAAAGAACCCAGTCTCCCCATGAATGGGAAAAGGTCTATGCATCTAGAGAAACTCCTAGATGGTAATCTCATACCCAAAAACTCTATGCGTCCAACCGTTTGGGGCCAGCTGTCCCAGAGCGATCCCCAAGTATATAAGGACTTCCCGAGCGACCGGATGGAGGGGAATGCGAAACCCAGCCATGAGGATGTCCTCATATAAGGTGGTGAAACCCTACTGGTAGACTTGGGCTCCACAGACATTCACGGTTAGGGAACAATAATCGGGAAGCCAGTATATGTCCCTAATGCAGCTGAAATCTTTAGTACGCAGGGTGGACGGGATGAACTCACTAGCGAAGGCTACCTCGGGGTCGGGTTCCCTTGGAGTTTCATCACCTGAATCCTAGGAAGCTGAAGCAATGGGGGATCCCTGGTCCGACTCGATGTCGGATAGACAGATTGGGATTCTGCCCTCGCTATGGTGGTCAGAGGGGGACACGGATGGGAGACTCAAACTTGTGTCCGGTGCCTCAGACCCGAACCGCTCATCTTCCAACAGGGAAGACGAGTCAAAACTAGAGTGACACATCCTTGGGGTTCCGGTGACTGGACCAGGAAGTAGAGAACAACCTAGGTATGGGTCAGGAACTCTGAGTCTGAGGTACAGAGGAGGCAGGGTTATCAACCTAAAAGGTAAGGAGTATATAGTTTTAAAGACGAGGTAACACTCGGTATGAATTACCCGGAGACAGCTTGCTCGGTTCAACCTATCTAACATACCTCCCGACTTGAAGAAAGAGTAGAACTTAAGAAAGAAAAAGTCCCACTCCCGTTCTAACCTAAGAGGGTTCGCCCTCTCCAGCCTCGTTCAGGCAAGAAGAGTAAAGGGAAGAGGAAGAGGATGATGAATTGAAGCTAAAAAGGGAACACTTACAAGGATTATCGCAGAAGAAGAGCTCAGGAAGCTTTACCAGACACTTTATCTACTCCCAAACCGCTCGTTATCTTTATCAATTGGCAGCAAGAAACTCAAAAAAGGATAGGTACTCTTTATATAGGGAGCGTGGACGGTCCAGATCAAGTTAGATCTAATGACCAGGAAATTTTCCAGCCTAAACCTGCCAATAACTATCATCTCGGGCATGCGAAATGTCGCCTTAAAGATGCGCCCAATTAATGCCAGACATGACGGTCCGGTTACGACGTGACTGTTCGGTTACATTCATACCAGCCTCGCTGGACCCTGACCAAGCCAGTGACAAGGTGACACATGGAAGAAGTTGGTCCCGGGCCCACATAACCATCGCTCGATCCTAACCCCGAAAAACCAACCCGATTAGTCATGACCCGAGTAGCAACCCGGGGCCATTTCCCGGACGGTTGTTTGTCAGAAGCAGTCTTAATTTTCAAACCTCATCCGATAGAGCATCCCATTAGTTTTGAAAATGGGGGGTAGCTGATATGCACTAAAATATCATGTCGAAGTCGGGTCTCACCAACTCAGCCTAGAGAAGCGAAGTCATCTTGAATTTGGAGTGAATACCCAGCCAACCCAGACTGTTACACAAAACTGCCCGGTTTGGTCGTAAGTCCGATCATTCTTTCCAGGTGAACCCCACGGTGGGCGCTCCCCCAGTAGGCATGATCACTTGGTCAGCAAGCCTCCAGGCAGTTTCCTATTCCAACTAGAAGATTAAATGGAAGGAGCAAGCAGTTTCCTAAACGACTTAGGAAAAATCCCTAAATTCATGTAAATTAGGATATAAATAGATTAAGCTTCCTAATCCATAAACTTACCTTGTACGGGCGGTCTCTTGCACCTATAAAAGAGGCCACCCTCCCCTATTGAAAGGGAGAAAAATCGCATTCTGACTCCAAAGGATAGCATATAATTCTCATTTATACGCATACATCCGTCCGATTGTACTGGTAGTGCCGCCCAACTATTGGCTCACCAGGCCCACCGGTGATCTGCTAGTGAAGCGCACTGACACAACCATGGATGTAGGTCACCTCGTTAGAAGGACTGAACAACATACAAGCTCTTGTGTCCCCATATCTTTCTTTTAATCTCTCTTACCAATCTTCGGCATCATCAACATATATAATGATCAGGTTATGAATTTTGTGGGTAGATTCTCTACAAACCCTCACGAGACAACACTCGTCCACTAGGGGTTTGACGGCTTGTTGCATACACTAAATGCAATCGCGATTCCTACAAAAGTGAGTTAGGTTTTATTTTATTTATTTTCTATTTTTATTTAGATTTGTAGGATTATTTTCTCTTTGCATTAGTTCATTTCATTACTAGGGACTATCAATGAACTATTTGGGGGGTGTGACAAGCGATGAATATTGCATATCCAGAAGCACTAATAAGACTAATTATAGATGTTTTCATCTCTAACTCTAAGTATTTATGCTCACTTTTAATACAAGTGCATAATAGAGGCAGTACTGCTAATACTTGCATAAGTTTGGTGTTTTGCAGAATAAAAAGGCATAAAGAAAATGAATTGGATAATGGTGCAGAAGAGAAAGGTGATTAGAAGTATAAAAGGAAGAGGTGCTTGAAAGAAGACCATGACCGGTCCCAACAACTGAGCATGACCGGTCACGACCCAGACTGGTCACAAAACATAGCCAAGACCAGTCGCGACCATGACCGATCACACTTCTACAGATTCGCGGTAATCCGAAATTTTCATATTTCAACTTCCTACAATTATATATATTAGATAGTTTCATAGAAAAATGATACAATTTATATTAGATACGACTTTAGAGCAACTTTAGGAGATCCTAGGGTTCCTCAAACCCTAGTTTTCATTCAAGCAAGTTTGGTGTGGATTCAAGTTCAACATTTGGAGTTTGTGCAATACAAGTTCTTATTAATCATTAAATTCATTTTTTTTTCTTATTTTCTAATTTGATTTCATGCTCTAGGTCTATTTTTGTGATTGTTTCATCATGTTCTTCATAAAATATAGTTTGTAGATTCAATTTTAACATGCTAGGCTAAATCTCTAGGTAGGAAAGAGCAATGACACAGTGATCAACTTGATTTCCAAGCATGTTTTCAACGGGTAGCCCTTAATCCAAAGATTAATGGATATTTAAGCAGAGATTCATAAGATTTTATGTTTTATAATATGAACAATGTTAATAAGCATGACGTCAATGACTTTCAACTTGGATTTTCAATAGGTTGTAAACTTGCTTCTTGGTTTTAGTTTAGATTAATTTTTTTCAAGTACCGTAGATTAGTTTTGGCCATGAATCATTCTCATAATCAATATGCCCGCACTTCTTAAAAAGGGAATAATTGAAATAATTCCATATCTTTATGTTGACTATAGGGTATTTTATTATTTTAGTGAAACATATATAGTAGAGACATGTCTTTGGATGAATGGGAACGCCGTATCTTTTCGTAGGCATGGAAGTTAAGATGGTTACTGTGGATTTGTGATTTTCTAACATTTTCCTCATACTCATAAGTCTCTTAATTAAATTCGTTGCTTTAATCAATTTATAGTTAGTAGTTAATTTATTTAGTTAAATCACTTTAGAATTTGAATTGTAGTTATAATAAATTAGTAAATTCACGTAGATGGTAACTTTCGGTATTTAATATTATTTCCAGCAATTTAGTACTTGTGAAAGTTTTCTTTAGTTAATAGATTTTATTTTTATGCAAAATAGTTAAAATTAGGTTCCAAAGAAATCATATTTTCTTTAGAAATATACCCGAAAATCCCTATATACCAATGTTTTTGGCTGTAGGCCCATCCTATATAAGTTTATATTAATAGACCTTAATTGTTTTGAACTAGTATGTTATCAACCCATAACCCCTAATTAATATTTTTCAGTTGACGAATTTACCCCTACATACATTATATACATATGTTGTTTTGGAAATTAATTTTAGGGCCATATATATATGAGCCATTATGTGTACGTTTATAATCATTAAATGAGTTTTTTTAATGATATCCACCTATTTTGGTTGTAATATCCCATAATTATAAGCATGAGCATTAAAGTTGAAAAGAGTAATATCCAATTTTTTTTGCTTTGTCCCTTCCTTGGATTATTACTCCTAAACTATTAGACATTTTTTTTGGTTGATGTATTCTACATACTTTTTGCTTTATTTCTATATTGGTTGACACAATGATAATTAGTCCTTTATAACAACAAAAAACGTTCATTTTATTATGTTGTAGTGTAAAATTTCTCACAATTGTGAATCTGAACATCTAAACCAGTTATGCTGATTCTTATTTTTAAACACTGCACGTATACTCATTACTGGACATATGTTGGACCAATCATGTATAACATAAAAATCCTCAAAAAATGCTTGCTCGCACATTTTTACACTGCAAAGCTCACACAATTCACACTACAGTGAACAATTTTACACTGACCAGTAAATCTTACAATGAAAATCAGTGAACAATTTTACACTGAAAATCAACACGAGTCAAATCTTGCTGGCTATAACTTTTATACTAAAATGTTACAGAAGTAGTGTACAAGAGCAGTGTAACGTTTAAGACGGTATTAAATATCATATTGAAATCCACACTTCCAATTAAGCAATCGTTCCACTAAAATTCACACTATAAGACTCTTGCTATTTACGATATAAAATTTTACACTATAACTAGCACTTTACATGACTGTTAAATTTTACACTATAGCTTTTGAACCAAAAACATTGAACCATGACATATTATACATTTTAGCTCAACCTTTGAAC